>CM077798.1:3259137-3998549 GCA_039737535.1 Lagodon rhomboides | reverse complement strand
CGCTCAAATCTGCAGTATTTGACTTGATCATGGAGAATGTCCAGATATTCCTGCATTCCTTGTTCTGTTTGAGATAGAAGTACGAGGTCATCAGCATAAAACAGACATTTGACTTCCCTCCCCTCTAAGTCAAGTCCTGGGGTTGGGGAGTTTTCGAGTAATTTTGATAATTCATCAATATATATATTGAAAAGTGTCGGGGACATATTACAGCCTTGATGGACCCAGCGACACCGCTTGAAGAAATTTGTTCTTTTCTTTCCAATTTTTATGGCACACTCATTTTCTGAGTATTTCCATTTAATTAGATCATAGACTGTTTCTCCAATACCATTTTTGAGTAACTGATAGAAAAGACCTTTTTGAGACTTTTAAAGATAGGAGTTATCAATCCTTGGTTCCAAACTGTGGGGTAGATTCCGCTCTCTCTCTCTCTCTCTCAAGCATCATAGAAGGACTTCTAGCAGGTCAGAAAAACCTGTTTGACAGGAGATGATGGTAGCAGAGAATATGAAGAGACATTTATGAATTACCAATTGTCATTTTATCACACATACTATGTTTCTTCACATAAACCTTTAAACATACACATATTGCATTCCTCTCACCACATGAAATAAGCTCAGGAACCCAAAAGTGGCCCAGTGAATGATGGAGGAGACAAAGCAGGTCCTCAAAAGGGGACAGAGGGAAAACAACTCCTTAATAATAATAATACATTTTATTTATATAGCGCCTTTCAAGGTACGAAAGGACAATTTACAATGACAAGAGACTTAACAGTAACAAACAAAGAATAAATGGATAAACACAATAAATACAATAAGATAAAGAGATAGGAAAGTTGATTGATGGGGCTGGACCTAGAGCTGATAGGCCTTATTAAAAAGATGGGTTTTTAAGTCTTTTTTGAAGGTCTCCAGAGAAGTCTGTTTGTGGATTTCAGCTGGGAGAGTGTTCCAGAGAGTGGGGGCTGTCACACAGAAGGCTCTGTTGCCGAGGGTTTGAAGTTTGGTGTGAGGGATGGAGAGCTGGTGTGTGCCTGATGAGCGTAGGGTCCGAGATTGGGTATAGGGGTGGAGGAGGTCAGACAGATATTGGGGGGCAAGGGAATGGAGGGATTTATAGGTCAGAAGGAGAATTTTGTATGAGATGCGTGATTTGACTGGGAGCCAATGAAGGCGGATGAGAGTGGGGGTGATGTGTTGCCAGGGCTTGGTGCGGGTGAGGACCCGGGCAGCAGAGTTCTGCACATACTGGAGCCTGTCCAGGGTTTTGGAAGGGAGCCCAGACAGGACTCCATTACAGTAGTCCAAGCGGGAGGTGATGAAGGCATGGATGAGGGTCTCAGCCACAGGTTCGGAGAGGGAGGGCCGGAGTCTGCACAGCAAAATCACTAGTGTTAATATAACACTTAAAGAGTTAATTTTAACACTACCTCAGTGAACATATGGTCCCTATCTACAGAGTGTAAAATGAACACTGAACATAGAGTTACATTTCCAGAGTCAATTTTACTCTGGCAAGAGTTAACATTTTTACACTGCACTACACTAAGTAGTGTCAATCAAGTTTTACACTATATGAGAATTAACACCCATAGTGTTATTCACATTCAACACTGAAGAGTCAAGTGTTAAGAAATAACTTTTCCAGTGTTAAACCTACTTAACACTACATGTTGAGAAATTACTCCAATGAGTGTTGATTTTTAACTGACTCCTACCAGTGTTACACATGATCTACTCTGCAATGACACAAAACTTAATTGCAGGTGGAAAAAACACAAACAATTACATCCATACCTTGATACCAATTTATTAAAGGCAAATGTAAAATATTGGCAATAGAAGTAAACATCTCACAGCCATACAAATGTGTTTAAAGTGCATTTAAAACGCTACACAGAACAATTTGCAATGTTCAACCTTGCCATCATAAAACCATCATAAAACCATCAATTCAAACCACAATCTTAGGTCACTGAATGAGCTATACAAGTGTGGCTGCTTTTGTTTGACAAGTGTACATGTGTTTTTCATAACAAATGCAGACAAATGGAGGTCTGCAAAACACAGAAAAGTGTCTAAGGTTGAATAACAATTGCTTTAATACAATAATCCACCCTTGGGAAACAATTATGAGTGAATGGTTTTCATTAGGAGGGAATACAAAGTGGGAAAATCCCTCACAATACAGATAAAAGACCTTTGAGTGAAAAGTGACAAATATGTTGCCCACCCTGTGAGTTAACTAGTGCAGCAGCCTGGCCCTAACCTCAGCAACACGTGGGCTCTCCTGGACTTGACCAACATCTATGTTGTAAATGGTTGTCTGAATGAAGGTGTACATGTTGTGGAGCATCTGGTTGTACATGGTACCAAATACAAAGTGTGCCTTAAAAAGTTCATCAAAAGCTCCTAAGGAACTGGGTGACTTGCATGGTATGACCTGCTTGTCCAGAATGATGAAGAACTCATGGATGGTGCTCCTCTTCATCCCAACAGCAAGAAGATATGGTTGAGTGGGGCATTTGATTGCATCAACATGTTCTTGAATACTTGTTCCACTCTGAGGATAAAGAATAAGTCAAAGTTAAAAGTTGAAACTGACAGATTAAAACTCTTATTGCTAATTGTAAAGATAATACGCATTGCTCAAAAAGATTTTTGCAGTAAGACACTTTTGCATCACAACACTTTTGACATCCTCATAAGCAACAATACAAACCTTCATGAACACGACAAGACGTTTCTCAGCTTGGGCTGCAGACACTTTGCCTGGTCTTTTCCGTCCTTGGGCTGAAGGAGGTATCAGGTGGAGGAGGAGGATAATGGATGAAAGATCACTGTCCCAGCCTGTATTTGGAAACAACAGCTAAATGTTACATAAACATATTATAATTTTAAAACATCATTAATTTAGAATTACAGCTATACCAAAAAAAGATGAGGAAATAAAACAGAAAGAAAAACCCCACACTACCAAGGGCACGAGTGTCATCAATATCCTCTTCATCCGACGCAGCTTCAGCACAATGGATAAGCTCTTCAAGGTCACTTGTAGAAGGGAGAGCCTTACACTGCTGAATGATCTTTTGTTTGAATGTTGTTGGCCATCTAGATAGAGAAAAAAATTATTCATGATTAAAAAATTCAAACACCCATAGATTGTGAGAAACAGAGAAGATCAATGTTAATTTGTAAGAATAGTAAAAACTTAGTGTCACAAATATCAAGGAATCACTTTGTCGTTTGCATGCTAACATGGCAATGCTAAATTCCAGAATTTCACATAAGGTGTGACACAGAATGAAAACACAAGGGCCATTTGGAAGACCTCCAAGACCTCCTCATAAACCCTCAAAAAAGATTTTCCATCCTGAACTACTACAGTTGGGACTAACCTTTCCATAAATCTTGCAGCTACATCTTCTCCAAACTGCAGGATGAAGTCTTGCTCAATCTGCAACAGATAAATGAAATACCAAAAGCTTTTTTCAATTGGGACTGATTGGAAAAATATATACGTTTTATATTAAGAAGCTGAACAGCCATATACAGTATGTATGTAAACACCTAAATGTATGGACATGCAAACAGTTTGAAAGTATATTTATTCAATTCAAGAGATCTGGAGAGAGAAATGTTATTGTTAACATTAATTCATACTCAAAGGACAAATGCACGTTTTAATGCAAAACACTCAATTACCAGGCCTTTGACATCTTTGAACCGAGGAAATTCAGTCAAGACATCTGAGGATTTCTCTCCATCGAGGACTATACTGCGACAATGTTCAAATGTAATTTTCATCTTCTGCTTGATAGTAGCCTCATCAGTACAGTATCTCATTAAGGCCATGGCCTCCTTGCATTGCTCTGCAGTTAAGGTCATCTCAGGACTAAAGGAAGCCTCTCTTCTGGCCGATGGTCCTCCAGTCAGCTGACGTGATAATCCTCTGCTCTCTGATGAAGCACTTTTCCTCTGTATAGTTTTAAGCCTCCACGCTAGATAGCCACTGCCACTTTCACCATCATAGAAATGTTCCTTCACATTACAAAAGGTTCATTAGTTTCAAAAACAACAGCAGTTAGTTGAAAAAAACTGGATAATGATCCTTGGTATTGATATAGAAATGCAATATTTTCTTTTTTAAATCATGCATCAGGTCTCTAAACTGCAACTTTTTTATTAGCACAAGCAAACAATAATTTGCTCTCAGTCTGCAAATACTTTAAAAGGCTTACATATCCATTTTTAGTGAAGGGATCCATCAAGTACGGGAACAGCTCAACTATGCCTCGAGCGTACATCTCTCTAACGTTCCGTGGCGGGGCCGTCCTGACAAGTGTAAACTTAATACTGTTAAATGACATACTTCCAATAATTTCACAGCAAAACCAATAACAAGAACAACAATTAAATGTTTTCCCCACAAACACAGAAGAATATGTTCAACCAGAGACAACCAGATTACCCATGTGTTTCTGTCATGTCAGCCACAAGTATGTTGATCATCTGTCGGCATGAGGAGTCCGTCAGACTTTTGGTGCGGTGGTACTCTTTGGTGATACGGTCACCCCCAGGTCTCCTCGTTAGCGCCAATTCAACCAACTATGAAGTGGACAAGCGTTTCACAACACACTTAAAAATGTACAAAGCATGGTAACTCTGAGAGTAATCAATTGCAAAAAAAGATTTCCTACACCAACTTACATGTTTGGCATCTTCATCTGCCCTTTGTCGCTTTCTGGATGGACTGTCACTCTCCTCCGGTGTGATTGTGTCATCCGAGTTGCAGGACACAACTTCAAGGATGATTGTGTCATCACCAGCAGACAGTACACTGGTATTTATTTCTTGGGAACTGCAGGAGGAAGTTTCCCTGAAATCTGTAGTTCAGGAGAGAGAGACAGGACAATATCATACAAATTTGTTTCATTTTTTAACAATACAAAAGTGCATCATTACATTCCATGAATTATGGTGGCTTTAATAGAATCAATAAAGAGCAATTATACCGTCACCAATTTTGATGGTAAGTATGCCAGTGTTGGGCTGCTGCGCTATGTCAGAGAAGACCTCCGCATCCACCTCAGTTCCTGTTTCATCAAAAACCTTGACACCTTCACTGACTGGTGGAACTGAGAACTTCAAGAAAGCTATGACCAAAAATAAAAACAAGATTTCAATCCAGACAAAATGCTCAAGATTAACCAACCAACCATTCTCCAAAAACACATCAGTGCATTAGTAGCATGGTCTGAGGTGCTAACATGCTACTAATGCACTGATGTTGGCAGGCACTGAATCTTTCAATTGTGTACTACTGTAAATATAACTCAACTAAACCAACCACAAAATTAAGACCTTAAAGAAGAACTATGCAAGTGTGGTCTCTTCTCCTCTGGTCCATGTGCATTTGTTTACAACAAAGCAGGTGAGAAATCAAAACATGGAGCGGTGGATCATACACGATGTTGCGGCGTGTATTTGTGTAGTTTAATCTGTCATAAACAAGAGATTATGGTTACGGGCCACGTTTATGTCGTGGCACACAGAGATGAGAGATGGGACACCGGGGCCAGGGCTTTGATCTTACAAGGTTGGTTTTCAGCCAATAGATGCAATATGTGACACGCACGGGGAAGGCAGAGAGCCTCCATTCTCCCTGATATTAAGTTAAGTCATTTATTAAACAATCACAATTACTCCAAAGCTAATTAAGGTAAAAATGTAGCATAGTTAAACCACAAATCCGGAATAGTTCCTCTTTAATTGCTGACCCCCAAACATGCCCATAGGGTAGCTTGCCAAAAAGGTAGAGACAACAATTGTTTTCAATTTTAAAACACAATGAACACACCAACACTCTTAGTTCCTTTAGTCAACAACAGTGTGTAACTGACAGTGGCATAATAGGTGTGACTTACCAGAATTTAAGAATTCCTCGAAGCTCAGCTCGTTGATCTTGACATATTTCTGTATATTGTTGATTCTGGTTTTGATTAACATGATCTGCAAAGACAGCAAACTGAAATCAGCATTATCATCCACAACACAGCAGTATAAGCTATGGCACAATAGGTAACAGACAAACTGAAATGGCCTTTTTCAGCTTTAAAGCTATAGTGCTTAACTTCTGTCATCGCCTAAAGGATTTCTGCATTATTACAACGATATGGCCGGCACCTCAATATAACATATGGCCCAGTGTAACCCTCTCGTCCCCACCACTACCCCTCCACCACTGTACGCGATTCAACAACATTCTTCAGGTTCTCCACCATGTTGCTTCTAGCATCGCTCTCCTCCCCTGTCCCTTCTAGTTATCAGGTAAAACCGAGTAGAAGCGTCATTTCCTGTGCGCCAGTGCAGAAATGTCGTCAAAGACACCAAATACTGAAAAATACCGCCAAGTGTTAGAGGAGCCGAACTGCTTAATCGGCATTGCATCATCTCTTCTTGTAGTGGCTCGGGTGAAATGGATATTTACAGACACGTAGAAGTTATGCACTATATCTTTAAATATCACAGACACAATTCAATTTTGTATCAAGTATATCAACATTTTACTTACCACCAGAGCACAAAAGTATCTTACATAACGGAACAATCTGAAAGAGGAAAAAAAAGAAGATGCATATTAAGAAAATAATGACACAACAAAGCCATTTCAAATTGAAATGATTTCAAAGTCCAACACACACAGTATTTCTGTGCAATTTATTGCGATTCACAATTTACAAAAAAAAAAGCCATTCTGCGCGCAACACCACCTCCCCAGTCCCCACAGCTGACGACAACTGATGTGCTCACAGCGCTCTAGTAAAACATTACAAAAATCATTGATATTGATCACCGTATGAAATTTTGGCAGCAGCAAACATGTTATAGCAGCCGCGGTGCGCGGCATATAAACACAGAGCACACATTGCACCAACCGACGACACCACACGGAATTAATTCATGGCCACGTTCAACTAAAATCTTCATGCTAGCGTGCACGTTTATATCCCATCTGCATTGCTGTTTTAGCCACATACAGTCTATGGTTAGACATGTGCGTCGGCTATTTTACTGGAATAAATGTGCAACAGCCAATCTTCGCCAACATTGTCGTTACCTCGTGCCATTCTCGTTCAGTTTGAGTTGTGGCTGGTAACGTTACATTTAAGCTAGCCGCCGACCCGATATCATGTTAGCCATTCGAAATTCGGTATTTGAAGACACGTACCCAACAATGACAAGCATGGTAAACGACGATGTGCCTTTATTCTTACACACAGCTTCTGCTTGAATGAAAAAAAAACCAAATAGTTTATTTGGAAAAACTTACCACAATCTTTCGACGTGAGGAAGATGGCCGTGCCAGAGTCGACGTTCTCAGTTTGACTGGGGAGGCTGGTGGGCGGGGCTTTTCCGAGTAATTTTTTTTTTACACTGGAAGGTATTTTACTCTCATCGGTGTAGAATTAACTCTGAAAGAGCCAATTTACTTTAATACTGAATATGTTACACTGACAGTGTAAAACCTTTGTGAACTCCAATTATTTTCACCAACACTGCAGTTATCGTGTTCAATTTTACTCTGTCCATTGTTGGAAGAACTCTGAAAGAATTAAAATTCTTTGACACTGCATATATTACACTGGCAAATTTGCTGTGTGGAGATGTTTTTCAGATGATAAAAATCTGATTTTGTTATGGATTTTATGTGTGATTGAAAGGATAGTGTGGAATCAAGGATGACACCCAGGTTGCAGACCTCCGTGGATGGGGAGATAGAGCAGCCGTCCACATCCAGGAGAAGATCTTCAACCTTCTGGAGCAGCGCCTTTGATGCCACAACCATGAGCTCTGTTTTACTGGTGTTAAGTTTAAGTAAATTTGATGTCATCCAGAGTTTGATATCCTGGAGGCAGTTGACAAGTGACTGTGGGGGTAGCTGGGTGGATGGTTTGGTGCAAAAATATAATTGAGTGTCATCAGCATAGGAGTGAAAGTTGAGACCGTGTTTGCGAATAATCTGACCAAGGGGGAGCATGTAGATGGTGAAGAGGAGGGGTCCAAGCACAGAGCCTTGAGGCACACCTTGGTTGACTGGAGCTGGGGTGGAACTGGAGTCTACGATGGTGACAAACTGTTTGTTAAATAGGACTGGAACAAGGAGAGTGCTGTACCAGTGAGGCCAAGGTAGTCAGATAGGCGGGTGAGGAGGATGGTGTGGGAGATTGTGTCAAAGGCTGCAGAGAGGTCCAGGAGGATCAGAATACTGATGTGGCCAGAATCAGCAGCGATGAGGAGGTCGTTGGTGATCTTGATGAGGGCAGTTTCTGTGCTATGGCCTGAAACCAGACTGAAGGGGTTCATAAAGCTCATGGTTGGACATGTGCTGATGGAGTTGGGCGGCAACTGCTCTTTCCAGGATTTTGCTTGGGAAAGGAAGGTTGGAGATCGGCCGGTAGTTGTGTAAGTCATCTGGGTCCAGACCTGGCTTCTTAAGGATGGGGATGACTGAAGCAATTTTGAAGATGGACGGAACTATGCCAGATTCTAGGGATAAATTGATTATGTTCATCATGAGGGGGCACAGGGCAAGCATGGAAGACTTCACCAGAGTTGTTGGCATGGGGTCCAGAGAGCAGGTGGAAGCTTTGGCCTGGGACACCAACTTAGCAACAGAATTGGAGTCCAGAGGAGAGAAGGAGGAGAGAGAACACTGGGGCAGGCGAACAGATATCTGTGTCAGAGGTGCATATGGTATGGTGGTGGCAGATGCCAGGAGTTGCTGATGAATGGTAGCCACTTTTTCTTGGAAGAAGTCCAGGAACTTGAAGCAGAGGTCAGGGGCACTAGAAAGCTGGGGGACATCAAGAGGGCTAAGGAGCCGGTTAATGGTGGAGAATAACATTCTGCGGTTATTTTGCTGGTCTCCAATGAGGGTGGTGTAGTAGTCTGATTTGGCCTTAGAGAGAGCTTCCCTGTAAGACCTAACATGGTCTTTGTAGGCTTCACGGTGGACGGTGAGGCCAGATCTTTTATAGAGCTTCTCCAGGCGGCGACCAGTGGTCTTTAGGGTACGGAGTTCAGTGGTGAACCAGGGGGCTGAATGTGTAAAGGAAATAGTCTGGGTTTTAAGAGGGGCAAGGGAGTCAAGACCACAGGAGATAGCAGCATTATAGTGGGCCACCAGCCCATCCAGTGAGGTGTCGAGGGGATCAGAGGCCAGGTGGGTTTCCAGGATGTTGGTCAGGGCCAGTGTGTTCACTGTCTTGATGTTTCTGTATGTGATGTTACGACTTATGCGCTGCTTGGGCACAGGGACAGGAACAGTGAATAACACGGCATGGTGGTCAGAAACAGCGAGGTCCAGGCACTGTAGATGGGAGAGAGCTGTGCCAGTGGAGTACACCAGATCCAGTGTGTGGCCTTTAACATGGGTGGGACCTTTAACGTGCTGTGTGAAGTTGAAGCAGTCCAGGAGTGACAGGAATTCAGAGGCAAAGGGGCAGCTGGTTGAGTCCACATGGATGTTGAAATCACCAAGTAGGAGTGTAGATGCAGACGTGGAGCAGATGGAGGCGAGTAGCTCAGACAGCTCAGACAGGAGGTGGAGGCTTTTGGAGGGCGGTAGATGAGGACAACCTGTAGCTGTGTATGCCCAGCCAGAGAGAAGGCTGCACACTCAAATGAGGTGACATTCAGCACTGGAAGTTATTTCACCAGGAAGTCAGCTCGATGTATGACTGCCAGCCCACCACCTTGGCCCTTGGAGCGGGGCTTCTGTATGTAAACATAGCCTGGAGGAGTGGCTTGATTTAGAGTTAAGAAGTCCTGTTGATGCTGCCATGTCTCAGTTAGGCAAAGAAAGTAAATTTTCCTTTTTGTGATTATGTCATGGATGAGTAGTGCTTTGTTGTTTAGTCAACAAGGATTCAGCAGCATGAAAGCTGCAGTGTTGTTCACAGATGCTGATGCAGGGGATGTGGAGGAAACAGCACGATCAACACAAGCCAAGGGTCTGAGATTGCTCAGTGTGCGCACCTGTGGTTGGTTTTGATGACGTTGTGCCGGTGCAATGGAGTGCCTGTCAGTCAGCACCGAGGGAATAGCAGCACCCCAGTCAGCATTGCAGGGAATAGCTTTGTCCGTATAAACATACTTGCGTCTGGAGGCCCTGTGCATATAGCGGAGGCGACGTAGGAGGCCAAGAGATTTAATCTCAGCGATGGAGTTTGGGGCGAAGTGAGAGCAGAGGACCAGGAGCTCCCTCGCTGAGTATTTGAAGACCATGCCAGCAGCGGCAGAGCAGCGACCATGCAAATCGCCGTCAGTCAGGGAGACCACAGCAGCAGAGGAGAGCGATGAAGGAGCCAGGCGGCGAAGGCCCAACGGAGCAATGCTGAACAGCCCACAGAATATTGGGAGCGCCGGTTAGAAAGTTAGCGATTGTTAAGCTAACAGCTGATCAGTGGGGCTAACAGCTGATCGACGGAGCTAGCAGCTGATCGGCAGAGAAGGTGAGTCCACGGAGCTATTTGTTTAGGTGTGCAGCCTTCAAAGTTTGTGGCACAGCCCCGAGCTTGTTGAGGACCAACGTAGTAATGTCAGATAGCCCACAGAGAATTGAGTATGCCGGTCCGAAAGTTAGCACTGCTAGGCTAACAGCTGATCGACGGAGCTAACAGTTGATCGGCGGAGAAGGTGCCATGGAGCCAATTTTTTTCAGGTGTTGAGCCTTCAGAGTTTTGTAGCACAGCCCCAAAGCTTGTAGAGAAACTTGGCTTTCTTTTTTTTTGACAGAAGAGCAGTTTTGCTATGGATTGAGAAGCGGTGATATTCACGCCAGCGTCCTCTCGCATCCGGTTGCCATGACGATATCTTTCCGATTCTATCCTTATATAGGGTGGTCAACCTAAAAGAGACATGGAAACATTATCAAGTCATTATCACAAATGAAGTATGAATTCGTATAACATTATAAGACACATGACATACTCAACAAATCAGAGACGTTTCCCTCTCAGTTGGTGCAGTCTTTGGGCTGCCTGCATTGGTCTGGCTCTCTCCCTGAACTGACCAGCTGGACTTGCCCTGAACCTGTCTGGGCTGGACATAAGGAAAGCATTCATCATTCGATGGGGAAATAACTCAAAACCACAGAATAATGTACAAGATAAAAGATAAGTTCATATTGAACTAAACGTTCACTAGCGTAACAACACTAATGGCTTTGTCATGTTTTCATTATGACACTTACTAGTGTTTTCCAATGCAAAAAATCAGATCGCCCAAGACAGCACTATACACAGCCATTTGAAAACTACAGTAAAAGTAACACATTTACACAGAAATTAAAGTTACACACAAATTATACCTATGATATAGTTATCACCTCAGTAAACAATAAATGAATTGAAAGATTACAATAAATTCAATGGCAAATACTGCAAATTAAACTAATTATTTCCTATAGGTTTACTTGTATTTTGTGCTAAAATTCAAAGTATCTCATCTGTATTTACAACACAGCTTGATTCTGCATCTCTATTTACAGCTCATTAGTCCATGTCAATGTTTACTGTTGCTATGGCAACGAGAGACTCCTGACGTTAGCAGCTGTTAGCTAGCTTAGCTAAATCATCTGAACAATAATAACCCATAATATCACAATTCGGCATATTTAAATAAAATCAACCACAATTACCAACAGTCACAGCCCTTCAACTCTGGGCTAATATGTTGTCACAAGTATGCAGTTAATTAGGTCACATCACATTCAATGTAAAAACGTTTTCTACTTTGTTTTGGACACGTCTCAAAATGTAGCCTAGCCAGCCCCAGGCTAACGTTACTTACCATGTATGCCTCCACTCGCTCGTCTCCCAGCGCAGCAGCACCTGCTGGGGTGGTGACCCCGGGGCCAAATAGGTCTGTCAATTTCAAACATTGAGCAGCTTCCACCTCCAGAGACTTCAGCTTTTTAAGTCGCAGTTTTTCAGCGCCACCGGAGCGTTTATTACGCTTATCCATTTTCAGCTCAGCAGCAGCCCGTCCCGCGACTCCGGCCCATGCCATGAGGTCCCGCCCACCCTGGTTTGTGTTGTGAGTGACAGCACAGTCAGGGCTCTCTGAGGCTGTCAGCCCATGATTGATTGACAATGACAAACGTAGACCAATAATATGTGTCGATGCTGGCAACACACTGCTAGCCTTCTGTAGGCCCAACTGGAGGGAATTTAGACAGAGAGAAAACAAAAACAAAAAAAACATAGCGGACCGGACCGCCCACATTGGGTCAACGGCCCACCGGGACGATGCCCGGTATTCCAGATGGCCAGTCCACCCCTGCAAACAGTACACACACCACACACAGCACACAGTATACAAACAGTACACAGTATACAAACAGTATACTGTGAACTGTGTGTATACTGTGTGGTGTGTGTATACACACACCACACAGTACTGTATGTGTACACACACCACACACAGTATACAAACAGTAGACACACAGTACACACACTACACACAGTACACAGAACATCACTACACACACAGTACACACTACACACAGTACACAGTACACGAAACACACTACACACACAGTACATGGAACACACAATACACACTACACACACATTACACACTACACAGTACGCACAGTGTACACAGTACATGGAACACACAATACACAGTACACACTACAGACACAGTACACACTACACACACATTACACAGTACGCACAGTGTACAGTGTACACAGTGCACAAAGAGTACAGTACAAAGTACACGCTACACACAGTACACACTACACATACAGTACCAAAGCTGTCAATTGGCCGTGACACTCATGCATTTGATCTGCTTCACACGCTCTCACGCCACACCTCCGATTTCTCACGCTGAAATACACATCAATTTTTATTACTTTTTTGCAAAGGTTAAAAACAGTTTTTTTCAGTCGCTAACAAGCGTTTGTCCAACCAGTTGTCACATTTTCAAAACTCTAAACACAATTAGCACAGCATCGGTATTTTGTGGCCATACCATTCACACATTTCATGTCGTTTCCACACAATATGCAGTCAAACACATTTGTAATGGATTGTTTTTGTATTATTTACGAATAGCAAAAACAATATTCCAAACCTTAGATACAGTATAAAAACCTCTGCTTCTGCAATAATATCAGTTCAAAAACAATATATCTCAGCTGATAATAAACAAACAATTGAATAATTGACACACAGCTGATTTATGTTGGATAAATTGGGCCAACCACAGTTGATTCCAGTCTGGCTTAGACTCAGTGGCAGGCGTTAAAAGGAGGACTTTGAGGAGTGATGTTTTTGGAAACAGAAACAGAAAAAGACAAACACTGTAATGTCTGGACGAGGAAGAGTAAGAGCAAGGGGCCCAGGGAGAATAGCAGGCCCAGTGAGAGATGCAGTGAGAGGTGCAGGCCCAGTGAGAGGTGCAGTGAGAGGAGCAGGGACAGGGAGAAGAGCAGGCCCAAGGAGAGGGCAAGGCAGAGGTGTAAGAATGCGTGGTGGTGGCATTCCAAGGGCTGCAAGAACAGTAGTCAGTGATGAAATTTGTGCCACCATCATTGACCATGTAATCAACCACGGAATTTCACTAAGACAGGCTGGTGAAAGAGTGCAGCCCAATTTGAGGCGGTCAATGGTTGCCTCCATTATACGCATCTTTCAACAAACCAACAGGTAAGTATTGCATTTTACATGGATTGTTTCTATTCTCACTTGACATGTCAATAAGGCCATACAGTATTTCATATGTTAATTTGTTTTGTCCCTCTAAAGAATGCAACATCTTCCTCCCTCTGGGGGAAGAGGAAATAATAATAATGATCAAGAACTTGCCATTGTAGAAATGGTTGTAGCAAATAATGCAATAAAACTGCATGAAATTCAAACTAGAATTGTGGAGGACATGAGATATTTGACAATATCGATAGCATCAGCCTCACAATCATTACGCGGACATTGTCCAAACACAGAGTGCGGATGAAGCAGCTCTACACTGTTCCCTTTGAGAGGCACAGTGAGAGATTCAAGGAGCTACGACGACAATATATCCAGATATAGTACTGTATATTCAATTCAATGTCCAGTTCTATAAGCTTTGTACTTTGCAAGTAGGTAACCTACACAGTAATAGGTTACAGTACAGTATGGTATACAGTAATGAGATTTACATAAACTTTGTTTCAGAGAGTTACGGAATTGGAGGCCAACCAGGCCCCTCATGAATTCATATACATAGATGAGGCAGGATTCAATCTGGCCAAAATGCGTCGACGTGGACGAAATGTAATTGGAAAAAGGGCCACAGCTGATGTGCCAGGACAGAGAGGGGCAACATTACCATGTGTGCAGCAATTGCAAATGCAGGATTACTCCTTCACAGATGTCAGGTTGGACCCTACAATACCGAGTGCCTCCTTGCCTTTCTCAATGATCTCCACCAGCACCTGGTTCCAGAGCAGGATCAGGAGGGTGAAAACATGAGGACCTTTGTAATCACCTGGGACAATGTGGCTTTCCATCATTCGCAAGCAATAACAACATGGTTTGAAGTCCACCCAAGACTGGTACGTCTCTTTCTTCCACCCTATTCACCTTTCCTCAACCCCATAGAGGAGTTCTTTTCTGCATGGAGGTGGAAGGTTTATGACCATCAGCCACATGACCAGATGTGTGTGTGTGTGGCTGCCTCCGCAGCAGATACGCAACCCCCCAATTTTTGCCGGACGCCGGAGCACAACGCAGCACAGAGCAGATCCTGCGGGACAGGAAGTAGTGCGCAGTAACAAAAAAAAACATCCGGTTAATTTTCAAAATAATTAGGCTATAATAAATACTTTTCTGTGATAACTTGCCCATTTTGAGTTACTTGCCCTTACTTCACGAGTCACCATAATGGTCCTTCAAAAAGCCTCAGAATGACCCATTTTTACCTCAAATTTTCAAAAGCTCCGCGCCACCCTCTAGCTAATATTTTAAGATTTCTTAAAATCTCTAAAATTTCTTTAAAAGTCTGATGTTTAAAGCATGATAATTGAAGTATTGTGTAAGATTATGAGAAAAATGTGTTCAAAAGCTGGCTTTCCTTAACAAGAGTGAACAGATTAGGCACTATCATCATCATAATAGTGTTCATAACACAGCCTAGGGCTTAAGTGTCTATTTTAAATAGGGAGGGAGGGAGGGAGACCTGCACCATCTTAAAATGGACTATTTGCAAATCATTTAGGATGATGGTGATGTTCTCTGATAAGAAACAAAACAAATAAACCTATTCAAAAGTCATGATGTTGTTGTTTTTTCTCCTTAAGACTCCGAAAATGGCCAGGTTTAAATAATGGAATTCAAAAAATTTCTGGGAGAGCATGCCCCCAAACGTGCCTAGAAGTTCTGACTCATGACCTCAGTATTTTTTGGGCCCTGCGTAGGGCCCTGCTTATGATGGCACTGTGTTTATAAGTTTGAGTGCACATGTGTGTTACTGTGAACGTGATTTGAGTGTTAATAATAAAATTGTGTCATTTAAAAAATTTCATAGTGCTCCTAAATTTTTTCTGTGCTCCTAAATTTTTTCATTTAGGAGCACCTGTGCTCCTAGTGAAAAAGCTAAGCGTACAGCCCTGGGCCAAACCCTGAAGATCGCAGAGATTAGATACAGTAATTTTGTGCTTTTTTTTAGTTCCCCCCCTTTTTTATCTGGGCTTTTTGCTGTTGTTTTTTTGTTCAGAATGCTCTTGTGTGTTTCATGGATATTTTATTCACTGTAATCAATACTGTAAGACTTTTTCTGTTCTATCATATTGTAAACAGTATTTCTACTGCACCTCCTGTAGTAAACAGTAAAGGAAAAAAAAAATGATTTGCTTTTTACTGGAATACTTTTGAATGTGAACATTACATGTGGACATACAGTTCCCAACCAAGAAATTTAGTGTAAAAACGATGGATTTCATGTTTTGCATGCAAATACCTGTAAAACTGAAAAATAAAAGGCTCTATGGCTCAACCAAGAAGTCTTGGTTGAACTGAGCTTGCGCAAAGCATATGGCGCGAAGAAACGTCTGAAACCGCTCGCGACCATGGATGTGCTCGCGACGCGCCCACAATACCTCACGATCAGTTACATCATCCTGGACTGAGCGGCAAGAGAGGTGTCTGAGCCTCAATGGCTGATTTCCTCCTTTTCAGGTGAGTAGCCTATTTATGCCCTTAAGCTTTAAATAACATCTGCTAATTCGTTGTGTGTATTGTGAAAACATTTTAAGGCATTTCGAGAGTTTCGTGAATGTTATTTTGAGATTTAAATGTTTAATAATGTTGCCGCAGCACCTAGCTTAACTTCCTCCTCCCAGTTTCAGAGCGGCGTAGCTTCGCTGACCAGACATTCCCGATTTTTGGGGACAGTCCCCGTCTTGGGTGATTTTGATATTGAATTGCAGATGTGGCATCATGTGCTCACAAACTCATTACTTTCAAAGTAAAATAGTGGGGGATACCTGACAGTAATGTTTGCTGCCAGGGTTGGGTCAGCCTTCTAATCTAACAAACGCTAGAGACAAATCTTTTATATTGTAGCGTTATATGAACACAACATTTATTATATGATTGATGTTTATGTATATTATTGTAGGACAGCTTCATGGTTACTTACCTGTTACATTGTATTTTTACCTATTAAATAAAAAATGAGGAGGAATGCTGAGGAATTAGGAACCTGTTTAAGAGGCAGTAACTGGTAAACTGGTGTAGATTTTATAAACTAATATGACCACTGAATCCTTCAAGGTTTCAAGAATGTTCCGTAAAGAGGCTGGGACAGCGGCAGGAGGAAATAGGGGCATATTGTTTTATTTTCCAAATAATCAGCCACCCAGCAAAAGAGCCTTGACAGAAGAACAGTCAGGGACAGAACAGCAACAGGCAGAACAGCAGCAGGCAGAACAGCAGCAAGCAAAACAGCAGCAAGCAGAACAGCAGCAGTCAGAACAGCAGCAGGCAGAACAGCTAGGGTGACCAGACGTCCCCGATTTCCGGGTACAGTCCCCGTTTTGGGTGACCTGTCCCCGGTCAAAGCTGTCCCCGAAAATGTCCCCGATTTTGACACTGAACGGGGGAAATGCGCGCAGACTCGAACACCAGTTATTACGGTAGCCATTTAACGCATCGCCAGAGAAGACGTCTTATGATGAAGAGGCGGCAAAAAGGAAAGAAAAGGAGACCAGCGGCCGCGATAAATGGTATGTTGTGTATGAACTTATTTATTTTGTGTGAACTGGCAGTAGACTTGGCTGTGTGTGTGTGTGTGTGTGTGTGTGTGTGTGTGTGTGAAGTGATGTAACTGTAGCAGCAGAGAGGTGCTGTCTGTTTAGTGCCACTGGTGGCGGTAATGAGGTGGGCCGTATAAAAGCCGCCGTCCTCTCCTAGCGATTCCTTTACATCCGTGTCATTGGTGCGTCACTTCCGGGTCCCCGGTTGTTTGGCCGACAGGTATGGCTACCCGCTGTTTCACCGCATTGATCGCTTGGTTCTTTCTGCGTGCTCACGGCATTTGTGTTTGTAGGGTGACTGCTTGCATGCTGCTATGGGCTACTCATGTGCGGCGGTGCCTTTTGTTTGGTAAGTGTCCCCTCTTTCTCGGCGTGGTAATTGATACTGTCTGATGGCTAACGCTAGTGTGGTCACAGGTGAATGCCAGCAGCGACCGGTGTCCTCTCTCCCTCCCTGTGCGAGTGTGTGTGTGTGTCCCTGACAGGTATGTGTGTGGGTGTATTAGTATGGTCAACTACAGTATTTCACTGTCAAAGTAGTAACGCTAACAGTTTTTCTTTTTTCTTTTTTCCTAAATAGGAGTGTGCAATCAGCTGGTGGTTGCTGCTGCTTTGTCTCCGCGGCTGCTTTGTCTCCACTAAAACGTCATCTGCAATTGATGTGATTACTCTGCTGGAGCTCGTTTCTGCGCTGCGTCGTGCCGCCGCAGGGCTGCTTATGCGCAGCTGCGCTCAGTTTGGTCTGATGTATTGCAGCCGCCGCTGCCTGCTGTTGACGGCCCACACCGTGCCCCAGAGCAGTTATTCGGACTCTGACCAGGAATGAGTGTTTATTATATAACGTTAAAGTAAGTATGATTGTTTATCTGAACTGAAGACCTAACGTAACGTTATAAAAGTCAGACAACGTTAACATTACGACACAGTTTTCATGTCTGTCATTAGTGAAGCTATAACGTTAACATTAGCATGAGATTACCAGGTGATGACATGTGGCTCTGTTTTGGAAGAGGAGGAGGTGGAAGACTGCTTTGGTAGCATATGATTTTCCTATAGGCATAGGGACCTGAGACTCTGTTAAAATAATAGTGAAATAGGTGAGAAGTTCATGGAGATGCTGGCCAAAGACAGAGCCATCCAGAAGAAAATGCATTCTTCTGAGAAATATGCTAGTCAGGTAAGGAGAGGGAGGGAGAGAAAGAGGGAATGAGGGAGAGTGAGAGACAAAGTGAGAGGAGATAGAAGGAGAAACAGATAATATACACTGCCTATAAAAAGTATTCACCCCCCTTGGCATTTAAGTTGTTTTGCCTTACAACCTGGAATTAACATGGATTGTTTGAAGATTTGCATCATTTAATTTACAGAACATGCCCACAACTTTGAAGATGATTTTTTATTATTATGAAGCAAACAACAAATAGGACAAAATAACAGGAAAAAGTCAATGTGCATAACTATTCACCCCCCTAAAGTCAATATTTTGTAGAGCCACCTTTTGTGGCAATCACAGCTCCAAGTCGCTTTGGATAAGTCTCTATGAGCTTGCCACATCTTACCACTGGGATTTTTGCCCATTCCTCCTTGCAAAACTGCTCCAGCTCCTTCAAGTTGGATGTTTGTGCTTGTGAACAGCAATCGTTAAGTCTGACCACAGATTTTCTATTGGATTGAGGTCTGGGCTTTGACTAGGCCATGCCAACACATTAACATGTTTCCCCTTAAACCACTCAAGTGTTGCTTTAGCGGTGTGTTTGGGGTCATTGTCCTGCTGGAAGGTGAACCTCCGTCCTAGCCTCAAATCATGCACAGAGTGGTACAGGTTTTGCTCAAGAATATCCCTGTATTTAGCACCATCCATCTTTCCCTCAACTCTGACCAGTTTCCCAGTCCCTGCTGCTGAAAAACATCCCGTCAGCATGATGCTGCCACCACCATGTTTCACTGTGGGGATGGTGTTCTTTGGTGAGGTGATGTGTTGGGTTTGCACCAGACAGTGTTTTCTTTGATGGCTGAAAAGTTAAATTTTAGTCATCAGACCAGAGCACCTTCCTCCATACATTTTGGGAGTCTCCCACATGCCTTTTCACAAACTCAAAACATGCCATACTGTTTTTTGCTGAAAGTAATGGCTTTCTTCTGGCCACTCTGCCATAAAGCCCAACTCCTATGGAGCATACAGCTTATTGTCGTCCTATGTACAGATACTCCAGTCTCTGCTGTGGAACTTTGCAGCTCCTCCAGGGTTACCTTAGGTCTCTGTGCTGCCTCTCTGATTAATGCCCTCCTTGCCTGGTCCGTGAATTTTGGTGGGCAGCTGTCTCTTGGCAGGTTTGCTGTTGTGCCATGTTCTTACCATTTGGTTATGATAGATTTGATGGTGCTCCTGGGGATCATCAAAGATTTGGATATTTTTTTTTTAACCTAACCCTGACTTGTACTTATCAACAACATTGTCCCTTACTTGTTTGAAGAGTTCCTTGGTCTTCATGGCAGTGTTTGGTTAGTGGTGCCTCTTGCTTATGTGTTGCAGCCTCTGGGGCCTTTCAAAAAAGCTGTGTATATGTACTGACAGATCATGTGACACAGATTGCATACAGGTGGACATCATTTCACTAATTATGTGACTTCTGAAGGTAATCGGTTGCACCAGAGCATTTTATGGGCTTCATAACAAAGGGGGTGAATACATATGCACGTGCCAATTTTCATTTTTTTATTTCTAAAAAATAGTTTTATGTATATATTTTTCTCATTTCACTTCACCAACTTAGACTGTTGTGTTCTGATCCATCACATAAAATTCAGATAAAAAAAAAATTGAACTAAAGGCTCTATTGTAACAAAATGGGTAAAAAGCCAAGGGGGTGAATACTTTTTATAGGCAGTGTATGAGCCCAATTTCTATACTGGAACTGTGAATGTAGTCTGTCCCCCTGATGAGTGACTTTTGTGAGTGCATGGAGTGTTGCATGGGACATAGTGCTAAATGGTCTGAAAGGTTTAGGAACCTCTGATGTAGCACATTTCAAACAGGCAATTGCATTGAGCACAATGACTAAATTATATAAGTATATCACCAAAACTGATATTTCTTTAAGAAACAAACTATTACTATTGGCTCTGTTCTTGCAGTTTTTCTCATGTTCTCCTCTGCTCTTATTCTACCCAGGTTCCTGAGGCGGAGGTGGATGAATGAGGACATCACAGTAATGTCACCCATTTTTTTTGATTGCCACCTTCTATGTCATAAATATCAGTCCAGTATTCAGTTGTGTGTAGAAACTTTTGACCAAAAAATCCATCCTAACTTATATTGATGGTTTTGTCTTCCTCAGTGGATGGATGGTTGGTGATGTCACCCATTTGTTTGTGACCTTTTGTGTATTAAAAGCTGGTTAAAATACATGAAAAAGTATTTGTCCTCGTTTTTTTATTTCATAATGATAATATTTAATTTTTCACCGCCGCATTGAAAATGTCCCCGATTTTCATTTCAGAAATCTGGTCACCTTAATCCAAGCGCTTTCATCACTTCTTTAACCTCTTTGATATCGACGGTGTTTTGGTTCATTTGCTGCTCAAAGACGGAAAAACTCTGCTTCAACTCACGTATGGCTTGGAGGATGTCAGAGTTAGAAACTGTGTCCTTGTTGTTGTGACTGCATAGTTTCTTCAGGTTATGACTTTTGCTGGGAGTCACAGGAAGAGGTGAACACAAACCGATGAAGCTCTCCTCTGGCTCCATGTCCATCACCAGACTTCCTTTGGTGATCCTTTTTGCATCTTTGTCATTTCAGATCACTGGTGCAATGTTGTTAGCTCTGTAAGCTAGCTCGAAACTTAGTTGTTGCACGTGTCGGAAAGTAGGTCGCCAGAGTTTTTGACTTGTCATCAAAACTCTACTATCTTTGTTTGACATCTAGCCATTTGACAAACCTTTCAAACAGCTGGCCACGTTAAATTAACATAGATACTCTTCTAATGCTGCAGAGCTTAACACAGGATGTCCGCTACAGTTGCCATCTTGCGCGACCCCCCTGCACAGGTTCTTCTCACGTTGAAGTTGGTGGCGGAGTGACGTTGGTGCCGTGTGCAAACACGTTGATTCCAGACTGTAAAAGGTTGAGTCTGAGCATTTCACGTTGGGACAGAGTGAAAGAACTAGAGCTGAAAAAACTCCAACTAGCTGCCCAGTACAAATGGAGAGTGTAGGTAGTTGTAGTGGGCAATTCTTTTGGATATATCTGCCAATTTCTTAAAATGCATTAGCCTATTTGACAAATATTTTTTACAATAAATATAAATTATAGCTTTACAGGTTTATGATGATTTTGTTACATTCTTTGGTTTACTTGTTCACAATAAACTGATTTCTAAACTAAAATGACAATAGAATGAAAAATGCTAAATGGCAGACAGGTCTTACATTTTTTTAATAATGGTATAACACAACTCATAGAAAATGAGTTGGTGTAATGAACTGGAATTACATCACCAACACCTAAATGTTCCAAAACTTTAAGTGCACTCAAAGCCACTGAGTTGTTACATCAACATTTAATTTTTGAATTAGTTTAATTCATTTAATTAGCCCAAAACTGACAATGTTGTTTTCTACAAAAATCATGAAGTGGAAATCAGTTGAAACCAGTTGTATGCCCTAATTCATTTTACCGGATGGATTAGGGCGATCTTTAATTTTAGAGAACATGTAGGAGGTGTAGGCAGATGGTTCGTAAGCACCTCCACTCTTGAAATGTTTGAGATGTAGACTATAATGACTAGGATCAAAGCTATGATCAGAAAATGAAAAATCTCTTAATTCCACAGCTTTGAGGAAGGCATTAAAGGCCATCAGGAATACAGCATTGAGTAGTACAGCAATCGCAGGGAGAGAAGATGCCTTCTCTGAGAACTGACAGCATCCTATGTGGGGAAAGAGTAATACTGTAGGGTGTCAGCAGTTGGGATAGGGGAGAAGCTCTGGAGATACCTTTTTGCAATATTTTTACTGCAAGGTTGGAAAACAAGCTACAGAAGAGAGATCATGACATTTGATGTTCAACTGAATCCCGGCAATTAACCCACTGATGTAGTGTGTTTTAAAATGCTTAACATCCATACTGTACAATAGCAAATAATTGCTTGGACAGTGGTTTAAGTGGCATAGAAATTGAGACGGTACATTGCAGAAGTAATCTTAGCAAAATCATACGTTTTTAGGGTAGAAGCTGCTAGACCCTCTCATAGTTTCTTTCTGGTTCCAAATATCTATGCAAATATCATTTAGTACTGAGCTAGAAGATGGAACGTGGGGACTGGGGTAGGTACTGGGCAGGGCTGTGGACAGATGCTCTGGCCTGGAAATTGCAACAGAGTGTGAATCAGCTAATGTGTTGAAATGATGATGAAATTGTGAGTGATGTATCACCAAGTGATGCTTCTCGTGAGGGGTATTATATCCTTTTATGTGGAGCACCCTAATGATGATGGTGACCACGGCTTCATTATCATATAAGACAGAAGAGGCCTTTATGCTTTCAATGCTGACCCCACATGTGGCAATCTATGGCGATGGGATAATTTTCACACAACGCTGAGGACAATTCGAGAAGGGAGAAGGAAGGTGGTGAGCAACTGCGAAACCACTGTCCTTGAAAGAACCGGCATCCGTGAAAAACATGTTTTAAGCATAGCAGAAAGGCCTGGTGATAGGATGCTGTTTAGCTCAGCTGGTAGAGCAGGTGTCCCATGTGCAGAGGCTTTGTCCTTGCTGCAGTGGCCCGGGGTTCGAGTCCCAGCCTGTGGACCATTTGCTGCATGTCTCACCCCATTTCCTGTCGTATCTTCAACTGTTATGTCAATAAAGCCATAAAAGCCCAAAAAAAGAAATACTTTAGAAAGACCTGGTGATGTCACATATGTGCTGCAGTTTTTTAGACTGGAAGGGACACTCTCATTTTGACGGAGTCAAGCATGATGCCGATAAAACTCCAGGTGATTGTCAGGGCCTGGTTTTTTTTTTCGTCTGACAGGGGGTGATGTCTGCTTTGGAAAGCACTGCGCCCCAGCCTGTTGGCTTTATTAATTTACTGGCATAAAGAAAAGGGCTCAGGTGGAATGGGGCTATTAACACTTGAGAAGGCCGGAGCAGAGGGAGGGCAAATCAAAAATGAATCTTTCTTCGTAGTGGCTACACCTATCGTCTTTTTGGGAAATAAAGGGAAGGAGATGACTGAAATGGACCGATAACGTACCCTCTCTTTTTGACCTCTTTCTCTAATAACTGAAAACTGTTTAATTGTGAATGTAAGAGTAAAAGTAAAATTTAAGGTTATTACAACCCAGCGTCCTGTGAGAAGACTCTCCAGAGTCCAGTTTTGTCTACTACATAAAACATAGAGTGGAACTCAATAAAAAAAAACATGTTAGCCATCATATTTATGAAATTTTTACATAATTACACAAAACTCCTTTGAAAACACTTATTTCACTGAAATACAGCTGATATGTGGCTGACTTTGGACAAAATATGAAATAAAAATCAATTGAAACCATGTTTGCTATCATATTTATCAAACTTAAACATTCTTTGGTAGGAAACTTGCTGATATCAGAAAAAAAAGAAAAGGAAATTGTCGCCAGACTACCCCTTTTATTATTAGGTGATCAAGGTCACTTTAGCAGGACTAATGCTAGTTGTCTTGGATATACTGCAGATGTAGGAAGAGTCATAAAATTAGCCAAGGTGGGAGTTAATTTTACAGGTGGTCGATGGATCTAGGTTCCGTAGGGGAATTATCTTGTGTGTTGTTGCTTTGGACTAGCCATAAAAGGCAGACACATGTCCTAAACAATAGCAAACACTATTGGTTTTGGCAGCACTTTTGTTTACAGACAGAAATGATTTGCTCACATCAGTGTGTGTGAGAGGAGCTCTGGTTACGAATGATGCTGCTGTCAGGTTTGTTTAAAAAGCTTATGGAGTTGACCTAGTCTGTGCACATTGATAGGGCACAAATGATGATGTTCAGTTCCACAAAGCACAGGCATATCAATGGACAGACTTCCTGTGCCCCATCTGCAGATTCTTTAACAAAATGTTGCTCTCATGAAACCTCTTTAACTTCGTTTTTAAGGAACCACAGTCACAATGAAAATCAGATAACCTCGCCAGTTAGTCAAAACAATGGCATTTATTCCCAAGTAATGTCAAAATATAATATCAATAATATAAACTGAATGAAAATTAAAGCCATTTCCAAGAAGTAACCAAGGCTGACAGTGTTATCATCATTTGGAATATGCTGCCACCTTCTGGTTCATCATAGGCTTCTTCAAGAAATACTAAAATCATGTACTGGAGCTACTGGAATATCGATAGGCTTTTACAGTGTTATTAAGATATATTACAAAATTGTTAACAAAGCTATTATAAATATTCAATTTCGCAATACATTCGTCATCTGCTGTAAAATTTAAAGTTACCATTTCATGATTTCTATGATTCAAAAATGTTGCTGATTAAAGCTGCATTATCAATATTTTCATTTGAACAATATTCAAATGACTGCGAAATCTAAAGGGTTGCTCACAGAGAATTGTCATCCGACAGCAGAGTTCCTATCCACTCTATTCTCTATCTCTGACAAGTGACAAAGCTCTGATAAACTGTCGGCAGTAGAGACACAATACCTTGTTAGATATAGAAAACACTAGCCTACTTTTGTTCTGGTCACCTTGTATGTTTTATTTATGTTTCTTTTAATTGTTATGGACACTTCTGTGGGTCTTAAAGTTTGAACTGAATTGAAATAGCTAGCTAGATAGCAGCCAAGACATCAGCACACTATTGTTTTATGCTTGTTATAAAGAAAAGGGATATAATATGTATATTATATATGTATAAATATAATATTTATGTATGTATGTGTATGTCGTGAGATTAGAAACAGTGTAAAAAATTAATTATAAATCAACAGAACAAGTAGCAAATCTGTATCTAAAAACAGGCAACAGAGGAAAACACTTTACAACATTTCTCATGCATCAAGGCATATAAAACATGTAAGTATGCTGAGATTTGGACAAAATAAACCATTTTTTAAAAACAGATTAATTTCCAAGTGTCTGTCCTTCTCAGTTTTCCTCAGAGGGGACGGACAGTGAGGGTGAGGTCAGCCGCTCGCTGTGGGATGATGTAGCGCTCCTCCCTGAGCAGGCGCAGCAGCAAGTCCTGGGTGTCCTGGGGCCAGCGGTAGATCCTGGTGCTCTGGAGCCAGTTTGGGACATGTCTCTGTAGCACAGACAAAGTGGCAGTACAGAGGGTCAGCAGTGGACCGTTAGGGAGTCTCTCTGAATATGAGCTTTAAGATCAATATGGATGTCAGAAAGATGTAGCCTACACTGTAAAAAAATGTCAGTAGATTTTATGGTGAAAACTGAAAAACTACTACAGTAAAAAAACTTAAACTCTAAAAAGGTTAAATACAATTTTTAGAACAGTGAAATACCATAACTTTATATATCAGTCAAAAATTATCTTTTTTCTGGAAAAATGACATTGCTCCACTGTTAAATACCGCACTGTGTTTATAACAGAAGTATGCTGTAATTTATGTAACAACATTGTACAATACTGTAATTTTTGCATCTATCTTTTGTAAAATATGTTATATGACTGTTAAGTTTACTAACCTTGTGTTAATAACAGATATGTGCCCTAATTACGGGGGTGCCGATTGTAAAGTTGCGCAAGCTAAAATAAAGAGCAACTTTTCGCAACATTTAGCAACAAACCACATTTAAAAAACATATGTCAATTTTACTTTACTTTTGACCTGTTCTACTGTTAATATTCCTATGTTCTCTTCAGATGAGCACTAAATTAAAGAGCCAAAAGGCAATGGGAGAGGGGGAGTGGATGGTTAGACTGAGGACATTCGCCAATTCTGGGGTTTGGCCTGCTTAAGGAGGCATCAGACCAGCCCCGAAGCAGCGCAAATGGCATGAAGTCCAGCAAAATATCCACCTGTTTCTCATATGACCATGCAGTGCGTTTAAATTTGCCTCCAACACTGAGATCCTGAGACCCTCAGGAGATGTCAGCAGCAGCAGTATCTCCTGAGGAAGCTCAACACATTTGGGGTAAATAAGAACATTCTACAGATATTTTATTTGTCCTTCAGAGAGAGTGTCATCACTTTCTCCATCACCTGCTGGTTCCACTCAATAAACCTGCAAAACAGGACATGCCTGCAAAGCACAGTCAAAGTCTGCTCTAAAATCACTGGACTGCCGGTCAGAGCACTTTCCACCATGTGCGAGCAGCAAACACTGAGGACGGCGCGTAGAATCCTTCAGGACCCCTCCCACGCTCTGTTCCCAGTGTTTGAATGGCTACCGTTGGGACGTCGGCTCCGCTGCCTGGACTGCAGAACATCAAGGCTGTTCAGCTCCTAAACTCCCATCCATCCCCAATCAATTGCCCCCAGGGGACAAATAACGTTTTTTGAATTTAATTGAATGTGATCAGCAATGGCAGAGTGGCGCTGTCTGTGTTTCCGCTGACTCCACAGGAAGCAGATGTGTTATGTTAATATGACTGCTTCGGATGATATGATATTTAACTTTAACAGCTCTTCTGTGAACGAAGTTAAATTAACTACAGACGTGTAAACTTGCTGTTTGTTCTTGCATAAGCCTATAAATGAAACATATAGTCTGAGGTATATGTTTACGCTCAGCTCGAAGGAAGTGTGGATATCGCTGTTAATTAGCTATGGCAGAGTGTGGTACACCTAGATTAACTTGTGATATAACTTAACCAATGGTGCAGGTATACTGCATTACATATTTTTCATTTTGTACACACTACCCGCATCTAAACCCCCTCTGATGCGCATCTTTGTTACATTGTTTGAGGGAACTATAGGCTACTGCATACTTGTGGACACAATTGTCACTAATGCTAATGTAGCTCCTCGGGGATTTAATCTTATTAAATCTAATTTTGACAATCTAACCCATGACAAAAAATTACTTAGGTTTGTAAAGACTATGGTCGTTGGTAGCTGTTGTTGATTTTGTTCCAAAATGCCAAATTGCAATTTGATGGGTTACTGTTTTTTAGACGATGGGGCTAAACTAGCTTGCTAAGTTGCTACTTATCTCCATAGAAAACAGCCTTGATCTGCACCCTACGGTAAATACTGTAGAGTGCAGATCAAGGCTACATTGTAAATACAGACAAGATCCCTTGTATTCAACACAGTATGCAAGGCTCTTGCTTTAAGTGTAGGGGTGTCACAATTCTCAAAATCATTGATTCGATTACATTTTTGATTCTAAGGTCACGGTTCAATTCGATTCTCGATTTTTTCATTCATTTTTTTGAAGTACAGGTTGCTATGCCATTTTTAGACTAGACTTTTATGCAATATAATATCTGACCTTTATTCGCAATGTACCACACTACATTGTCAAAATATTAACTATTTACTCTACTATATTATCTCTATGGTCAGACAACTGTGATTTTTATATTAGAGATAGACCGATATGGGTTTTTCAGGGCCGATACCGATTATTAGTAGTCAGGGAGGCCGATAACCGATATTTGGAGCCGATATTCATTTGCAGTAAAAGGGAAAATATTGGCGTCAAAATTTTGAATAAACCAAAAATTCCGACACTTAACCTTTACGCATATGTTTATTAAACAGCTTATCCAATTTGCAACATGTAAAAGGTTTTTTTTTTTTATCTTAGACAATAGACATCTTTGTTGTAAAATTCTAACAGAAAGTGCCGGGAGCTCCCAGGCTCAGCAGCACGTCTTATAAAAGGTAAATTAAAATGTAAACAAATAAATAAATAGTTCATGTAGGCTTTATGATGCAGTTACATTGTGTCTTAAGTCCTGAACAGCAATATCCTGCTCCTCTCTACAAGAAACTGTCAAAGACAGCTTCAGGACACACTTCATCTAACAATATGTCATTTTCTGCTGCTTGGGATCTCTCAATCAACACAGAAAAGGGTAAAGTAAAATAACTTGGTAGTTAAACAGCCATTATTGCCCTACAGTTTTCTCTCAGACAGCAGGGGCTTTGCTGTCAGTTTCTGCGGCTTCTCATGTGGCTTACACACACACTTCTTACTTTTATCACTATTTCCCTATCAATATTATCAGCAACCTTGTTTCAAGTGATTAAACCGTTAAAAACACCAAATAGCCTACGGCATCTTCACTTTAATAATCAGTGTTGATCACAGGAACAGACAGCTGCCGGTAACGTATTGGGCCTCACAGTAACGTTGGTAGTCGTGAGTTGTAGAGTTTCGCTACAGTCTGCTGAGCGTCTCGAGACAGAGAAGGAGAAAGCGGACCGCTGGGCTAACGTTGACGTTACGCTAAAAGCTAATCAGCCTTCACCTTAACGAGCTTCCCTGCAATAAAACGACTGAATTGAGTTTATTAGGTTTTTACTCTCTCACTCATACAGAGACTTCTACTATCACGGACTATTTCCATATCGATATTATCAGCAACCTTGTTTCGAGTTATTAAGAGGCACGTCTGGAGCGACTGCGAGCAGCAGAGCTGCTGCCTATGTTTCTATAACGTTAATGGGCTCACACTAATGTTCCTAGCAGCTGTGAGCTGTAGAGGACTGGGATGTTTAATAAAAGTGTAGGAGAGTCTGCTGCCTTATCTTACCTTCGAAACCAAGCCCCAAGGAACAGCGCCGGGCTTTGAATCTAGTTTTACATGTGGCAAAACTTTTTCTCCTCTCCGCCGCGTGTGTGTGAGCACTGTGCATGCACGGCTTTCACTGCTGATTGGCTGTTACCTGTGCTGTGGCTCTGCGTGTAACCAGAGCGTGTAACCAATCAGATGGTGCTGTGGGTGGGACAATGCTGGAGACAGCGTAGTGACAGCAGACAGAGGCTGCATCAGAGCCAAAATAACCCAGTTTTAAATTGATCTCTTATCGGCCGTCGGATTAAAAACAAAGGCCGATGCCGATATGCGTCAAAATGCCGAATATCGGCGCCGATAATCGGCCCGGCCGATAATCGGTCGATCCCTATTTTATATTTTTATGTTCTTCTAAGAAAATGAGAATGCCCACATTCAATGCGAACGTTGTCAACACAATTCACTGGAAATCCAAAATACTTCCACACCGGCGACTTCAGTGAAAGAGGAGGGGGTTCAAGCTCTGTCAATGGGTCTCCTGCATCTGCAGTTGCCGTTGTTGTAAGAGTGTCGTAGCCCCTTTCAGGAATAGGGCGGTGCGTGAGGTGTGTGTGCGTAAGGTGTGTAAGGTGTGAGTGGGCGAGCGAGAGTGAGTGACAGCAATAAAGTGTACAATATAGGCTGCAGTGTGGCTGTGAATAAAGGCGATGGCTCTTCAAGTTACAGCAAAGCTCCCTGATATTTCCTGACCAGCTTAACATGTGAAAGGGGGTTCACCCCGAAGGGAAACAGAAACTTCAGCCCTGGAGGAAATCATCTCCCCTGTGCTTCCCGACCACGGTCCAGGAGCCGAACAGGAATGGTGTAACACCATGCTATCATTTGACTGGCTGTAGCTAATAGCTACTGGCTTAGCTAGTAGCTAAGTTAGAGGAGGTTGACTGATGACACTTCAACATGCGTGGGTTTTTTTTCCATTTGGCAAGCCGACTGGACATGACAGGGGGGCATGCATTGACGATTCCATTTTTTAATTCGAAGTTCGAGATTGTGACTTAATTTCGGTTGATTTCATCATTCATCATTCATAAGGAAGGGTCCACTTTATATGTAAATATTTGTAAAATATTAACAATTAAATGAATAGTGAAGGAAATGAATCTGAACACTGACCATCACAACCAGTAATTATCACAAAACATATGCACAAAATAATCACAGAAAACTGCTCTGTACAATATAGTAGAATTTATATATGTGTGTGTGTGTGTTTCAGAGAGAGAAAGACAAAGGAGCCCAGATGGCAGCTGTAGACAAAGAGAGAAGATGGCAGGGAACCAAAATGGCGGTCACGATCCATGGAAGGTGACATCATGGAGTGTTACGTTGAAAAACTACAAAAATGGCGGCCATGACGTGGGGAAGTCACGTTCGTAAGACTACAAAAGTCACGTGCGAACAAATATCCAGAAATTACAATGATTTTACTGAATCATGTATCTTGAATTCTAAAATGGCAGATGTGAACACGTCACCCAAAGGTAGTCAATTGAATGACAAATGGGATTTGAACAACGGCGATGGTTACAACACTGCTGGCTTCATATGCAATTTTGGATACCCACAAGTACACGTACACACACATTAGGGGTTATGTGCACATACACACGTAATCTTATGAGACTTAAGGTTATGTTGGAGACTTAAGGTTAATAACCTCGCCATAACATTTGATACGTATGTCTTTTGGTATCTCCCTTTCATATTCTAAGTATGCCTCGTGGTAGCACCGTTACCTCTGTGGAACAATATCTTGTATGTATCCAAAATTGCATATGTGATTCCACAGAGCGGAGAGGCTCGAATCGTGATGAGCACAATGAAAAGAAAGCACCAAACAGTGTTTTACAGCGCAAAACTAACAGCAAATAAAACAACTTCAGCTTCTAGCAACACGTTTTCGGGGACTGCGTTGAAACGATCTGATGCGTTCAGGTGTGCTCACAGACAATGGGAGATGGGAGTTTTCAAACCTGGGGGGACTGTGACAATGAGGTGCCACCTACTGGACACTAGGGTCAGTGTACCGTCCTTTGCTCACCAGGCTTTGTTAGTGCAAGGAGGCTGCATTTAAGCATTGGGCTACACGCAGGCCGCTCTGATGTCAGAACCATGTGGTCGGTTCCAACACTGAAGAAAAAGGTCCACTGTAATGCTAATTAGATACGTAGTCACAGTAGCCCTGTCAGCCTGTCCCTGCTGCTGTCTGCTACACACACACAGAATGTGAAGAAATAAAACATGTAATTTTATTTGACCATTTCCCTGTCCCTGGAAAAACGGATCAAAGGGAAAACCCCTCTCCCCTAGTTAGTACATTTCACAAGCTCAAAAAATTCTTAGTTTTAGTCTTACTTGTGTATAATGTCTTTGATTCTTATTCTATTTTTACATGTTGTTGAGCAATAAAGGACACTGAAAACTTTTACATTGTAAGAAATGCTCTATTTAACTGGAGCAGGAGGAGCGCTGTGGTGCGTCTCTGAGTGTGTAATGTGGTGTGCGGATCTCAATCCTCTGATCGGACAGGACAGGTCATAAGAACTATCACAGTCTGATTCTGAGGGTTGTGGATGTGTGAAATAATTATTCTTTGATGAGGAATGTATTAACAACACTACCTGCAATGAACTCCAGCAGCAGAAACATTAAGTGCATGAAATCTCGCAACTCCTGAGCTCCATCACTGGTGTATCCTTTGTACTATACTGCTACAGATTTTATTTTTGCTGCTAAAAATGGCAATCTCGAACGATTCAGTATTGCCTGTCAGTCAGTTGTAAGTTGACAGCTTTGCCACACCTCCATAACAACAGCACATGAAAGCTGCACCTTTTTATAAAGTTTCATGGTCCGCTGTTATCAGTCTTTTTTTTGTTTGTTCAGGTAAAACACAGCAACATTGAATTTATATCAAAGGCCCACTGAAATGTATTACTGCAAACGCTTTCTGTTGCTCCGAGATGCGCTAGCAAAGCACCTGATCACACCTCATTTAAAATGATGTCTTAAAGACCATCGGAGTAAAACTAGCAACTACACTTGCACTGCGTTGTGTGCCACTTCAGCCAGCAAAAAGATGGGCCCTGATGCTGGAGTATGGCTGCAGGTTATGTTATTAATATGTTCCTCATCAAAGATTAATTATTTCAGAAACTCAGGGCCCTGATGTGTTCACTATATATATAGTCTGGACTGCTCACATGTGCCACCTAATGGTTTTTTGGTGCCCATTGCAACTCATGCAACATCAGCTGGATATAATAAAAGTTCCCCCTCCTTTTCTGCTGTGTCACGCCACCTCTGACCCAATAGCATCCTCTGAAAGGAGAAATATCCGTAGAAAGCCCTTAATGGCTAAATCTTAAAGACCAAATAGTCGCCTATTACCCCACTCAGAAGCTGTGCTCTCAGGAGGCAGGGTTACTTGTGGCTCCAAAAGTAGAATGGGAGGTAAGAGTATTCAGCCAACAACCTCCTCTCCTGTGGAACCATCTATCAATGTTGATTCGGGAGGCAGGGTGTCTGCCTCTATGTTTAAGAGTGGACTTAAATTTTTCCTTTTTAATAAAGCCTATAGTTAAGGCCTGCACAGGCTCTTAGCTACGCTGCCATAAGTTTAGATTGCTGAAGATTTCCCATGATGCACTGAGCTCTTCTCTCTTTCACTATCTGTACCCATTCATGTTTCATTAATACATTACTTGGCTTCTTCCCCAGACTCTCTGTGCTCTCTCATCTCGCAGGTTCCCATGGATGGTGGTTGTCCCTGCCGCTGTGGTCCTGCTTGATTTCTACTATCATCATCATCGTTATTGGGGGTCAAGCAGTAAAACTGCAAGACACCCATAGGGATTCTATGTTTTCTTATTATTGGGGGTCAAGCAGTAAAACTGCGAGACACCCATAGTGATTCTAAGTTTTCTTATTATTGGGGGTCAAGCAGTAAAACTGCGAGACACCCATACTAGCCGTTTTTATACTGGGCAGTAAGCCACCAATTTGCCGTCCTTTTGGTGGCTCGCTCCGCGGATTTAGACAGGAGGCGGCAAACTGGTGGTCTGTTTTGTTCCACCAATTTTGCGCCTCGGAGGGTACACTTATTTGCACCTCCTTTGCAGTGTAAATCCGAGGCGGCAATGTGGTGGCATATCCTGAGGTGGGCGGAGGTCGATGACGTACACTGTAGCGCACCCACAGCCGGAGTTTTACAACCAGTAAACAGCTGACAACAGCAGTCAGTTCGTCACTTCATCCACGAAGATAAGCAACTGGAAAGCCGCTGAGATCCGGGAGATGCTAGCGTCTCCTCGGTCTCTGTAGCTGTCTTGGTTGTCCGCTTGTTGTTGTAGCGGCAAGCTAATAGCGGTCGCTACATTCAAATTAAAAGCCCCCCGCTAAGGACCCAGTTCTAAACTCCGATGGGGTGCAATGTAAAGCTCTTATTTTGAAGACAAATTCGACCTGCTTCTCTTCAAGCCCAACTTCATGCTTCACGTCACGTCACATGTTTAGCCTACCCCAGAGGCGGAAATGTGGTGGCTTATTTGAAAAGGTGGAATATTACACCTCAGTTTTAGATAGAAAAGGTGGCACATTGCAGCCTTTACCTTGCTGCAAATGTGCCACCTTTTCTATCTAAAAGGGGCTACTGATTCTATGTTTTCTTATTATTGGGGGTCAAGCACTAAAACTGCGAGACACCCATAGTGATTCTATGGTTTCTTATTATTGGGGGTCAAGCAGTAAAACTGCGAGACACCCATAGTGATTCTATGTTTTCTTATTATTATTATTAGGGGTTAAGCAGTAAAACTGCGTGACACCCATAGTGATTCTATGTTTTCTTATTATTATACTTCCTCTGTCATTGAAGTCTATGGCAGCAAATAGAACGCCTTGGTAAAAAGTGCTGAAATTTGGCTGAAAGTTTCGGAGCACTGTACTGCACACTCACACTCATTTAGTGTGTGAGTCTAGTGCCACCAACGGGTCAAAATTTGGTCGAAAATTGAACCACTTGGTCGAAAGTTATGAAATTCGGCGCACAGATTTGGGATTGTCCCATGATCACTCTCACCAATTTACAGAACTTTATGCCCAACGCTCTAGCGCCACCAATGGGTGAAAGTTGGACATGCATTTTCTGACGTGGACCTTGACTCGTGCATATGATTTTCACAAGTGAGGTAGCGTTGTGATCCTTGGATCAACCCGAGTTCAATGATCCATGGCCCGTCACTTTCGGCCATGTTGGACCTCCGCCATATTGGATTATGTCAGAAAGCTTTAAAAAACTTCATGGGTCACAAAGTTTGTTCAATTCGCTCGAAATTTGACACAGATGATCTTCAGACGAAGCCGCACAAAAGTTATTTCAAAGAATTTTCAATTTCAAGTTTATTCTCCCGTGAGAGGCAATTGAAAATGGCGGCAAAGCCGCCAAACAGGAAGTGGGCTGTCATCTCACCGATGCTATGACTTAGCGTAACCAAACTTGGTACCTGGAGTCAAGACACTGTCCCAATCACTCACACCAATTTTCAAGCCTTTGCATTGAACGCTGTAGCGCCACCAATGGGTGAAAGTTGGACATGCATTTTCTGACGTGGACCTTGACTCGTGCATCTGATTTTCACAAGTGAGGAAGCGTTGTGATCCTTGGATCAACCTGAGTTCAATGATCTATGGCGCATCACTTTCGGCCATGTTGGACATCCGCCATATTGGATTATGTCATAAAGTTTTAAAAATCTTCATGGGTCACAAAGTTCCCTCGAAACTTGTGTAGGAGCCCATGCCCATGCGTCTCTTGATTTCACAAACATCTAATGTCTAATCACTAATCACCCCTTTCAATCCCAAGCTTCAGGAGAGGCGCCTCGAAGTCTCATCCCTACATCTGGCTAAAGGAGTATGATGTCGTCTTGCAATAAAACCTTCAAGACAAACACTTTCTTAAGTTATTTACGATGATGAACTGATGGTGAACTAACACCACTTGGTACCCCCATTTTCAGACAGACACCCTCCATCCTCTCAGGAATCCACTTTCAGAGCTCCAACAGGACAGATGATCTGTTTCTTCAAAAGATGTCATGATTAACCTGCAATTGTAACGAAATTGCAAATGTTTTCCCTCTCGTCTTGCTTCGACAGGGAGATGGTGTATCTGGTTTCTTCCTTCACCCCCTTGTCAAGCCTTGTTTACGACATGCTGTTCTGTGTTCTGTGTCTGGTACAGGGTGAGACCTTGGATGGATCAGACTTCAAGGAGAACTTTTTGTTTAAGACTTCTTATTTGCCACTAAATGTTTCTAAACATGTTTGTGTTAATAAGTATTGATGTTGAACAGGAAAGATATGTATTTGTCCTCCGTTCTACTGCATATTCAAGTGTTTTTAATCATGATATCTCTTTCTTAAACTTTAAATGATTTCGTCCCTGCCATGTTATTTCACGTAGGCATAACCCACATATTAAGCCATGGTGAAATTCTGGGAAAGGTGAAACACGATCTTGAAACATTAAAACTATAGTTTCTTTAAATTAAGTTTTGTTAGTTTAGACTTAGGCTACAATGTGGTCTAAGGCGTGAACCTGTCACTCCTCCCTCCCAGGGAGCCTAATAAAATAGAGAGACATGTTCCCTTACTCTTCATGCCAAGGCTCTAGCCCTTGCTCAGGCTCTAGCCTCAGCTCGCGCTCTAGCGCTTGCCAGCGCTCTTGCCAACAATCTTTTCTTTTCTACTTTTTGTTAAGTTTTTACTTTTATTTTACTTCGACTTTGCGACACAGGGATCTCCACAGAAAACCACGTGTTGATTTTTCCTCAATTCTTTTAAGTATTCTTACTTTTAAACTGAGTAACTATACAGAGAAGATCCGCCAGACCAGCGTTCATCTTCCAGTTTTTCTTAGTCAAGCAAGTTGACTTAGTTACAAATAACCTTAAGAACACCACTCCAAGCAACAAAGAAGAAAATCATCATTGATGACGTTGCAGTAATTGACTGCTTCAGAAACCATGGAAAGGGTTTCCAACGAAAGAGACATTGTTGCCAAGCCAGACCGGCTTTGACCCCCAACGCTCTCAAGCGGACATCCCGCTGGGCCGTGGACCAAGAGTGTCATCAGCTGAGTACCGGACGAGCCGCAACTTCTCCCGGGTTACTGGACCGCAGACCGCAGTCGAGCAAAGAGCACCCGAGGAGACCAAGGCCCGGACGTCCTGACTCCCGGACTCCCATTCTGAACATCTCCATACAGCTGAATTCACACACGTGAGATATGAGTTGGTGTCTTAGGTTATGATTTCTACCTCCTGATTTCTATCTTTTGATCTTAAAATAAATTCCGTTAGGGTCTCGTTAGTAAAAAATTACTCTCTTAATATTTAAAGACTTTCACCCGACCCGCAATTTCACCATCTGCACATTAGTCACATTTTCTATTTTCTGTTATTGTTCTGTCATATAGTTATATAGTGGGACTAATGTTGCCACAGTAACAAGTACTTTGTAACGTGCGTGGCAGTTGATGTCTGGTTGCCTTGGTTACGCGGCGCTTTCTTATGCCGGTTTGTAGATGTTTTAAGCTGTCATTAAAGTCGATAAAAATGGATCAAGCCGACCCTCAATCATTTTACATGGTGTCAGAAGTAGTTTCAACGTTTCAAGAGACGAAGTAAGAAGACGGACAGCGAAAAAAAAATGGCTAAGTTTAACCCTCCAGAAAACTTTACGTTTGACAAGTCGACGGAGTGGCCCGAGTGGAAACAACGGTTTGAGCGATACAGGATCGCAACGAAACTTCACAAAGACGAGGAACAAGTACAAGTGAGCTGCCTGATTTATGCCATGGGCAACGAGGCAGAAAATATTTTTAAGTCATTCGCGTTTGCTCAAGACGAGGAACGCAATGACTTTGTCATCGTTATGGGGAAGTTTAACGACTACTTTTTCCCGAGGAGGAATATTATCCACGAACGGGCATGTTTTTACCAACGGATCCAACGGCAGGGTGAGAAGGCAGAATGTTTCATCAGAGCCCTGTATGATCTCTCGGAGCACTGTGAGTTTGGAGCAACTCGAGAGGAAAATATCCGCGACCGCATCGTCGTCGGGATACTGGATAAAGAGCTCTCCCGCAGGCTGCAGCTGATGGCAGACCTCACGCTGGCGCAAACAATACAGACCGTCAGACAGTCAGAGGAGGTCGCGGCACAAGTGAGTCTGCAAGGAGACGCTGCGGGATCAGTACAGGAGGTGCAGTTCAAACGGAAAAGCACGAACTGGAAATCACAACAGCGACAAAAAGGCAAGTCAAAGGACAGGAAATGGGGGGGAAATGAGAAGAAATGTAGCAAATGTGGGAAAATGCAGCATAACAGAGATGAAAAGTGCCCTGCAGAAAGAGCTACCTGCCACAACTGTCACAGAATAGGACACTGGGCCAGAGTATGTCGCAGCAGGTCAGTGAATGAGGTCACAGAGACTGAGAGATGTGAGCAGACCTCTTATTTCCTGGGTTCAGTGTGTGACCAGCAAAGTGAACAGTGGACTGTGCAACTACAGGTGGATACCACTCCGGTAGAATTCAAAATTGACACGGGAGCTGGTGTCACTGTCATAAGCGAGGACACATTTCACACACTCACCCCTGAGAGAACACTGGACCCACCTGACATTCCTCTGGACAGCCCTGGAGGTGAGCTGCTGTGTCTGGGCTGCTTTAATGCAACAATCAGTCACAAAGGAAGAGATTACCCGTTCACAGCCTACGTAGTACGTGGACACAGAGTCAACAATCTCCTCAGCCGGGCCCTGTCAGTAAGAATGAACCTTGTGAAGCGAGTAGATGAGCTAAAATGCATCACCAGCCATCTACAAACCCACCATGAACTTGGCACTCTAAAAACTGAACCAGTCAAAATCCAGTTAAGAGATGATGCTGTACCATATGCTGTGCACACTGCACGCCGTGTGCCCTTTCCCATGTTACAGAAGGTGAAAGAGGAAATACAGAGGATGGAGAAGGATGGTGTCATAGAGCAGGTCACACAGCCTACTGAATGGTGCGCTCCCATGGTACCGGTCCTGAAGAAGAACACAGGCACAGCCAGAATCTGCGTTGACCTGACAAAGTTAAATAAGTCAGTCAAAAGAGAACGCTACATCCTACCTACCTCAGACGAGATAACAGCCAAGCTGAGCGGTGCAACTGTGTTTTCGTCCCTTGATGCTGCCAGTGGATTCTGGCAGATCCCTCTGCATCCAGACAGCTGTAAGCTGACAACATTCATAACACCGTTTGGCAGATACTGTTTCAAGAGATTACCTTTTGGCATAACAAGTGCACCTGAGATCTTCCAGCGGAAGATGCTGGAGACTCTAGAAGGACTGGACGGCGTGGCAGTCTTCATGGATGACATCCATATCTATGGGACCTCGATGGAGCAACATGACGCCCGACTCGAGAAGGTGCTGCAGCGTGTTGAGTTGGCAGGATTGAAACTCAACAAGGAGAAATGTTCCCTCAGACAGAGCCAGCTACGCTTCCTGGGTCATCTCGTCGACCAGTCAGGGGTCAGACCGGACCCTGACAAAGTGGAGGCCATTCACCAGCTGCCACCGCCTGAAAATGTGCAGGAGCTAAAAAGAGTCCTCGGCATGGTGAATTACCTGGGGAGGTTCGTCCCAGCCCTTGCAACAATGGGACAGCCGTTGTATGAGCTGCTAAAGAGCAAGAACATCTGGACCTGGGGACACTCACAGCAATCAGCTTTTGAAGACATTAAAAGAATGCTGACAAAAGCACCTGTTCTTACCTTTTATGACGTCACAAGGCCCACAGCTGTATCAGCAGACGCCAGTAGCTACGGACTTGGAGCTGTGCTGCTCCAGCTTCACGGAGAAGAGTGGAAGCCAGTAGCCTACTGCTCCAGACGTCTCTCAGAAGCTGAAACACGCTATGCCCAGATAGAGAAGGAGTGTCTGGCTGGCGTATGGGCTTGTGAAAAGTTTGACAAATATCTGTGTGGCTTAGATGAATTTAGGCTTGAGACGGATCACAAGCCATTGGTGCCACTCATCAACAGTCAGAGCCTCAATAATGTTCCTTTAAGATGTCAACGTCTCTTAATGCGACTTATGAGGTACAAACCAGTGGCTGTATATGTGCCAGGAAAAACACTCATCATTGCTGATGCTTTGTCCCGAAGCCCACAAACTTACACAAAAGAAGAGACAGACACACATAGCGAGGTGGAGTGTTACGTAGCTTCGGTGGTACAGGGCATCCCAGCATCTCCAAGCAGAATTGAAAGCATCAGAATAGCCACTGCAGCTGACAGCGAGCTGCAGTCTGTCTTTAAATTCATAAGAAGCGGATGGCCTGAATACAGTGGAAATGCACCACCGAACGTCAGAGCATATATGAAGGTGAAAAATGAGCTATCAGAGGCTGATGGTTTGCTCATACGTGGAAGCAGGATCGTCATTCCACTGTCACTGAGAGCCGACATCCTACAGAAAATACAGGACGGACATCAGGGGCTAACAAAGTGTAGAGACAGAGCAAAATCATCGGTTTGGTGGCCAGGACTCTCTGCAGAACTTAAGAACACAGTGATGTCATGCCACTCATGCCAAGAACAAAAGCGGGCTCACTCATCTCTACACCTCTGCCTGACCGTCCATGGAAAAGAATAGCTCTCGACCTCTGTGAACACAATAAAAACAACTACCTAGTAATATCAGATTATTACTCACGGTTCCTCGAGGTGCTGCACCTACCATCCACAACAAGCGCTCAAGTCATTCAGAGACTTAAAGCAACCTTTGCAAGGTTTGGGATCCCGGATGAGGTGGTGAGTGACAATGGTCCTCAATTCTCCAGCGCAGAATTTCAGGAGCTGGCAAGACAGCTAGACTTCAAGCACATCACGTCTAGTCCTCAGCATCCTCAGGGAAACGGTCACGCGGAGAGAGCAGTACAGACTGCAAAGAAAATCCTCCGACAAGAAGACCCTGTAATAGCCCTCATGTGCTACAGATCAACTCCCTGTGCCACTACGGGAGTCAGTCCAGCAGAACTGTTAATGGGGAGAAAGATCAGAACAACACTCCCCACATTAGAGAAGGCTAAACAAGCTTTCTATTATAATCGTCGACATGGAGCCAGACCTCTTCCACCACTACGACCGGGAGACACAGTCCTCACCAAGCTGGATCGGGAAAAGGCCTGGGTGACACCAGCAGTCGTTTCAAAGGAATGTGTGACTCCAAGGTCATACAGTACATCGTCAACACACCACAAGGAGCAGTGTTGCGGCGGAACCGCCGCCATCTCCGGGCAGATCTGTCTTTACAACCTGCCCAAGACACCCCACTTTCATCAGCTGAGAGTACAGGAGTGATTTCCCAAACAGCAAGTGTCATCACTCCAGAGACTGTTTCTTCTAGTCCGAAGGAAGTCACAAGCCTCACACACACACACACCTGCACAGACACCAGGACAGTATCGAACCAGAGCTGGACGACTGTGCAGACCAGTCAACAGGCTAGTCCTGTAGACAGACACTGAGGTGTCAATCATATGACCTTTGGGGGGATTAGGGAAACAGGACTAATTTTTTTTTTTTTGAAAAAAAAAAAAAAAGAGAGAGAGAGAGAGAGAGAGGGAGAGAAAGTGCCTTAGTTAAGTTTAATGTCATAATATTTGAATTAATAATTTAAGATTGAGTTAAGTAAATAGCATTTATAGAATCTATTATTGTTATTACAATTTATGGCATCTTGTGTGGATTACCTTAAATAGCCTACAGGGGAAATGTTTTCATAAATGTGTTTATTATAGAATTAGAGTTTACATGCTAAGGATACATGTTAGGTTTGAATATGAAATATTTTCTGGCTGTTAATGTATGCATTTATTATAGTTCACTATAGTCTGTTATGATAACAACTTAAAAGGGGAAGATGTCATATAGTTATATAGTGGGACTAATGTTGCCACAGTAACAAGTACTTTGTAACGTGCGTGGCAGTTGATGTCTGGTTGCCTTGGTTACGCGACGCTTTCTTATGTCGGTTTGTAGATGTTTTAAGCTGTCATTAAAGTCGATAAAAACGGATCAAGCCGACCCTCGATCATTTTACAGTTCGTCCAAATTACCATTTCATTTATTTACCCTGAACTGTTAGTTAATAAACAGATATAATTGTATGTCGTTGTCTGTGCAAGTTTAATTTTAAGGTTGAGAACCATGGAACTGTGAAAAGAACTTACTGCTTTAGAACATGAGATTGAACTGAATTATGAATTATGAAATATGAAATTGAATATGTCAATTTAAATTGATTAGGACTGTTATAAACTAAACTTGTTTAGTCCAGATTTGAGTACAGTAGGAGCCATTCAAAAGTTCCCCTTCCAGCCGAAAGCCAGCTGACTCCCAGCCGACTCCCAGCCAACTGCCAGCCAACTCCCAGCCGCTGGAGTGACCCCCTCCTTCTCCAGGGCGTGACTATTTTTACTGTTAACTCCACCCATTCATTGAATTACAGGGTATTGCCAACAGATGGCGCCTCTCTCACAAAATACCCCATGTGTAGAGGCCACCTCCTCCACTGACTTTGCCCTCCAAATAGGCTAATACATTTTATTGGTCTCAAAATGTTGCGCTGCCAGAATACCATAAACAATAGCCTAATAATACGTTTTTAAAAAATGTTCGGAGATATCAGAGGGAAGCAGTCAGATTCATCATTAATTTCCGCTTCTTTTCCCATATCACAACCCAGATTGTTGCGTTTTTCCATCTCCATTATAGGCCTAATTTTTATTATTATTCCTTTTTTAATGTGGACAAAGTGATGCGTTTACAATCGGGAGTTTGTTCCATTGTCATTACCAACATACGATATAATTATAGAAATGTAGTCTACTAAATCCTACACCAGGGGTCGACGATAAAGTTTGGCTGCGGTCCAGATATTTTCCAAGCCATTAGCCTACATGACGGGCCACAACCCGCGGGGGGCGTCTGCTTTTGAAATTACAAAGCAGACGCACAGGGCTATAACGAGACATCCAGCCGACAACGCCTCTCGAGGTAGTAGCCTATCAGGGACGCATTATTGGCGAACCGAACCAGTGTGAACGGATCAGCCAGCTTCACGTATCGAGGGCGTGTCAGTCTGACAATCTGATAACTACACAGGTCCTTCACTCAACTTAATGCAGAGAAATGTCCCACAAAGCAACGTTACAGGACCAAACAACAGTAACTAGTATCTGTAACTGTCTTTGGCAACTTATATGAGGAAAAAAATACCGCAGATATACGTGGAGAAGCGTCTGTCCTCCTGTCTGACCGACACATTCATGCCAGGAAAAACAGCGTCTGTCACCGGCAAATAGCCTAACTTAAACTCACCCAGTGTTTGTGATGAAAATAAATCACCGCGACGGTCAGCCCTCCCGACCGAGACTCCGTGAACTTTCCCCCGAAGACAGCCTCCGTCCCGCGAGTCAGACAGCGTCCAGTTTATTGATGGTGATTATGTGATTATGTAATTTAGAGCGAAAAAGGTAACTTCGTCACTTTCCCGGATGTTTGGTGGGTCAGGATCTCAATCACGACACATCATAACAGCATCCATATGATTATAAACTATCAGCAGGTTTAGATTGACAGGGGGGACACCGGGGAAACACCTTGAAAACACACCGACGTCACCATCATGACGTGTACCGTCACGCCCCTTTAGGAGCCGCAGAGCCGGTTTTCTGAGTGAATTCACATCGGTTCATCTTTAATGCGGAGCTGCTTCGCTCTGTGTGTTAGGTGACGACAGGCACCGTCCCCCACACAACAGACAATACAAATACCCTAGCCAAAGCCCACCTCAAACAAATTCACACCCCCCACCCTTCACTTCTCAGAGGCAGCACATGAGTGCAGGTCACTTCAGCAGGATTTTTACAATGTCCACATTATGAACTGTAAATGTAGTTGAAGCTGAAGTAATGAAGTTGCATTGCTTACTGAAGCACCTAAAAGGTTATCATGCACAATATTGCATAGATAATAAAGAATCTGCAAGCTTAGATGTAGGCATATTGTGTACAGCTGGGTACTAAAGCATCAAATTAATCAGGAACTACAGTAGATTTTTGAAAAGATTTTCTAAACACAAATATTCAAATGTAGTCACAATTTTAACTTCACTGAATACCTGCACAAGTGAAGTGCTAGAACTCCAATTCTATCATGTCTCACAATGAATACCCAGTTGAAAAATTAATGCATTTATTGTGTTGTCATGTAAATTAGTCTAACGTCCAGAATAGAAATGCTGCGGATTGAGAGCGCTGTGGCGCGGAGAGACGCTGAAACACGCCACGGCGTGCCCGGCCCCTCATTAGAGTGGCAGTGATCAGCTCTGGTACCGCAGCGCAGCCTTTCCGCGATGCCGACGCACCCAGTGGTAATTCGGGTTAACTAGCCGCCGGCCACCAGCCGTCCTGGAGTAGGCTACCGGCTGTTCTGTGATTCTCCAGGAGACACAGATAGCCAGTCTGCCCCTTCATAATGGTGGAGCATTACGCAGCACAGAACTTACAGCAGCGCTATTACGCAGCAGAGGACACTAGCCACCTAAGAAGACATAGCCTTCAATGTTGCTAAATATAATCACTCGAGACTGCTACACGGCATAAACAATGGTAGTGTCTGAGCAACCAAAATTGCAACGTTAACAGCGGGTAAATCCGTGCGGTCAATATGACCGCGTATGGCCGAAATAAGTAAATGACCGATATGTTCTTTGCCTTTTATGTGATTTATATAAAAAACATTTTTAATTAAAATTCAGACACTTGTAGGAAAAGTCAGGTCCTCCTATGGGGCGTGACGGTCCACGTCATGATGATGACGTAGGTGTGTTTTCAAGGTGTTTCCCCGGTGTCCCCCCTGTCAATCTAAACCCACGGACAGTTTATAATCATATGGATGCTGTTATGATGTGTTGTGATTGAGATCCTGACCCACCAAACATCCTGGAAAGAGACGAAGTTACGTTTTTCGCTCTAAATTACATAATCACATAATCACCATCAATAAACTGGACGCTGCCTGACTCGCGGGGACGGAGGCTGTCTTCGGGGGAAAGTTCACGGAGTCTCGGTCGGGAGGGCTGACGGTCGCATCTGCACTGTATATCGCCGCAACAATCTGGGTTGTAATATGGGAAAATTAACTGTCTTATTGCTGCTTTGTGCCGTTTCAGGTCGTGTTGTTGAACCACTGTTTTACCCTCCAGCTGCGTGGGTCACGTCACTGAAGTGAAAATGAATGATGAATCTGACTGCTTCGCTCTGATATCTCCGAACATTTTTTTAAAATTATTATTATTGTTTATGGTATTCTGGCGGCGCGGCGTTCAGGTGTGTCTTTATAGGGTCTAGTATAGACCCATTGAGAGCAGAGCATTATCACTGCTCCTCCCCATGGACAAAAGAGGCATTGCAGCTGTTTTTCACTGAGGCTGCTTATGGGCGTTTCGAGCCAGAGCCTCACTGGCTACGTCATCGCGGGGGATCAAATTACCCCCGCGGACGTGTGCGGGACCAGTCACGGACCAGCCAAGGGCCCATCACGGAAAACAGTGAACTTTTAAGTGGCTCCTACTGTAATTTCCTCCGGGTTATTCAAACAGATCAAACAACGGAGGTGGTGCCCTTTTTACGAGTGTATAATTGATCCCAGTGATTAATTACGTTTATTAAAGTAGTGTTTCTCCTACACTTGACACAGATGATATTCAGACCAAGCCGCACAAAAGTTATTTCAAAGATTTTTCAATTTCAAGTTTATTCTCCTGTGAGAGGCAATCGAAAATGGCGGCAAAGCCGCCAAACAGGAAGTGGGCTGTCGTCTCACCAATGCTATGACTTAGCATAACCAAACTTGGTACCTGGAGTCACACCAATTTTCAGGCCTAGCGCCACCACTAGTTCAATGTTTGACATGCATTTATGCTTGTAAATTCTTTAAAATGCGTACTGCTTACTTTGCTCACAAGTCTACGCTGCATAATTTGCACAGTTTTACTGCTTGACCCCCTAATTCGGGGTCAAGCTGGGACGCAACTCTGCTTGACCCCCTAATTGGGGGTCAAGAGGTAAAACTGCGTGACACCCTATTGTGATTCTATGCATTGAACGCTCTAGCGCCACCACTAGTTCAATGTTTGACATGCATTATTGCTTGTAAATTCTTTGAAATGCATGCTGCTTACTTTGCTTACAACTCTGTGCTGCATAATGTCACAATCACTCACATCAATTTGTGTGCCAATGCATTGAACACTCGAGCGCCACCATCAGTTCAATATTGGACATACGTATTTGATTTTAAGTTCATTAAAGTGCGTACAGCTTACAATGCTTACAGCTCTTTGCTGCATAACTTTCTAATCACTCACATCATTTTTGTGCTTCTGCATTGAACGCTCTAGCGCCTCCACCAGTTCTATGTTGGACATGCATATGTTTGTAAATTCTCTAAAATGCGTACTGCTTACTTTGCTCACAAGTCTGCACTGCATAACTTGCACAGTTGCATCCCAGCTTGACCCCCTCATTGCTGCTTGCAGCTATACTATTATTATTATTATTATTATTATTATTATTATTATCAATATTTATATCTCAATTAGTCAGCCTCTCTCTCCCTCTCCCTCCCTCTCCTTCCCTATCTCTCCTTCTCTCTCAACCCAACCGGTCATGGCAGATGGCAGCCCACTGTCGTTCTGCTCGAGGTTTCTGCCTGTGAAAAGGTAGTTTTTCCTCACCACTGTCGCCAAGTGCTTGCTCATGGGGGAAATGTTGGAAATGGGTCTCCATAAATAAATGAATCAAGGACTGTTGTCTAGACCTGCTCAATTTGGAAAGTGTCATGAGATGACTTTTGTTGTGAAAAGCACACAGCGCATCATTGCTAGTTTCAGACTGACGCACTTGCACCCACCTGTGCACCCCTGGTTGTGTTGGTCTTAAAATGAGGTTGAGTCAGGCGAACCTTCTTCCGTTTTTTACATGTTTATTCGTTTTGATCATTAACAATGTGTTTCCTGACGTAATATCCGAACACCTAGCCCAACCATGTTCAGCATGCAAACACACCAAAGTCTAGGCTAACAATTCAGCATCATTATAAGGCAACAACATGTCTAAAGTGGTGAAATGTATATCATTTAATTTAAATGGGCTGAATGAATCAGTTAAAAGAAAAAGAGTATTTGAAAAAGTTGAAACTGATATAGCATTTATACACGAAAGCCACCTCACCAAATCTGAACATCAAAAATTAAAAAGGGAATGGGTAGGGCAAGTATACGCATCTTCATTCGACTCAGAAGGCCTGATCCAGCTGGATGATATGTACTGATTGAAGGCAATATGCACTCTGAAACCTGGAGATTTTTGAATGCTCCATATTATGACGACAACTCCTTCATTCAAGAAATATTTCTGAGTGTCTGAATGCTCTAGAAAATATATTGATAGGAGGAGAATTTAACTTTTGCCTCAACCCAGTTTTGGACAGGTCCTCAGACACCGCTGTGACAAGGGCCAGAGCAGCCAGATTCAGATTAGCTTTCATGAAAGATCTAAATCTTAGTGACACTTGTAGACACCTCCACCCTACAACTAGAGACTACGCCTTCTATTCGTATCCCCATAATTCTCATATGAGGATAGATTTCTTTCTTATGTCTAACCAATTAACCCACAGAGTTCTGGAAAGTGAATATCTACCTAGGTTCATTTTGGATCACTTCCCCCTAGTCCCTTTTAGATAGAAAAGGTGGCACATTTGCAGCAAGGTAAAGGCTGCAATGTGCCACCTTGTCTATCTAAAAGGGAGGTGTAATATTCCTTCCTTTTAAAAAAGCCACCACTTAGCTGCCTCTGGGGTAGGCGTAAACATGTGACATGACGTGGAGCGCGAAGTTGGGTGTGAAGAGAAGCAGGTCGAATTTGTCATCAAAATAAGAGCTTTACATTGCACCCCATCGGAGTTTAGAGCTGGATTCTTAGCGGGGGGCTTTTAATTTAAAAGTAGCGACCGCTAGTAGCTTGCCGCTACAACAACAAGCGGAAAACCAAGACAGCTACAGAGACCACAGCGGCTTTCTAGTTGCTCATTTTCGTGGATGAAGTGACAAACTGACTGCTGTGATCAGCTGTCTCTTGTTTTTAAAACTCCTGGCTGTGGGTCGCACAACAGTGCACGTCATCAACACCTCCGCCCATCTCAGCATTTGCCAGCACATTTCTGCCTGGCGGACCAAAATAGACCACCAGTTTGCCGCCTTCTATCTAAATCCACGGACCTAGGCACCAAAAGGACGGCAAATTGGTGGCTTACTGCCCAGTATAAAAATGACTACTGACACCTTTAATGTTGATACCAGAGAAAGTGCAGGGACCATATAGATGGTGGCTGAATCCAACTCTGCTAAAAAAACAGACTTCTGTCAGTATGTAAAATCTCTGCCTGATTCGTTCTCTATGGCCTTGATGACGGTTCTTCATAAGAAAAACAAGAACCCTGAAAGTGCTCCTCCAATAGGCCAATTAGCCTTATTAATACAGACTTTAAGATCATTTCTAAGACCTTGAACAACGGATTAAATAGGTTCCTCCACAAACATATCAATATAGACCAGACAGGATTTATAAACAAACGACTCTCGGCTGATAACCTCCACAGACTCGTCAACATTATTCATTGAGCAAACACCTGAAATTAACCCACTATTGTACTATTTTTAGACACGGAAAAGGCCTTTGACTGCCTTGAGTGGCCATATCTCACAAAATTTAGGACCCTTTTGGTCTAGGTGCATTTTTCTTTAACTGGGTGAAAACTCTTTACCACAAACCCCAAGCAAAGATAATCAAGAATGGCATAATGTCAACTCCGATCACACTACAAAGAACAGCAGAGAGGGTCGTCTGCTTTCTGTCTGGCTTTTTGTCCTGGCAATAGAGCCGCTGGTGCAAGCAGTGAGACAAGACCCAGACATAAAAGGAGTCCAGGTTGGTCAGCTTACTCACAAAATTAGCCTCTTTGCTGATGATGTGATTTTATTTCTCATTGACCCAGGACAATTTCTTACCAGATTACAAAATCTTCTGAACAGTTATAGCATAATATCTGGCTACAAGGTGAACTATGAAAAATAGTGAAATACTTCCTCTGACTAAAGCCGACCAAAGCGATCTATGTGAAACGGATTCCTTTAATTGGGCCCCAAATGGGTTTACTTACTTGGGTATCCAAGTGGATAGCAACTTTGTTGAAGAATTTGTTTAAATCCCGCTCCCCAACAGTACATTTAAAACTCTTAACAAAAACATACGTGAATTTATCTAGAATCATAAAGTAGTGAGTTAGGGTGGAGTCCGACGCCGCAACTTTTTAATAAAACTTTTTAACTTTTAAAATAAAATTTTACTACTGGGCAGCGCAAATTAGTTTTCTCATATCTTTGTTTGAATGAGGCTCTCCCCCTTCTTGGACACAAATTGAACTGCATGACTTTGATGAAGAGGTGGAAAGTGACTTGATTTATAAATGGAATCCAAAAAATATCTAAACATGACTTAAGTATAAATAAATAAATAAATACATACATAAATAAATGCATAAATAAATGTATAAATAAATAAATAAATAAAAGAATGAATAAAATAATAAATAAATGCTTTATATTTATTTCTACATTTCTTTATTTCTGTATTTCTGTGTCCATATATTAATGAGGTAGGAGGTCCTAACCTCAGTCAACAGCATGATTGGTCAAAGCCTTCCTCCCTGTAACGTTGCAAACCAGCCTCAGTTACCGTAATGGTCTCTACCTACTCGACCTACTGGCAGACCTGCTGCGGGATGTGGCTGACCAGCTTGAAAATTGTGAGTTTCTTCTGTTCAGGCCTGTAACAAGTATAGCTTAAAATATTCAACTTTATACCTTGAGAAGAGTAAGACGTGGCTTGAACACTACTATTCCACACAGAGATGCCAGGGCTGTGATCTGCAAACCACTGTTCAACGAGCGCTACAGAGCACACAGTGACAGTGTAGGTGACTGTGTTGATGCCTGTCCAAAAAAACACAACTGTCAGGAAATCGTCCAGAAGTGCATGTTGTCGGTCTCATATACTTGTCGTGAATGTCTGTACTCGCAAACAACTCATGGGTGGAATAGTCTGAGGCTTTTGTTCACGCCAAGTGGCTTAAGAGTAGCGTACAGACCGCTAGCGTTGAGTGCGCAGCGTCAAGGTTAACTTGTGACACAAGTGATCGTTATTAAGCTGAAGCCAAGTCGATGTGAAAACTGACTGTGTACACTGCAGTACAGTCTGCAGAGTATGTTGACATCCAGTCCGAACTCAGTGTGAGGTCAGTCAGCTGTGGCAAAGCGTGAGGTGCCCAGACCAACCCATGATACAAACACCTGTATCGACCGTCAACCATGGTTCATAGGAAAGCCCAGACATGTATCTCACTCTTCTCAAGGAATAAAGCTGAATATCTCGAGTTATACTTGTTACAGGCCTAAACAGAAGAAACTCACAATTTTCAAGCTGGTCAGCCGAATACCGCAGCAGGTCTGCCAGTAGGTCGAGTAGGTCGAGGCCATTACGGTAACTGGAGCTGGTTTGCAACGTTACAGGGAGGAAGGCTTTGACCAATCATATTGTTGACTGAGGTTGGGACCTCCTACCTCATTAACATATGGACACAGAAATACAGAAATAAATAAATGTAGAAATGTAGAATTAAATATAAAGCATTTATTCATTCTTTTATTCAAATTTGTTTATTTATTTATACATTTATTTATGTATTTATTTACACATTTATTTATTTATTCCTGTATTTATTTATACATTTATTCATGCATTTATTTATTCATTCAGTTATTTCAGCATTTATTTATTTATGCATTTATTTATTTATGCATACTTAAGTCATGTTTAGTCCTCCATAGAGTACAACCAAGAACCCACTTACTGTCCACCTGTTCAGGTCATGGTATGAGGTTCATAAAATTATTGGAGTGAGTAATGATTTGTCACCCAAAAAGTCGTTGTGGAAAATAAAACTCATACCAATGATCTCTGATAAGAAACATTTTTAAGCTTTGGCACAACAAAGGGAGAAGGAATAGGCCTACTTCACAGTGACAAAGGTTCAAGACAATTCAAGGAAGGTGGATTCAATGATAGATGACTCTCCATAACAAAACATGCACCGATCAAGATAGAGGTGAGATTCTGACATTGGTATGACTATAGATGAGGACCTATGGACTGATTTATGTCAGATTATATTATCCATTACTCTAAATGCCAGTGCAAGGTCAATTATAATTTTCTTCAACAACTATACCTCACCCCCCCAAAATGACACCGGTATAATCCTGCAATTCCAGATTTCAAATATGGGGTTGCTGAGGGTACCATGTTACACTATATGGCAGTGTACTAAAGTTACTACATTTTGGTAGAACTTATGTGACACCCTGACTAAAATCATGAATACACCAATTCCATTAGACCCAGAACGCTGTCTTCTAGGAAACGTAACAAACTTCAGTCAGAATTCACTGATATAGCCCTTGCTGTTTCTAGAAAGTGTATTGCATTAACCTGGAAATCACATTCCCCCTTCTCTATATCAAAATGGATATCAGTAATGTAGATCTGTTTGCCTTAAGAGACGATCACCTATGTCCTGAAGAACAGATATGATGCCTTTTTAAAGATCTGCCAGCCTTATATTGAATATATAGAAACATTACCTTTTTTCATTTGTACACCCACTGTAATATTTAAACTGGCTCCATTGTAAATCAATAATAACTTCCAGGCATTGTGTTTTTTTAGTGACAAATGTGTCACAATGTGATACATTTATACTTGTATGTAAAAACTTGTATGTTTTGTCTTGTCTTATTACCATTATTTGTTTCATTCATTTTATTTTATCTATTTAGTTAGTAATGTCGTTACTCTTTTATCTTACAGTTTTGGTTAACCATGTATTTATTATTTATATTCTTGAGTTTTTAGGGGGAATAAGTTGTATTGTTCTTGCATATTTAAAAACTTTAAAATAAAGTATTTAAAAAAAGAGATTAAAAAAATAAGGTATTTCTCCTATCTCATCTCACCTGTTATTGATCAGGATAATACTTTTTATTATCACCTGATCCACGGACTGAGATCCAAGCAGGGACTCACAGCAGGACTTCTCCTCCTTCATTTAGTATCACTATATTTGTTTTATATGCAGTCAAACAGAGATGTTGATGGGACAGATGATTGTCAAACGGTGGGGCAGAGGTTCCAGCAGCCAAGGACCACATACTGTACATGTCCCTCACTGAAGATAAGCACTACTGTTAATTTTTGCTCTTCCCTTAAAGAGATGTGTATCTCTTTAAGGGAATGTGAGACAATAATTGGATTGTTTTCATTGATGTTCTGCCCAAAACAGACACATGACTAATGCATAGTCTAAAAACAACCCCTTTGCGCCGTGCATCGCACTTTGCGCCCAGATTATTCGCCATTTAACCAGCAACATAGACTTGGACACACCCTAAACACCCTAAACACTATTTTATACTGTCTAAATAGGGCCCACACAAGTATCCACTGCTGTAGCACCAGACCAGAGAGCAGCTTCTTTCCTCTGGCTGTGAGACTCCTGACCTCATCCACAACACTCAACAAAGAATAGGTTTTTTTTTTTTTAACTGACTATTTAATCAATTAGTCTGTATAGTTTTTGTATTTTCTAAAACAGAAAATTAGTTGTACAATCTTGTGTTGTATAATGACAACACATTTAATCTGAATCGTGAATCTGCCTCACAATGTAGTTGACAGTGTAATCTTGAACTCAGATTTTGTTTTGTAAAACAGGCTGTTTCCTGAGTTGTACTCTGGAAACAGATAGAGTTGTATTCACCTTGGTTGCATTAGGAAACAGCACAGGTACCAGTCTGAAGTTCAGGCAGCCTTGTTGGATGAACTCATTTTGGATCTAGCAACAGGATAAGAGGACAATTAATGAACCATAAGCTTACACAAGTGCTTTACCTAATAATACAGGCAAAAAACATTGCACTGCTCCTTCTTTCTTTGGTCAAAATTGTTAGCATTTGTCTATGTGCCATTTTTTTTCTTGAAGTTCAATTGGAGCTACTGATACACTGTAGTCTATAGGGGAGACCAGGGATGGTTGTAACAAGGGGATGGTTGTAACAGCATCACTTTCACCAATAAGGGATGTCATTAGAGTCATGTGATCAATTTCACGTGTTACCACTCCCTCCCTGACCTTGCATGTGGATTTGCTTGTCTGTGGAAAGAAGTGTGTGGGCTTTAAAGCCAAAAAAGAAAAAATCAGGTAAGAAACTAATCTTTTGTACCAAGTTTATATTTTGGTTAGTACTGACACTGTTGAAGTTTGAATTATGAAACTTATATTGGATTGAAGAGTAGGTTCTAAGCTAAAATATGGGTCATTTCATCAACACTAATTTTAAGCTGTCATGCTAGTACAGCTAGCTAAACAATGACTGACAGGGGTGGGGAGGGTTGTAACACCTTCCAAAAAAATGTTACAACCATCCCCGTAAGGGCATCTCATATATTTTCTCTATCCTACTCCCTCTTTTAAGAATGCCAAGACGCTGGGGGCCGAAAACAAATAGTCATCACTGTGAATCTGATTCTGATTAGACAGATAACACATACAGATAAACACACTCACATCCACGTTTTATCATTTGTGCGCATGGTTGTTGTTTCTTGAAATGGCAAACATCTTCCTTGAATTATTTTTGTGAATTGGGAGCTGTTTCTGACCTCCCACTGCAGTTTTCTGTTCTCATGAGAAGTCCAATCATATGTATTATTGAATATTTTTTCAAATAATGTTCTTTGAGTCTTAGGATCAATGCCACTGAGAATGTTTTTAATTTACCCATCAGTGATACGTTCTTTTTGGTCTCAGTAAATCACTGGAAGATGTTTGAGTGTTAGCACATGCACAATAAATTTATATGGAGGCATATTTTGTGGTGTGGTCTCAGTTTTTAGTTACCCCGGGTTGTGTTACAACCTACCCCGGTAGTGGGGTACACTCTCAGAAATAGGGGTAGAGTACGAGTCCTTTTTTGTACCCCTAGGTACAATCTACACTAATGTACCTCCTAGGGCTCATTATTGGACCTTAAGGTAACTATTTGTACCCTTTTGAGGGCCCAAAAGGTACATATATGTACCCCAGTGGTAAAAGGTACATATATGTACCTTTTCTTCTACATGCTGGGGTACAATTGTATTAGGCTCTACAAATGGCAGTAGCCTAAATATTGATATGTTTAAATCATTATTTAGACTTTCTTCAGTAGTACTTTTTAAATGTGAAGGTTTCACTGTTTCCTTAAGTATTCAATGAAGATTTTAACTTCTAAGCCATTTTAGAGTAGCCTTGAAATATATATATTTTTTTTAGCAGATTTGCAGGTATGAAAAATTACTAATCATCCAGTCAATATTGTATGTTATGATATTCACAAATGGCCAACCATGGATGCACAGTAAAATCAGCTACCTACAGCCTGGCAGACAAAGAGCCCGTCCACACCGCAGTACCCAGTATGCAAGTTTCCCAGAATGCATTTCGCGGCAACCGGCAGCGGTAGAGCTGTTAAAAGCTGTTTTAATTCTCGCTTTAGCGCTGTTAATACATCACTTTCTTAAGTTTTAATATTTTTTTATGCGAGAAAGTACCTATTTAGATCCTTGGTGATACGTGATACGCCTCTGCCAATAACTGTCACTAGGCAAGTAAACCACTATTGACTCCACCAGTCAACTTATATGTCACACTTGGACATAGTATTTAAAGATGTACAAAACTGACATGTGAAGCTCTTCTGTCACGAGTGTTATTTTCATGTATGCAGTTTTAAGGTTGGTGGAGAATGGACTTGCCTGCAATGGACAATTTTACATTGTTTAAAGTTAAATGAAATTGAAATGTGAAAATAAAAAATACATTCTGATAAATTTAAAATGTATTTGTCTTTTGTATAATCCAGATACAAAAAAAAAAAAAAAAAAAAAATCAATTTTTGTACTTAAAAATAAGGGTACAAAATTGCCACCAGAGGTACAAGATTGGTCTTTATAAGGTACAAACCACAAGGGTACAAATAAGGACCCAGTGTCAAGGGTACAAAATTGTACCTTCAGAGGGTACTGCCCCAGTGACAAGCCATTGTACCCCTAAAGGTACAATTCTGTACCTTATTTTCTGAGAGTGTAGGTTGTAACAGCAGCACTCCTTGCATTTGACATTAAATAATTATTTCTGTGGTATAGTTGGAGGAGTGGGAGGCATTTCTATTTGTAGAGGACAAATGAGGGTACTTTGTGTCAAAATTTGAGAGCCCAACCATGAACACTCTGCAAGTAATAGGAGCTGAGACAAAAAGTGTTACAACCACCCCCGGTCTCCCCTATTGCCCTTTAAACCCTTGCAGTCCGAAAAGTCTAATGAGTACTGGATAGACACCGGGGTGAAATTGAAGTTATTTTCTCTTTAGATCAAAATCATCAAGAAGCTTTTTGAGTTTCCCATTTGATGCCTCCTTTGACAACAAACAACAGCTTTAACAGAGAGAAGTGACTGCACTAAGCATCACTGAGCTGTGACAGCCTTCAAGGCTCAAAGCTGTATTGCGTCAGTACATGTGACACACTACCATTGTGGGACTGTGAGTGTGAGGATACTGTGCTGGCAACCCAGATAGCAAAACTGTTGTGGCCCAGATCTGGCCCACACCAGATCCGCTCACCTGGCTGTGGAATGATGGAACTTGGGCGGTCAGCTCCAAGCCATTCTATTGCCTGCCACAAGCAGGCCAAAGCATGGCCAGATGTCAGCCAAGAGCAAACCAATCAAACTAGAGCTGGCCCAAGTCTGGGCCACAGATCAGAGGATAGAATATCCTAGTGGGACTAGGATAGAATATCCTAGCGGGCCGGATCAGGTTTATTTAGTTTGCTATTGGCTGACCTCTGGCCATGCTTTGACTAGCTTGTTGGAGGCCATAGCATGGCCAGGAGAGGACCGCCCAAGTGCCATAATTCCAAGCGGTATAAGGGCCAGATCAATATATCTGGTAAATTTTGTTATCTGGAAAATTATTTGCAGTGTTTTCAAGTCCCAGGAGCCATTTCCTCATTCTTCTGTTCCTACTGGCTTGTGGGAGGAGGGAGATTAATGACATAAGCATGCCACAAGAGGGTGATATTTCACACAGACATTCCTGCCTCAATTGTTGACAGCTGCCTTGATAGTAATGTATGGAATTAGATTTGTGCCAAAAGTAACAAACAAAACTTCTTAAATGTCTAACAAAAATAGGAATTTGAGAGAACATAAAACTATTTTCAAAAATAAAACTTATAACTTGCAATCAAATAATTTGTCAAATGTAAAGTATTGTTCTTTTACTCTTCTAATAATGCAATATGTTGTTTACGGTTCCCTCTGCTTCTCTCTCTCCGCTCAGACTTTTGCGCTGACTCTCAGCTTTGCAGTCTCTCTGCAGCTCTCTCTCGTTTGCGCTCCCTGACTTTTTGTTCGCAGTTTTGGCACAAACCTCTCGGGTGGGCGGGCTTTTTCAGCAGAGCGTCCCCATTGGCTGATTTTGTCAGTTTTTGACTGACACAGCTCAGTGAGCTCAGTGCACCGGAAGTTATGTGTAGGTAGCTGGCGCGCTAAACCATACACATATGTACATAGAGGCCTCATTGAGTAAATGTGACATCTGGGGGAATAAAAAGCACCAGCGTCGTTTTTATAAATACAGTGATTTTTGATAATCTAAGTACTAATGATAACAATCGTGGCGACAAAAAATTAACAAAGTCTGCAAATCAAGATAAGAATCTTTCCTTTCAGCAGTGAAGAGATATACCCCATGACAGAACATTATAAAATATGATGTTGTATACAATAACATTTAATGGTAAGAAAATTAAAAAAGTAAAGTTGCAGTAGGCTACTATTATAAATATGCACTATATATAGTTTCCATTATTATCATTATCATTATCATTATCATTATTATTATTATTACTACTACTACTATATTTCTGCATATTCTTGACTTTGAATGGGAGCATCTGTAATGCCGCAATTTCCTGTCGGGCATCAATCAAGTATTTCTGATTCTGATTCATATATATGAAGTCAGTCGTCCATATTTAAAGTTAAATTTATTGGAACAGGTTGACAGTATGGTAGACAGACGTCACATTAACATGTCAGGATCTGGTTATTATAGATACAGATTCAATATTTAGCTCTCATATATCATCATTGTGACAGCCTTACATACATTAGCACCTGTAAACACTCGAAAAAATCGATTTTGTGCTGTAGGAACACATGTCCTGCGTCTCTGGATTTCAAAGAAGGCCTGTCGCTAAAATTAATCACTCTTGTCCCCAAGCTGACCGTTTTCAGGAGAGGTGCCTTGCAGTCTCCCCGCTACATCTGGCTAAAGGAGGACGATGTTGTCCTTGCAATAAAACCACCTTCAAGATGAACGCTTTACAGGAGAACCCTCTCTTAGTTATTTACTACTATATAACGCCATTTGCCCCCCCCCCCCTTTAAGAAGATACACTCTTTCCTCGCAGGTCACTCTACCCTCAGCACTCAGGAATCCACTTTCTGAGCTTCAAAAGGACAGAGGATCTGTTTCGTTAAAAGGACGTGATGATTAACTGTATTTGTAATTGTAAATCAAGAAAGGACAGGTGCTTTGCATTAACAGGGAGATGATGTGGCTATCTTGTTTCTTCCTCCTCCCTTGTCAAGTCACTTATTATTTACCAGTAAATGTGAACGTGTTTATGTTAACAAGTAGACTTAGAAGATTTGTATAAGCCATAAGCTCTACTGCACACTTCAGCTAGCGTGTTTATGTCTAACCAAGTTTAAATCTTTCTGAACTTTAAGTGATTTCAACTGCCATGTTATTTCACGTAGACATTAAAACATTAAAACTATAGTTTAGTTCAATTAAGTTTCGTGAGTTTAGACTTATAATATGGTCTAAGGCGTGTACCCTGTCACCCCGCCCCTCTAGGGAGCCTAAAAAAACAGAGATATGCTCTCTCTCGCTCTCTTGCAAACTCTGCTCGTCTCTTCTCTTCTGTCCTCAGTTTTTATCTTTTATTTTACTTTGAGACACAGCGATCTCCACAGAAACCAACCATGTGTTGATGTTTCGCAATTCTTTTAACTATTTTTACTTTTTTAAAACTCTAGCAGAGCGTTCTGTTCTGTTTGTTTTTGATTTTGTTTAATATATTGTTAAGTATCACCGCCTGATTCAGAGGAAGTGAATTTAAATAAATTCATCCTCAATTGAGTAATATTACAGAGAAGATCCGCCAGGCCAGCGTTTCATCCTCCAGTTATCTTAGTCAAGAAAGTTGACTTAGTTACGAATCAGAGCTTAAGAACCACCACTCAAAGCAACGAAGAAGAATATTTATTTAGACTATCATTGGTGAAGATGTTGCAGTAATTGGCTGCTTCAGAAACCGTGCAAATGGTTTCCAATGAAAGAGAGTTATGGTACCAAGCCAAGACCAGCTCTGTCCCAACGCTCTAAAGCGGACATCCCGCTGGGCCATGGACCAAGATTGTCATCAGCTGAGTACCGGACGAGCCTCGACTTCCCTCGGGCTACTGGACCAACACTACGGACCGCAGTCGAGCTAAGAGCACCCGAGGAGACCAAGGCCCGGACATCCTGACTCTAAGACAAAGTAGGCTGAACATCTCCATACAGCTGGATTCACACATGTGAGACATGAGTTGGTGTCTGAGGTTCTGATTTCTATCTTTTGAGCTTAAGAGAAATTATGTTAGTATTAAATCTACTCTCGTAATATTTAAAGGCTTTCACCTGACCCGTAATTTCACCATCTGCACATTAGTCACATTTCCTGCTATCTGTTGTTGTTCGTCTAAATTGCTATTTCATTTATTTACCCTGAACTATTTACTTAATAAACATATATAATGCCATTGTCTGTGCAAGTTTAATTTTAATGTGGAGAACCATGGAACTGTGTCAACGAAATTACTGCTTTAGATATGAGAATGAACATGCTTTAGATATGAAATTGAATATGCCAATTTAAATTGATTAGAACTGTTACAGGCTAAACTTGTCCAGTCCAGATTTGAAAAATTTTCAAAGTAGTGTATCTTCTACAGTGCCGACCTGTATGCTGAACACATAAGTAGTAGGCTAGTTAACATTTATAATCAATAGAGAATGTTACAGACGTTGTTTTTGGTTCCTATCTATATATCCATATGTGTGTGATTGTGTATATGAGAGGCATTAACTTATAGCACTTTGTAGAAGGAGCTCTATAATGTTCACTCCATTGACTTGTATTAGTTCACGGGGCAGAGCTGCCTGCTCCGATATGGCGAGGACGTCGACATCCGGTCCAGCGCTATATGTGTATGGTTTAGCGTGCCAGCTACTTACACATAACTTCCGGGGCACTGAGCCTATTGAGCTGTGTCAGTCAAAAACTATTAGCCAATGGGGACACTCTGCTGAAAAAGCCCGCCCCCCCGAGAGGTTTGTGCCAAAACTGCAAACAAAAAGTCAGGTAGCGCAAACGAGAGAGAGCTGCAGAGAGACCGCAAAGCTGAGAGTCAGCGCAAAAGTCTGAGGGGAGAGAGAGAAGCAGAGGGAACCATAAACAAAATAATGCATTATCAGAAGAGTAAAAGACCAATACTTTACACTATTTGACAAATTACTTGATTGCAAGTTATAAGTATTATTTTTAAAATTAGTTCTATGTTCTCTCAAATTCCTATTTTTGTTTGACATTTAAGAAGTTTTGTTTTTTCACTTTTGGCAAAAATCTAATTCCATAGTAATGTAAGTTCCCACCTGATTGTGAATGTACTTGGTGTGCAGGCCGTGTTCATCATCTCCATCTCCCTCCACATCCTCCTTGTACTTGGGGCTGATGACCACGATGATGAGCACTGATTTCTGTGGAATGACATCTCATTGTCAGCTGCTGCAGAAGACCAAAGATTGCAACTTAATTCAAATTCTGCTTGGAATCAATAGTCAGACTTACATCATTAAGATATCTGTCCATCCATTTGGTGATGCCCATTCTTCTGAGTGGGTTATCAAATATGTCAATCTGTATGGAGAAAGACAGAGTGTGAGTGGTTGTCTGGAGTCTCTGGAGTCACTCAGAAACAAAGGTGATGGAGACATAAAAGAACTCACTGCTGGTTCAAATCCCTGATCAGTCAGAAATTTGGCAAAAGGAAGCATTTCTTCGGCTATGTCCACAGAATATGTGATGAAAACATTTCCTGTCAACAAAAAGTCAGCATAACATCCTTAACCAATATATCATTCTATAACAGTATTAAAAGATCATTACATACACATTTTCAAGAGGGACACCATGAGACTTACGACACTCCTCAGGTAGACTGATAGTCTTCCTGATCTCCCTTGTTGCTGGTCCTGGATCAGCCTGGAAGGAGCGTTCCACACTAACCTCATGTATGACATCACTAAGAGGGGCCACACACCGATGGACAGATCCATGGGGGGCATTTGGACCATCCTTAATTTGCAACCTATTACGGGTAGGATTCCTGTGAAGGGAAATAATCTGAGGTTTACATATGTAATGAATCAATGGCAATCAATAGGAAAGGACTTGTTCTCATACCTTGACTGCTGATAGTGTTGAGGCTCCTGGTATGGATCCATGGGGTTATCATTTCTATAATGACGATAATTATTGTTGAGTTGGGGCAGATTTGCCCGAGAGCAGCATGCACACTGTCCAGAAAAACTCCCCTTCATGGAACTCTGGCCTACAGAGAGATGTGTAGGAGCAGAATTAAAATTCCTAGTTTGAACAGTGCCCAATTCAGCAGTTAATGACCTCATTCAGATTCATCAACACAATGAACAGCAGCCAAATGATACCTTAAAGATTTGGGGAGGCATCTTGTTAAACAAAATTAATCACAGTTGTTGCAATTACTGGTCCGTGAAGGATCAAATAAAATGTTTCAATTATGGAGATTTAGGTTTCTGAAGGACAGTACTGTTTATAGCAGGGGTCGGCAATAAAGTTTGGCTGCGGGCCAGATATTTTCCAAGCCATTACATGACGGGCCACAACCCGGGGGGAGGCTGAACACAGACTACAAGACCAACAGTGGTCAGTATGAAGACAGGGGATTACGGAGGTGATTTACAGCAGCTATGACTAGGAAAGAGACGCTTGGATAAGAATACGCAGCAGGCAGGAACAAGAGAGGAATGAAGCAGTGGCAGCGAGAGAGTCGGGTATCAACAGCAGCACAAGTGCAGACGAGCTGTGAAGTCAGCTAAGTGACTCAGTAATACATTAATATCCTTGTTAGTATCTCAGTCTGCAAACATTAGCTAATATTAGCCACAACAGGCTGGTCGGACCAGTCCAACCGAGCCCGTAGTAGGTGTGCTGCATTGAGTAAGGGTGTGTTTATTGCTCATGAATGGATGGTGTTCCGGAGGATCTCTTCCCAGACCTGGATCAGGGCATCAGTGAGCTCCTAGACAGTCTGAGTGGGCACTTGGCATATGGGTGCACCAATAGATAATGTCCGATAGGTGCTCAGTTTGATTTAGGTCAGCGGAAGGAGAGGGCCAGACAATGGCATCAATGCTTTTGTCATCCAGGAACTGTCTACAAACTCTGTCCACATGAGGCTGGGCATTGGTGACCCAGGACCCACAGCACCAGTGTAAGGTCTGACAAGTGCTCTGAGGACTTCATCCCGACACCTAACAGCAGTCAGGGTACCGTTGGTTATGACATGAAGGTCTGTGAGACCCTCCAAAGATATGCCTTCTGAGATCATCACTGACCCACAGCCGAACCGATCATGCTGGATGATGTTAAAGGCAGCGTTCACCACAGCGTCTCCAGACTCTTTCATGTCCATCACATGTGCTCAGTGTGAACCTGCTCTCATCTGTGAAGAGAACAGAGCACCAATGGCAGACCTGCCAATTCTGGTGTTTCTCCTGCAAATACCAATCGAGCTGCACAGTGCTGGGCTCTGAGTACATGACCCCTCATGGGGTCTGTTTTTGACAGTTTGGTCAGTACCATTCACACCAGTAGTCTGCTGGGGGCCATTTTGTACGGTTCTGGCAGTGAGGAGTAACAGGAGCCTCCTCACACACAGGAACAAATAATGGTCCAGCTCTCCTTGTGCAACAGCCTCCATGCTCTTGAGACTTTGCTGGGAGAGACAGCAAACCTTCTTGTGACCACACGTGTCATCCCGGAGGAGCTGGACTACCTCTGCAACCTGATTGGGCTCCAGGTACCAGCTCATGCTACCAGCAGTGACAAGGACAGTAGCAGAATACAGAACAGACTGTACGCAGTCTTCAGTTGTTGTTAATTATGACACCACAGCCAATTGAAGTTCGTAATCTGTGATTTCTGCTCATGGATCAACCCATTTTACATAAAATCTATGTACATCTCAAATACATCAGCTTCATATCAGTTTGCTGCTGTTTATAAGTCATCTGAGCAGACCTGTCCTTCTCAGACTACATTATTAAATGGAAAACAATTAATGTCAAACACAAAGGAAAAAAATCGAAGACAATAGTTTTCATTATGGATCTGTCAAATATTTATACTGTCAGGGCTTCACATCTGAATCCTCACATACTCCTTACCACTTTTTGTGTTGTTAAATATTGTACAAGGCGATTGAGATTAGTCAAATGTTAATATAGACAACAATTATTTATTGTGTGTTGTTTATAATATGAATGTGGGATATTCAGTCTCCTCATCGGCCACACAGCATGTCTTTGGTTAACAGAACCTTCAAAATCAGACAAATAACAATCAGACAGTGTTGGGGAGTAACGAATTACATGTAACGGCGTTACGTAATTTAATTACAAAATTTACGTAATTGTAATCCGTTACATTACTGAGGGAAACTGTGTAATTAAATTACAGTTGCTTTTGGAAATTTCCATGATTACAATTTTAGTTACATTTGAAAAATCGTCGTGAAAGCTCGGGTTTATCAAATCGTTTTCAACTTCCTCCTTCTAAAGCCGCAAGTTAGATACCATCGGTATCTAACGGAATCATACCGATGCTTGTGATTGGCTCTCTCTGGTCATGTGCCATTCTGCTGCTAGACTCAACTGACTTGCTAGCTGAACGGCAGTCAGCAACAATGTCGGAGGCGAAGAATACGTTCCTGAGTTGGAAATTTAAAAACCACTTCGAACAGACAGCAGATAAGGGCCCAAACCCCCGACCCCGACCAGTTTGCATACAGGGCAAACCGGTCTACGGAGGACGCCATCGCCCTGACACTCCACACAGCGCTGAGTCACCAGGAGAACAAGAAGAGCTACGTGAGGATGCTCTTCGTGGACTACAGCTCGGCTTTCAACACCATCCTACCAGACATTCTTTTCACCAAACTACTGGAATTACAGATCCCCCTCTCCACCTGCAACTGGATTAAAAGCTTTCTGACGAGCCGCCCACAGTCTGTGAGACTCGGCCCCCATCACTCCTCCACAATCACACTCAGCACTGGCTCCCCTCAAGGCTGTGTTCTGAGCCCCCTGCTGTACGCCCTGTACACCCACGACTGCTCTCCAGCCCACCCAACCAACCGCATCATAAAATATGCGGACGACACAACAGTGGTTGGGCTCATCTGCAACAACGACGAGACAGCATACAGGGATGAAGTGCAGAAACTGTCATCCTGGTGCTCGGAAAATAACCTGACCCTGAATGTCCTGAAAACTAAAGAACTTATCATGGACTTCAGGAGGATCAGACAGGACCACACCCCCCTCCTCATCAACGGAGAGCAAGTGGAGACTGTTACCACCTTCAGGTTTCTGGGCACCCACATCGCTGCAGATCACTCATGGACTCACAACACCGGGATGCTGGTAAAGAAGGCTCAGCAGCGGCTACATTTTCTGCGTGTCCTTAAGAAGAACCATCTGGACACAAAAGCAGAGGCGAGCCGTGGTCTGTGTAAATGGATAAGCCAGAGGCGAGGAGCGGGGGCATGTCGATCTGATAGTGTGCGCACTATTGTCTCTGTCCACTATTGTGTTGTTATAGTAACTGTCTTGAAAAAAATCACTGCGATGATCAGCCCTCCCATCTGGAGTCTCTGTGTGAAAAGGGCTATTGATTCACGGGATCATACGTCAACATCACTGCCATACTGGATGTGGCAGGCTGTTGTGTTTAGTAATAATTACAAGGAAATCCCTTCACCTGTGTAACTGGTCAAAATTTCTCAAACACTTAGTCTTCATGATATTGATCATACAAAATATGGACAATTGACCTGCATAATTATATATATATATATATATATATATATATATATATATATATATATATATATATATATATATATATATATATATATATATATATATATATAGTAGCCTACTGCAATTTATTCTACTTTTTTTACCATGAAATGTTATTGTATAGAATAAAATAAGTGTATACTTTTCTGACATGGAGCATATCACCTCACTGCTAAAAGAAAAGAAAGCAGACTCACTGCCAGGTGCAGTGTCTTATTTTGTAGACTTTGTTCATTTTGTCTAAATGATTATAACACTTAGATTAATGTAAATCATTGAATATAAAAACGATTAATCAAAATCAGTTAAATGTAAACGTTAGTCCTTTTTATTCAGAAAACCCACAGTTTTTGTGTCTACTTGTATTCGTTTACAGGGCAGACCTGTCACATCCAATATGGAGGATGCACTAACGTATTGCTGCAATAAGCCAAAACAGTCAATATGGCGTCTACTTATATATGTCAGTGTCCACCTTTGCAGACATATAAACAGATGACACCACAGCAGTATGGTGAACAATTACTTTTTATCTGACTTTTAGATTGGAATTTGTCAATACTGACTCAGAAATTCTGACTTCCGACCTGCAATGGAACGCACTATATCTCTAAGGCTATGTAAAACCTCACGTATGTGTAAATTATGTGTATTAATATTTATTCTACAATGGTCTGGGGGAATACTTGATTCTGATTGGCTGCAGGGTGTCCATTAATCCCTGATATACGGACACCTTCTAAGTAGTTCCAGTCAAATTGTCTGTTCACCGTCTAAATTAATGCGCTAGCTGGCGTAACCATAACGACGGGAACACAGTCAAAGGCAAAGCCTCTGTTTACAATTTATTTCCAACACTGAGTGCAGTCCGTCAGTCCTTCAGTGCCTTATCCTCTGAACACCACAGGATGGTGACTGCAACACACAAGCTGCAGAAAGTACATTTCCCCTCTAAACTTACTGATTCTTTGTATAACATAAGCAAATAATCTCACATCCCGTTTGCTGTTCAGCTCTCTACTTCAGGCTGCGGCCACTGTAATGTTACACACGGCCGATCATTTGTTCGTGAATATCTTGATATTGATTTGGGGACAATGACATGACTGGTAAGCTAGCTAGTCCTGTTGTTAAACGTACTGTCAAATTATATTTAGTGTTTGTCAACCGTAGGCAATGTTATTGACTTTGAATCTTGCTAGCATAGCGTTAGCTTTCTGGCTCATCGCTGAGCGGACTAGAATATCTCCCGTTGCCAAGTCGTACCTAAGGTCCGTCCTATTTACTGGAGGAGTGAACAACGTTTCTGTTGCATAAGAACCTTACGGGAGGGTAATGATTGTTCCAGGTATTAGTCAAACCCTCAGGCGTTACCAGGGAAACTAAGTTATTGCCTGTGAAAAACTTTATATTTTGATTGTAAAACGCATGAAAATATAAATTTATGGTCTTAATTTATTTTCTTTGGCAAGTGACCATGGTATAAGCGGGATAATGCCCTTTGAGGTGTCTATTATCAGGAATTAATGGACTTCGGAATGGAATGGCGTCGGACGGTTCTAAGGCCTCCGCGTCGTCCATTAATTCCTGATTATGGTCACCTCGTCGGGCATTATCCCTTACATATTTGCTACAAAACTTTTTCACAGATGTGCAAATTCAGGTACATGCATGCACATTTTCTTTATATGCACAAAAAAGGTGATATACAACTGTAGGCTGTGTAATTATTATTCTTTTTTTATCATTTTACATACAAAAACACCTCTAATTATTTTTTTTTTGTTTCAAATGCTAATGCAATGCCAACACTGACCTGTCATATGTCCTGCAGAATATCGTGATGGGACATAGTAGGTGTAGTTACTGTCAGAGACAAGCGGAAGAGGAGGTTCCAAGCTTTCTGCCTCCTCCAGAGAATGATGTTGGGGATACTTTGAAGGAAAGTCTTGGCGGTGCGCCATGGAGCCCCAATCATATAGCAGCAATTGCTCACTTAGACCATTAGGCCAAAAGCCTGCAGGGTGGGGGTGTCTCATCTGTCCTGAGTGTGTAGGGGGGATCAAGCAAGGTTGGGGAGCAGCATGAAAGGCTACTTTGGGTTCATTGTGGTACTGGCTCTCTGGGGTTCTATGTCGGCCAGCATTATCCGCTTCCCCCCTGTCTTGCTCATCACCATGTTCTTGTGGCCTTTTGCTGGTTTCTGTATGTCGACTACACTGTAGGCAAGGAGGAGGCCAGGCCAAGTCCAGGCTCGAGGAGGTCATGCTCTCATCCATCTCAACAGGAACACTTTGATGACGGCAAGGTGCTGAGAACATAATTCAACAGATGAACCAGTTTGCGCAATACTTGGAAATACATTTAGATATGCTGGACAAATGCATACTTACAGCAAGTCTGACTAAGTTGTTTTGTACCTTTAAAAGAATCCATTTTGTCATTGAAGTTAAGTGTCTGTCACCTCTGTTGAAGTGAGAATGAAAAAATTGTGAAAGGAATTTAATGGAGTATGACAACTTGAAGAGACACACAGTGTACCACATTACATAAGCACAACTGGCAAGAAAACGACTGGTTTCATCTAAGAGATTCAAAGTTCACTTTTGACAACAAAGCCACTACAAACAAGGAAAAACTACTCAAGAAAATGATAATTTTACAAAGAAAATAGCAAACGTATACACTGTCATCAGAAGTAGAAGAGTTACTTGTTTCTCCCTCACTGGGTAAGTAGCAAACTGCATGTATCTTTAGAGGTTATCTGACTGTAACATATCAACACAAATGCCTCAAACAAGTACAAAGGTCAAAATCACTGAAGGTATGTCAGGCATGCCTTCTAAAACAACAATTAAAACTTACTCTCAAAAGTTTTCAGTATGTTTTTTCCTCTAAATCCACACACAGAGAATAAAGCAGAACTTCAGTGTAATCCCACACCTACCTTTTCTAAGGTGTGTTTATCCGTCAACCACAGCACAAACCTGTTCTGAAGCAAACAGGAAATATTCCCACTATGACTCATGACCCATTTATGCAAATAATGCGGGGCTTAAGGCTGCAGCTGCCAGGTTATAGGTAGATATTCTGTTGCCAGTTGGGTTTAACTGTTTCTTTGATTTAAAAGTCAGCAGCTCTTATTTTCATCCAATGAAGAAAAGGAGACATGTGCTTCCTCAAGCAGTACAGTTATATCAGTCACAAAGTAAACAATTGTCTTGACATGTACATGAATATCATCCAAAGCATTGGCTATTCAAATTTTATTTTTTGGGACGTATCCACTTTAGTATTGAATGCCATGTAGAGAATAACTTCTAATGGCATTTTAAGCATTTTCTTGATAACATCTATTGTAACAATAGTCCATACACAGGCTTGGGGAGTAACAGAAAACATGTTACAGGATTACATAATTATGAAAAAAGAAAACATAACTGTATACCATTGAAGTTAAGGAAAAAATATATAACATGATTATGAATACATTTAAGAAAAAAGGGTATCACTAACAGGATTATATTTGTATAATAAAAACTGATGTACTAGTCTGAAACCATACACATGTGCACACATGATAAGACTAAGATATGATATGAGATACATCGAAAAGTCACGGATAGTAATCAAGTTACAATTCTTTAATATTGTAATACTTCTACATTATTACATTATTAATTACATTTTTAACAGGTAATTATTAACTGTATCAGAATACACTTTTAAAGTAACCTTCCCAACTTGGTCCATCCACATATATGTATTTAATATATATATATCTGTATGTAGACTTTAATCGGCAAAACGAGTGGAGAACCAAGTTAGTAGCGCTAGAAAGGTTGCAGTAGTATTTTTAGCATTAGGCTAAATGCTAACATTATAATGCTAACATGGTTATAATGATAATGCTAACATGCCTATATTTGCCATATTCACCGACACTAAACACAAAGCACAGCTGACACTAATGATGAAAATCAGGCATTTGATCACGAAACTAAGTATTGTATTGATGACATTTTCAACCTGATGGTGGCGCTAGAAGAAGAGGAAAGGGATCACTCAAATTAATACAGTTCTTCCTCAGTGGAACATTGTTGAGTTGGCGCTCTAAATTATTAAATGTTTATTTGTTATTTTGTGTTTATGATGGGCAAACTTCATGTTTATGTTTACTGATTGATTGTTTGAGTTGATTGAGGACTGACTGAATGACAGGCCAGCTGTCTAATATCCATTGTGGGTGTGTTTAATAAAAACCTTGCACCCGCAGCTGTGAGCAGTTGTGTGTATGTGACCTGGGAAACAGCAGAGCGTGTCCGATTCATTTGTTTCCTCTCATCCTTGTATTTGGTGTTAAACAACGCAGAAGTTTGGATTCACAATGCTGTGCCACTGTAAAGCCCTACTCTATCAACAAAAATAAATGTCTGAACCATATGTGATATCCATCCATCCCGTAGTTGTTAAGATATTTCACTCAAAACCATGTGTCAACCTCATTGTGGCACTAGAGAAAAAGTCAGGGGATCGTTAGAGGGACATGGGGCAGGACATAAGACTGAATAGTGACACGACGGCCGTTGCGGCCATCAGCCAAGTCGACGTGGGAGCGCACATGAACTCTTCACAGCAGTGCAGCTGATGCTGTGACACTGTTATTTCTGTACTCGCTGTTCACGTAACTGTTTACTGCAATACCTCTGCGCATGCCTCCGCGGAATGACGCTGGTAGCCTACAACTGCGAATTGTGCTGTGTGTAAGGGATAGCCTTATCCCCTACACACATGAAGCAGCCTGGAAGCCAGCTCGCTGTGTGTAGCGACACACAAGCACGGCGAGTCTCAAATGCACAGGCGAAGGCAAAGACGGCATACTGGGGGACAAAAATATCGTCTCTGATACCGCATTGCTGTGTGTAAGTGACTAATGTTACTACACAGACACAAACAAACCGTTAGCCTGTGGCTAAGTTACAGCCAGCTGCTAATGTCACCTCCCGGATAACAGGTTGGGCTTTTGGTCCCATATATAAAGGGACATATTTCTAACTATTTGGTTTCAGACTAAAAAGGACCGTGGAAAATGCGCAGTCTGTAACTATTCAGTGTTACACATCGGTGGACTAAGTTACATGTTTGCAACTAACGCTACTTTGCACGTTAGGTCACTTCGAGTCCTTGGTGATCTCATGTGATGTTCAAATCCAGCTCTAAACATGACCTGTAATATTTTTTTACCTGGTTACTAGGAAATGAGCCATGTCAGCATCTGTTTTCAGTCCCAATTCAAGTTGAAGCTGCCTCCATGAGTCGAACGCGTATCTGATGTTTATTTGGGTGCCAGTCCGGCTTTGGTCATAATTTCGTTTCGACTCATGACTTGCCGCAGATAAAATCTTCGTTTTGTTCTTAGTATGACTTTTTAGTGGACTTTGTGTGGTGGTGGGTTGTTTTCTGGCTGTAGCAGAATCCATTACTACCCAAACACTAATTTGGGTCCACCGCGCTTGTCTTCTTCCTGTATCCAAGCCATCGAGGACGCGCATTCAGCGTCATCTGATGTCACGTCTGCAGGACTGCGCGGGAAATTTAGACAACAAATTGCAGTACATTATGCAGCACACAGCCTATTCAAGGCAATGGAGAGATATGTGGGTGGGCTCATTCTTAACGCTTCATCACCTATTTGCATTAAAAAACTTAAAATGCATGTTTATTTTTTCACAAATCCTGCCTCATGTCCCTTTAAGGTACACCGTCTGGGGACCATGGATGTCTGCACCAAAACTTGTGCCAATCCATCTAGTTGATGTTAAGATATTTTGCTGGAAAAGTGAAATTGTTGACGTTGGACACCATCTGGAGCATCAGAGTCATTGGGATTCATCCTCTGGGGACCATGAATGCCTGTTCATAATTTGATGGAAATACATCAGAAGTGTTTTAATAAATTTCAGTCTGGACCAACATGATGTACTGACCAGTGTTGTGATTCCTAAAACTATGAAGCTGGGTGGCTATATACACGTACAAACAAAAAAAGTATTTATGTTATTAAAAAATTATTATTATTTTTTTCTCATCATGGAGATGGCTTGGTTGCGATGAATATGGCTGTATTCAAAACCGCATACTGTACTACTAGTACGTACTGATTTGGCCAAAATGTAGTATGTAGTATGCAGTATGCAAACAAAAGCAAAATCTGCAGTATGCGAAAAATTCCCGGATGCCGTATTGATTCGGAAAAAATCTCCAGTATGCATCTGACCAGTCAACATTGCGTACTGTTTCCCACAATGCAACGCGCTGGAGTGGGAGAGACAAACAAAACATGAAGCTTCACTTTTAATTCAAACAAACTAACGTAGCTGCCACATCGTTAGATTTCATCTGATACCAATATTTATCTTACAAAAATAATTTAACCAGCCAGCGGTTAATCTCCAAAGAGCTGCGATTAAGATGACTGGCTTGCTGTCACACCCGGGATGACGACGAAGGTTGACCGGCCCATCACATCAGGAGACGGGCTGCTGTCTCTGAGACCTCCTGGAGCGTAGGTCCCACAGGTGGCTCTTCACATCTCCGAAAACGTTGGAACAAATTTCCAAACAAATTGCATATTAAGGATTGAAATAGGTACTTTCTCGCATAAAAAAATATTAAAACTTAAGAAAGTGATGTATTAACAGCGCTAAAGCGAGGATTAAAACAGCTTTTAGCAGCCTTACCGCTGCCAGTTGCCACGAAATGCATTCTGGGAAACTTGCATACTGTATACTGGGCGTGGACGGCGTCGGTCTGCTGTATACTGCATACTGAATCCCACATTCAGTATGCAGTATACAGTACATACGGCGCAGTATGTAGTAGGCACTACGGTAATTATGCGGTTTCGAATACAGCCTATATATCCACTAATGAAGACCACAAAATGTGTCGATAGCCCTTAAAAAAAGCTAGTAATTGGGACTCGAGTTAAAATCACTTTGTCAAAATAAAAGTTCCAAGGCCAGGAAGATTTCTTATGGTTAAATGATAATTTAGAGTGTGATCTTTATCTATTTTTCCAGAGCCTTTCTACACTGTCTGTTTGTGATTGGTTAGGACTACTGTCACAGGGTCACTGGACGGTGAAGCTTTATGATCCACAACTGAGAAAACCTTCATGGTGGTGTGTGTGAGGACAGAACCTAGCTCACATGTTTTCACCTTACAAGTCACCACCTGGACCAGCTCCCGCCGGAAGCGCCGGCTGACCATGCAGTAGAGCAGGAAGTTGGTGGTGGAGTTGAGGTTTTGCAGCATGTTGGCCAAGTCTCCAGCCACATTGATGGGAATGTTGTAGTTGTTCCTGTCGAAGTTCTCCTTATTGTACTTTGTCCTCAGGATGCAGTATGTGACAAAGCGGGGCAGGCTGAGCACAACAAAAGCCACAGAGACAGTGCCAAGTAGCAGGATGGTCCTCCTCAACATACCCCTGGTGCTCCTCCCATGCATGACGCGACGCTCCTCCTTGGTGAAGAGGTTGCCGGCGCGACACAGATAGTACCCAATAAGGTAGTTAAAAATGATGACCAACATAATGGGTATTCCGCCTGAGAGGAAGGTGGTTATCCAAACTGTAATAGTAGAGTAGGCTGCATTACGGTAAAGACACCTGGGCAGCGTAACATTCTGCCCGTCCAGCGTAAAGTTGATCGATGTGACGATGTTAATCCAGCCCAGTGGCACAGAAACAAGATGTGACACTAGGATGATAGCCACACATGTCAGCTTAGTGACCCATGCTTGGGAGAAGTGCTGCTTAACCACCGTGCTACGGAGGACGAGGTAGCGTTCAATGGTGAACACTACCACTATCCAGGACGAGCTGTAGAGCGATCCATACTGCAGGAATCCCAAGATGCCACACCAAGGGTGGGAGTGCCAGAAGGGCTGCTGTAGCCAGAAGGTGAGGGTCAGATCAATAAGGATCACCCACACCAGGTAGAAGGTGTCCACAATGGCCAGACAGCTCAGGTACATGATGGCCGTATTTGACATACCGCATTTACGAAAGCAGATCATGTAGAACGTAAAGATGTTGGCTGGAAGACAGGAACACAAAAGCCCAGATGGCTACATTAAATTTGACTGTCAGATCCTACTTTAAATGATTACCAATGACTTTATAAATACATGTATTGATTTTGTATTGGCCACTTTGGGGCAGCAGGAGAAGAAGCTGAACAATATTCAACATCCATCACTTTACATTAGCATATAAGCAATCGCTTAATTAAACATATCCAGCAGACATAGAGCAACATTAGTATTCACTTTGTTTTTTGACCACCTGAAAAAGTCCAATCTCCTGTTTTTGGTTTGGTCTGAAAAATTGCTTTTCAAGAAGTGATTTTGTTTGTTTGAATTTTCCAGCTTGCCACCAATGATAAACAACATTTTTACAAGAGCAGTGTATATTGGCCTGAAAATCAAAACGAGTTACAATATGCTTAAACGGACAGATATTTATGTTTTTCTTTTCTTTTAATGCTATACACTATATAGCAATGGAACATGCAATCGTGACCATATGAATTTCCCATGTGATTGCCACTTGTCACGCACCACGTGACAGTCCCTCATATAGGATATTTATATTTACTCTAATTGTTTTTTATTATATATTTTATTCAAATTGTTCTTTCCAATATGTCCTTATTATTATTGTCTTATTTCCCTCTGTACTGCTGTGTTACCTGTGAATCTCTCCCAAGGGGGATCAATAAAGCATCATCTTATCTTTTGGTGTGTAAAACGAAGGACATTTTGGTGCTCAAAAATACACACATGAAAAGTTATCCTTGCAAACATATGGTAAATAATTGTTTGTTAACAACTATTTTAATCAAAACCATCTTTCCTAAACCTAAGCCTATTTTTTGACCTAAACCTAACCAGTGAAAGAACATTGACAAGAAAAGAAAGGTAAGATGAAAATTTGTTGTTGCTGGTTTATGAAGTTTGCTGGTTGCTGACATGTGGCCATGCTAAGCCTTCTTGTGGCTCAGTTGTGGCAAACAGATGCTGATCTCCCAAGTACCTAATTCTATGCGCTATATGGGCCAGATGAACGTATATGGAGTGGGCCAGATCTGGGCAAATTTTGCTATCTGGGTTAACTCTGTCATCTTTGCAGAACTAGATTAGTTCAAAGGCTGGAACAACACCAACATGAGTTGCAAAGCTATGACATCACAACAGTGTGATTAATCAGTCTCAGTGATGGTCCTGGAACAATAATAATATGATGTTTTAGGAACAACACCAGCAACACTAGGATCTATTTCAGATACACCCAGATATCAGATACACTTTCAAATCTTATTTAAAATCAGACCGTACCACCGGGGAAACTGAAGCTCTGGTGCCTACAATTTGGACTCCTCTCTCGGACAATGTGGCCACTGACTGTGTATAAAGCCCCAATAACAACTGTGGAGAAGATGGAGTGAACCGTCACTTCATATGCGAAGAAATGGCTCGGTGTCCCACGATGTCTAACTAAGATCGGCCTCTACGGCAGAGGGGTCCTGGAACTACCTCTCACTAGTCTAACAGAGGAATACAAGTGTTCTAAAGTAATACTCCAGAAGACACTGAGGGACTCTGGAGATAAGACCATCCATGCTGCTGTGCTGCCCCTAATAACTGGCTGGAAGTGGACACCATCTGACGCAGTACAGCAAGCTACATCAGCTCTCAGGCACAAAGACATCTTGAGGCATGTCCAGCAGGGAAGAGGAGGCTTTGGTATTATCGCAAGTAAACCAAATTAGCGAAAGACCACAACATCAGAGTGGAGGACACTGGTGGTCGAAGAGGGGCACCGACAGGAGGAGGCTGCAAGAACTGCCAAGGCGGTCTCTCTTGACAAACTGAGGCAATGGATGCAGTGGGAAGGCGTGGAGCGGAGGAAGATCAGCTGGAAAGAGCTATGGGAAATGGAAGCAAGCAAGATCAGCCTCATCATCAGAGCAACATATGATGTGCTTCTGTCACCAAAGAACCTCCATCAGTGGTACGGTGAGGATCCAACCTGTGCCTTCTACCCAACTCCAGCTACCCTGAAACACATCATGACAGGCTGCAAGACCAGCCTCATGCAAGGGCGATATACCTGGTGGCATGATCAGGTACGAAAAAGCCTGGCTTCAGCTCTCGAGAACAAGCAGTGTGCGACCAACTCCTTGCCTCAGAGAGCAAGCAACCACCCCCTAAGGGCAACCTTTGTCCAAGAAGGACAGAAAACACCTAAACATCATTCCACCAGATCAGAGGAATGACACCTATGCAGGGCCCGTGACTGGAGGATGCTGGCGTACAGCGTCCGACAACTAATTTTTCCACCTGAGATTGCCTCCACCAACCTCAGGTCAGACTTCGTGTTCTGGTCCACTTCACGGAAGACTGCGTACATCATAGAGCTCACAGTTCCATGGGAGAACCTATGGAGGAGGCCTATGAACATAAGCAGTGTTGCTGGAAAACAAAAGTCTATCCATTAATTCACCATAATTCATAAATAAACGGTTATTGATCTAGATATCTGAGGGCAGCAGTGGGTCATAGTGTGCAGGGAAGATACAAGATGAGCTACAAGTGATTGATTAACAATAATAAAGCCAGTAATCTATAAACATATGCCTGATCATGACTTGTTTTAACATGCTGACTTGTTTTGTGCCTGTGTACAACTACTCTACATGCCTTAAATTGTCCCCGGGCACAAATAAAGTATTATGAATTGAATCGAATTGAATGGATACCCAAAGACCAAACAAGATGACAAGATACATACCTGGAATACCGATGATGCAAAGGAGTGGGTAGTAGATCTTCTGAACAGTTACGAAGATGGTGACACTAGCTCCCCCCATGGTTCACTTATCACCAAGAAGTAGCTCACATGCCAATACCTGCAATAAAGCCATGAAGGAGGTGGAGGAAAAGAGGAGTACAAGAAACAGATACTGCAGCTACTTTGCACATTTTGTGCTATGATTTGGAAAATTAGGACTAGTGGGGAAATACTGAGAACAATTATCAACTCAATTACTAAAATATCAAATGTGAAGTCAGGGACAACCAGTACACATGAGGACAATTAATCATAAAGCTTTGGATATGGATCTATTACTTATTGAATTGACTTTGAAATGATTTCAGAGAGGTCACTCTTTGGTCAATCTTTTTTCAGATTATTATTTTGATCAACTATGTTGAGATTAAACAGCTAATTAGACATTAGAAAGCTCCTTACATGGTGTAGAAGACATATTAATCAGCTCCAATTTTAAACTGAACCATACAGCTGATTACTTCTTTTAAATGTAATTTTAAAATTGTCTTAATGTCTTATTTTTTTATTAACTTATTTTTATTGTATTTGAACACCCCCGTAAAGCATCTTGTACTGTCTTGTGTCTGAATGGTGCAATATAAACTTCTATCAATCTCTAACTGCCTGGAAAACTGCTTCCGGATGTTAGATAATAACAGTACATAAAGATCCACTGTTATCTTGATCACACACATGTGATCCCCATAGCTTTTTGTCTGGTGGTTGTTTTATTCAGACTAACTTTAACATATCACAGAAAACCTTTTCAGAGAAAGCTAAAAGTCTTTCTTTCATCATTTTGTTTAATCACAGTGCCTGATCAATAATCTGATCTAATGTCTGGACTGATCCAGGGTAAACATCTTTATCTGGGTTAAAATGTCAGTTGTTAATATCAAAATGGATCAAACGTACCTGGTGTCTATAGGACATCTGTGCTGTGTTCATAGATGTGAAGGTATCAAACAGTGGAGGCTTCTTTCACAGTGTTGCTACCAGCTGGTTGTCTCTACAAGGATAAGAGCATCAATGATATCAGGAGGGATAGGAGGGATGGCTCCAGCTGCTTCCTATGAAGCCTCAGCAGGAGGGAGTCACATCACCTGACCAGCTGATGTGAAGGCTCAGTTGTTCCTGAAAAATACTCAGCCTGATGCTGATAAAATGAAACCTAAACCCAGAGTGGTAAGATTTTTTTTTTGAAACGATTTCATTACTTTGAGTTGTGTGTCTTGTGTCTAGGTTTGTTAATTTATTTTCTTTTATATTGTCTTTGTTTTATATGTATCCTGATGCGAATGTCTGCCTTTCAAATACTACAGTGGATTCTCTGTTGAAACCTTTCTGCTTCAGTACACTTTTTGTTATATTGGGAAGATATTCTAGACATGAGTCTCGTTTTTGTTGGACACAGAGGGAAGTCACACCACAAGCGCCAGTCACTCTTCCTCTTACATTTAGCCTTTCCACAGTACAATAGTAATTTAACTAACACTAAAGTGTGATGTTTTACCCACGAGACCTTTTTGCTTGTCAACAGTTAAGTACTGAGTACTGAGTCTATGCAAATCAACCCAGACTTTAGATCAGGGTCTGCAACAAGCCCTCCCCAGTGTTACTAAGCCCAAACCCATTCTTTCTAAACTATGCAACCCTGTTGTGAGCTTCTGTCTTCACTGATAATTGAATAAAACCTGAACCAGCCACAGATTTAAACCTGAAGGATTTGTTTTTCTTCTACAATATGGCGTTGTAGGCAACTCACTACCCACTAAACATTAGATGTCTGATGGAAGTGCAGATCATGTCTATATTGCGTCAGTCGGTCCAAGACCCATTTCGGACCTCTACACGATGTGCAAAGAAGGTCCCCTTTTTGGACGTCTAATCATGACCGTATTTGGATGTCAATATGCAGTTGAACATTTGAACGTCGGGCTATGTCACTTTTTTTGGACGTCTAAGACAGGTGCAGGGAATTGACACGATGTGTTATCATTATTATCATTATTATTACTATTATTATTATTATTATTATTATTATTATTATTATTATTATTATTATCATTGGGGGTCAAGCAGTAAAACTGCGAGACACCCATTAGTGATTCTATGTTTTCTTATTAGTGGGCTGTGCTCGCAAGCCCACTATGGACACCTCTATAGCAAAGTTAGAAGTGTCCATAGTGGGCTGTGCTCGCAAGCCCACTATTATTATTGCTCGCCCCTCTTCTTATTAGTGGGCTGTGCTTGCAAGCCCACTATGGACACCTCTATAGCAAAGCTATAGGTGTCCATAGTGGGCTGTGCAAAGCCCACCTCTTTTTATTCTTATTCTTCCACCAATTTTCGGTGACCCTTAATTGATCGTGAGTGATTTCGAAAAAATTCTGAAAAATTAAGGATTTTCAATGTGTGTGTATTGCGGAATGTTCGTGCAGCACCAACTGACAGAGTGGGGGAGCCTGAAAAAAACTTGCTGAAAATGTTTCTTTAGATGACGATCCTAGCCACAAATTTCACACTACAATAGTGATATTTTCCAAGAACGTAGCCAGACTTCTCTTCTGTCTGGCAATGTTTCCACTTTATCGGCAGGATGTACGGTTTTTGAATTATCTGTGTCTAACCGACACAAACTCCAGCAACTGCCCCATAAGCCCCTATGTTAAACGGGAAGAGGATTTTTGGAGAAAAGCAGAAACTGCCCCTTTTTTAACTCCCTCCCATTACCACATTTTTCAAAGTAGGACCACAAAACTTGATGACTGTGTTCTTTAAGGCCTTTCCCGCTTGATGGTGAAAAATTTTGCCGATATCATCTTTGATTTTGAAGAAATAGCAGTAGTTTGACGAGGTGATCCTCAGCTGAAATCACTCTGAAATCAGCTGTCTCAGTCACTGTGGTGCACTTGACAACCGTCACCGTGGCAACCGAGATCCTCTGGGCCAACAGAGAGAGTGCCAGACAGACACACACACAGACACAGACAGACAGACAGACACACACACACACAGACAGGCACAGACACACACACACAGACAGACAGACGGAGAGACAGACAGACACACGCATGCACACAGACACACACAAATACACATACACAGGGCTGGACTGGCTGTTCTGTGTGCATTTTTTTTTGGCCTTGACATAGACCACTGGTCCGGCTCTGCTCGGTACCCTTTGACCTTATCAGAGGTAAGTGCCTGTTATGTCTGACATTAGCGTACTGAAATCGTTAATAAAAGTGGATTTTATTGAAGCTAGACATTACTAACTCTCTCATGATCACAATTACTCATGATTTCGGAAAAGTTAATGTAATTGTTTATGGTCGGTCTGTTAAAAATCCGATCAATATATATCTGGAGGTACTGCCGGTAATCCGGAGCCAAGTACCTCGGCTCTGGCATACTTTGACCGAGATCCGCTGGGCCAACAGAGAGATCCTCTGCAAAACTCATCGACATCTCTGTCATACTTTGACCTAGAGATGCCATTCAAACTTTAAAATGTAGAGACAAGTCCAGGCCATCGACGTGGGCTTTGACTTTTTGGCAGCTTTCATTGTTTTCATAGTCACGGCGGGGCCACACCGCACAGCCACACTCTCGCGACTCCCCGCAGGGGAATTGTCTAGTTATTATACTTCCTCTGCCATTGAAGTCTATGGCAGCCCATAGAACGCCTTGGTAAAAAGTGCTGAAATTTGGCTGAAAGTTTCGGACCACTGTACTGAGCACTCACACTCATTTATGGACCTCTAAACCCAGCCGTCTAGTGCCACCAATGGGTCAAAATTTGGTCGAAAGTTATGAAATTCAGCGCACAGATTTGGGACTGTCCCATGATCACTCTCAACAATTTACAGAACTTTATGCCCAATGCTCTAGCGCCACCAATGGGTGAAAGTTGGACATGCATTTTCTGACGTGGACCTTGACTTGTGCATCTGATTTTCACAAGTGAGGTAGCGCTGTGATCCTTGGATCAACCCAAGTTCAATGATCTATGGCCCATCACTTTCGGCCATGTTGGACCTCCGCCATATTGGATTGTGTCAGAAAGCTTTAAAAATCTTCACAGGTCACAAATTTTGTTCGATTCGCTCGAAACTTGACACAGATGATCTTCAGACCAAGCCGCACAAAAGTTATTTCAAAGAAATTTCAATTTCAAGTTTATTCTCTCATGAGAGGCAATTGAAAATGGCGGTGAAGCCGCCAAATAGTAAGTGGGCTGTCGTCTCACCGATGCTATGACTTAGCGTAACCAAACTTGGTACCTGGAATCAAGACACTGTCCCAATCATTCACACCAATTTTCAGGCCTTTGCATTGAACGCTCTAACGCCACCAATGGGTGAAAGTTGGACATGCATTCCTGACGTGGACCTTGACTCGTGCATCTGATTTTCACAAGTGAGGAAGCGTTGTGATCCTTGGAGCAACCCGAGTTCAATCATCCATGGCCCGTCACTTTCGGCCATGTTGGACCTCCGCCATATTGGATTATGTCATAAAGTTTTAAAAATCTTCAGGGGTCACAAAGTTCATTTGATTCGCTCAAAACTTGACACAGATGATCTTCAGACCAAGCCGCACAAAAGTTATTTCAAAGATTTTTCTATTTCAAAGCCGCCAAACAGGAAGTGGGCTGCCGTCTCACCGATGCTATGACTTAGCATAACCAAACTTGGTACATGGAGTCAAGACACTGTCCCAATCACTCACACCAATTTTCAGGCATTTGCATTGAACGCTCTAGCGCCACCACTAGTTCAATGTTTGACATGCAGCTTGTAAATTCTTTATAATGTGTACTGCTTACTTTGCTCTGCACCGCATAACTTGCACAGTTGCGTCCCAGCTTGACCCCCTCATTGCTGCTTGCAGCTATATTTATTATTATTATTAACAGTAGTAGGTTGAGTAGTCTAAACTTAATTTTCAAGGAAAATTCTACTAACTTAAATATTTCAGTTACTGTGACATTTTCTCCCTTTTTGAGTTAATTTACCTGATAATTTTGATTAATTTAAACTATTTTGTGGATTATAAATACCATTTCAATGTACAATTTCACTGTTATTATTTCTATTTTTCAACATTAGTGCCAGGTCTGATGTCTGTAACATCAGTTAAGTTGGTGCGTATGATGAGGGCTAAAAAGTCCAACTGGTTTATATGAGCACTGTCTTTTTTGATTGTGAAGTGTGAACTAGAAAGACAATATATGAAGGAAGACAGTAGCAAGACTGGAGGAGCTCAGCATTAAAATTTTAATGAACCTGCCAAGTGGGTTGAGCAGTAGTGTTTTTATTTGACAGATAAATGGATAAATAATATCTCATCCCCACTCTGAAGCAGAAGGTGGCGCTAATGCACCTAATATGCCACGTGCCAACCGCTCTGAAACCAAAACAACAGAAGAAGAAGTGTAGCTTTTGAACGCGACAATTTGTTTACAACGAAGCCGGCGAAAAATCAATACATAGAGCAGTTGGTAACATTATACACATACGATGTTACAAGTGTGGATTTTACCACTTTGTTTTTTTTTTTTTAAACTTAAATGAGGGTTATGCTGGCTGCTGTTTTGTTGAAATTGTAACCTAGTAACTAGTATTTCTCAACTGAAATCAACATAACATGTTCGCAATAAAGATGGGAAAAAAAACAGTTGATATTGGATTGTGATTTATTGTTAACCTGGCTGTAGTCTTGTGTCCAGAAGGTAGAAACCTGTTTCCTGTACCAGTTAATTTTACTGTAGCTTAATTTGACCCAAATTAGACGTGCAAAAATAACTTGGAAAAGACGCCGTTTAGACGTTTCTTTGCGCAATGTATAGCCTCTATAAGGACATACTGTAGACGTCATGAATTGACGTTCAGTAGATGTTAAAAAAAGACGTCGTCTGGAGTAACAGTCTGCACCTTCAGGTGACCCGAATTAAACGTGCAAAAATGACTTGGACTCTTTGACTCTTTGCGCAGTGGGTATCCCTGGGCTTTTGTACATCTGAAGTCTGGATGAGGTGATTTGCAATATTCACAATTGACGCCAATTTCAAGAGGGTAAGATAGCCTCTTGTAAAATTGTAAAACTTTCCCAATGTTCACATCACTCCGTTCAAGGCCCAGATCGTCATTGACCCATGTAAAGCGATTTAAATTTGAATCAAGAGTGGCAGTAAAATATTTGGAATTATCAAAAGATAAACTTTGTGCTGCAGGCAGTTCTGATGGGTTTTAATAAGGCCTTAATTGTTGTATTGTTACGTGTATATTAATGCCTATGTGTGTTTTAGTTATGTGGTTTATCTTAATGTTTATGTGTGTTTGAGGGTTTACTAGCATGAAGTATTGTAATCTGTTTAGCATATTTTTCCTGATTTCTAAAAGTTTTGCCTTACATTCTTTGCAATGTGATAAACCCTGAAGATAGTAATAATTAAATGGCATCATCTTGTACCCATGAGTTATTCACCTGCATGAAACTACCAATTCTACTATTGAACCTGCCTCCTTTTGTTACATCTGCCTCAGCAACTACTTCTACATCCAGGGATTAATTGTCATTTCTCCCTCTCTTTTGTGTGTGTGTGTATGTGAGAGTGCTTCAGGTGTGTCAGAGGCAGAGCAGAGCGGTAACCACCAGCTGCACCCAATCCTGCAATCAGCCTGCCTTCATATGCTAAGCCCTGCCACTTCCATGCTGCCAGATCATAGCCACTGTTGAGTCAGTACTGCGCATCAAGCCTTTGTACTTTGTTCTGAGTTTTTTGTAACCTTAATCTCCTCTGCTGTAGACTTTTTGCCTGCTCTACTCTCCGGCCCCTAGCACCCTGGACCTGCTCCCCCCTGTCTGCTCCGTTAACCTCGCTCAGGATTAGGGGTGTCACGATTCTCCAAATCCTTGATTTGATTACGTTTCCGATTCTGAGGTCACGGTTCGATTCGATTCTCAGTTTTTGCATTACATTTTTTTAAAGCACAGGTTGCTCTGCCATTTTTAGACTAGACTTTTATGCAATATAATATCTGACCTTTGTTCAATGTACCACACTACAAATTTGTCAAGTTTAAAACATTGTCAAAGTATTAACTATTTATATTTCTATGGCCAGACAAGACAACTGTGATCTTTATATTTTCATGTTCTTCTAAGAAAATGAGAATGTCCACATTCAATGCAAATGTTGTCCACACAACTCACTGGAAATCCAAAATACTTCCACACCGGCGAGTTCAGTGAAAGAGGAGGGGGTTCAAGTTCTGTCGATGGGTCTCCTGCATCTGCAGTTGCTGTTGTTGTAAGAGTGTCGTAGCCCCTTTCAGGAATAGGGTGGTGCGTAAGGTGTGTGTGTGTGTGTGCATAGGGTGCGTAAGGCGTGAGTGGGCGAGCGAGAGCGAGGGAGAGCGAGGGAGCGTGCGTGTGTGCAGACAGGGAATGAATGAGAGAGGAAGGAGAAGCGAAAGGAGTAGCAGTAGTAGCGACAGCAATAAAGTGTATAATAAAGGCTGCAGTTTGGCTGTGAATAAAGGCGACGGCTCCTCAAGATACAACAAAGCTCCCTGGTGTTATTTCCCGACCAGCTTAACATGTGAAAGGGGGTTCACACCGAAAGTAAACAGAAATTTCATCCCTGTGCTTCCCGACCACGGTCCGGGAGCCGAACAGGAATGGTGTAACACCATGCTATCGTTTGACTGGCTGTAGCTAATAGCTACTGGCTTAGCTAGTCGCTAAATTAGAGGAGGTCGACTCGCAGCACTTCAACACCTGTGTTTTTTTTTTTTCCGTTTGGCAAGCCGACCGGACGTGACGTGGGGGCGTGGCAGCATCGACGATTCCATTTTTTAAATCGAAGTTCGAGATTGTGACTTGATTTCGGTCGATTTCAATTTAAAATCGAGATCGTGACACCCTTAGTTGTCAAACATCTGAATGTGATTGTGGTGTAATTTCTGATATAATTTCAGATATGTTTTTGTGGAGAATAAGAGCTAAATGTTCTGATACTCTGAAGTACATGTTTTGAAGATAAGTTCCAGGTTGAGATGTTTTCGTAGGCAAAGATAAATATGAAGGAAAGCCCTAGGTTGTGGGGCCCCAGGTCGAAGGTCAGGTCCCTTAGGGAGATGGGCCCCTTCAGACTTGTTTTTCAGAGTTTCACAAATTTAAACCATATGCTATATCCTGGTAAAGATAAGATGAGGTAATGGTAGGTTGGCTCTGTCCCTCGAGAATTGATCAACACATTGGGTATAAGTAGTGGGGTCTGTGTGAGGATCGGGAGAGATTCACATTGGCATCGGATCCTCTCACAGGCAATTTTTGGTGCTTGTTCAGATGCTGTACTTTTTGTAATAAACCTTTTTATATACAACTAAGTCAGTGTCAGCGGAGACTCCTTCACCTTCTTCACACCATCGCTACAGAATAAACAACATGATCTAATGCCCCGTCCACACGAAAATGCTGTTTTGTGTAAACGCACACGTTTTGCATCGTTTTGGCCGACCGTCCACACGGACCCTGTAAACGCATCGCCTGCAAACGCACTTTTTTGAAAACGGGTCTCAGGGTGGAGAAATTCGAAAACGCAGCCCCTGCTTTTCGTGTGGATGGTGAATCTGCATACTTTTCGATACGATGATGTCATCGTCCCACCCCTCGACCTCTCGCCTTCGACCTCTGTACCCCGCAATGTGTCATTACAACAACAACAATGGCGGACTACATGCTTGTGTTCGTGCTGCAGAAGATATTGAGCCTATTAGGGTTACTTGGGCAAAATATAACACTCCTCTGCCACTACGCTGAGCAAAAAAGGATTATGGACAACCGACAAGCCATTTTCATCTTCTTCTTGTTATGTTTGGTTTCTCCTTCAGCTGTCTGTTTGTATACAGCGCTAAAGGTTTATGCACATGCTCCGTCTCTTCTTCTCCGTTTTTGGTGAATTTCCAGCGCCACCTATAGGCCTGGCATATGAACTACAGCGTATTGAGTCGTTTACAGTGGATCCGTGTGGACGCAAATATTCTTGAAACGATGCCAAGGAAGACGGATTAAAAAAAAAGATCGTTTTGGTACGTGTGGACGGGGCTTAAATGTCGGAGCTCAAATGTATCCTTCGGGGCATTCACACCTGTACTTGGAGCTGTCCAACTTGGGATTGAATCACTCAGGATGGGTGGGAATTCCAGGTCCAAACAGGGCCTAAATACAAAATCACTTTATAATGCTGGATTTTACTACAAACATAGAAACACTGGGCCTCATTCATGAAACGTCAGTAAATTTGTGCGTAGATTTGCACATAAAAGCCTGCGCTACTAAAAACCTACTCCGGATTCATGAACGCCATGGGAAACTCAGATCTGATTGTAAACATGTGTGTATGATCATGAATGCCAATCCATCGTAAAGTGACAGTGCGCTCCCGGTAATCAGCTATTAGCATAAAATAGCCAATAAGGAGGTGTAGAGGCATCCTGTTGACCTGTCAGTCATGGCGCAAAGAAAGAAAGGAGAGAAAGAAAAAAGAATTATTCCGAAGTGGAGATTGAAATCATTTTCGGAGAAGTGGAGTAACCCCTATCCCCGATGGATATAGAAGGGTAAGTCCATATCTCACACACACATGTAATTATGCAGGCTATATTCTTACCAATGAGCCAGCCGTCTCTCACAGCTCCATCCTCCAAACGCATGCCAACCGCACAATTACGCAGGATAAATGCATCATGCGTCCCACCAGGCCACCGTGCCACAACGTTTAACAACACACACTTTGCGACACAGATCAGTTGCACATTCATGAAATTAAAGTTTTTCCGGTTTATGTAAGCAAATGCATCACCGGATAGAGCCTTGATGGGTACGTGTGTGCAGTCTATGGCACTGATGACACCTGGCATGTTTGCGATCGCACTGAATCCCTGCAGTACTTCTACCTGCTGTTGTGCGCCATAGGGAAATTTAATATACTGTGGCATTAGTTTAATAATACCATTAGGAACTGCAGGCAGGATGCGGCTCATAGACAGTTGCGAAATGCCGGACCTGTCACCTATCTCCCGTTGGAAAGTCCCTGATGCTAGGAAACCAAGCACAGATAGCACTTGTAGATGTGCAGGGATGGCATGGCTGCGTTTTGTTGGCCTTGTCAGATTAGGCTCCAAAATGTTGCATAAATGCAACAGAATTGGTCTCGGTAGTCTGAAACGACTAATCAACCATTCATCATTCTCAGCCAACATATCTGCCCGATCCCTGAAGTACCGCTCTCTCCAAATAGCGCCTTGCACCAAATCATGCAAGAGTGAAAGTTCAGCCATTGTTACCATTAACTGAAGGACTGAAGGCCTTTTATACTGTGGGAGGTTTAATTAGAATTGACACCACCTGAGTGATCCAGATATGGTAATGGTTTACATCTTTTTTGTGATTTTATTATTAGCCTATATTTTTATTATCATCATTCAACATGTAGAAAAGAACGTGTAATCTACTGAGTCGATTTACATAGATAAATCACAATTAGGAGCTTAATCTGAATCTTAATCCTGCCAATTGCCAACTAATTTAACTAAATGTGTTATATTTTTAATCTTTTGTCATGTTTATATTACGTGTTTCAAAGGCATCTGCGTATTGTGTACATAACAGAGCGCAATATGAATTAAAATTGTAATTTCCAATAGTGACAAGCATTATTTATATGTGTTCTTAAATGTACACAAGCACTATGTGTGGTCAGCAGCATGTGTAGATTTTGTTAGTAGCTACGAAAAGATCGGAGCTACTAAAACATTGATGAATGTGGAGATGCACGTAAATTTCTGTCTGCGAACGGTTTACACACAAATTCGTTCTGCTCACGTTTCATGAATGAGGCCCACTGCATGCACACACCCAACAGCATGTTTAAGCAAAGTAGAAGTATACAAACACTATCATATGGAAAGGAAGTGTCTTGGAAAGAGTGTAAAATATTTATTGTTCTTTTCTGAATTGAATGCCAAATCACCAAGATAACAAAACAAGTTACGTTAAAAAATGTAAATTAAACCAAATAAAGGAGGAAGGTTAGCAACACTTCAAACCTTTAGATGTACAACTGAAATAAGAGGACTTTCCATCAGCCATAAAACCATCTGCATTAGGATGAGTGGTGAATTCAAAGCTTCAGATCTCTTATTTCTGTCCTGAATTGCAGCATGAATTGGCTCTGAGCCTCTGCTGAACATTACAGTACAACTGACTCTTAAAAAGGTTAAATAAAACCATACTCTGCAAAAAGCAAATACTCAAATACTGATAGAATATAATCTAATCAGTAAAACATAGAAGACGAAATAACTCAGGAGATGAGGTGGTCCAGGTTCAGCTGCAGGCTCAAATGGAGGATGGGCAGGAGACAAGGAAAAAGCCATTGTCCACGCTGACTTCACCAGAAACAACCGAGGAGTGGCCTCGGAATGACTGCTCAAATTAGACATGCATACTCTCATCTTAAATTTGCTCAATATTTCTTTTTGCAGGCTAAACAAAACACTCATGGTAGAGAGACACAAATATTTCCACCCACATTTTCTTAAAATTAGAAGCGTGGAAGGATATGTTGAAAATCTTTACACGCTTATTTTTTTGTAAAAGAACCTTGTTCCATAAAACAGATGCCTAACAACTAGTGCTTTGAAGAAGCTTTAGGGGGTGCTGTAAAAAAAGAAAAAGAAGCTGATGGAGGACTGCACCCTGCTCATCTCCAGAAGCTTTTGCAATACTACCAACTAAAAAGTAATCAAGCAATAATCTTGGGCCGGATTTTTTTACATGGAAAACCAGAAAAAAATATATAGTGAGGCTTTCAGTTCAATCACTAGAAAAGAACAGAGGAGCTACAGTATAAGACATTTAAGAATATAACTGTGCTGACATAGTTCTATTCCTTTGCCTTGAGCAGTTATTATTATTTTGTTCAGGAGGAAATAAAAAATCTGAAACAGAAGCAAACAAGTCAACCAAAACAAGCCTCTCTTATTTACATTGAATACAGGTATTTCATTTCCTTATCACAACCCTGGTTTAGTCTGTCCATCCCACCCCCTTAACTTCCCATTTTTTAATCGCATTTGCCGAGTTCAGACATTTGGGGAGACTGAGGTTTGTGGTTTAGGGGTTGGTGGTGGAACTGAAAAGCTCAGTTTGAGCTAAGGAAGCTGTAGGCATCACTAAAATAAAGTCCTGGCAGGGAGAGCTCCAGAGTTTTGTAACAGCACTGTTTTTACCCAGCTCTGGGTCGACCCCAAGCGTGCAGGAGAGTGGTTTAGAGGTTGTCCCCAGGCTGGTACTGAGGCTCAGTGGCTGTAAAGTAGTCCTCCAAAAATGCTTGCAGGTACTCGAAGGTAGGACGCTCCTCAGCGTCCTTCTTCCAGCACTGCAGCATCAGCTCATGCAGTGAGATGGGGCAGTCCTGGGGGCACGCCATCCTGTAACCGCGCTCCACCTGCTCCAGCACCTCTCGGTTGTTCATGCCTGAAAAACACATGCTGAAGATGAGTAAGTACACCAAGGGCTCTTGACTGCTTTTTAACTGCTTCACAGCAAAACACTGTTGCATCATTTTCCTAAATGACTGAACTAGCTTGGGACCTGTAAAAAAACAACCACCCTAACAAACCTAGAAGATCTCCATACAGCTTGTACAATGAATCTAAATCCAACCTACGAGATCCAAATAAATTTGAAAATATGTTATTTACACCCTTGATAGGCTTGTACACCCACTTCAGACAGGGTGCCTAGTAATACTTTTAGCTTAGCAGCTACAGTTAAGATTTGGCTTAAAATGTGTAAATAAAAACTTTGTGGACTGTTAAAACTGTGGCTTTAACACGTTGAATCTAAGTTTCGGTGTCTCTTTAGTCTTTAGCCAAAGCCCTACACCATGGGTCTGCAACCTGCGGCTCTGGAGCCACATGCGGCTCTTTTGCCCCTCTGCAGTGGCTCCCTCTGGCTTTGACATTTTACATGGAAATTAATAATATATATTTTTTTTATCATCATCACTCTTTTAGGCCTACAGTGCTTCTTACATTCTCTGACAGTAAAAATGCACAGCCTACACATAGAATTGTATGTGTTCTATAAAGTTGTGTTTAATTGAATGATCCTGAGTTAATATCATTGTGTTTTATGCTCAAGCCCAAGGGTTGATTGCTGTAAGGATTAACTCCCACTGAAATGGACTAAAATAAAATGTAAACTGTGTTTTTTTTTTTTTTTTAGCCTTTTCACAGTTTCACTGTTTTTAAATCTAGGCTGCTGCTATGTGTTTTATGTATTAACAAATGAGGCTACTTTATTCTCTTTTGATAGTAAAGTTTGCTGACCCCTGCCCTACACTGAAAACCCAGAGGTAGGTACAAATTATGTACATTTAACTCCATTAGTACTTGTTGGAGTAGTACTACATTGGCTATAAAAAAGTATACAACCCTTTGGATACTGTCCCCTTTCATTGCTTTTATAAATAAAAATCATGGTCAATTTAATTTGGCTTTTTGACTAGAATTAACAAAAAAATATGTCAATTCACAAAAAATATATAATGTAAAATAAGTGATTATATATTGTATTCACCCCCTCCAAGTCAGTATTTAGTTGATGCACCTTTGGCCGCAATCACAGCACTGAGTTTGTGTGGAAATACTGCAATTTTACTCCATTCTTCTTTGCAAAACTGCTCTAGCTCTGACAGGTTGCATGGGGATCTGGCATGAACAGCCCCTTTCAAGTCCAGCCACAAATTCTCCATTGGATTGAGGTCTGAGCTTTGACTTGGCCACTCCAGAACATTTTCTTTATTGTCTTTGCCTCGTTGGCATCGTTTGTGTGCTGAGCTGTCGGCCTGCACTGAGAAGGCGAGCTGTCTGTGACACATTCATGTGAAATCAACTTCCTCTTCGCTGCTCTAAAAACAGTAGTTGTTAGGGGCAGCACAGCTTAACTACCTGTGTTGGCTTTTAGAGCAGCAAAGAAGAATTGATTTTCGGTGTGTAACGTTAAGCAGACCTAACTGGGAAGGGTCCTGTTTCTTCACAGAATTGCCAATACCGACACCTGCATTTTTGGCAGTATTTCCGATACTGGTATTGGAATCAGAACAACTCTATAATCACTGTACTACGATTATGTAAGCTAAATGTGTACCCCTTATAATTAGGTTAAGTCAATGTTTTAAGACTAATTAAACTTATAAAACTACTATACTATACTTATTAAACTTTAAATTGAAAGTACTATTTGGCCACTACCAAGCTGTGTGAAGGACCCACAGACTGTAGTTCTTGCTAAGCTGTGACACATCTGTTGGCATGATGTTGCTTTATGCCCTCCTTGCTTGGAGATGTAATCTGAGTCCACTGTGACCCCCTCTTGCTTTCTCTTTTAGTTTCTGTCTCAAATTCAACTACTACAGGCGAGCAGTGGTAATTAAAGGTTATGTCATCATCAGTCCATGGAAGGTTAGCCAAGCATTAATGAACCTTTCACTCCCATTAACAGGAGGAGGGGCTGCTGGTTGTCATAGAGAGAGCTGCGTGTGCTTTGATAACAACACAGTATTTATACATAGAGACAGGAGAGCTTTCTTATCAGGCTCTTTATCGTTGTGTTCCAAGTAGCTCAAGGTGAAGACTACATCACACACAGCCTCTGCTATCTGTTTAACCCTTCACTCTCCTCACCTGGGTATGGCACCCGACCCTTGGTGACCAGCTCTGTCAGTAAAATGCCAAATGACCACACATCCGATTTAATGGTGAACTTTCCGTACAGCGCAGCCTCTGGGGCGGTCCACTTGATAGGGAACTTTGCACCTGGAGGAGAGCAGATGACATGCGCATGAATGAACCTGCTCATGTACAGGTGAAGTTACATTTTACAATTCAAGTTCAGTTGACTTTGTCATGTGGAGAACAGCTTAGCCTGTGATGTACCTTATATGTGGGAGCACTAGGTATGTGCATTTAACATCATGTGTGTCAGTGGGGGAGGACTGGGAAGACCCACCTTGCCGAGCGGTGTATTCATTGTCTTCAATGAGCCTGGCCAGGCCGAAGTCAGCGATTTTGCACACCAGGTTGTCTCCCACCAGGATGTTGGCAGAGCGCAGGTCTCTGTGGATGTAGTTCATCCTCTCGATGTAGGCCATGCCTGCTGCCACCTGGAACACAGCACATTGGGCCTCATTCATGAAACGTTAGTAAATTTGTGTGTAGATTTGCACATAAAAGCCTACGCTACTAAAAACCTACTCCGGATTCATGAAAGCCGCAGGAAACTCAGATCTGATCGTAAACACGTGTGTATGATCATGAATGCCAATCCATCGTAAACTGACAGCGCGCTCCCGGTAATCAGCTATTAGCATAAAACCCCGCCCATGAATTGCCAATGACCACCATATAAGGAGGTGTAGAGGCATCCTGTCGACCTGTCAGTCATGGCGCAAAGAAAGAAAGAAAGAGAAAGAAAAAATAATTATTCCGAAGCGGAGATTGAAATCATTTCAGGAGAAGTGGAGTAACCCCTATCCCCTATGGATATAGAAGGGTAAGTCCATATCAGTGGCGGCTGCTGGTCTTTCAAGGAGGGGAAGCTCATTGTTCCGGCCTACATCATAAATGTGTTTGTTTATTTATTATATATATTATTATTATTCAGGACACCTGAAAAGACCTGTTACTTTTCCCCACCTTTTGCACTAAATCAATCTTAGGAGCTGACCTGCCCTGCTGTTTAACTCTAACAACATTCATATTATCTGCCATGATGTGCACCTTGCTAATGCTAGCAGCTGGAGCTGCTGCGCCAGGCTACTGTGAAGTGTGACCGCCTGTGAGTGTGAGTGATCGTGACAAAGTCGCTGGGGATCGGTAAAGTCTCCTGATCAGTTCAGAACAACGGAATGAAAAACTTGGAAAATGCTCCAGTGGATGTTTATTCTTCAAGATCGCTGATTCGCTCATTTAGCTGTCAATCGAAAAAGGATTCCGCCTCAGACAGCTCATCCAATCATCATGCAGAAGCTGAGCTTCCAGGCCAGCCCACTGCCCCATAGACCCCCAGAGAAGCTGAGCTTCCGATGGACGGGACAAAGCCCAGCATTTATCCAATGACCGTCTGGTTTCGCTGCAGTGGAACAACCCGCTCTACGCTTCCCCACTGAAGTCAGTAGAAGCTGAGTGTCCGACTGTGAAAAGCGCTGTGGCGCTGCGGGGATGAATGAGAAGGAAGTTGCGCCGGTTACCTGTGATAAGTAGCTGATTCTGAACAAAAGATGAAGGCTTTCTAGCGCGTATTTAGTCAATGAAATGTACACACAGCAGTACATATTTCACCACTTTTTTTTTTTTTTTGGTGACATTTTAGGGAAAGCTGAGCTTCCCTTGCAGTCTTAGAGCAATCGCCACTGCACCTGGCATGATTGCGATCGCACTGAATCCCTATGGAAGCATATGTGCACCTTTATAGGCAATTTGCAATTCAATTGGCAAAATGGCAATTCAATTGGCAAAATGGCAATTCAGTTGGCAAAATGGCAGTTCAATTGGCAAAATGGCAATTCAATATTCAATTTTGTCATGTAATTTGAAAATGTATTTGGCAATTGACAATTTAATGTTCAAAGTGGCAATGCGATCTTCAATACAGTTTTGACAATCTCACTGACAATGATGAATTGAAATTGAATTAATCAAATGTCATATTACCATGGCATTCTTGCACCTTTATTCAAATGGCAATTCATTTTTCAAAATGGAAATTCAATTGGCAAAATGGCAATTCGATATTCAATTTAATCATGCAATTTGAAAATGTATTTGGCAATTGACAATTTAATGTTCAAAGTGGCAATGCGATCTTCAATACAGTTTTGACAATCTCACTGACAATGATGAATTAAAATTGAATTAATCAAATGTCATATTGCCATGACATTCTTGCACCTTTATTCAAATGGCAATTCATTTTTCAAAATGGCAATTCAATTGGCAAAATGGCAATTCAATTGGCAAAATGGCAATTCGATATTCAATTTAATCATGCAATTTGAAAATGTATTTGGCAATTGGCAATTAAATGTGTGTTTTAGGTTTTAAAGTACAACAGCGCCCCCTTGTATTGCATGACATTTGCCACACGCGTCATCTGCACCAAAATTCAATTGAGAATTCAAACTGTCACTTCTCTCATCAAGGCGGTTCTTCATTGACAACGTCACTCTGTGGCTGCCTGGTATTGGCTATTCCCCTCGTGAACAGCCAGCAGCGTTTGCTGCAAAGCAGTGAAAAGCTGATTTAATTCGGTGGTTAATACGTCACTTTTTTAAGTTTTAACATTTTTTTATGCGAGAAAGTAACTGTTTAGATCCGTAATATGCGGTTAGTTTATCCAAATGACGCCTGTTTGGAAATTTGCTCCGACGTTTTCGGAGAAGTGTCGAGCCACCTGTGGGACCAGCGCTCCGGGAGGTCTCAGAGACAGCAGCCAGTTTCCCGATGTGATGGGCCGGTCAAACTGCGTCGTCATCCCGGGGGAGACGGAGAGCCAGCTATCTTAACCGCAGCTTTTTGAAGATTAACCGCTAGCTGGTTAAATGATTTATGTAAGAAAAATATTGGTGTCATAGATGAAATCTACCGATGTGGCACTACGTTAGTTCGTTTGAATTAAAAGTGAAGCTTCATGTTTGTAACGTTAGTGGACAGAAGAGCAGCGCTGTCACACCCTCCCAGCCATGGCGTGAAATCCACGATGGACCTGGCGGACCTCGTCCCGCGTGGTGGGCATCGAGATGTGTCTCCGGGCATGGCGCAGAAGGATCGGTGTCACGGCTGCCACATTCCGTGAAACCGATGCCTTGCTGAGGCCGGTGCCGTCCCCCACCACCTCCAGGAAGCTCCCCACTGCGTAAAAACGCAGCGCGGCCAGGAGCTGCTCCTCCGGGCTGAGGGCAAAATTGCAGCGGGTTGCCCTCTGGACGTGTGGTGACACGAGCGTGACGAGGCGTTGGATCTCCTCACGGGGAAGCCGGTACTTGACCTGGACAGCCCGGTCCGACAGCACGTCGAGTGGGGAGAAGTGCTGACGCACAAAAGCATTTATATAAACCGTCTGGCTTCGCGCACGGCGACGCTGTTGGTTAGCAGCGAGAATATGCTGTATTGCAGCCATGGTGTCTCACACGCGTGGACTTTATATAGACTAGCAGGTGGAGACTCTCTTGATGAGGTTCCAGCTGAGTTCAGTTACACCTGTCAGTTTCCCTCATATCTGTGAAATACCACAGGGTGGTTGATGGTTTTATAGCTACTGTAAACTCAGATGCAGATGCCGAATGTGTGTGAAAACGTAACGAGTGATAGTAATGATGATTTATTTTATGTATGTAGCTACAGGAACACATGGGCAATTCTTTATTTTTATATCGTTATTTTTCTTCTTATGCTATTATTTTTCTTGCGTCAGTGTTCTGCAGCTATGAGCGCACATTCATCATTACGCATGGTTTTAGTATTCCTTTGAGTGTCCGATATAACTTTCCCTGATGCGGCTGCACTGAGCGTTTGGTCGCTAAGAAGGCTGTTAAGAGTGGGTCAGGGCGATCTTACACGTCCTTCTTAGTGAAAGATCTTCTTAATCTAAGAACGACTCTGGGAAACACGTCCTTCTTTCACAGCGTTCTTAAGAGCGTTCCTAAGAAGCTCTTAGCTAAGAGCGATGGGAAACGCGGCCACGGATGTTGTGCATGGAGGATCTGTCACCCAGACGTGCAGGGCACAAAGTATAGAGTGTGGACAATTTCTGACCATTACCGACGACAGCTCGACGCGGGGCTGCTGTCTCCTCCTCACCTTTGCCTCTGCACAGTCTCTGATCTCCGCTGTCCAAAAGAAACGAAATGAAAAAAAATAAAATCTGCTCATTTTTTATTAAAATGTGGTGATTTCTGCACATACAGAGCTCCCGGGACAGCGCTGCTCTTCTATCCACTAACGTTACAAACATGAAGCTTCACTTTTAATTCAAACGAACTAACGTAGTGCCACATCGTTAGATTTCATCTATGACACCAATATTTTTCTTACATAAATCATTTAACCAGCTAGCGGTTAATCTTCAAAAAGCTGCGGTTAAGATAGCTGGCTCTCCGTCTCCCCCGGGATGACGACGCAGTTTGACCGGCCCATCACATCGGGAAACTGGCTGCTGTCTCTGAGACCTCCCGGAGCGCTGGTCCCACAGGTGGCTCGACACTTCTCCGAAAACGTCGGAGCAAATTTCCAAAAAGGCGTCATTTGGATAAACTAACCGCATATTACGGATCTAAACAGTTACTTTCTCGCATAAAAAAATGTTAAAACTTTAAAAAGTGACGTATTAACCACCGAATTAAATCAGCTTTTCGCTGCTTTGCCGCAAACGCTGCTGGCTGTTCACGAGGGGAATAGCCAATACCAGGCAGCCACAGAGTGACGTTGTCAATGAAGAACCGCCTTGATGAGAGAAGTGACAGTTTGAATTCTAAATTGAATTTTGGTGCAGATGACACGTGTGGCAAATGTCATGCAATACAAGGGGGCGCTGTTGTACTTTAAAACCTAAAACACACATTTAATTGCCAATTGCCAAATACATTTTCAAATTGCATGATTAAATTGAATATCGAATTGCCATTTTGCCAATTGAATTGCCATTTTGAAAAATGAATTGCCATTTGAATAAAGGTGCAAGAATGTCATGGCAATATGACATTTGATTAATTCAATTTTAATTCATCATTGTCAGTGAGATTGTCAAAACTGTATTGAAGATCGCATTGCCACTTTGAACATTAAATTGTCAATTGCCAAATACATTTTCAAATTACATGACAAAATTGAATATTGAATTGCCATTTTGCCAATTGAATTGCCATTTTGCCAATTGAATTGCAAATTGCCTATAAAGGTGCACATATGCTTCCATAAATCCCTGCAGTACTTCTACCTGCCGTTGTGCGCCATAGAGACATTTAATATATCTGGCATTAGTTTAATAATACCGTTAAGAACTGTAGGCAGGATGCGGCTCATAGACGGTTGCGAAATGCCGGACCTGTCACCTATCTCCCGTTGGAAAGTCCCTGTGGCTAGGAAACCAAGCACAGATTGAGTCGATTGACATAGATAATTCACAATTATGAGCTTAATCTGAATCTTAATCCTACCAATTGCCAACTAATTTAACTAAATATGTTATATTTTTAATCGTTTGTCATGTTTATATCATGTGTTTCAAAGGCATCTGTGTATTGTGCACATAACAGAGCGCAATATGAATTAAAATTGTAATTTCCAATAGTGACAAGCATTATTTATATGCGTTCTTAAATTTACACAAGCACTACGTGTGGTCAGCAGCATGTGTAGATTTTGTTAGTAGCTACGAAAAGATCAGAGCTACTAAAATATTGATGAATGCAGAGATGCACGTAAATTTCCATCTGCGAACAGTTTACACACAAATTCGTTTTGCTCACGTTTCATGAATGAGGCCCATTGAGAGCAGCTGCATCTCAACACCATCTTAGTATTATTTCTGCTGGATACTGCAACTATGATATGCTTGAGGATACATGCGGATAGAGCTTTTCCTAAATAGTTGTGATACCGTGTATCTATTTTTCAGTGCATCAAAATATGAATAATTATTGCCGAGCAGTGTAAGTAAGGGCTCATATTTAGATTTTCTTTTTCATTAAACATGCAGTTCTAATTCAGCATTATGTACTCTTCTAAAGTACAATAGTTGTGTTGTACTCACCACTTTGCTGCTCACAGTATTTATTAATACATTTTTATTAATAAATGATAAAACTCTTACTTTTGTAGTCAAAAACCATTAGTGTGAAAGTCTTTGGCGATACATGAGAAATCCTTTAGCCTGTAAGCTTCTAGTTGGGCCAATGTATGTACTTTATTAGGGGTGTCACAGTCACACTCCTTCTGTACAGTCCAGTGTCAGCAGATACAGTATAACATGAAGTCAATTGATCCAGGTGTACCTGTGCTGCAATGTCCACCAGGTTAGGCAGCTTCAACCCTCGTCCCTCTCCATCCTTCAAGAAGTCCAGCAGGCTTCCTACAGTGGACAGAAACACATGTCCTATGTCAGTCCACTTTCACACACAGACACTGACGACACAAGCTGATCCATCAGCCCACAGGGGTGCCCCTTTTCCCCTTGCTCTTTACAGGAACTGTCTATAATTGAGTAATTACCAACCACAGTGTGACAGCTAAATGTTTTGGAGACATGAGCTTTGTAATTTGCCCACTAACTTCTACTTTATTTCATCAACAACAATGACAGCTGATGTAAATACAGGATGGAGCAACTTGATGATCACCGCAAAAGCTTAAGACATTCCTAAAATTTTACACTGGATCTGCTGTTTGGAAACACTTTCTCCTCTCCAACTCAATGGGCTGACCTAGATGTGGCAGCATCTGCATGCAGCAGACATATTGATGCAAATAACTGTTTCCATTTGTGTGTTCTCTGATGTTTAGTGTGTGTCCACAGCTCGCTCTTGTGGGGTTTCTAGATTCCATTATTATGGAAGATTGTTTTGAAGGTCGTAATCATGTCTCATTACTTAATCAGTCTCTTTGAAAGAAAGGCTTTTCTATTATGTTACTATTATTCTGACTAGAATGGAACAAAAACACTTAAATGAAATACATTCTGCAAGGTCTACACACATGACTGTGCACAGCACAATATGCGTCAATACACACTAGCACATCAAGAGTAGCCTTATATTTAGACCATTTACCACATTTTACTGTGCATAAGATTTTGCTATTGTAGCAGCTCAGGTCAAACAAAGTATTAAACACCATGGCCCAAAATATATAAAAATATAAAGCACATTTACTGTGGCCATTCATAGTCTCATCATTCCAAGTAAGTTGTCTTCTTGTACCAAAATCAGGGGAAAAATTTCCATTGGTTCAAACATTAACATCTAATGTGCAGATTTAGTTTTAATTTAGATTAATACATTTGCTTTGCAGATTCCCGTTTCATAAGTTTTACCCTTGTTTTACTTACCAGGGAGATCTACATGTTGTAAACCTAGTCCAACACTGTCAGACTGCATTCAGACTAAATTAGGTGTTATGGGTAAAATTCCAGTCCCCCTATTCATTTGAGTGTGAGTAGGGTGTTTCATCTACAGCATTGCTGATCAGCGGGGTGCAGAGGGCAAGGCAAAAAAAAAACAAAAAACAGGCTGCGGCAAAACAAGTGAAACAAAATTAGCTTTGGAGATGCAGCCAGACGCCACCATTGCAGTGGCCAATCATGTAAACTGGTGAACACACTAACAGCATGAATTACCAAAAACATCTACAAAAGTGTAAGCTACTGAGGGAAATACAGCTGATACTCCTAAACCATTATAATATACCTTACAGCCTGGGTTGTTATTTAAGTGGACGAGCAAACAATCGCTCGCAGGAGCAGGATGCTAGTAGCACAGCAGCATAGCAGCTTCTCCTCTGTTGCTCAATAATAGTTGGCAAACTGCTTTGAGGTACAACGTCGACACTTTCTGGATTGAGGAACTTAAAGTTAACATCATACAAACAGGCCATCGAATGACCCTCCCACACCAACGCATTATTTGGTCTGAATAAGATCGAAGAGTAGCTTCTCAACTCAAACCAAATGGGTACCTACTGTGTCCATGTGTGTCATGTGTTGCAAACAGATTCACAATGGGCTGAAGTGTTAGTTTAACCAGCAAGCCAATGTCAATAATGGATGACATGAACTCTCACCTAGCCAGACCAAAGCCAGCTGTCAGCGCTTAAAAAAGGTCTTGTCTTGTTTCGTACATTGATTTGATACTACAGTTTTGTTAAAATAGAAGAACATTTTTACAGAATTTATGAAACAGCATAAAACACTGGCAAAAACTAATTCGGACCAAATGCTTTAACAAAGAACTGTGTGAATGCCTATTAATGAGAAGTGTGCTCATCTACCTTTGCTCATGTACTCTGTGACGATGTAAATGGGCTCCTCAGAAACCACAGCATAAAGTTGCACCAGCTTGTCATGGCGGAGTTTCTTCATGATCTGAGCCTCCTCCAGGAAGGACTCAGGGGACATGGTGCCAGGCTTCAGAGTCTTCACTGCCACTTTAGTGGTGCCATTCCATGTTCCTGGCATATGCACACACATGCGACCATCAGTACAGCAGGAACATCAATTCAAATTCCAATTGACATTGATTTGACAATCCTGCCGTCTAACCTGAAGAGATGATTTACAGCTGAGAGGCAACTGAAGTCAAAAACAGGGGAAGAAGTCTTTCTTTGAAATGACACTGAGGTAAACAAGCAACACAGAATGAGATCAGGATGCACTATGAGGACCAGCTCATCTGGAATTATCATGTTGTGCTAAAGGATAATTAAATGGGTATGAGATTTAGAGTGAACCTTGATTTGAAATGGCTTTCACAAACCAGGAGGGCAATCCAGCAGGGCTTTGAGAGCCACAATACACCAATATGGGAGCCTACAATCCTTTGTGCCAAGGTGCAGGACCAGACATGCGTTAATGCTTATACTGTAGAAGAGGAAGTTTGAAATACCCTTAAGCCACATACTAAGAAATATAAATTTCTCAATTTTGGGTTTATTTTTCTCAAAAGAAGTCATAGATTACAGCATTTACAAAACACTTTTCTAAGATGTAGCTGACAGAAGTCCCATGCAATTTAATGTGATTTGTCATACATTGTTTGCTTTTATACAATTTATTCTATTGTGATTATAAAACATGTCAAAAAATATTTATTGAAGTTTGAACACTTTGGAGTCTCATACTGCATATAGTAATATCCTTTGTACAATCATTTGTTTCACAAAGTGGTGATCCTCACCCCATCCTTGCTTGTGAACAACTGAGCATTTCAAGGATGCCCCTTTAATGGCCAATCATGATACTATCACCTGTCACCAATTAACCTGTTTACATGTTGAATGTTCAAAACAGGTGTTTTCAGAACATTCAACTACTGTCCCAGTCTTTTGTTGCCCCTGTCCCATCTTGTTTGAAATGTGTTGCTGCTATGAAATTCACAATAAGCATGTATTTTTAAAAAATTCAATTGAGTATATGTCAAACAGATTGGTGAATTATTACATTCTTTTTAGTTTATGTTTTATGCAGAGTCCCAATATTTACTGAATCAGTTTTGTGCCAGGAATGCTTGAGAGGGATAAGGTAGCATTTGCAATCACCACTAATTAGGAAACACAATTACAAATTATTTGAAATAAATCAAAATCTTCACATTTATTTCCAGGATAGTCCAAGGGGAAAACTCCCTTACCGTAAAACACATCAGCAAAACATCCTGTCCCAAGCTTTACTTCCAACTCAAGTTCTTCTCTGCTGATCTCCCAGGCATCATGACTCAAGCCCAAAGTGTCAGGGATGTAGTTCACACACACGCCCGTTAAATTAAAGCACAAACCATCCGCACTCTCTACAGGGGGAGGGAAGGCAAGGCACACAGGGTTAACTACTGGGGAGACGAACATGCAGTGAGGAACACAGAAGGGAGCCATCTTTGGACTGACAGAGCAGAGCCCCTGAGGCACTGGATGTTTTTTCAAGTTGATGTAGGGAAGGAGGGCTCAGAAAAGTATTTACCTGGCAAAAAACCCTGAGGATTATTAAAATGTTCTTTCCCATCTCATTTGATCCCTTCCTCTCCCAGGCCAGATTATCTGATGTCTCTGCTGACTCAGTGTGGTCCCTTCTATGTGGCCTCTTTTTCTGGAGGCGACTAAACCCGTACCCATCCAAACCTCCCCAAACTGCCCGTTCCCAAGACGCTTGATGAGTTGCAGCGACTCCCGTGGGATCTCCCACACATCTTTGGTTTTGACAGACAGGTCAGCGAGGCGGGGCATTCCTTTGTGGCAGGGAACCACCAAGCGACAGCAGAGCCCAGCGGCTCGGTCTACAGAGGCCACATAGCAATGCACAAATAAGAACAAGAAAAAGAGGTATGTACAAAGAATTAGCAGAGCATTCTGCAAGAGGAAAAGGATTAAAGCAACTCAGCTACTAGAAAGAGCAGAGTAAACGAGAAAGCTGAAAATCACGTCCTCTGTTTACTTCTTTACCCTATGAATACCCCCTGTAGTTAAAATAATTCAAATCAGATGCACAATAAATAAAACTTGGGGAAAAAAGCGACGTGTGCCAGTGCTTGTCTCTTACTTTTTAAAGTTACGCACTACTCAAGTAACTTTTTAGTTAATGCTTTTGTACTCAAGTTGTTATTTTGATGACTATTTTTTACTCTACTCAAGTAACTGATCATAGTATAGGCTCTATATCATGGCTCACTTTGTTTAATGGCATTTACGACTCACGTACACTTTATACTAATGACAGTTAATAATGGAAAGAGATAGCTTTGGGCGTCAGTCACTTATCTGGGAAATGTACATTAACAGTTGTGGTTAAACTTAAAGATGGAGCACAGGGATTTTATGCACCATAATATGCATTAACAACCATGCTTGTTTAGGCGACAGAGTGTTGCTCCAGCTGCTTCCATTTTTATCCTCTCTATTGACTGAGTAGGACTGTCACTTTAGCTGATGATATCGTAATCAGCGTCATGGAATCAACCATCTCTTGCTTTTATTCTGGAGGAAGCTCTCATGTTTGCCTGTACTGGTTAGGCCAATGGATTAGAGCATAGTTTACATTGGTACTTTCGACTGATATCTAGTGAGACCCCCAATCCCAATACTGTGGGGACAAAGTGACTCTCCTTCCTCACCACTAACAGTGATAAGGCCCCAGGTTGTTTGCACAGGGCAGTAAAGACGAGATAAAGGCCATGGGAGGGTTCAACCTGAAACTTGGCCATCAAAGCCCATCTGGGCTGCCTGCCTGCTGCCTCAGATGCTCCACTCACATATCAATACAGCACTATATTCACTCTACTGGCTGTCATAAAACCTGTCAATATGCGGACTGTATCCTTGCAACAAGCATCAAAACAGGCAGTGTTTTCTAAAAAGGCATGGCTTGATCAGATTTAAGTTCAATTCATGACTCACAGTTGAAACCTTGAACATTAAGCCAGTACTCAATTTTTGTGTTGCTGCAGTCAGAGCTATAAATTAAACTTGCTCAATTATGCAATTAATTAAGCATTTACCAGAACAGTGCTCATTTCTGACTGTGGTGCCACCAACAAAACAACCTGGGAACAATGGATGAATGAGCTGGATGCAACACATTGACTCCACCAGTTATCACCAAGTTTATCTCATCTTGCAAAAAAGCGTTTGCTATAATCATCATTTGAAAGGTGCTATGATCACTATACATTTAATACTTAAGTATTTAACTCTTGCTGAACAGTGTCCGCAAGTAGTGATAACAGGATTTAACCATTTAAAAATTGGTATTTTGTGTGGTTTAGCACAGTTTCTGAGCTCAACACAACTGTCGTGACTACAAAAAAATATTTTTGTGATGTAATAAGATTTGTCTTGAAAACTTGTACTTTAAGCAAACATGTAACAGTGATCCTACCTTCTCAATGAGGTGACATGCAGTAACAAGTGGTTATGCACTTTATTTGCATTTAGTGTATGAAATTTGACTTACAATTTCATAATTTTGACTCAAGATATTGACTAAGATATGAGATACTGATGTCAAAATCATAAGATAGTAAGTTTGACTAACTCAGTATCTTAATATTTTTCTATTATTTAATTGTTATACTTGCAGAAATGGGGTTTCAAACACATTCAGTGAAGAGTCATAAAGACAGCAAGCTGTCAAGTTTGCTCACATTAACTAACATTAGTCACCACTATCTGCTTGCTATACCAGACCAAGTATGTTGTGATTGTCAAGGTGCTGTGTCTTGTTCCATTCTCACCCTTTTACTTGCATTTGAGGAATAGCATTATATGATGCATTAGGATATGCTCTTTAGACATGAAAAATGGAGGAAAGCAGAAAGCAATAAAAGCACCAGCCTTGGAAAGAGTCAAGGTTATTTAAGGCTTACTGTCAGCTCCATGCGTCATCCCGGTGATAAAATGTGGAGTTACAGTTAATGTGCCATGACACAAATACATACAGAAAATCCAATGTGCTAATTAGAGCATGACAGGAAAAATATCCCTTTCTTAGTGGGAGCAAACAGGATGAGAGTGATAAAACAGAACAAATATAAGAATGAGATCACAGACTCAGATATACATCATCATCACTCCTGGACTCGGGGTTCTAGAAACAAATGAGAAAACTTAATGTGAAAGGGTCATGTTTCTTGTTCACTGCTCAACAGATCTGTATTAAGAATGAATGTGAATCTAAATCTGTTAAAGGTGCCTTTAACTACTTTGACTTCATAGTAGTTTTCCATTTCTTTATGGTATGTGTCACCTTTTAGACTTGTATGTAAAAATGTTCTGGCACACCATATTCAATTATAGTGCAGTGTTTCCCACAGAATCTGACTTTAATTGTGGTGGTGGCTTTCCGCTGGGGTGACAGAGCATGCGCACTCAAGACCTCCGCCAACCGAGTCGGCTAACTTCCAGTTTAGCGTCGCACTAACTTGGATGGGGATAAAATGTAAATCGGGTGGCTCTTCTAGACTTTCCAAATTTTACTGACCGAATTGTCCAGATTCTTCCAGTAAAACGAGTCATTTTGGTTGTGAGGATTTTATTACCATTTTGCATCTTTCACAATGTTAACTTTTGGGAAAAAATCCCCAGTGCGGATCACATGATGATTCAATTACATGGCTTGGCCACGACAAAAACTGGCTTCAAGGCCTGGCTCTCTTTGTGGGGGCTTGATCTTGACGATGAGGCCAGCCGTCCTCTTTGCATGGGAAGTTACGGTCAAGCCAACTGCATGAAATTGTCCTCTTCTTCGTTGGTTTTACAGATGGAATAAAAAAATAAATTAATTAAAAAAAAAAACAGATCCATCCACTGTCTCTGAGTATATAACATCATGCTATTCACTGACAGGTGCACTTGTCTTGAGTGAGTGATAACGGGACGGGCAGCTCCAAAAATAAAATGATCCAGATACATTAAGCAGACAATGTTACCCAGTGTTTCCCACACATTAATAAAATGTGGCAGCCAATGTTGATATTGTGGCGGATTGCCACAAATAAATTAATGTGTGGGAAACACTGTAGTGTAACATTGTCTGCTTAATGTATCTGGATCATTTTAGGGAAATGGGCACCAGACAGAAAAGAAGAATGACATGGCTATGGGCTCATGTAAACGGGGGCACAGCATCAGTGCCTCAATCATAACAATACCCCTCAGTGGCAGCATCTATCTTCTTCTTCGAGTCCTTTGCAAACTCAGATGTCTTTTTGCCAGTATCTGGCGCAGGACACAGCTGATGGAGTCGTTTCAGCCAGGTCCTGGAGGCTGCACTGGGGGGCGTCACCACATTCCAGCAGGTGGAACATTATCTGTAGTGCTCCACAGCCACATGTGTCCTCTGTTTGGTAGTTCCATGTCTTCAGCAGTGCTTTGCACCTCCCCTGCTCCACCCGCAGTCTGTTGAGGGTCTTCCAGGTCGGCCATGGGAGGTCGTGTCCGCTGGCGAGGCATTCATCTGGTGTTATTCCTCTCTCCATCCATTCTTGGGCTCGGATGTTGAGTTGGTGCCATTCAACCCTCCAGATGTTGGTCCGTGCCGTGTCCTTGGTGGACTGGAGAGGAGGGACTGTGTGCAGGAAACTGGCCCTGGATTTCAGTCTGGATGGGGGTGCTGTGCGTCCGTACAGGGGGTGCCTCATGTCAGACTCATGTCAGGCAGCATCTATCATTCACATATTTTCACCCTGGACCATAATGCAGCCTCAGTGGTTTACAGGCGGATTGACAACCATATTCTTTCAGTACTCTAGGTCTACAGTCGTGGTCAAAATGTATGTTGTGGCAGTTTTCAGTGCCAATAATTTCTATAGCTCTCATTTCTTGGTATTGGAATGAGTGGAACACATACTACTCATTTTTTCATTCATTGTCAACCGCTGATGGTTGCGGTAGCCGCTTTATCCCCTTTTTTTTTTTCAAGGGGTTGCGGGGAGGTTTCTGGAGCCAATCCCAGGTATCTAAGGGCGAAGGCAGGGTACACCCCAGACAAGTCGCCAGCTCATCGCAGGGCCACACATACTACTTTGTCACAAAAAACATTCATGAAGTTTGGTTCAGTAATGAATGTATTATAGGTCATCTGAGAATATGACCAAATTTAAAGAAAAAACATACAGTAATTTGAATATTTGATTAAATGTTAATTGGCCATTTTCACCTCAATTAGGTGATTTTGATAGCCATCCACAAGCCTCTGGCTGAATATTTAACCACTCCAGCTGAAGTCCGACCAACTTTCTGAAGTATTTGGAGATAACCTTCCTTCATTATTCCATTTACTTCCTTTAGAGGACCAGATCCACCAGATACCAGAATATTTCCTCAGAATCATGAGGATATAGCCTAAATTTGATGACAATACACTAACTGCAGGTAGTATCAGAGGCGCAGCATTGGCGAACCGAACCAGTGTGAATGGATAAGATGGCTGCGTGTATCGGGGGCGTGTCTGTCTGACAGTCTGATAACTACACAGGTCCTTCACTCAACTTAAAGAGGATATTGCAGGTTATATTTTTTAAAAAATGCATGTGTAATCTGGTCTAAAAATGACCTTTTGAAAACATGATTGAGGATTTAAAATGTTTTTCAAGACATTAAGGCACAAATTTAACCAAAAAAGTGACAATTTTGAGCAAAGCGCCCAAAAACGTTTTTTTCCAACATCGCGTCATATTACGTCACGAGAGGAAGTCGTATGCTAGGCTAGGCGCTGCCATCAGTGTGGGAGTAGGTCAGAGTGGTTGTGTTTTCGTTAGTCAGTGTGTTTTCAGTAGTTTTGGATTGCGCTGATTTACCTTCAAAATGGTAAATTATTGCATTTGTGGAGGTTGCACAAACTCCAGCCTGTCAGGACACCGAGTCCACCGGTTTCCTAACAGAAAAAAACGGGGCTCTCTTCCGTTACCGGGTGCGTTTTGTGCAGCTAAAGAGACGGGACTTGACCGCTGCGCCAGCAACGAAAAACGCGGTCGTGTGTGGCGCGCACTTTAGACCGGAGGATTATTATCCAAGTGATCTGATGGAGTTCAACATGGGATGTCGAAGCAAGAACCAGGCGTGACTCTCACCCGGTCCGGTGCCTTCAGTGTCCACCGCTTCATCAGGACCGCTGTCAGCAGCAGCGCCTGGTCCTGCCACCAGCGGGAGACACGGTCATAGAGCCGACAGAGACTCAGCTCGGCGTAAACGTGAACTGTGCACTGTAAGTCTTGTTTTCTGTGTTGGGAGTAACGTAATTACTACTACTATTTGCTGTAACGCAGTAATGTAACGCAATGTGCATCAAGACAGTCTCTCTCTCTCGGACGGTAAAGTAAAGCACTACACGTAGTGTGGGCGGATATTAACGAGTGTGAGACAGGACATAAACAAGCTCTTTAGTTTCTGTTATTGGTAAGTAGGCTATAAATACTCAGTCCTGTATAAGATGACCAATACTAGTTTTTTATTGCCAGATACACAACAGCAATCTGTAAGATACTGTGATGTGAGCACAGTATTTCATATCTTAGCTAATGCTTATAAGCTAACACCGGTCTCTCACCAAGACACCTGCCCTACTCTCCACTGATTGAGCTGGCACCGCTGCTCAATCTCTCTCCTCTGGCCATGAATTCTCCCCCTGGTCTCTCCCTGCTCTCTGGGACGCATAACGGGCGCATAATTGTAGGGCTGCGGTCCGTCGTATGTGTAACTGTATACATTTACAGTTTCCTCTGGGTCAGAATCTGCACCAGGATCCATTGTTTTCCTACTGTTAAAACTGACCGCTCTCCCTCTGCCTACGTCAATTCCGGTCAAGCGTTTTCAAATGGGGAAGTAAAATTTTATCACAAAAAAAGGCTCCAGAAGCCTCAATACAGTATGTATAAATATAATTTTAAGTAAAAATTGTTCCTACATTATTTTTCTAAACATTGGTGTAAGGGGGGGTCTAACCTGCAATATGCACTTTAATAAAGAGAAAAGTCCCACAAAGCAACGTTACATGACCAAACAAAAGTAACGTAGTAACTGTAACTGTCTTTGGCAACTTATATGAGGAAAAAAATACCGCAGATATACGTGGAGAAGCGTCTGTCCTCCCGACTGTCCTACCGACTCTTCCCAGAAAACAGCCTCCCTCCCCATTAGTGAGAGAGTCAGACAGTGTCCAGTTTACTTATGGCGATGATGTAATTATGTAATTTAGAGCGAGAAACGTAACTTTGACACTTTCCAGGATGTTTGGTCGGTCAGGATCTCAATCACAACACATTATAACAGCATCCATATAATTATTATAAACTGTCCACGGGTTAAGATTGACAGGGGGAAAGCTGGGGAAACACCTTGACATCACACAGACATCATCATGACGTGTACTGTCACACCTCTTTAGGAGCCGCAGACCTACTGTCCACACTCCTACTCTACTGAAACCCAAACACAATTATGGACTTTGTTTCCGCCCAGTTCAAGGCAGATTTGTACAATGATCTGGTCTCAGCAGATGCCTTCAATCTGTTGATTGTTATGTCATTTGTAAGAATGAGACTAATTTTGTAAGTCTCAATCTGTCAATTTTTTTTTCTAAAATCTCACCAGTAGTCACTATTTAAAGGGTTAGTTATCAAAATTTTATTCCAGGGGGGCATGCCCCTGGACCCCCCTAGTATATATAGTATAGGTTACAGACTCAGAGCACCACTGGTACATAAAAATCTAGGGGAAACACTGCTAAGCATTAAAGCATTAGTCTTCAAAAACAAATGGTAGTATGTGGTATAGTAAGAGAGAAGCTCTAAAATAAACCAAAACATTTGCTATAAATAAACAGAAAACCTCATATTAATCACATCTAAATACAGAAGTAGCATAAATGTCATTAAAATGAGTAGTTGTACCAGAGTAGTGCTGAACCAGCTGCTGCAGCGTGTCGAACTGAGCCCTCGTGGTGATGTAGTAGCCACCGCTGTCCAGCTTGCGTATCTTATAGTGCTTGACATGGTCACCTTTCACATCATCCCAGTCTCGTATGGACAAGGAGAAGGCCCCTGGGGATTACACACAGTTGAGTTGAGTCTCTGAACATCAAGAGCTTGTCTCAAGAAAACTAACAATATGGTGATTTAAATCAGAAATAACATCAATTAATAAAAAAACGGTAAAATTCTGACTAAGCACTCAGCACTAACTTTGAGTACTTGACATTGTACAACTTGCTGCTACATAAACAGTTCAGTAGCTCACACAGCTGGAGTTCATGCAGGAAATATTCAACGTAATTTTATACTATCAGGCTGCTGCAGTCAGGCTGATAGACAGGAGTGACGATGAATCAACATTTTTAATCTCAAAAGCTAAAAATAGGGGTGGAATGGTTCACAAATCCACAGTTCGGTTCATATCAAGGTTTTGGGGTCACGGTTTTCCAGGAACCATCACCTTATCGGGGTGGAGAGGTTTGCGTACATCCAATGAACCTGGGAGCTAGGTTGTCAGGAGCCATGTGCTCCCGGGTAGGGTCTCCCAAGGCAAATTGGTCTCAGGTGAGGGGCCAGACTAAGTATGGTTCAAAGAAACCCCAGCGCCTGGTGGCTGGGTCTGCCACGGGGCCCGGACGGGCACAGCCCAAATGAGAAATGTGGCACATCTTCCTCCCCCATCCTGTGGACCCACCACCCGCAGGAAAAACCGCTCGGGTTGGGTGCGCTGCCACATGGGTGGTGGTGATGGTGACGGGCCTCGGCGCCTCAGACCTGGGCCGCAGAGGCTGACGCTGGGGACGTGGAACGTCACCTCTCATGGGAGGAAGGAGCCGGAGCTGGTGTGGGAGGTGGAGCGTTACCGGTTGGATCTGGTGGGGCTTACCTCCACGCACAGCATCGGCTCTGGATCCAAACTCCTGGATAGGGGCTGGACACTATTCTTCTCCGGAGTTGCCAAAGGTGTAAGGCGCCAGGTAGGGTTGGGCATCGAGTATCGATTGAAACCGGGACTAACATTTCGATTCTCCTGGAATCGTTCAAATTTTTAAATGTCGATTCCTAGTTTCGATACCCAGTGCGCCGACCGGAAGAAGAAGCCGCTGAACACCAGCGAAGAAGAGTCCGCAGGAAGTGTGTGCGCAGCGGCGATCCAAAGTGTTGCTTTACTTTAGCAGTGTTTCCTCTATATGCATTCTGTGGCGAAAAAAAAAAAAAGAAAAAAAGAGACATCCGTTTGGATGCGGGGATCCTCAGCCAATCCCCTCCGTTGAATCTCTCGGAGGCGGCGATGGGTGAAATTTCGCTCCGGCACTGATGGAGATAGTATCAGGGCCGCAGTATTGGCGAACCAAACCAAACCAGTGTGGACGGATAAGCTGGCTGCGCGTATCGAGGATGTGTCGATCGGACAGTCTGATAACTACACAGTTTCTTCACTCAACTAATTACAGAAAAATGTCCCACAAAGCAACGTTACAGGACTAAACAACAGTAATGTGGTAACTGTAACTGTCTTTGGCAACTTATACGAGGAAAAAAAAAACCACAGATATACGCGGAGAAGCTTCTGTTCCACCGACTCTTCTCACATTTTGGCCCGAAAAACAGTGTCTTTCACCGGCAAAAAACTTTTACTCACCGTTTGTGTCGAAATAAATCACCGCGACGGTCAGCCCTCCCGACCGAGACTTCAGTGAAGTTTGCCCCAGAAAACAGTCTCCCTCCCCGCGAGTGACAGAGTCAGACAGCGTCCAGTTTACTGATGGTGATTATGTAATTATGTAATCTAGAGTAAAAAACGTAACTTTGTCACTTTCCAGGATGTTTGGTGGGTCAGGATCTCAATCACTACACTACACATAGCGTCGAAGGGGAGGATGTCAGTGCAACAAATTGAAGAGTGCCACATAAAGGTTACAGCATATATTGTGAAAAGGTTGCATCCCTTTTCAGATGTGGAATCACCAACATTTAGGTTAGTTAAGCAATAACGATAGAGCTAAGCTAATAATAAAATAAAATAAAATAAAATAAAATAAAATAAAATAGCCCTGTGAGAAATTCATAGTAAAGTTAATAAAAAGTAAAAAGTTCATAGAATTAAAATTCATAGAGAAGTTCAGACTATTTCATCCAGAAAGAACTCTGGTTAGCTAGCTCATTTAATGTAAACTTTTTTGACCCTGCCTCTTAAAAGAATCGGAATCGAGAATCGTTCAAATTCAAACGATACCCAACCCTAGCGCCGGGCGGGTGTGGGAATACTCACAAGTCCCCGGGCGAGTGCCGCCGTGTTGGAGTTTACACCGGTGGACGAGAGGGTCGCCTCCCTACACCTAAAGGCTGGGGGGAAAACTCTGACTATCGTTTGTGCATAGCACCGAACGGCAGTTCAGACTATGCAACCTTCTTGGAGGTCCTGGCTGGAGCCCTGCATGGGGCTCCGGGTGGGGACTCCGTGGTCCTACTGGGAGACTTCAATGCGCACGTCGGCAATGACGGAGATACCTGGAGGGGAGTGATTGGGAGGAACGGCCTCCCCGATCTTAACCCGTGTGGTGTTCTATTGTTAGACTTCTGTGCTAGCCACAGTTTGTCTATAATGAACACCATGTTCGAACACAAGGATGTCCATAAGTGTACATGGTACCAGAGCAGCCTTGGTCAAAGGTCAATGATTGATTTTGTAATCGTATCATCTGATCTGAGGCCGTGTGTTTTGGACACTCGGGAGAGTGGGTAGAGCTGTCAACTGATCACCACCTGGTGGTGAGTTGGGTTCGGTGGCGGGGGAAACCCCTGGACAGACCTGGTAAGCCCAAACGAGTAGTGCGGGTAAACTGGGAACGTCTCGGGGAGGCCCCTGTCCGTGAAGCTTTCAACTCCCACCTCCGAAGGAGCTTCTCTAGCATCCCTGTGGAGGCTGGGGATATTGAACCTGAATGGACGATGTTCAAAGCTTCCGTTGTTGAAGCTGCAGCTGTGTCCTGTGGCCATAGGGTCTTAGGTGCCTCAAGGGGCGGCAACCCTCGGACACCGTGGTGGACACCGGTGGTCAGGGAAGCCGTCCGACTGAAGAAGGAGTCCTTTAGGGACATGTTGTCGCGGGGGACTCCTGAGGCAGTCATGGGGTACTGACGGGCCCGAAGGGCGGCAGCTGCATGAGTGTACAGCAGGGATGGGACCTTGTTGACTTTGACTGAGGAGGTCATAGGGCAGTGGAAGGAGTACTTTGGTGACCTCCTGAATCCCACTCAGCCACCCTCTGTAGCGGAGACAGAGTTGGAGGATGATGGGGTATCATCTCCGATTTCCCTGGGTGAAGTCACTGAGGTAGTGAAACAACTCCACAGTGGCAAAGCCCCAGGGATCGATGAGATGCCACCAGAAATGCTGAAGGCTCTGGGTGTTGAGGGGCTGTCTTGGTTGACATGCCTCTTCAACATTGCGTGGGGGTCGGGGTCGGTGCTGAAAGAGTGGCAAACAGGTGTGGTGGTCCCTATCTTTAAGAAGGGGGACCAGAGGGTGTGTGCCAATTACAGAGGTATCACACTACTCAACCTGCCTGGGAAAGTCTACTCCAAGGTGCTGGAAAGGAGGGTCCAGCCGGTTGTCGAACCTCAGATTGAAGAGGAACAATGCGGATTCCGTCCTGGTCGTGGAACAACGGACCAGCGCTTTACTCTTGCAGGGATCCTGGAGGGGGCCTGGGAGTACAATCTCCCAGTCCACATGTGTTTTGTGGATCTGGAGAAGGTGTATGACCGAGGGCCCTTCTCAGGGCCATCCAATCCCTATATTCTCGGAGCGAGAGCTGTGTCGGAAGTAAGTCGGATTGGTTCCAAGTGGGTGTTGGCCTCCGCCAGGGCTGTGCCTTGTCCCCAATCCTGTTTGTGATACACATGGACAGGATTTTGAGGCGCAGTAGTGGTGTGGAGGGGTTCCAGGTTGGTGGCCTGGAGATCGCATCACTGCTTTTTGCAGATGATGTGGTCTTGATGGCATCATCGGCCTTAGATCTACAATGCTCACTGGATCGGTTCGCAGCTGAGTGTAAAGCGGCAGGGATGAGGATCAGCACCTCTAAATCTGAGGCCATGGTTCTCAGTAGGAAACCAGTGGCTTGCCAACTCAGGACGGTAATGAGTCCTTGCTCCAAGTGAAGGAGTTTAAGTACCTCTGGGTGTTGCCCTAGTAACACCTAACGTATAGAGAATGTTAGCATTTGGTTCTCTAAAGGTTAGGTTAGAACCAAACCAAGAACTAACGTTTAGAGAACGTTCCCTCTGGTTATGCAGAAACCTAACAAAGCCTAACGTTCCCCTAACGTTCCGGGAACCACAGAACCACAATGTTCTCCTGTGGTTGCATTGTATACCTCCACACAACGTTATGCTTGGTGTTTTTTTGGTTGATCTGAGAACGAAGACTTTGAGGGGCTGACAATTCTGTTTCACTGATATTTTACACCTAGGCTACTAATTTGCATGTAGTCTATGCAGATAGATAGATAGAAAGATAGATTGATAGATAGATACTTATTCATATATCTACTTATATATATATATTTATTCAATATGGACAACAAGAGTATGAACATGAATTGGACATGAATGACTAGAAAGGCCTGACAGAATTGTATACTTTAGGAACAATGATGATAAATAGTAGAACAACAGTGTGAGAAAAAATTGTGAAGAAAGAGCTTAATTACGTGACAATGACTGCCATTGGGAATGCTATACAAGATTTATTCAAGATGGATAATTCCAGACATTCCTGTTTAATGTTAAATGTGCCTTTAAGAATGCAAATGTGCCTTTAAGATTGCGTCGCGCGTGTGTGACTTCAAGACGCCTGTTGGTTGTAAACAGCTTAGCTGAAAGTAGCCTACGTTTAAACATTGGAAAAACGAAATATAGTTATAGAAATATAGTTTTTAGTGCATGAGTGGGATAATAGTCAGTAATATGGAATCTTTGATAACATGTAAAGTCGGAGATAGCAACGACCTCTCTTTAGTTTGAATTGACTCTAGAATACTGATTGGCCAGGTAGTCTGACGTCGCCGGGTATGTCACAGCACGAACGCTCCTCACTGGCTGGAAGAACCCAGGTGGCTGCACTGTGAATCATACACGGAAAATTTGAATGCAGAGCGGCTTCTACTCCTACTTCTACGACTTCTACGATTCACTTGCGAAAAGGTAAGGTGCAATTTCATTGCGCTTGTATAAGTGTTGAGTGGTTTGCTTTATCTTTACTCATTTTGAGTTCCATGATGTTGTAATGCACGGAGTTTGAGTAGCTAATGCAAAGTCTTTTTCCTCGAGACAAAGCGTTGTTATTGATGCATGTGGGGGCGCCGGGTAAAGTCAAAAGAATCTTTGTCAAGCCTAGGGCTGCCGCAGTGACTTAGGCTCCGTCCACACGAAAACGCTGTTTTTTGTAAACGCACATGTTTTGCATCGTTTTGGCCGATCGTCCACACGGATCCTGTAAACACACGTTTTTTGAAAACGGGTTTCAGGGTGAAGAAATTTGAAAATGCAGGGGACGGTGAATCCGCTTACTGTTCGATACGATGACGCCATCGCCCTACCCCTCGACCTCTCGCCTTCGACCTCTGAACCCCGCAACGTCTCATTACAACAACAACAACAACAACAATGGCGTACTACATGTTTGTGTTCGTGCTGCAGAAGACATTGAGCCTATTAGGGTTACTAGGGCAAAATATTACACTCCTCTGCCACTAGGTCTGCATGTTATGTGACTGAACTGATGTGTCAGTACAGACTATATGATGACACAATTCAATGTTCGTTTCCCAATCGGTACACGGTCTCTCTTTCCAGATGATTCCACTCCAATGGCGAGAAAGCAGTCCAGGACTTTGGGTATGTCTGGAAGCCCTGTGGGTAACTTAACAGTTATCAAGTCATCTTACATAGCTTGACGCGAACATTCATGAGGAATAACCTGGTGCATGTTATGTGACTGATCTGATGTGTTTCTGTGCCTTTTTCAGGTCAGCAGAGTTCTCTGCCTACTATGACGGAGTATTAGGGCCAGACTAAGAGAAAAAAAAAATATTTTGGAGGGCAAATTACGAGAATAAAGTCATAATATTACGAGAATAAAGTCATAATATTAGGTCTACGAGAATAAAGTCGTAACATTACGAGAATAAAGTCATAATATTACGAGAAAAAAGTCATAATATTACGAGATTAAAGTCAAAATATTACAAGAATAAAGTCAAAATATTACGAGAATAAAGTCATAATATTACGAGAAAAAAGTCAAAATATTACGGGAATAAAGTCAAAATATTACGAGAATAAAGTAGTAATTTTAATGAGAACTCTTTCAAGAAAGAGCAGTCTTCCCCCCTGCGTTAGAATGAGGAATGTTGAGCATAACTTGAAGAGTTGCGGCTGCTGGGCTCAGGCTAAGGCAACTGTTTGGTTGAGCTGGTCACGTCAGATCTTAACTCTATCGAAGCTTTTTTCTCATTAAAACGACTATTTTACCCTTGTATTATTATTACATTATTCTCATATTATTACGACTTTATTCTCGTAACATTACGACTTTATTCTCGTAACATTACGACTTTATTCTCGTATTATTACGACTTTATTCTCGTAACATTACGACTTTTTTCTCGTATTATTACAACTTTATTCTCGTAACATTACGACTTTATTCTCGTAATTTCCCCCCAATTTTTTTTTTATTTTTATTGTTTTTTCCTCTTAGTATGGCCCTAATAATCCGTCGTAGCCTACACCACCGTCATGTAAGTTTTTTTTTTTTAATTGTCTGATGTATTAGCATAGGTTCATGTTTTGCAAATATCATGTATAAGAAACCCACCATAAATTAACTGACATTCATATCCACTTTCTCCTCAGATGTTTCAACACCACTCAGACTTGTAGCCAGCACCTCGACCAGACATGTAGCCAGTCCAACACTTCACACCCCAACACATCAACCAGCCAGATTGGAAGGGTCTTTTACACAACTGGATACATCTCTGAACCCAGTTCGATTGAGAGAAGTAAGTGCTTTATACACACTTAAGATGTTCACATAGGAAAATATATTATGTATTAAAAATTAAAATTAATTCCATCACAAATGTCCCCTTTTTAGGTCAGCTGGTCAGCAAGACTGAAGATGCCGGACCAGCAGCAATTGCACCAATTCTGCTATTGTCTTTATATTGTTATATTTGTTATCTTTTTATTATACTTTTTACTTTTTTAATTAAACTTGTATTTTATTATATTTTTTATTACGCTTGTATTTTATCATATTTTGTATTAAACTTTCAAGTCCTACCACATTTGCCTGTTCATTCATCACTGTCAATATTCTCAAGTAAAGTTGTCATATGCAACCAAAACCTAACCAAAAATAACATACTACAGACATTACAACGTCAGGGGAACGTTGAGAGAACCAACATGACATGTAACCAAAAGCTAATGTTTAGAGAACGTAACAAAAACTTTCCGCTGCAACCAAGTGGTAACCATACCTAACCAAAAGTAACGTACAGGGAACGTTACTGGAACCAAAGGCTTACGTAACTAGAACGTTCTGGGAACCAAAAATGGATAGTAGGGTGGGCCTCATGCCACACATGGCTCAAACAAAGAGAAGGCCTTTAGGAGAAATCAGAAGCCTAACTACGAGGGGCCTTCCCAACCTGAGGAGTTCAAGGAACAAAGGAGCTGAGCTAACAAGAAAGGTGTGAAAAACTGTGTTTCAAGGCACGACCCACCCCCAAAACCGTTACTTGTCTCCTATTGGACCAAAGTGGCCACAGGCCACGAAACTCCCGACAGGATGACCATGACGTCACGGAGAGCTTAAAGGTCAGGAGACTCCTCTGCACGTCACATTTCCCAGGTAGCACAATTGTGGAGAGACTCAAGTTTCACACAACGCCGCCGTAAGGGTGTATCTTTGGTGAACGTTTTCCACTTTCCTTTGGCCTAAACTTTCAGTTCCCTCCTCGCTGGACCAGACAGAGACTGTTTTTGTTTTACTTTCATTTTTGTTCGGATATCCGTCAGTGTTGTTTTTGGATCCAGGAACGCTGCACAACCCAGCGTTTCCTCATCACCTGCAGAAGGAAGAGATCATCTTCAGAAGGAGACGAAACCCCGTCCCTTCCACCGAGTCGACATATCGCTGTGAACAGCCTGCCGCCAGCTTTTAGTTCGCTAAAGCTTGACCCCGCTCTCGCGCTCGGATTCACACCTTCCCACTTATCTAATCATTGATATTTTCACAATATTGACAATTTGATTAGATTTGAGACTAGAAGTATATCGTTTGATTATTGATCCCTGATTTCAGGGTGGTGCCCCGTGTTCATTAATGACTCATAGTTACCTAGGTTTCATTAATTAACTTTAATAATTTTAATTAATTAATAATAATATATTAATCAATAATCAATAATTAATATCGATTCCCAACATGGGTTTTGTTCATGAGTGAGGGGATGATGGGGCGGGAGATTGACCGGAGAGCTGGAGCAGCGGGTGCGGTGTTGTATGCGCTTCACCGCACGGTTGTGACGAAAAGGGAGCTGAGCCAGAAGTAGTGTTGCTTTCGTCAATGAAAATTATGACTAAATATCGTCGTCAACGAACCTTTATCACCTGAGGAAAACGAGACGAGACGCAACGAAAATGCTGGTCATGTGACGATAACGATAATTAAATATATAATGCAATATTGTAGACGAATAAAAACGAGACTAAATGTGGTTTACAAAATAAAAACTATGCTAAAATGTGTCTTCATTTTCGTTGACCAAAACGAGACGAGACGAAATGTCATAACAAAAATCCTTAACCCTCGGGGGTCGACGGACGCACCGGCGCGTCCAAATCATGTGACCGCTTTAAGACGACAGAGCAGCGAGATACAGCCTCACTGATTCTCCGTTTTAACTTGTGGCGAAAGTGCGGACGTCAAACTATATACCAGTTTTTAAATTGTGTTGATAGGACGAGTGAAACCGGACTTGTGATAAATAATGTACGCAGCGCTTTTTCGCGAATTTTGCCACTACGTTTAGTGCGTGTTTGGTGCAGGAAGAAACGGTAAAAACAGACTTTTCTCAGTAACGTTTCCGCAAACAGGAAGCGCTTGCAAGCAAAACAAAAGACGTGATACCCCCTTTCCTATTGGTGGAAAAAGCTACCACATCAACCAATCACAAAATTATATGGAAAATCACGTGATTTGGTTGCTGGGGGACAGGGGGAAGTTGTGGGGAGGGACGGCGGCGAAGAGTGACAGCAATACTGACAGAGACAGAGACAGCGTTAGTGACAGCGAGTTTTGAGAGTTGAGAGATTTGTGACATTTAGCGTGTTTGGAGTGTATAGACAGTGTGTTGTGTAGTGTGTTTAGTGTGTAGTGTAGTCGTTTTTTTGTTTTGTGTGTCAAAACAATGAGGAGACTGCTGAACGTGGAGCAGGCAGTGCAGCTCCTCATTGAGCTGTGAGGACCTGAGGGAGGCCTGAGCCTGAGGCATTGCCTGCATTAAAATGTAAATAGTTACATATAACTTTGTAAATTTCAAAAACATATGTACAAAGTAAGCAAACAACAAATTAAATTTGCATTCTAAGTAATAAAAATGGTTCGTTAAACATATTTGTGGTTTTCAAAGTAAAAAAATCTAACTTTTTCCTACTCTGATTTTATGATTTTTGTGTGATTTTAGGTCCACTGTATTAATACAGTATGTCAAAATTAAAAAATAACTGTACAGTCACATAAGTGAGGTTGTGCTGAGAAAAATTACACCAAACAAGGCAAGGTAAACAGTTTGTTAGAGAGAAAGAGTGTAAAGTGGGTTCTTAGTTAAAATAAATATGTTGTAAATTCAAATCAGAGAGTCTTCTGTGTCTGGAATGAATGTATTCTTGAGTCTATAAGGTAGCAATAATATAATAATAGGATAACCTTGATTGAATTGTAAAATGGGTTTGGCTAAATACAATCTTTGACTAAAATTAGACTAAAATGTCATCAGTTTTCCTCGACTAAAACTAGACTAAAATAGTCATGGACAATTCTGACTAAAATAAGACTAAAATGCTCAGACTTTTAGTCGACTGAAACTTGATACGACTAAAAGGAGTATGAACGTGACTAAAACTAATAAAAACTAAAATGATAGCTTGACACAAAGACTAGACTAAAACTAAAAGTAAAACAGGCCACCAAAAACAACACTAGCCAGAAGGCAAAGCTCTCGATCTACCGGTCAATCTTCGTCCCTACCCTCACCTATGGTCATGAGCGATGGGTCATGATCGAAAGAATGAGATCGCGGATACAAGCAGCCAAAATGGGTTTTCTCCGCAGGGTGGCTGGGGTCTCCCTTAGAGATAGGGTGAGAAGCTCAGCCATCTGGGAGGGACTCGGAGTAGAGTCGCTACTCCTTTGCATGGAAAGGAGCCAGTTGAGGTGGTTCGGGCATCTGATGAGGATGCCACCAGGGCGCCTTCCTAGGGAGGTGTTCCTGGCTCGTCCAACTGGGAGGAGACCTAGGGGTAGACCCAGGACCAGGTGGAGGGATTATATCTCATCTCTGGCCTGGGAGCGCCTGGGGATTCCCCAGTCAGAGTTAGCCCACGTGGCCGGGGAAAAGGAAGTCTGGGGCTTGCTGCTGATGCTGCTGCCCCCGCGACCCGACCCCGGATAAAGTGGATGACAATGGATGGATTGATGGATGGTTTTCCGTTCGGTTCGTTTTTTTTTTCTATTTTTTTTTCACTCTAAAAAATACCATGTATCAGATCTATAGCCTAATAATTAGATTATTTTTAATCAGATAATCTTAAGGACATGTCATGCAACCATGCAAAACCTGAAATAATGATAATTGATTCTGTGTCGGATTTCCTGTCTGGTGCAATCTGCTCTTTTGAGCTAAACTGCTGAGACATTACGCGGCACGCCCAGTGGGGATGGTCTCATTGATTAGAGTGGCAGCGATCAGCTTTGGCGGCAGCCGTTACGTGGAAATTACGCATGTTGCGCGTCATAAACCGAACGGTACACACACGCCCCGAACCATGACAAGCGTACTGAACGGGATGGTTTTTTTGGATGAACCGTTCCACCCCTAGCTAAAAACTAATCTCAGAGCTGAGATCAGTAAAAAGCTCTGGATCAGAGCAGAATCTGATGTGACTGTGGGTCTTTATCACTCCCGAAGGTCTGGCTCTCAGCTGAGAAGCATCTACACCCCTCCCACTCTGCCCAGCCATCCCCAAATATGCCAGGCGTGCAAATTTTACGCTACAGATTGAGTATATTTTACTCACGCTAATATGTGTCACTTGCCCCCACCCAGCTTGAATTGATGCAAATTTACATTCATTCTATGCACTGACTTTGTATGTAGTCTTGACTAGTGGAAAATATGCTTGCTTTCAATTTCAACACACCTTTGCAGTTAGAGTCACCCAGGCTGATAGTGTGAGTGTGTCTGTGGATTTACCCTTAGTGGTTTCACTCTCCCGGATGAGATAGGTTCCTCGAGGGTTGCCAGTGGACAGCAGCTGCCTCTCTGCATCCTTACGGCCCAGTTTACCAAAGTACCAGCTGCAGGTACAGAAGGAAACAGGTTAACTTAAACAGCAGATTTATAAGACCTTGAATCAACTTCCGGTTAGCGAGCAGATGGAGTAGACATGTTGCTCGAGTGCTCCTGTGAAAGTTTAACTTTTTAAACCATCCAGCCCTCCAACTTTCACGCCAAAACGAATCCCCTTTTCCTTTCTTATTTTCTCTCTTTTTGCTTTGTCAAACAAGCCTGGTTACCTCTGAAATGGCTGCGAAAGGTGGCAAGTCGGGCAAAAAAGAAGATGCTAATTCTAGCTTAACCCTGGAAGCTATCACCACGCTGCTTGAGGAACATCACGTGCCATTAGCCACCGAGTTCAAAACATCATTCAGCCAGCTCGACTTGAAACTTGACCAAACACGGCTTGCACTGGAGGACCATGGCCAACGTGTCTCGTCCCTTGAACTTGCTGCAGAAGACCTCAGTCAATGAGTTATGGACCTCGAGGGCATTTGCTCGACTCTACGTGACGATAATGCTCTGCTAAAGGCTAAAGTTACTGACTTGGAGAGCCGAAGCAGGAGGCAGAACATACATATCCTGGGTTTACCAGGGTCCATTGAAAGTGGATCTCCTTCTTCTCGAAGCTGTTGTGTGAGGTATTTGGGAATAGCACACTGCCCTCACCACCAGAAATCGACAGAGCCCATCGTTCTCTAGCATCTGAGCCAGCCCCCGGATAGCGAACATGGCCAGTCATCCTTCACCTACACCGGTATCCAGGGTGCGATTTGCAGTGGCTTACTGTCACCACAGACAGGTCAGTCCAGTGTACAACCTGCTCTGAAATTAAAGATCTGGGTCCCTATACTCAAGAGAGGCTCCACATCGACCCTGCATTCATTCATGGTGTAAAAGCAAAGACAGCAAAAAAACTACATGACAAAATAAACCGACATGGAAAGTGCCACTCCCACCTGAAATGTCTTGATATTTTACAGACAAGACAACAGGCCACAATTGAGAAGGCAGTTGATAACAGCGCAGAGTTGTGGAGAAAACATAATGAAAAAAGTTTACAGGCCACTGAAAACTGCATACGCACTGCCTACATGATACACAAAAACAACCTCTCATTCAAAATGCAGCCACAGCTGGTGGAACTTCAGCAACTTAACAGGGTAAATCTCAGATGTATGCTGCATTCAGACAAGGCTTGCCGCAACATAAACATGTTCATTGGAGATAAAATGACAGCCCAGCTCGCGGACTTCATCAAAAACTCACCAGATAAGTTCAGCATCCTAATCGATGAGAGCACCACAGCGTCCAACAAAACGTGCTTGATCGTCTATATTAGAATTCCTTATGAGGGCGAGATCTGTAACTTCTTTTTTCATGTTATTGAACTGCAGTCTGTGACATCCTGCTACAAAGCCTGGCTGAGCAGGGCATCTCCGAGGACATGCGCTAGCTAATCGGCATTGCAACTGATGGGGCAGCTTCTATGATGGGCAGATACAGAGGTGCAGCTACACTCCTGCGTGACAGGATAAACGCGAACCTGACAGTCATTCACTGCACGAATCACAAGCTAGAACTTGCAGTCCACGATGCTGTGAAAAACACCACAGATGCCAGTCATTTTAAAATGTTCATTGACTCTCTATATGCATTTTTCTCTTAAAGCCCAAAACACACGAAAGAGCTTGAGTCTGGGGCTTTTGATTTGGGCATCCAGGCTCGTAGGATAGGGAGAGTGTTTGATGTACGCTGGCTGTCCTCATCCTGCATGTCAGTGACAGCTCTCTGGGAGAGCTATCCAGCCTTGGTGAAACTTTTTGGAGAGGTGGCCAAAGACCCCTCCAGATCCATCAAGGAGAGAGCAAGATGTCAAGGTATGCACACTAAAATGACAGAGTGGCTTTTTTTGGTGGAGATGGCACCGATTAAAGATGCGCTGGAGATTCTACAGGGCCTGTCACTTTTCCGTCAGAAGAGAGACACAACAGCTGTCTGTGCTAACACTGAGGTGGGCGTGGCACTGAGCGCACTGAGATCAATGAGGAAAGCCGACGGTGTGAACACAAAATGCATGAGGGAGGAATTTGAAAAATCTTCCACATTCAAGGGGGTCAGTGTGTCTCAGCCAGGTGATGGGGGCCGTGGCAAGGCAGAGGTGTTTCGGGAGCGATTTTTTGTCTCCCTGGCTGACAACATTGGGCCTCATTCATGAAACGTTAGTAAATTTGTGCGTAGATTTGCACATAAAAGCCTACTCTACTAAAAACCTACTCCGGATTCATGAACGCCGCGGGAAACTCGGATCTGATTGTAAACACGTGTGTACTGTATGATCATGAATGCCAATCCATCGTAAAGTGACAGCGTGCTCCCGGTAATCAGCTATTAGCATAAAACCCCGCCCATGAATTGCCAATAACCACCATATAAGGAGGTGTAGAGGCATCCTGTCGACCTATCAGTCATGGCGCAAAGAAAGAAAGAAAGAGAAAGAAAAAAATAATTATTCCGAAGCTGAGATTGATATCATTTTGGGAGAAGTGGAGTAACCCCTATCCCCTATGGATATAGAAGGGTAAGTCCATATATAAAACACACATGTAATTATGCAGGCTATATTCTTACCAATGAGCCCGCCGTCTCTCACAGCTCCATCCTCCAAATGCATGCCAACTGCTCAATTACGCAGTATAAATGCGTCATGCGTCCCACCAGGCCACCGTGCCACAACGTTTAACAACACACACTTTGCGACACAGATCAGTTGCACATTCATGGAATGAAAGTTTTTCCAGTTTATGTAAGCAAATGCATCACCGGATAGAGCCTTGATGGGTACGTGTGTGCAGTGTATGGCACCGATGACACCTGGCATGTTTGCGATCGCACTGAATCCCTGCAGTACTTCTACCTGCTGTTGTGCGCTATAGGGAAATTTAATATGCTCTGGCATTAGTTTAATAATACCGTTAAGAACTGCAGGCAGGATGCGGCTCATAGACGGTTGCGAAATGCCGGACCTGTCACCTATCTCCCATAGAAAAGAATGCGTAATCTATTGAGTCGATTTACATAGATAATTCACAATTATGAGCTTAATATGAATCTTAATCCTGCCAATTGCCAACTAATTTAACTAAATGTGTTATATTTTTAAACGTTTGTCATGTTTATATCACGTGTTTCAAAGGCATCTGCGTATTGTGTACATAACAGAGCGCAATATGAATTAAAATTGTAATTTCCAATAGTGACAAGCATTATTTATATGCGTTCTTAAATTTACACAAGCACTACGTGTGGTCAGCAGCATGTGTAGATTTTGTTAGTAGCTACGAAAAGATCGGAGCTACTAAAATATTGATGAATGCGGAGATGCACATAAATTTCCGTCTGCGAACGGTTTACACACAAATTCGTTCTGCTTACTTTTCATGAATGAGGCCCATTGAGTGCAGGCTGGATGGCAATGGGATTATCTCTACCGCCGCCGCTCTCAATCCGTCAAACTTGGCCATCTGATGAAGACGAGCGCATCCTCTACGGCGATGAAAAACTTCTCGCCATACACAAAACTCTTGCTGTTGAGGCCGCAACCACTCCCATACTCCTGAAGGAGTTCCATGAGTTTAAGTGTCACAGGAGAGAGCATCCGCAAAGTTCTCACTGCTGTCTCCACACTCCCAGTGTCCACAGCCAAGTGTGAAAGAGGTTTTAGTGCCATGAACCACATTCTTACAGATGGCAGAAACAGAATGAATGTGTCCACACTGGACAATCTGTTTTTCATCTCTGTAAATGCACCAGATGTTGCCTCCTTTCTGGCCGGCAGATTTGCAAAGATGTGGTTGAAGCAGAGATACCATGCTGCTATTGATCCGCCAACCGGAAAGCAGAAAAAAAAGGCTGAAGTGCATCATCAGAGCAGACTGTTTTCATAGTCTGACCTATAGCCTACCCAATTAACCATTAAAAAGAAGAAAAAAAACCCCCATCTTTACAGCACATTGTGGTATTTCATGCTTTCTGATGAACTGATATCGGGAAAGAATTAAAATTTTATTTTTATTTGGCAAATTTAAAAACAATATTTTGAGAAAATATTTCTGCAAATGCAGTGGTTAAGTTCACATTCAAAATAGGCCTACCGTCTACGTCATGTAGCCTAAGTGTAAGGTTTATCTACACAAGAATCAACAGTTTTCATGTTTTCACACTGTTGTGTGGTAATTTTTCTGAATAAAATGTTTCTCAGAATTATCCCCACCTCTGGTTTTTTCACAAATCGCACCCTGCCGGTACCAGAGGACCTTCTCATCAGAGAGGCACGGTGGAGAGGGAAACTTGAATATCACGGCCAGCAGGTTCGGGTTGTGAAGGACTACAGCCCCAAAGTTGATCAAAGTGAAATTAGTTTGAATCAGTTTGGTTGATATGTGATTATCTCTGGCAAATTATACAACACACTAGTCGTACATGTAAATGTGTACGCCCCTATTGTGGATGAAGTAATATTTTTCGAACAAGTATCCTCCCTCTTCCCAGATCTTAATACATATTCTCTCATACACGGTGGCAACTTTAACTGTTGGCTTGACCCGAGGACGATCCTCTACGAACCCCGGCACAGCAAGTAGATTAGCCTGTTTTATTCAGGCTTTTCTTTCTGACTATGGTGTCTGTGATGTGTGGCGCTCTTTACACCCATGCAACAGAGAATACTCTTTTTTCCCACACGTTCATCACACATATTTGAGGATTGATTTTTTTTATTGATAATCACCAGCATTGATCAGAGCATTGTCATCTCTGACCATGCTCCTATTGTCCTAACCATGTCCCTTCCTGGCCTGCCACAAAAAGACAGACAGTGGCGATTTAATTCAACTTTGCTGGCAGACGATAATTTTGTTAAATTCATGGAAAAGGAAATAGCCTTTTTTCTGGGATTCCCTCAAGGCTTACCTGATAATATTTTACACTGTGCAAGTGAGGCAAAAATCCTATAAGGAGCGTTCAGCTTGCCCACCAAATCAAAGAGATCGATAAACAATATGCTCGGACTAAATCTCCAGGGGCTGTATTCATAAAGATTCCTAGTACAAAGAGTTGCTCCTAGTGACGAAATTCTAAGAAAATTCTTAGAATTATGACGTTTTCTAAGAATTTCCCCTTAAAGTTGAGACTAGATTCTAGTAAAGATAAAAGTTATTCATAAAGCATCTTAGCCCTTAAGAGAGCTCCTAAGGTGAAAAACTGTAGGAGTAGGGAGGAGGACTTTTAAGTGGCTTAAGAGTTTCTTAAGCAGAGGAGAAAATGGCAGAAAGACAAGTAGGTAGGAGAAATATTCTCCAAACGCTGAATGACGGTGAATTAATCAAACGCTACAGATTAGATCGTGCAGGATAATGTTTGTGGTCAATCTCATTGGAGATGAGCTCACATCTCCCACCCAATGCAAGAACGCTATAACGCCAGAAATGAAATTGATCACAACATTAAGATATTTGGCAACTGGAAAAATGCAACAGTGCAGCAGTGATGACTTGGGTCTGTCGCAACCTTCCATCAACAGAGTGATCACACAAACAATTACGGCGCTTTCACAGTCTCATATTGTGACACAGTTTATTTCATTTCCACTGGACGTCCACACCTTGCAGGCTCACAAAAGGGCATTCATGGACAGAGCGGGCTTACCCGGTGTTGTTGGTGTAATTGATGGGACACACATCCGCATTATCACACCATTAGAAAGCGAATACATTTTTGTTAACAGAAAGAGGTACCACAGCGTCAATGCTCAAGTTGTTTTCAACTAACTGAGCTAAGACTAAACATTGTTCTTCTGTCCAGTTGGGTTTTTGGGTTCTTTTACTGGCTTCCATTGCTGTTTGTTTGTTCCCATGGTTTTTGCCAATCAACGCAGCCACTTATAGGCTACTGGGCAGCAATCACAGAAATTGTTGAAAGCTGAGCCATTTTTCCCCCGTTAATACCAAATAGATTAAGTATTATTTGGTATTAAGCATAAAATGCAACGCAAATAAAAATAACAACTATCAGCATGTGAACAGGCTACTGCGCAAGTAGGCCTGTATTTTCAAACATTTTGTACGCTACTTTTAAAGAATGGCTCACAATTTATTCAACAGAGATGTTCATTACATAACATAGTATTCATAAATACACCATGCCTTAATAGAGACTAGATTATGTGATTAGGCCTATCAATTTCACTGTCCATTCTATGCCCATTATCACTACGAGCGCACTTTTATTTCTTTTCTTTTTTTTGTTTGATCAATCATTGTTTGTCCCTTCCTTGCTCAGAGTTGCTCTGAGGAGTTTCTTGAATTACTTCTAAGATAGGACTCCTTGCTAGAAATGTTTAGGCTAAGTTAGGAGCTCTCTGAGAGTACTCTTAGAATCTTTATGAATACGGCCCCAGATCTTTACAAAAAGCGGTTGGAACCAAATTTGACCTGCTCACCACTGTGATGACTTGTTGCTCTTCATCTCTTATCCAACTGCCTCTTTACCCCCCGTTCTGTCGCTGCTTAGTCAGTTCGGTAAACTTTCTGGCTATAAATTAAATCTCAATAAAAGTGAGCTCTTCCCCATCAACAATGAAGCACGGGCCTTAGACCTTACCAGTTTGCCTTTTAAAATTGAGAACAAATTTTCCTATTTGGGCATATCTGTGACAAGGAAACACAAAGATCTTTTCCTAGAGAATCTAATCACATTGTTAAATCAAACTAAACAAACCCTAACATAGTGTTCGCCCCTGTCGATGTTTCTTGTGGGTCACATCAACTCAGTCAAAATTACCATTCTACCTAAATCTCTGTACCTTTTTCAGGCCTTACCACTGTTTATCCCTGGATCCTTTTTTCAAATTCTCGACTCAGTTATTTCTTCATACTTATGGAGGGGTAAACAACAATGTCTGCGTTTCCCAGATTCGATCGTTCTTAAGGACTTAAGAAGGCTCTTAAGAAGGGTTCGGCTAAGAAGGAGCGCTAAGATAGGGGTGTTTCCCAGACGCGTTCTTAACTGCCTTCTTAAGATCCCGCCAAAGAAGCTTCTTAAGAAGCTCTTAGTGGGAGCTGTCCACCGCCGTGGTGCTGAAATATAAATCAATCGATGCCAGGCAAATCGATCACTCCGTGAAATCAATGCCTTGCTGAGGCCGGTGCCGTCCCCCACCACCTCCAGGAAGCTCCCCAGTGCGTAAAAACGCAGCACGGCCAGGAGCTGCACCTCCGGGCTGAGGGCAAAATTGCAGCGGGTTGCCCTCTGGATGTGTGGTGACACGAGCGTGACGAGGCGTTGGATCTCCTCACGGGGAAGCCGGTACTTGGACTGGACAGCCCGGTCCGACAGCACGTCGAGTGGGGAGAAGTGCTGACGCACATAAGCATTTATATAAACCGTCTGGCTTCGCGCACGGCGACGCTGTTGATTAGCAGTGAGAATATGCTGTATTGCAGCCATGGTGTCTCACACGCGTGGACTTCGGCAACGCCTTTATATAGACTAGCAGGTGGAGACTCTCTTGATGAGGTTCCAGCTGAGTTCAATTACACCTGTCAGTTTCCCTCATATCTGTGAAATACCACAGGGTTGTTGATGTTTTTATAGCTACTGTAAACTCAGATGCAGATGCTGAATGTGTGTGAAAACGTAACGAGTGATAGTAATGATGATTTATTTTATTTATGTAGCTACAGGAACACATGGGCAATTCTTTATTTTTATATCGTTATTTTTCTTCTAATGCTATTATTTTTCTTGCGTCAGTGTTCTGCAGCTATGAGCGCACATTCATCATTACGCATGGTTTTAGTAGCCTATTCCTTTGAGTGTCCAATATAACTTTCCCTGATGTGGCTGCACTGAGCGTTTGGTCGCTAAGAAGGCTGTTAAGAGTGGGTCAGGGCGATCTTACACTTCCTTCTTAGTGAAAGATCTTCTTAAGCTAAGAACGACTCTGGGAAACACGTCCTTCTTTCACAGCGCTCTTCAGAGCGTTCCTAAGAAGCTCTTAGCGCTTAAGAGCTTCTTAAGCGCTAAGAGCGAATCTGGGAAACGCGGCCAATGTTTGAACAAGATTCATCTTTAGAGGACCAAGGTGACAGGGGGTCTGGCCTTCCAAACTTTCACTTTTATTATTAAGCTGCTAACTTGTGCTGCCTTGCCTTTTGGTCCTCCTGTTATGGCCAGCCTGACTGTCCTGACTGGGTGGCGATGGAGTTACAGTCAAATGATTATTTATCAATTCTTGCACTTCTTGGATCCTCACTACCACTTCCCTCACTTAAATCAATCAGAAACCCAGTGGTGAAGCATTCTCTAAAAATGTGGGCCCAATTTAGGAAATATTTTCGTCTTCATAGCTTTTCTTTCCTAAGCCCCATTGAATCAAACTACCTTTTTAAAACCATCCTGTCAGGATTTTGCCTTTCAAGAATGCCACAGTAAAGGTATTAATTGGCCTGCTCTTAAAGATTTGTTCATAAACAACAGTTTGGCATCATTTGAGCAGTTGAGTCGAAAATTCAGCCTCTAAGTCAAATTTTTTCAGGTATCTTCAGGCAAGGCATTTTCTTTTCTCTCAGACATCCTGATCTATAACAGCATCAGACTTGACCATTGTTGACACTGTCCTTTCTATAGATCCACTTAAAAAGAGGCTGATTTCGGCTCTTTAGGGCAAGCTGTTTGATCTAAGGAGTGCCCCCACAGATAAGCTTAAAACAGCATGGGAGTAGGACTTGGGTCCCTCTTTATCAGAGGATACTTGGGTTTCCATACTTAAATGGTTAATTCAACCTCCATCTGTGCACGTCACTGTTTAATTCAGTTCAAAGTGGTACACAGGGCTCATATTTCAAAAGCAAAACTGTCCTCTATATATCCGGATATTCATTAGTTCATAATGTGTCAAATGCAAACATGTGGAAGCTTCTCCAATTCATATGTACTGCTCCTGCTCAAGCCTTAACAATTATTGGAGGGAATTTTTTCAAACAACATAAAATTAGAACCAAACTCATTGACTGCTCTGTTTGGGGTCATGGAACGGGAGAAAAAGTTAACTATAGCAAAGCCACACACTTTATCTTTTGCCTCCCTTCTGGCTCGACAAGCAATTCTGCTCAGGTGGAAGGATACTTTCCCTCCCACTCATACACAATGGCTGGAAGACATCGTGTCCTTCTTAAAACTGGAGAAAATTAGGTACTCACTTAAGAAATCAAATAAGAAGTTCCAAAAAATGTGGGGTCCCTTCCTAAAAGCATTCCAGAACCTGTAAAGGCTTGGCCCTTGAGCACAGCTCAACTACTGAGGTGAATTTCCTGATACCTGATACATGAATTGAATTGAATTGAATTGAACTGAATTGTTTATTGATCCACATCAGCTATCTCATCCACAGATGAGTGCTGTTCTACCTGTGGTCAAGTTACAAACTGTATGGTCATGTTTGAAGGAGTGTTCTGGTCAAGGAGCCTTAGGTCAAAGACCAAAGGTTAAAAGCCCCTAGAGCGATGGATTCCTTCAGACTTGTTATTTCAGAGTTTTATAAACTTAAACCAGATGTTATACCCTGGGAAAGATAGAATGAGGTAATGGTAGGTTGTCTCTGTGCCTTGAAGATTGATTAGCACACAGGTATAAGTAGTGGGGTCTGTGTGAGGATTGGGAGGAGATCCACATTCGGCTTCGGGTCTTCTCACAGGCAACTTTTGGTGCTTGTTCAGATGCTGTACTTTTTGTAATAAACCTTTTTATATACAACTAAGTCAGTGTCGGCGGAGACTCCTTCATCTTCTTCACAGCATCGCTACAGAATAAACAACACTACGCTGTACATTTCTTACTCACTCCTAGCACAGGCTTTTGGTGTAACAGTGATCTTATGTTGTGACTAGTACTCTGGCAGTGACAGGGGAGGGATTGTTTTGTACACTGTTTATTTTTATTTTTTTTCCTTTTTATTTTATTGTTTCCCCCATTCTTGCACATCCCATTGGTGCATGTTGTGTTTGATATATACCCATACTTATTTTATGTCTCTGTAATGGCTATTACGCACTGCACATTTGTTATACTGAGACATCTTCAATAAAAAAAGATCTTGAATTAAAAGACCTTGAATCACTGGAGCAAGTCCCAAATTGCTTACTCTTGCTCCATTACCAATTTTGTTCTAATCATGTATAATTTAATTGTACTTCCACAGTTTTTCAGAGTGATTCTGAAAGTCATTCTGAGAAAAACACACAGGCAGAAAATCCTGCACAGTCCCACTCACCAGTAATCATTGTGGTGAATACAGTTTTTTACAATACACACCTGTCAGTAAGACCTATGTGCAAGAACTTTGTTGATGTCGCTACTAGGCTTTACACGATCAGGATTTTTGGGGCCCATCACCGATCACCGATCAGACTGTTTAAAAAAAACGATCACCGATCCGATCTATTTAAATAACGTCTTTACCAGTATTTACTGTATACAGTTTACAGAGTATCAAAAAAATCCAAGTTTAATCAGGACAAACCAAAATAATTTGAGACACAAATAATGGGCACAACAACTTAACTTATAGTAATTAAATTACTTTAACCCTTTAAGGTACTACTCAACCATTTGGTAGACCACACTTTAAGTCACTATATTTCATTGAAAAATGCATCAAGCTTAACTTAACCTGAATGAGCCATCTCTACCGTTTGTTGTGGTTGTGCAATGCTAAAAAAAATCCACTAGATTGCACTGTGTCTGTGAGCAGCATGCCTTTTCAGTGTTCCTTCAAACAGGAAGTGACGCAACGCAAATTCACTCATCCTTTGATGACGCATATCAGCGGAACCTTTAAAGTTAAGACTATTTTGTTGACATATTATCGTTTCAGAGGAGTTGTTAAACAGAATTATGTAACTTAATTCAACAAAAATAAGTCTTATAAGGGTTAAATAATTTTTTCAAAACATGCTCTACCAAACGGTTGAGATGTCATTTTATGGTAAAGAAGCTAGCTAATGTTGGTAAAATTAGCTAATGTTGGTAAAATGATTAACTTAAAGGTAAGACTATTTTGTTGATATATTATCGTTTCAGAGGAGTTGTTAAACAGAATTATGTAACTTAGTTCAACAAAAATAAGTCTTATAAGGGTTAAATAATATTTTCAAAACATGCTCTACCAAACGGTTGAGATGTCATTTTATGGTAAAGAAGCTAGCTAATGTTGGTAAAATGGGCTAATGTTGGTAAAATGAGCTATTTACAGTGAACAAAAGGGTTAGTGTTGTTAAAATGATTAATTTAATATTATTCAATTACATATTTGATGAAAAATATTTTATCAATATCATTTTTTCACCTTTTCTGTACTGTACTGTTCTTTTATTATGAACAGACGTCTCAACCGTTTGGTAGATGACTGTATCTAAAATACTGTAGGGTCTAATTTAAAAAAAACTATTGATTGTTGTTATTGTTATCATAATTGAATAAAAAATGCAAAGAAATAATTTTTCCTTTGCTTTTTTCATGGTGCGTACCTTAATTAAATTACTTTTCAAGCGATAACGCGAATCAAAATGCGCCAGCAAGCGTTGGAATGTGGGGTTCTCGACAATATTAAATGGCAGGTCGGCCAGCACAATAAACTCCATCAGCTTTCTTGTACCCACCCTTGCCTTCTCGCTGTCACGGCTGTACGGCTGGGCACGGTCCAAAGTCGTTTGCTGTAGCCGTTTGGGTGTCTCTTTTTCCTTTTCTGCACTCCGCTTTTTGAAATCAGCATGCTCCTCCTTATGTTCTTTCTCTAAGTGCCTAATTAAATTCGTTGTGTTATAAGCTTTTGCAGATTTTCCTCCCCGATGTACTGAAACGTTACACAGGGAGCAGACAGCTTTTTTTGTATCGCTCTGGTGCACGCTGAAGAAGTTCCATATCGCCGACATGTTTGTTTGTAACTGGCGTTGACGTGCGCATCGCGGCGTATTCAGGTTTATAAAACTTTATTGTCCCTCACAGAGCTCAAAACACACACGTCGGTGCTGCAGTCACAGTGCAGTAATGATGATGATAACGAGACATATTACAAGCCAGCTGTAATCTTTAAATATGTCATGTCTCTATAATGTTTTAAATATTGTAATAAAGTTTGTTTGTTTTTTTTAAATGTCATCATGACGTCATTGATCGGATCGGTGAATGAAGACTTTAGGGCCGATCACAAAAATTGAAAAAAATGTGAAATATCGGCCGATCCGATCAAGCCGATCCGATTGGCGGAAAGTCTAGTCGCTACCTGTAGTGACCTGTAAAAAACACAGCTCATGATCAACACATTCAAAAGAATGCTGTGCAGATAGTTGTTTGTCTCCTTAGGCTACTCAGGTGATGAAAAATTGTCATTCTGGAGCCTCATTTATTCATTTCTTTAGTGGTACCATCAGGTCAAGTGTAAAAATCTAGCTCAATGATGGCTTAGGCTCTATGACTCAAAAAACACTTGCAACACCTTCATAACATGGGATGTAGGAAGCACTGTAGCCTCTAGGGACTACTAGTGGGGCTTTACACTTTTAGTTCTGTTGTAAATAGGTCATGTCAATTGTTATGGATGTTAGCAGTCTGACTCTGATGCAGCAGCCAGTCTGTCATATGGACTGTGACAAGTGCATGCCCTGCTGTCAGACCTGTGCATAAGTGATTGATAACTCACAGTCTCTAGACCTGGAAAAAAAACTTTTATTTACTTTTGATTCACAATGGGATCAGTAAAAAGTAAAACTTTGAAGGAGGAAAAGTGAGCAGTCTGACACCAGTGTGTATTTCTCAGATGCAGATCTGTGTTGTCAAGCAGGGCTGCACCCACAACTCTATGTGTTTAATCCCAGCATGCTCCTTTTGGCTCATAATGAGATTCTACCTCACTGACCTGAATGGATCCTTATTCAGAATCCTTTCCGACTATGTTAGGTCCGTAGCAGCATGATGCTACACGCACAAACAGCAACACACAAGATTAAAAATAAAAATAAATTAAAAAAAAATATGTTTCCTCATTCTTTTTCATTCATTACGTCAGAGTGAAACCTAATGGTTTAGGGATGGGTACATATTCATGCCACAATTTGTAAACTCAGTGACATTTACATTTAGGGCATTTAGCAGATGCTGTCCAAAGCGACTTACAGTAATTCATACATTCATACACTGATGGCGGTTGCTGCCATGCAAGGTGCCGACCAGCACATCAGGAGCAGTTTGGGGTTCAGTATCTTGCCCAAGGACACTTCCAATGAACTGACAAACTCACTTTTGGCTGACATTTTGAATAATAAATCCACTGTTTCACATAAATGTTGTTATATCAGGCCAGTTGAAATGTCCACGCTTCAGGGCAAGTAGAAAATGTGGGGTGCACGCACACACACAGAATACTTACTCCTCAGCCTGGATTGAGTCCACTGGAGCCACGTAATTACTGGGAATGAAGCCACTGCCACCGGTGGTAAGCGAACGAGCATCCCACCAGTCCCCTTCACTGAAAAAGAGAGGGAGGATTGGGAGAGAGGGAAAAGACATAAAAACAGAACAGCACATTAATACACTATATTACATTTAAACAGACATGTTCTATGCCACTGAACACAGGTTTAGTTTGACTTGCTCCAAATACTGTCCATGTCGAGTATGTACTGAGTAGAGGGCAACATGTGGCTGTAGAAAGGCGGTTTTAGCCCTGTAGCCAACAAGTAAAAATCATACATTTTCATCCTTGATCTGTGGAAATCTACTGCACTCTGTAATCAACTCATCAGTGCTTCCCCACAACGAGCAAGCTGCTGGAGGAGAGTGGCGAGTTGTGCTGTCTTTTCAATAGAAATCCGGCAAAGCTAGCAGATGTTTGAGGCTTCGTATTGTGTGCTGGGACTGTACGTGTACTGTTGCTGAAGTTTGGTGCTGTTCTGACGATTAATTGTGGCTATGAGTGGCTTTTTGATGGCGGTTTCTAGTTGGAGGCATAAGCTGCAACGATTGTTATTGGGCGGTCTTTTCTGAGGTTGCTAAAACTATCTAAGGGTGTATTCACACCAGGAAAGTCCGATAGTCCACTTGCTTTGATCCGGACCTTTTAAAAAAAAACTTGGTTCGGTTTGTATTCACATTGCATTTTTTGACAAGCGGACCAACACTGTAAACAAAAGCACGTGTGTCCCGTAGCCGTTCAATCATAGGATAAAAAATATTAGCGGGATCTGATATAAAATAAAAATAAAAAGGTAGTCCACAATGGAGGTCATCCACGTTTTTCTCGCTGTCCTTTTACTTTTTTATCCTCTCTGCCATTTGGCCGTAGACGTCGGCATTTTTGTGCGTCTTTTCAAGCAGCTGGTATATTCTCTCCTCTATGACGGAGTATTAGGGCCAGATTAAAAGAAAAAAAAAAAAAACTGTGGGGGGGAATTACAAATAAAGTCATAATATTACGAGAAAGAAAGTCATAATATTAAGAGAATAAAGTCAAAATATTACAAGTGAAGTTTTTGAATATCTTTTGTAGTTTCTCTTTTCGGTATTGCAATTTGTAGACGGTCCCTGCGCCCTCGTCTCACAGACGGCTGACCACAGAGATCAGTGTTGCGTGTCCAGCCCAGAGGAGCGCTCGTTTTGATGAAAATGCGGTTGTAACTCGTTGTCTACCTTACTACGGCAGTTAAGAGTCGTCGTTTGTGTTTCAACAGTGTTTCGCTTATGAGTTATTGATCTGTGAATATATTTCCAACGTTACCGAACTGCTTAACTGTTGATTGTACGGTACGACTGAGACAAGCAGCGGCTGCTGGGCTCAGGCTGAGGCTGCTGTTTGGTTGAGCTGGTCAGATCTTGATAACTCTATCAAAGCTTTTTTCTCAGTAAAACAACTTTTTTTTCCCCCTTGTATTATTATTACATTATTCTCGTATTATTACAACTTTATTCTCGTAACATTACGACTTTATTCTCGTAATATTACGACTTTATTCTCGTAATTTCCATTTTTTTTTTCCTTCTTAGTATGGCCCTAATACTCCGTCGTACTCCTCTGACCATATGCCAATGAGACAGTGCGTCTCCTCTGTCCCCCACGTTGACCCACGGCTCATTTTTGGTAAAAATCCCGCACTTTGCAATAACAATGGAAGCCCGTTAAATCCAAAAAGGCGCTCAAATTTTGCATTTGGTTCGGAAAAGGTTCAGATTGCATTCCCACCACAAACGAAGCGGACCATGGTCCGTTTGGGACTCTGGTGCGGATCAAACAAGTGAACCGGGTCTCGGTTCACTTGTTTGATCCGCACCAGAGTCCGCTGGTTTGTATTCACACCTACCAAAAAGGTCCGCACCAGAGGAAAAGTCCGTTTCAAGTGGACCAAACGAGCCTGGTGTGAATACACCCTAAGCTAACGGTCAGCAAACTTGATCTCTCGAGGGGGAGTCTTACTCGGTGTCACAGTGTGTTAGACCATGGATTAAACTTACACCGGAACATCCCTTTAAGGTAAGCTGTAAAAGAAGTTGCTGTACTCATTTTGATGTGTTTTACACAGGTATGTGGGCTCCCATTATGTTATTTTTTTTAATGCTAATTTTTTTAATAAAATAATACTAAAAAGGTTGCTGCTGATGGGGTGTAGAATATTTGACAAAGGTGTATTTTGTTTTATCGTACAGTTTAACTGATGTTATTGTTTTATTTAGATGATAGAAAGCAGTGGTGGTAAATGTAGTCACTCTCTCGGTTTCCGGACCCCATGAGGAGAGGTGTGCTTAAGGAAAGTTCCAACATGTAGCTCTTTCTAAAAGTTGTGAGAAATTACATAGTTTTCCATTCAGTAATCAATGGGCTGTAAAGACCTGTTGGGACCCACAGATGAAGTCATTCATTGTGGATTTCAACATGGACTCTGAGCTGAACTCAGTGTCCCAGAATTCCCCATTCTTCACACCTAGGTGCGAAATTCAGCTTTGAGCTACGATTGGTCAGGATGACAGACCCCCTGCTGATCAGATAGTCAAAACTCCAGCGCCTTCCTTGTTCTCTCTCTCTCTCACTCGACGCCCTCGGCCTCTTCAACTTCAGATCTTCAAGGGCTCCTCTCCACTTCCCCCTTCCCACTTCCTTGCCTGTCCTCAAGATCTCTTCTTCTGGGCCTAACAGCTGTGGAGAGCTACAAGCTGCATTTCCAGCAGGCCCAGAGAACTTCTCCTCACTGCAGCGACACGAGGTCCTGCCAGTATTCCAGATCAGTTAGCACCAGCCGCTGCGATGCAAAGCTTGCCAGCTAACTTCACAATCTGAGGAGCACCAAGCAAGTTAGCACCGAGCTGCTATCCTTGCAAAGGAAAGGAGCGAACTGTTTCCTCCTCTGCCGACTTTCATCAGACCTTGCACAGCAAGAAGAGCATTCAACATCGGAATCCCAACCTTCTCCTGCAACCACCAGCACCTTTTCTTCAAAGACTGGTAACGTTGAACTGGGCCTAGATAGCATAGCATAGCACGGCTAAGCACAGGACTTTAAACTCTGGTTGATGTAATGCATATGTATTCAGTGTTCACTGTTGGTGTTATTATGACCTCAGGTCAGTTATTGGTAGTTTGCTTTGCTACACGGCTAATTCGACATTAGTCTAATGCTGCTTCACACAGACTCAGGGTCTCTGCATGCAACTAACCATCTTTTCTAAACTGCCATCACGTCACACACACACATTCCTTGAGCCTGGAGCCTATCACACCTACATGTGATATCAGTGACCACTATTGTTTCTTTGTTCTGCCAGCCACACGCACGCACGCACGCACGCGCGCACACACACACACACACACACACACACACACACACACACATACCTGTATATAGTACATGTTAGTTGGATTGTGTGCTTTCATCTTTGTGTTAAATAAAGACTTTTGAACCTTCTTGCTGTTTATTTAATGTTGCACAAGAGTGAATGTTGCCAACCTCTACACTGTCAAGAACTCCAAAATCCTTCAACCATTACTAGCTGTTATGTTAAATTTGGTTGTAGTTATTAAGTTAATTATTAATCAGAGTTATAAACAGTTTAGTACCTTTTTATGAGACTGATTTGGTAAATTTGCTATGTTTTCCCTTCTTCAAGGGTGGTGCCCCGAGGTGATCTAATGTAAATTGGATCATATTATTTATCATAATTAATAATTATCCCTGATGATCATTAATTATTATTGATAGCTAAATTTTACCTAAATTCCCCTTTTGATGTTGCATAAACACTATCTAATTGTGGCTTATTTAATGCAAGGCCCAACAGACCATATCAGGATGTGAGCATGCTCCCCCGAAATAAAACTTTGAATATTCCATATTTTAAAGCATCAATCTGGTGCATTTTGAGATGCATTTTTTGCCAACCTGGGGAGAGCTGGAGAAACTTAACTTCAGCCATGAATCAAAAATATTATGGCCTCCTTACTAAGTATTTTGCAAGACATTTCATGCCAGCCTGTCACTGGGTCTAACATTTACAGCATATGAGGCACAATGTGGTAAGGGCTTAATGCGTATAGGGATGCAGACCACCATCAGAAGCTGAAAGCACTCCTGGCCTCGGCGATTTTACCTGACTGAATCTGGTGAGTGATGGTTTCAATCATTTTGATATTTTCTGGAATATTTAAGTTACCCAGGAGCTCTGTTGACATAGGCTTAGCTAACGTTAGCTACAGCTTGATGAATTGAGTCATTGAACACAGCAGGAGAGAACGCTACCGTTAACGTTAGCCTAACATTAGCTAGATATCGTTACTAAAGTTAGATGCTAGCTTGTAACAAGCTAGCATAACGGTAGCGTTAGCTAGTGCTAATCATTTTCCACCGGAGCTTTAGTGCTAGCTGTCTAACGTTGCGTTCTCACCTGCTGTGTTCAATGACTCAATTCATCAAGCTGTAGCTAACGTTAGCTAAGCCTATGTCAACAGAATTCAGTAAAATCGCCGAGGCCAGGAGTGCTTTCAACCTCTGATGGTGGTCTGGATCCCTTGATGTGTATGCTCTGGTCAGCACGAGCGAAACGAACTGCTTGGCAACGCGCACCTGTTCGCAGTGCACTGAATCTCTGGGGCCAATCACTGCCGCTGAGAGACTCTCAGCGGCAGTGATTGGGTCTCGTCTTCCACTCGTCACCCAACGGTGCGTGCCGTTACGGCCTCTGAACCTGTATTGGCTGTATTCGAAACCTACTACCGTACTGCCGACTACATACTGCGCAGTACGTACTGTATACTGCATACTGAATGTGGGATTCAGTTTGCACTATACAGCAGACCGACGCCATCCACACCGCAGTATACAGTATGCAAGTTTCCCAAAATGCATTTCGCGGCAACCGGCAGCGGTAGTGGTAAAGCTGCTAAAAGCTGTTTTAATTCTCGCTTTAGCGCTGTTAATACATCACGTTCTTAAGTTTTAATATATTTTTATGCGAGAAAGTACCTATTTAGATCCTTAATATGCGATTAGTTTATCCAAATGACGCCTGTTTGTAAATTTGTTCCGACGTTTTCGGAGATGTGAAGCAGATGTGAAGAGCCACCTGTGGAACCAGCGCTCCGGGAGGTCTCAGATAAAGTTGTGACGTTCACGAACGAACCGAATCTTGTGAACGGCTCATTAACATGAACGATGGGAACCGAGTCGTGTTTGGTTGGGAGCCGTTCTTTTTTTCTCTCTCTCTCTCACGCTCCCTTCACGTGAGTGCCTCAGCTAAAAACAAAAACAAAAAAAACAAGTGTGTCGAAATCGGTAGACTGAGAGAGCATGGGGAGGAGCGCTTATTTCATATGCAAATGAGTTGTGCACGGCACGCTACCTTCACGTGAGTGTCTCTGTGAAAAAAAAGCAAGCGCCTCAGAGTCGGCAGAGCAGCCTGAAGGAGGGGGAGAATTTTAAAATATTGTTTTGAGTTTTTCTGTATTGTTAAAAATGTTCTTGTGTGGGACATTTTCCACTAAAACCTTTTGCATGGAACGTCATTGTAGCCTGCTTTGTTTTTTATTGTGTATTTATAAGTGTTTAGGTGTTACATGAATAACATAAGTCAAAGTAGTTTTACACACATACACACACTTTATACAAAGGGTAAATAGTGATCTCACTGTCAACTCAGAGGGATATGGCAGTGGAATATTTACAATGAATCGATATCAGACTTTAAAATCTTCTCCACACATGTCAAATGAAGCTATAATCAATATTTCAGAATAATTCATACTCAAATATTGGTGGGAAATCTGAGTTTGAAATTATTCTGATCCAAATCTCAGCCCATCATTCCTCCCTGTGATTATTTCCAGGATAAAATGAATTAACCCCAGGCTGGCTTATTAAAAGTGAATAAATATAAAAATGAGCCAAATGAGCTAGTCTTTTGAATGGCTCTTTGGAGGGAGCCGGATCTTTGGAATCCGTTCATTTCAAAGAGCCATACATACCCATCTCTAGTTGAAACAGAGAATCAGTGAAGCTGCCTCTCGCTGCTCCGTCGTCTTAAAGTGGTCACGTGATTTGGACGCGTCGGCGCGTCCGTCAACCCCAGAGGGTTAAAAGATGTTCAAGCAAACGCACATAGTTTGAAACAACGTTCAAAACACACACAGCCAGCATCACAACTAAGCATAAAGTCCACTAGCTGATAAAAGTTTTAATATTTTTTCATGTGAGAAAGTCACCGTTAAATCCCCAGTCTGTGGACAGTTTATCCAGATATTAGTACTGTTAGGAAATTTGCTCCGACGTTTGTTTTGGGAGAAGTGCAGAAGGAGCAGCGACCGGGGGCTAGTTAGGCTACATCCATGGTACCGGCACGTCTCAGAGGCAGTAGCCGGTCTACTGAACTGATCGTCCGGGGCCGACTCCGTCATCATACCGCTGGAGATAACGAGCCAAGTAACTTTATCCGCAAGTTTTTACACGAATCACACAAATGACCCAGTTGGGATTCAAAACGGCGAATTTCACCGAAAGGTGACAAGTTTGCACCCCTGGTGTCCAAAAACAAACCCCCCAAAACCAAATCTGCTCTGCTGGGAAAAGACAGAAAACAAGAGTAAACAAAGAACATCCATCCTATCAAATGGATTCAAATCCTCCCTCCCCATGGTGACTGCTGATGAGAGAATAATTAAACACAGGACTGTGTAGAGTGAGAGGAGTCATACAGTACGGGCAGCCATTCACAACACCACAGTGGGTCTAGTATCGTTCTGGATCCACTGCAGACGATTAATAATTGAATTAACTAACAGTGTAGACTTGTAGCATTCTGTAAAAACAGGACCTATTTCCTGATTATGTCTGATGGAGCTTCACAATAAGCATACTTGTGGTGGGTTATAAAAAGCCTGAACTGAATACAGTGCCTCATAACCGTTCAGGGATGGACGTTTCCTATAGGATACCATCACAAAATAAAAAGGGTCAACAGTGCATTCTATCAGCTGTGGTGGTGGAGTTAGGATCAGTGGTAGCGCTGCTTCACGAGCCTCATCTGCTAAGGCATCTGTCAGATACTTCCTGCCAGCTTAGGCTGGAGCAGCAAATATTTTAGGCTTTAACTGCATTCATCCAGCAGGGGTCAGTGTGGCCTGCTGGAAGAAACCCAGGCCATATTCGAGGCTGGTTGAGGCATGGGCAGATGGAGGAGGGATAGATAGGGTGAAGATACAGCTCTGTCTGGCTGGAGTGTGTCGTGGAATGTGGAAGACGCTGGCTGGGAAAGGATGCTCACTGGGTGTGGTGAGGAGGAAGACTGACCTTGGTGAGGTGATAAGCAGCCATGTACAGTAGAGAGTTTGCATTATTCATCAGGAGCTGGCTTATGGCAGAAGCATTAATATTTAAGATACTGTCTGCATGTTTGTGTAAAAGCACAGGAAACATCAATAAAGCCAACATCTCTCACCACCCCCAAAACAACATGACTATACCTGGACCTTTATTCAGCAGTGATAAGGTAATTAACTTAACAAAACAATGGAGTCACAGTCAAAACTGCCTTCCCCCTGCAGTACTGTGCGTTACATGCAACGAGAAACCTACTAATTATGAAATATAGAGGACAATAGGGTCGACCCAGCATTCTCCTTGCCTCCTCAAATGTCTCTGCACCACTGCAGAAACATAGACAGACTGGGCCACTTCAGCATACTGAGACACTGCCTCATGTAGACAGAAGGAAAACGAAAACAATCTGTAGCTGAAGCCAGGATGGTTGACGAGCTGGGACATGCTGAGTGCTGTCCTATTCTCTCACTCACTCACTAGTATCAGAGAGCATCACACACAAAACATTTACATTTTTATACTTCCCCAAACTGGAGGCCAAAATAAGTCTGGTTTACATCAAATTATAAAACCTAAACAAATTTTTTCCCCCATGTACCACTTTTACCTCAGCTGAAATTCGAAGCCCAGTCTGCTCCCCTCGCAGCAGCACCGTCAGTGATAAAATAGGAAACTCACATTTTTTCTAAGTGCAGGCTGTGTGATAAGCAACTGTAGTGACTTACGTGCTGTTGATAATCTGGAACCTTTCTCCTTTCCTGAAGCTGAGGTCATCTTCTGTCCGTGCCTCGTAATCATAAAGTGCCACAAAGAGGGTGACTCCTGCAGGAGGGATAAAAACAGTGTCATCACTCTGCAGATTAGCCAGAGAAAATAAAGCTCAGACTCATTTTTGGCTGATGCAGTAATGGCTGCAGTAAACTGAGAAAATAAGGACCAGTCTGAGGTCATGTTGAATTTAATGGGAACTTACTTTTTTAAGTAATGATTGATAATCAAATTGAATGAAAACAGGCCACCAGGGAGGCAAAGGATATTCAAAGGGTGTTTCCCAAAAATGACATTTTTATGTCAATTTTAACTGGTCTGGTTTTAACTGGTTAACATGTCTATGCATTGGACACTTGTTCTGTTGAAGTTTGCCATTATCATCATTATCTTTATTAATAGCAATATCAGTATTTCTCACACATAAGCTTTACTTGGGGACCTGCCCAGGTAAATTAAGATTCGCCCAGATAGATAAAATCCGAATTCAAACGAACTGTAGTTAATGGTGAGCCACTCCTGGACTGAAGAGCTCAGAGCCAAGGACTGCCAACCTTACTCTTCCTCCTTCCATGGTGGTATAATAAACATCAGCAACTTATAGGCCAAAAATAGTTATTCATAAGCAGTTTTTGACTAGTTTATTCATATCACACATGCTGTCAAACGTGGAAAACACAACGCGTTTCTTCAGTTGGTTCAAGAGTGATCTATCTTGACAAATATTGGATATATAGCAATCATATTTTGTAGAAACATCCTTGTTCCCCAAAGGACAAATCATAATAACTTTGGTGAAGTTTTTAATCTGGTGTAATCAGCAAGTCAAATTTTTCAGTTATCCAGTGCAATATCTCAACATCTACATGATGAATTGGCATATAATTCAGTACAAATATCCACTGGTCCCAGGGGATGAATCCAGTCGATTCATCCTGTGACTTTTCTTCAAGATCCGCCACTAAGTTGACATTTTTGGCTGGGACTGAAACGTCTCAACAGCTACTGGATGGATTGTTGTCAACTGTGATAACTTATCACATTCCCATCAGGAACCTGTACTCACCTGTCTGCTTCTCTCTCTCTCTCTCTGGTTTTTCATTATTTTTTATGTATTCAATATACCATAAACGGTGACTACGCTGAGCTCGCAGGATCATCTCTGATCCCACTCACCCCGCGTACTATGCCTACCAACTACTGCCCTCTGAGACAATTTTCTCACACACAACCCGCTTCAAAAACAGTTTCATTCCCACTGCAATCAATATCCTGAACTCTAATTGCTGAGTATTATGCATGACCCCTTTAGTAATATGAAATGTCTGTCTGTATGTATTTATGTTATATGTTTTATGTTTAAATGTCATGTTGGAACCTGCACCAAGGAGCTGTACTGACACCAAATTCCACCAGCCTGGCTGTGTGGTCATTAATAAATTATCATTATTATTATTATTATTATTATTATTATTATCATCATCATCTTCTACATTGTAGATCAATAATGAAGACAAAACTATGAAGGAACACATATGAAATTATGCAGTAAACAAAAAAGTGTTAAACAAACCAGAACATGGTTTATATTTTATATTCTTCAAAGTAGCCACCTTTTACTTTGATGACAGCTTTGCACACTCTTGGCAGTCTTCCAATCAGATTCATGAGGTAGTCTTCTGGAATGGTTTTCCAACAGTCTTGAAGGTGTTCCCAGAGGTGCTGATCACTTGTTGGCTGCTTTGCCTTCACTCTACAGTCCAACTCATCCCAGATCATCTAAATTGGGTTTAGGTCGGGTGATTGTACAGGCCAGGTCATCTGATGCAGCACTCCATCACTCTCCTTCTTGGTCAGACAGCCATCACAAAGCCTGGAGGTGTGGGGTCATTGTCCAGTTGAAAAATAGATGATGGTCAAACCCGATGCGATTGCATGTCGCTGCAGAATGCTGTGGTAGCCATGCTTGTTAAGTGTGCCTTGAGTTTTGAATATATCACCAACAGAGTCATCAGCAAAGCACCCCTACATCATCACACCTCCTCCTCCATGTTTCACTGTGGGAACCACACATTTAGAAACCATCTGCTCACCTTTTTGCATTTCACAAAGACAAGGTGGGTGAAACCAAAAATCTCAAATTCTCAAAGCACTTCTCTCTTTTTGTTGTTCTTCCTCAGTAGTGGCTTCGTTGCAGCAATTTGACCATGAAAGCGTGATTCACACAGTCTCCTCTGAACAGCAGATGTTGAGATGTGTCTGCTACTTGAACTCTGTGAAGCATTTATGTGGGCTCTAATCTGAGGTGCTGTTAATTTGCAGTTTCTGAGTCTGGTAACTCTACTGAATTTATCCTCTGCAGCAGAGGTAACTCTGGTCTTCCCTTCCAGGGGTGGTACACATGAGAACCAGTTTTCATCATGTGTTTGATGGTTTTCACGCCCGCACTTGAGGATACATTCAAAGTTCTTTTTCTTCATTTTCCGTATTGACTGACCTTCATGTCTTAAAGTAATGATGGACTGTCATTTCTCTTTACTTAGCTGAGTGGTTCTTGCCATGATATAGATTAGAACAGTAGTTGCAAAGGGCTATTCACTGTATTGAACTGTGTACCAACCCTACCTCTATACAACACAACTGATGGTCTCAAACACATTAAGAAGGCAAGAAATTCCACAAATTAACTCTTGGCAAGGTACACCTGTTAATTGAAAAACCATTCCAGATGACTACTTCATAATGCCAGAAGTGTGCAAAGCTATCATCAAAGCAAAAACTTTTTTGTTTACTACATAAAACTTACTTTGGATGTCTTCAGGATTTATCTACAGTGTAAAAATAATAAAAAATAAAGAAAAACCATAAATGAGAAGGTGTGTCCAAACTTTTGACTGGTACTGTAAGTACAACAAAAAAGTCCATGACTTGGAGACATTCATTTTTTAAAGAAAAATACTCATTGGTATGTGATTCTGGGGTAAATGATAACCAGTTCATCAAGGTTTCATACTGCTTGAATTAAATTAATGCAAAATGTAAAATTAAACTGGATGGATCATTTATTCCTGCCTACTTTTAATTGGAATTAAAAGGTTATTTAGTAGTTTGAAAACTCCATCTGTGATTAAATTCACTGTCTACCCAGTGTCAATGAACAAGTGACTGAGCTGTGATTTACTTGCTGTGTTTCTGTTAATAAAACATCAGCTAAGTACCTGAGACACAAGCCCCATTCACACTGCCTTTTCAGAGCAGGATCTTGTGCCAATATTCCGCCTCGTTGCCTGTGGGAAAATTAAAGTGGCGGACTGGGGGGACAGTTTCGTTCAGCCTCATCGAATAAAAAGAGAAATGTCCCACACTTTATCAGAAATGTTACAAGACCAAACAACAGTAATGTGGTAGCTCAAAACAATCAAATCAATCAAAACACTGTATAACAGCATCCATATGATTATAAAAACGCTGAAAAGTTTTTTCAGTGCTTTTTTATACCAAAATCCTCGATGTAATTTCAGGCGTCTTCACAATTTCCATGAAGCTGATATCCACAACCTCCCTAATGGTTAAATCCACTAAATACTAAGACTTCCTCAGTCAGTAGAAAACATGTTCCATATACTGGCTACATTATCAGTAGGGTATGGATGGGATTTTTTAGTGGACTTGTATGCCTACCTCGTCAAATTGCTGTTCCAGAGCTTGTTGCATTGAATAATAGCCATAACATTTATTGTAGAACATTATGTCACACTGAAATTGACCTTTGACCTTTTGGATTAAAAGGAATGTCATAACTTTATAATTTCATCCGAAACTAATTCTAATCAGTTCAAGTGAACATTTCTGTACATTTTTAAGAAATTTCCTCAAGGCGATCTTGAGATATTGCGCTCACAAGTATGAGACTGAGGGATGAATATATGGATGGGTGGAAAATCCTGTAAACATAATGCCTGTGTGCAGGGCGATCACCAGCGCGGAGGAAAAAAATTAAAACAAGTGATAAAACAGGACAGCGTGCACACCCAAAATGCAAATAAACCCTCACTGCTAAGGCAAACTTTTTCTGCAGAGATACTTGAAGTATGACTTTTATTGTTCATGTTGTTTGTGTCACTTCAGAATTAGTTTGACTTATCTGTGGGTTTGCTTGTGAATATTCTCATTCATCCAGGTCATAGTTATCTCAAGGAAATTGAATCGAAAGCAACTGGATTTGGTTTTTGTCTTGAAGACGTTTCACCTCTCATCCGAGAGGCTTCATCAGTTCCTGCTCCCTTGACTAGGCTGAGACTAGTCCAACTAGCCGGTGTGGAGGTCCAGCTATTTAACCCCTCTGGGGTATCAGAGAAACTCAGGAGGATTTATAGCAAACATTGCATCCCTGTGTATTTCAAACCCAGTAACACACTCAGGCAGAGACTGGTACATCCTAAAGACCGAACACCACACACCCACAAAAGCAATTTGGTGTACGCAGTGCAATGTAATGAGGAATGCAAAGATCTTTACATTGGTGAAAAACAACCGCTACACAAACGCATGGCCCAACACAGAAGAGCTAACTCCTCAGGCCTAGACTCTGCTGTCTACTTGCACCTCAAGGAAAAAAGCTCACTCCTTTGAGGACAATAATGTTCACATCTTGGACAGAGAGGATAGATGGTTTGAAAGAGGAGTAAAAGAAGCCATCTATGCAAAAATTGAAAAACCATCTCCAAACAGAGGAGGGGGTCTGCGACACCACCTATCTCCAATTTACAATGCTGCCCTTTCATGTCTTCCCAGGAGATTCAACAACTTAGCCTCTAAGAATAACGGCTGTGCACAAAGGGCCTCATGTGACTCCAACGACTGTCGTTACAACACAATAGAACACTAACGAAGTCGAAACCAACTTTCCACCATCCCCAACGACCATACTAACGACTGTCGTTTGGCAATAATGGAGCACATACAACCCATAGGCATCAGTGGCCTTGTGACCGCCTCCTGAGAGGTTAAATAGCTGGACCTCCACACCGGCTAGTTGGACTAGTCTCAGCCTAGTCAAGGGAGCAGGAACTGATGAAGCCTCTCGGATGAGAGGTGAAACGTCTTCAAGACAAAAACCAAATCCAGTTGCTTTCGATTCAATTTCCTTGAGATATCTGTGGGTTTGTATTCAACCTGTCTCATCGTCTGACTGCTTGTATTTCTTGGATCATTACACTTAATTTTAACAATCAGTACGTTTACATGCAGCAAGAAATTCGAAATTCTTATCGTATCAGATAATGACATGCATGAGACTGGATCGCTGGTCTGAGTATACATGCCATTCAGAGAATCGGAAAAGTGGCCGGAGCATGTCTGACTCCGTACGCTATGTGGCGCTGTAGCCCTCTCAACAAAGAACCACTTCCGGTTGACCTCTACTTATCAGCAACAACAAACGGGAGAGAGTGCATTTCAATAAAACATAACGAAATGAAAAAATATAATCTGCTAATTTTTAAAAATGTATTTATTAAAATATTTCTGTACATACAGGGCTCCTGGGGCACCGCTGCTCTTTTGTCCACAACAAACATGAAGCTTCACTTTTAATTCAAGCAAACTAACGTAGCTGCCACATCGTTAGATTTCATCTATGATACCAATATTTATCTTACAAAAATAAGAATTGCGAATTTCTTGCTACATGTAAACATACTGAATGTTGCTGTGCTTCTAAAATCAACCGATCAGGCCAAAACAATGTAATAACTGATTCTATTAGAGACTTGGATCTCTGTCTATCTTAGTAACTTAGGTTTGTTTAATTTGTCTAATCTCATAACAGAGCGTTATGAGCAGCATGTGGAGGTGAGCGTGGTCGAGGCGCAGCTGCAGGAGAGAGAGAGGTGGGAGGGCTCAGGAGAGCAGCGCCAGGTGAGTGATTGGCATGGCTGCCACCCAGTTACAAATCATTCTCTCTTTATATGCAGTAGTGTGCTCGACCTCGGATGGAGGGCTGCTGGAGAGGAACCAGCAGCCGAGACGCACGAGCCGCGTTCGGACATCATATTATTATTGTGACTTATGATTTGAGGATTTGAGCAATAAAAGGCTTGAATCAAACACCTGTGTGCTGTGTGAACGCCGAGAGGACTCACAGTAGCCCGGAAAAGGTTACACTGGCGCCCAACTTGGCTCGGAGGCGAGCGCACAGAAGCATGTTGGAGCCACAGCATCCGCAGCCGGTCATGGCGCTGGGGCAGATGCTCGGGGAGATCGCCGCAATGCACCGAGAGCAGGTGGAGGTGAACAGCCGGCAGCTAGAGGTGCTCCACGCGCAGACGGAGGCACAGACCCAGCTGCTACACTCACTGCTGACTCGGTCGGGGGCAAGGTCTACATCTCCCCCTCCTCACTCGCTCTCGGGCATCGCGCTCCACAAGCTGGCGGCGGAGGACGATCCCCAGAGTTTTGTGGAGATGTTCGAATCGACAGCGGTGGCGTGCGACTGGCCGGCGGTGGAGTGGGCCATGCGGCTGCTCCCGTTACTGTCGGGTGAGGCTCAGACAGCGGCCCTCGCCCTGCCGGCCACCACTCGGGGGAGCTTCCAGGCGGTGAAGAAAGCCGTCCTGGACAGGATGGGCCTCTCCCCCGAGGATCACCGTCATCAGTTCCAGACCATCCAGTTTGGTTCCCTTGTTACACTCCATGGAAGATTTTCCACTCGAACAGTCTCGTGATGATACTCTACGCTCTGCCTTGGACCAAGTGATAAAAATTGATGGTCATTTGGTGCACCCTGACGCCACGCAGGCATATCCACACTTTACATTGATTAGGGATAGATTGTATAGAGTGAGTCGCGACACTCAGACAGGAAAAGAACGTACCCAGTTACTGGTACCTAAGAGCCACGGGGAAGCTGTTTTCCAGGTGGCTCATTATAACCCAATGGCTGGGCACATGTGGGGCGACAAAACACTAGACCGGATAATGGCCCGATTCTATTGGCCCGGCATTTGGGGAGATGTACACCGCTGGTGCACATCTTGCCCTGAAGGCCAGCTGGTTAACCAGCTGGCATCCCCAAGAGCACCTTTACGCCTGTTACCACTAATGGAGGTCCCGTTTGAGCGGATTGGTATAGACCTCATTGGGCCATGTCACCGGTGCGCACGGGGGCATCGTTTTGTGTTAGTCCTTGTGGATTACGCAACACGATATCCCGAAGCAGCGCCCCTGCGCACTGTCTCTGCAAAGAGTGTGGCACAGGCATTGTTTTAGGTCATCTAACGAGTGGGGATCCCGAAGGAGATCCTAACTGACCACAGCACCTCGTTTATGTCACGTACACTACGGGAACTTTGGACTTGGTTGAAGAAAGCTGGGAGAAAGGGCCCTTTTTGAACTAAAAATGAAGTTCAATATGTCCTGGACCTTAGAGCAAAACTCCACACACTAGGGCAGCTATCACGGGAGAATTTGCTTAGGGCCCAGGAGCGTCAACAGCGCCTGTACAACAGAAGAACTAGATTAAGGCAATTTGCACCGGGAGATAAAGTGCTAGTATTACTCCCGTCATCCAGCTCCAAATTACTCGCCAAGTGGCAAGGACCCTTTGTGGTCACATGGCGAGTGGGCGATGTCGACTATGAGGTGGTGCGTTCTGACAGGGGCGGGGCAACACAAATTTACCACCTCAACCTCCTCAAAGCCTGGAGAGAGGCGGAGCCTGTTTCCCTGGTGACAACGGTGATGGAAAGAAATGAGCTGGGGCCTGAGGTGCCAAAATCCGCCAATTCCGCCTCGCTCCTCTGTGGTGACCATCTCACACCGTCCCAGGGAGCAGATGTTGCCAGGTTGCAGCAGCGTTACGGTGATGTGTTCTCGCCCCTGCCAGGATGCATGGACCTCATACAGCATCATATTGAGACGTGCCCGGGTGTGACGGTGCGTTCACGGCCCTATCGGTTACCTGAACACAAGAGAAAAGTGATTCAGGAGGAATTGGCGGTAATGCTAGAGATGGGGGTAATAGAAGAGTCTAACAGTGCCCCATAGTTCTGGTGATCAAGAAAGATGGGAATGTCCGGTTTTGTGTGGACTATCGCAGGGTGAATAATGTTTCACAATTTGACGCCCACCCGATGCCCCCTGGTCGACGAGCTCCTGGATCGGTTGGGCACGGCTCGCTTTTTCATGGCGCTGGATTTGACCAAGGGCTACTGGCAGATTCCCTTGTCTCCAGGGACTAAGGACAAGATGGCCTTCTCCACCCCGTACGGTTTGTACCAATTTGTTACGCTTCCGTTTGGGTTGTTCGGTGCCCCAGCCACCTTTCAGTGCCTCATGGACCGGGTACTGCGCCCACATGCTGCGTTTGCAGCCGCCTACATGGATGATGAGATAATCCATAGTGGCGGCTGGGCTGAGCATATGCAGCAGGTGGCCATGGTGTCTGCGGCGGGCGGGGCTCACGGCCAACCCAAAGAAGTGTGCGGTTGGACAAGGGGATGTATGGTATCTGAGGTACCACTTGGGTGGCGGGCAGGTGCGTCCCCAGGTAGATAAGACAGCTGCGATTGCTGCCTGCCCGAGACCCAAGACAAAAAAAAGAGGTGAGGCGGTTCTTGGGGCTGGCCGGCTACTACCGGCGGTTTATTCCCCGCTTTGCGGACCTGACTAGCCCCCTGACTGACCTCACCCGAAAAGGTGCCTCAGATCCGGTCCAGTGGACGGAGCTGTACCAGCTGGCGTTTGAGAAGGTCAAACAAGCCCTCTGTGGGGAGCCCCTCCTACACACACCTAACTTCTCTCTCCCTTTTCTCCTGCAGACCGATGCTTTGAACAGGTGGCTGGGGGCGGTTTTGTCGCAGCAGGTGCAGAGTGCCGACTGCCCAGTGCTGTACATCAGCCGGAAGCTGTCCGAGAGGGAGTCTCGGTACAGCACTATCGAGAAGGAGTGCTTGGCTATCCGGTGGGCGGTCGGTGCCCTGCGATATTACCTGCTGGGGCGGCCGTTTATCCTCTGTTCAGACCACACTCCCCTCCAGTGGCTTCACCACATGAAAGATGCCAACGGCCACATCACCCGCTGGTACCTGGCTTTACAGCCCTTTAAATTCAGGGTGGTCCACAAACCGGGGGCACAGATGGCCATAGCCGATTTCCTCTCTTGCTCCCATGGGGAGGGGGAGTAGGTACTACCGGCTCCCCGGCCCTGGCATTTATCAAAAAAAGTACACTTAAACTCTATTGAACGCATTTACTCAAGTTAATTTCACTTTAGACGCTCTCACCTGGCTGAAACTTTCCAGGGAACAGTGCTGACATAAAGAGGCTATGTGAGGCTCCTGCTGATTGGATTGTAGATAGAGAGAACCTGCGGCTATTGATGTAATAACTAACACAGAAAAAGGGAAAGCACACTGTTATAAAGACAGTGTCTGCTAGAAACACTTTTCTAACCTTCACCACATAATGCCCATAATGCATCACAGCTGGGGTTTGCACTGTTCAGTTGTTCCATTAGGACAGCAGAGATGGGTGCTAGGTATATTGATTCATTTTAGAGTTATCTACTGAGTTCCACTCAATTAGTTACACAAGGTCAAAGGACTAGCTGTAAAATTCCACTTGGTGACATCAACTGAAAATTAATAACATGTCTGATGCCTCTTGTAGTTTGGATTGCTCTGTAGTTTAACTGTGTGGGGTGATTGTGAAAATTTGGCAAACAAGCTGGGTAGCTGTGTTATAGCAGAGGAAATTGAGTGGAAATTCTGAGATCCTATGCAGAGCAGCCTGGGCACAGTGAAACATAAAGGATATCCTGAGTAGGAATATTCCCCACCTGAACAACGAGCACAGCACACAAAGGCCTGGGCTAATGTCAGCCGGACATTCTTGACCGGGCCAGGCTGAGGTCGGCAGTGGAGCTGTAGTGGGTTCTGTGAGGTAAGGATTTTGGGATACCATAGGAAGTCTTTAACTGCACAAAGAATCCTGAAGAGTGAGGGTTTTTGCATACGGAGGTGTATGTGTGTGGGCAGCTGGGTGCTTCCACTGGGTACATAGAATGCTGTAATCGCGTGGGAATAAAGGGAAATGACACAATCTTCACACTTTAGTATGTGTTGCAGATACTTTCCCCTTCTAACGAACAACAAAGACACATTAATCCAAGATATACCTGTGAGACTTATTATTTCCTTCACCAATCTCTTAGTGTGTCTCAGAGCACTTGATATTGAATGATCAATATTCATTGATATCTTTGATTGCTTTTAAGTTTCAATGCAGGAACTCAAAAATGTCCTACTTTGCTTTTCAGGGCTATGACAAACATGACCTGAGCATCTGTGGCTTCAGTTTTAGCAGCGTGTCCTGCACCATTGTTCCTGGTCTGGGGAATTTCGGCTGACTGAGCACATTGAATGTGATGAGAGAAATCATTTTGATTGGCTGTTCAATTAAGTGAATAACTGCATGAGAAGAAAAAAGAAAGGAAAAAAAAAAAAAAGCTCAAGCCCTGTGAGCATGTCACTGCAGTATCCATGATGTCATACATTTAGTGCAGTTTCTCCTTAAATTTTACCTTGTCAGCACCAATGAAACCTTTTATCAGAGATATTTTCTATTAATTGGCTACATTAGCGAGAGTGGTGTGAAAATGTCCGGCAAACAACAAAGTGTGTTTTAGTTGACAAACGCATGCAACCACGCGCAACCACACACACACGTAGCGACCTGCAGTGAGAGTGAGTGAAAGTGAGTGAAAGTTCAGCGTGAAAGTTTGGAGTCCTTGTGTTTGTGTTTCCTTATTTTTTCGGCAAAGTTCTTTCGGGTCCACTCCTTTTCATTTAACCGTTCTTGTAGCGACATTTATGTATGCGCTTATCCACAATGGACATTATAACCTTTTCCACCCTTTGGATGCTCTTTTACGGATTAATTATCTCCGACCCTGTCAACGGAGCTGTCAGCCATGGAAGCCTACAATACACCAGAACTATACTACTGCAACTTAACTGTGGGATAAAGTGTGTGACAGACACCACACCACAACTGACAGATTTTATTCTAAAAGACCCAGGGGGAAAAAGAAGGGCAATGAAGAGGAAGCGAGGCAAGCGGGGAGGCATCAGGCAACGCTTCCGAAAACAGCAGCTTTCTTGGATTCCATTACCCTCCATGATTCTCGGGAACGTCCAGTCCCTGAGGAACAAAGTGGATGAGCTCCAGGGAAACATCAGCTTTCTGAAGGACTTCAGGGACTGGCTTTCACAGAGACCTGGCTGTCAGGGAGTGATAAGGACACTGACTTGTCGATTGATGGATTTGGTGCACCTTACAGACTCGACTGACAGGCAGAGGTAACGCGGAAATCTCAAAGTGGCGGGGTATGTCTATATTTCAACAAACGACACTGCACCTCTGTGACTGTAAGAGAATCTGTACACCAGATGTCGAACCTTTATCAGTAGCGCTATGACCTTTATACCTGCCCCGTGAGTTTCCACAACTTTTTATAACAACAGTCTACATTCACCCAAGGGCTAACCCTGCGTCGGCTTCCAACACCATCTTCAATGCTGCGCAGAAAATGCAGTCGCTCTCAATTGAGGCGCCAAATTTCATACTAGGTGATTTTAACTATGTATGTCTTAAGACAACACTGACAAACTTTTACCAGTATGTCTCCTGTCCTACCAGATGGGACAAAACCCTGGACCTCTGCTATGGATCTATAAAGGATGCTTACAAAGCACTGCCATTACCACCGCTGGGTTCAGTGGACCATAGCTGTCCACTGAACCCAGTGTTGCATCTGCTGCCAACATACCAAACTGTTTTAAAAAGACAGAAAGCACAAACAAGAGAAATTAAAGACAAGACTGATGCATCTGTACTATGCTTACAAGACTGCTTTGACTGCACGGACTGGGAAATGTTTAAGCAGTCCTATAATGATGACCTAAATGAGTTGACTGATGTGTCATGCTCATATATTGCTTTCTGTAGAGACATGATTGTTCCATGCAAATGGGTAAAAATGTATCCCAACAACAAACCATGGATAACCAAAACTGATGAGGATAGCTTATAGAAAAAAAAATAAAGCTTTAAGCAGGGTTGACATCACTGAACTGCAGATAGCTAAAAAAAAATCCTTAAAGCAAAACGAGACTATAAAAATAAACTGAAGAACAAGACGGCAACAGACAACCTTGGATCAGCCTGGGACAGTATGAAAACAGCAGGTCTCCAGAATCTAAAAAGCAGCAGTCCAGTCACCCTGGATGGCTTCAGCTCAGACACCGAGCTGGCTAGTGCCCTTAACCAATTTTACAATCATTTTGATACCTTTGATTTTAGCAATGAGATCTACAATTTGACCAGCTCATAGATGTTCAACACTTTAACATAAGACAAAAAGAAGTGCACAAAGCCTTCCTCTCCATAACAGTAAACAAGAGCCTTGGTCCAGACAACATCTGTTGGCGCACACTCAAAACCTGTGCAAAGCAATTGAGTCCTCCTTTCCATTACATTTTTAACAAATCTTTAGAGGCACAACAAGTACCTGAAGTCTGGGAGGATGCTGTGGTTGTCCCTGTTCCCAAATCCAATACCCCCAAAGCCCTTAATGATTTTAGACCAGTGGTACTCACATCAATTGTAATGAAAGTATTTGAAAAATTGGTTAGGTCTGAAATATTAAGTAAAACTGAGCATTCCCTTGACCCTCGGCAGTTTGCTTATAGACCCCATAGAGTGGTGGAGGATGCTGCAGTCATTTTACCTAATTTACTTTTTAAGCATTTGGATAACAGTGGCTCCCATGCTAGACTTTTATTTGTTGACTTTTCAAGTTTGTTGACTCTGCTTTTAACACAATCCAACCTCATATTTTAACCACAAGGCTGCAAGAACAGTTTGACCTGATCAATAACCTGGTAGGCTGGATTCTTAACTTTTTAACAAAGAGTGAGAATGAATGGCAGTCTCTCTGACAAAGTCTGCTCATCAAACGGCTCCCCACAAGGATGCATGCTCTCACCTCTTCTTTACATCCTGTACACAAATATGTGTCAGAGCAGGTGGGACAACAGGACCATCATTAAACACGCAGATGACTCAGTAATCGTTGGCCTGCTCCAAGACAGTGAAACTGGTCATGGTCCAGTCATCATTGACTTTGTTGAATGGCATGGAATGACAAAGGACATGCTCATTGATTTTAGAAGAAAAAGAAATCCAGACAAAAGAAATCACATCGATCAAAGATCAAACTGTTCAATGTGTGCAATCTTATAAATACCTGGGGACGATTATAGACTCAAAACTCACATTTGAACTAACTGTGAAGCTGTGTGTATGAGAAATCTACTGCAAACAAAATATACCTCTGGGTACTAATAAAGTAACTTGAACTTGAACACACACACACGGTACCATTTCCTTGGGTGTTCAATCAATGACTTAATTTGACTTGATTTGGTGCTGACCTTTCAATGTGTCCCTAATGAGATCAGAGCTGTCCAGGACAGCTTTGTTTGAGAGTTCCTGGAAATCTGGGCCTTATATTGAGATTGTTGCGAACTAAAATGCCTGATATCACAGTAGCTTTTTTTTAAGATTTCAATGCATGTTGCAATGTCATGTGTGAACAAAGTTGCACATAACGCAGAACAGTTTATTTCACATGTGTGCAGAACAGCAGGTTATTACCTTGCATGGTGTGTAGCAGTAATTTTGTTCGCAACTGTGAAACGACAATGTCATGTATGCATCTTCACAAGCAGAAACAAGCAAGTGAGTTTGTTGATGCACATGTATGGCTCAACATTTTTCACAGGGGGCTGTGATGACTGGTGAAACTTGCAGAAAAGTTGTGGTGAATGAACAAACAAAGACAAGGACACCCCTCCAGCCAGCTAATACAAATAGGGGCATTTTATATTTTTTCAAAGACCTGTTTTCTCCCTTTTAATAATAATAAATATATTATAACATACATTTAAAAAAAGGTATCATTTGTAAAATATGGCCCAAATTTATAGGTAGCTCTGAAAATATACAGGCAACATATCACCAAAAGTAAACAACAACTACAGCTCTTTGCTAGCTATCCAAGCCGTTTTTATACTGGGCAATAAGCCACCAATTTGCCACCTTTTTGGTGGCTCGCTCCGCGGATTTAGACAGGAGGTGGCAAATTGGTGGTCTGTTTTGTTCCATCAATTTTGCGCCTCAGAGGGTACACTTATTTGAGCCTCCGCTGCAGTGTAAAGCCGAGGCGGCAATGTGGTGGCATATCCTGAGGTGGGCGGAGGTGTCGATGACAAGCACTGCTGCGCACCCACAGCCTGGGAGTTTTAAAACCAGTAAACAGCTGAACAGCAGTCAGTTCATCACTTCATCCACGAAGATGAACAACTGGAAAGCTGCTGAGATCCGGGAGATGCATGCTAGCGTCTCCTCAGTCTCTGTAGCTGTCTTGGTTGTCCGCTTGTTGTTGTAACGGTCGCTACTTTCAAATTAAAAGCCCCCCGCTAAGAACCCAGTTCTAAACTCCGATGGGGTGCAATGTAAAGCTCTTATTTTGAAGACAAATTCGACCTGCTCTTCTTCATGCCCAACTTCGTGCTTCACGTCACGTCACATGTTTACGCCTACCCCAGAGGTGGAAATGTGGTGGCTTATTTGAAAAGGTGGAATATTACACCTCCGTTTTAGATAGAAAAGGTGGCACATTGCAGCCTTTACCTTGCTGCAAATGTGCCACCTTTTCTATCTAAAAGGGGCTCATGGCTGCAGCTACCAACTGTTTTTTTTTCAAAAGCTAATTAGCTCATGGTTATGGAACCGGTGGCCCCAGAATTTGTCTGGACAGTGCCCTTGGATCACAAAGGAAGTCTACACAGGAAATAGGGCTCAGCTCAGGTGTGTTTAGCAGCCTAAGAGTGAACACCGGGGGACACCAGACTGAGACTGAAGTCTGACAGCCAGACTGCCAGATATCAGTTTGAAGACAGGGGATACAGTACAGAGGTGATTTACAGCAGTTCTGACAAGGACTATAACTCCAGGGACCAGAATACACATCAGCCGGGGACTAGAGAGGCATGAAGCAACAGAGAGAGAGAGCGAGAGAACGAGAGAGAGCGAGAGGACACGCTGTGACTAGCTGGTTAGCATGCCTTTGACAGAACATGAACAGTATTGTTCCTTTTTCATTCTGATGTTCATTTTTTGAATGTTATAATAATTCTGGCCATATCTTATAACATGTTTATTATTTTCACTCCAAAAACAGACTGGATTTCAGTTGGCCCTGCTTTTAGGGAGCATTTTGATATTTTATATTTGACTAGAAAGTGCAAACTGGTTTTCACACTTCTGATCATGACTGTTCCTAACTAACATCACATGTCCTTTACCTGTCCCACCACGAGTCCTAAGGGTTCCGGTATGAGAGGAAGTGCTGACCCCCCCAAAGACGGTCAACCCCTGTCCGACAGGGGCATGGAAGTTGTTGTAATTGGGGATGGCGGTGACTCCGAAGCTAGGGTAATGCTGAGGTGTGGGGTCGGCCCCATAGCGGTAGCCTGCTCCCTGGGAGATGCTGGTGTCTCGGTCGTCTGTGAGTTTGGTTGCTTCCTTATCCTTGCATTGCACACAGCCCATTATCTATAATCTGTCGATGACAGGAGAAAGAAAAGACATCAGGGTGGTTCAGATGAAACTTGTTGACTCGAGTAAACAATCATAGAAAAACTGCAGAGACACTGAATGACTGCTCAGTGAACATAAAAGACAGCAGATTGTGGGTGTGTAAAGACTCATTTAGATCATAGCTCTTAAGTGAATGTGACAGTGGAAGATTCCATCAATAATAAATAAAATGTGATAATGGGCGAGAGAAATAAAGACGGAAGACTAAAAGACCATTTCAGGCAGTGAATTCAATTTATATACTCTAAGCTCAACTGATGGACACATGATGTCATATCGCTGGTCGAGAGATTAACAATTGTCTGTATAATTACCTTTATTATCGCCATATTAATACTAATATTCAGAACTAAATTTAGAATTTACACTGCCCAGAACATAATTTGTACCCATTTACCAAGCATCAGTGATATCCATGAAGAGATGTGTCTACACAGAACCCAAAGAACACTAAAAGACAACACCCACCCTGTTCACCCAGCTGGCAAAATTATTAATAATTAATAATTATATATTTAAGTATCCACTGCAATACCACCAGGCTACAGAGGAGTTTCTTTTACTCAGACTGTGACATTCCTGAAATCATCAGCACTACACCATGAATAGTTTATTTTTACAACTTGATTATTCTTAACTCATTAGTATAGTTCTTTGTGTGTAGCTTAGGAAACTACATCAGAATTTTTTTGTACAATCGTGTATTAACATAATCTCAAATCTTGTGGAGTGTGCCCTGTCAAAGTCACGATATCTCAGCCTCTACTTTTTTGAGCAGAACCATTGTTTAACCAACTTTCAAGTTGAGTTTTGTAAAATGATAAGTCAAATTTGCTGATGATACGCCCATAGTAGGACTGATAACAAATAACAAGTCAGCCTACAGGGAGGAAATTCAGCATCTGACAGAATGGTGTTCGGACAGTAACCTTGACTTAAACACCTTGAAAACCAAGGAACTGATTGTGGATTTCCGGAAATCCAAACACACAGAGCTCTCTGCCCTCCACATGCACAGAAAGGAAGTAGAGGGGGTAGAGAGCTTTAAGTTCCTTGGGGTTCACATTAGGGATCGACCGATTATCGGCCGGGCCGATTATCGGCGCCGATATTCGGCATTTTGACGCATATCGGCATCGGCCTTTGTTTTTAATCCGATGGCCGACAAGAGATCAATTTAAAACTGGGTTATTTTGGCTCTGATGCAGCCTCTGTCTGCTGTCACTACGCTGTCTCCAGCATTGTCCCACCCACAGCACCATCTGATTGGTTACACGCTCTGGTTACACGCAGAGCCACAGCACAGGTAACAGCCAATCAGCAGTGAAAGCCGTGCATGCACAGTGCTCACACACACGCGGCGGAGAGGAGAAAAAGTTTTGCCACCATGTAAAACTAGATTCAAAGCCCGGCGCTGTTCCTTGGGGCTTGGTTTCGAAGGTAACATAAGGCAGCAGACTCTCCTACACTTGTATTAAACATCCCAGTCCTCTACAGCTCACAGCTGCTAGGAACATTAGTGTGAGCCCATTAACGTTATAGAAACATAGGCAGCAGCTCTGCTGCTCGCAGTCGCTCCAGACGTGCCTCTTAATCACTTGAAACAAGGTTGCTGATAATATCGATATGGAAATAGTCCATGATAGGAGAAGTCTCTGTATGAGTGAGAGAGTAAAAACCTAATAAACTCAATTCAGTCGTTTTATTGCAGGGAAGCTCGTTAAGGTGAAGGCTGATTAGCTTTTAGCGTAACGTCAACGTTAGCCCAGCGGTCCGCTTCCTCCTTCTCTGGCTCGAGACGCTCAGCAGACTGTAGCGAAACTCTACAACTCACGACTACTAACGTTACTGTGAGGCCCAATACGTTACCGGCAGCTGTCTGTTCCTGTGATCAACACTGATTATTAAAGTGAAGATGCCGTAGGCTATTTGGTGTTTTTAACGGTTTAATCACTTGAAACAAGGTTGCTGATAATATTGATAGGGAAATAGTGGTAAAAGTAAGAAGTGTGTGTGTGTGTGTGTGTAAGCCACATGAGAAGCTGCAGAAACTGACAGCAAAGCCCCTGCGAAAACTGTAGGGCAATAATGGCTGTTTAACTACCAAGTTATTTTACTTTACCCTTTTCTGTGTTGATTGAGAGATCCCAAGCAGCAGAAAATGACATATTGTTAGATGAAGTGTGTCCTGAAGCTGTCTTTGACAGTTTCTTGTAGAGAGGAGCAGGATATTGCTGTTCAGGACTTAAGACACAATGTAACTGCATCATAAAGCCTACATGAACTATTTATTTATTTGTTTACATTTTAATTTACCTTTATAAGACGTGCTGCCGAGCCTGGGAGCTCCCTGCACTTTCTGTTAGAATTTTACAACAAAGATGTCTATTGTCTAAGATAAAAAAAACAACCTTTTACATGTTGCAAATTGGATAAGCTGTTTAATAAACATATGCGTAAAGGTTAAGTGTCGGAATTTTTGGTTTATTCAAAATTTTGACGCCAATATTTTCCCTTTTACTGCAAATGAATATCGGCTCCAAATATCGGTTATCGGCCTCCCTGACTACTAATAATCGGTATCGGTATTGGCCCTGAAAAACCCATATCGGTCTATCTCTAGTTCACATCTTGGCCGACCTCACCTGGAGCACTCACATCTCTCATCAGGTGGGAGGCCCAACAGAGACTATACTTCCTCAGGAAGCTAAAGCATGCTCACCTCCCTCAACACCTGCTGACCAACTTCTATCGGTCAGTGATAGAGAGGCTCCTGACCTACTGCTGCAAGGTGTGGTTCTCCAGCTGCACAGCACAGGACAGGAAGGACCTGCAGCAGGTGGTGAGGGCAGTGGAGTGTGTCATTGGGACGACACTACCCCCTCACAGAGACATTTACACTGGCCGACTCCAAAAGAAGGCCATCTGTATTGTTAAGGAACCCACTCAGCCCGGACATTACATGTTCTCCCCTTGCCCTCTGTGAAGAGATATAGATCTATCAGATCAAAGACAAACAGACTGAAGAACAGTTTCTTCCCACAGGTAGTGAAAAGCACAACCCCCCCTTCACCCCTCACTCTATAAAGACTTTCACACCAGTGTAATAAACCCCCACCCCACCTCATTTATATACTCACCTGAATCTTGTGTCTATCTATCCATCCATCCATATAATGGATAGATCAGCGAGAAGCAGGAAATGTATTCACTGGTGACACAGTGTGAGGACAGTGAGTGGAATAATGAAGGACAAGTGTGGGCTTTCCCTTCTAAGCATCATGATTAGGATCATAGGAAGGAAGTTCCCTCTTCTACTGATTAATGGTGTCACTGATGATAAAAAAACCCACTCAGAATTAATATAATCACACACCAATTATATGACAAGCTGCTAGAGCCAGGAGGTGAGGAGAGGCGTATAAGGCATTTCGACTTCAGACTGGCAAGTAACTTGAACAACTCCTCTGCTGCTAATCAAGTGAACAGACTTGTTTACTGCATGGGGGACGAGGCTGACAATGTGCTACGGGCACCAGCAATATGATGCAGTTAAAAAAAGGATTTGACACATATTTCATTCTTAAGAAAAAATTTAATCTACGAGTGGGCTAAGTTCAACAAGAGAGTGCAGCAGTCTACAGAGGCAGTGCATTTCTTCATCACAGCACTACATGCACTGGCAGAGAACTGTGAGTATGGAGAACTACATGATGAACTTTTGAGAGACAGGCTAGTAGTGGGTCTCAAAGATTCATTACTGTTGGAGAGGATGCAGCTTAACAAAGACCTCACTCTCACTAAAGCCGTTATAATGACTAGACAATCAGAGGAAACTGAATGACAACAGACTGATTTGAGAGGGGAGTTGTTGAGTGCTGCCAAGGCTGTTATGGATGTTGTGCATGTTAAAAGGGGAAAGCAGCACAGATTTAAAGCCAAGGAACAGGCACAGGGACAACAGAGTAAAATAGAAAATGCAAAATAAAGTGGGAAACAAAGCATGTCCTAGATGTTCGAAAGAATAAGACACAGTGGTGAAGAACTCAAAAAAGATCAAAAACCACTCTATGGTCCTGTTGGGGTTGAATGACTAGTTTTCAACAACAGAGGGTCAGCAACAGAGACTCTATCATATGGAGAGACCAAACAAGGTTGACCAGAACTGGGCCATACTTCATCTCCTGGACATAATGCAAGTGAAAAGGTAGCGTCCGAAAGACGTAAACAAACGAAAAGACCGGAACGTATCAGCCAAGTACAGTCTCTTGTGCAACAGTCACCCGGAGAAGGTGCCCTTTTGCAAGGCGACCTTCATTAAAGTGTTTGGTGAGTCCAATTTTCGATTCAGAATTGGCTAGTTTATACCGTTTTGTAGGTTTCTCCCTTACGACAAAGATCTTGCTGTAAACAAGCATGCTAACTTGACATGGAAAGTACTGCAACTAATACTAGCCTACTGATGTCATTGCTATAGAGCAGGGGTACAGAAGTGTGTGTGTGTGTGTGTGTGTGTGTGTGTGTCACTCCTAATGGCTTTGAGGTTAATAAAAACTGTAGAACGCCTGTAAAGACGAGAGAGAGAGAGACAGAGATGTGTGTGAAAGGTGATATGTTAAGCAAAAGAGGTTCCTGACCCCTGCTAAGGACAAAACTGGAATTGGGAAGGGGGGGTAATAGCAAGTTCGTTGTGTGTAATTCTGTTTATTTCATACTGACTCCAATCAATGTATATGACAATCTAAATAATTTACTTTCACAGGTATCAGCAAAGACCATGTGCCCGGGTGGCTCAATATTATGCTGAGACTGCTGCTGCAAGTGACCTGAATGTGCACAAGATGCATGAGCTCTTTGAGGCTCAAACCATGCTCAGAACAGCTACTCCCTCTATTTCTCTGTGTTCTCTAAGGATTTAAATCTTGGCTTCGGTCACCCAGCTATGTTCTCCCATGTCCCATCAGTTTTATGGGACATGAGGAAAAGTCAGTATTTGACCTGTCTGAGTAAGCCAACTAGTTGGTTGAGCAGGTGCTAACGTCCGGTTAGCTAGCGACTGCAGTGATTGCATTAGGAATCATGGCAGCCTAAAATCAATGTTGGGTAAACTGAATGATTTTTTACAGATATATTTTTGCTAATAACACACTGGATTCATGTTAATGTGAACTTTCAGACAGACTTAAATTTGTAAAATAATATAATATTCAAACAGTCTAAATATCAAATAATAATTTGGTGTCCCACATGCCGCAACGCTGAGGACCCCTAGACCCCCTGATCAAGACCCAGGGACTAGACACTTCATTGATTAATGGTGTAAATAATCAGAAGTTTAATCGATAATGTAAATAATTGTTAATTGCTGCTATAAGTCATGACTTTTTCTTTAGTGCCTCCCTCTAGACAAACTTCACATGAGGTATGCTCACATGCACACCAGAAATAGAGTTTCTACTATTTAGACTTGGCTATTCTTTTTGCTGTATATATGTGTTAACCTTATAGTCTTGTTGACATTCAATGCAAATTTTCGTGTACATATTATGACCTTCACAAAATAATCGAGGGCGTTTATGGTTGGGTCTTTGTTGATGCCAGTGCAGCCACTCAGACAAACCTTTTCTACGATTTAGAACAACAGCCTCATCGTGACTGACACACCATAACCACTCTTTCAACATAATTATAGACTGTTCCCACAAATTGCATGCTGGTGCAGACAGAGGTCGAAATGCCCATCAAATCAATCTGAGGTTGACCCAGGAAGTGGGTAGAGAAATCCTACCATATTATTTGGTTTAAATTAAGTAAGATAATGATGTGTTGTCTGAGCCAAGGACCAGCCTTTTAGACTGGAAGATCTAGCTTTACTTTTTGTGTGATGTTCATTCTGTCACCTTTTAAATGTCATCATGTTCCAAGTGTTTGCTCTAAATTCCCTGATATGGCTAACTACTAGGGGTGTCACAATTCTCCAAATCCTATATTCGATTAGATTTCCAATTTAAAAAAGTTAACCATTCGATACTGAATCTTTTTTTTTTTAAGCAAAGATGGCTATGCCATTTTTAGACCAGTCTAGGATCATTGGTTTTATGCCATCATAACTAATTTATATTGTTTAATTATTATTACACAAGATGGTCTCCATGATGTAGTGAGTGATATAATCCATATCATTTGTTTGCAACAAACAAAATAACAACTTATTGTCAAATTTAAATAATTTATCAATAATATAAATGTAACAAAAACTTGTTTCAGCAGTCAATTCGAAAATAGCTGTAAACATAAAAGCAGAAGACATTGAGGTAACGTGCCATATAGTGACCCTTTTTTGTAACTGAAGTGTGCACTATTCATGGCAGATGAGAAGAGTGTACATTTAATGTAGTGTGTTGTGATGGTCATGTAGCTCTGTGTTGCTCTTGAAGTCCACCAATCTGTCTTGAAGGCCACTAAATCTGTGCTGCTCAGACCTCCAATAACTTTTTCAACCTGCAACCATGCAACCTGCTTGGCATATCATACAGTGGTTCCAGTACGAGAATTAAATGCTTAAAGCCAGGGGTTTTCCACCATGAAATAAGGTTGCATGTCTGATGCTACAGATATGCCTCTGGCTCTAGTTATTGCTTTAGCGGGAGTTGGATATTGTGGAAATTTAACTCTAAATGTGGAGTGTGCTGTGTTAACGGTGTTCTTTTCTCAGCTCTGTCCATTTCTTTATGATGCCTGTGGAGATGTCCTGGCATATTTGTTGTGTTGCCTGTGGATGTGTATGCTACACACACATAGCATAGCTTACAAACTGTGGTTTTCTTGTTTAGAACGCAAAAGTTAATAACTCACTGGTAACACAAAATATTTCCACACCGGTGATTTCAGAGAAGCAAGAGGGAGTTCGAGTTCAGTTCATGTGTCTACTATATTACCAGTTGCCATGGTGTCTTTTAATTAGTCCCTACTAACTACAGTGTAAATGTCTACTGGCTTGAAAAATAAGACAGCAGAAAAACTGCATTACAAATTTTGGTTTGGAAAATTTAAAAATGTCAGTGCTGGTGATTCAGCAGTGTTGAAGAGCTGCAAAAGTGACTGCATGGAAAACACTGCATTAAATAACACATAAAGTAAAGGTGCCTTGTGAATAAAAACATAACCTTTGTGCTGACTTCTGCATTAAGGAGATAAAAAAGGGATCAGGATGAGCACTATATCACCTCCATGATCCTTGTAATGGCCTCTGTTTGACCCATATCAATGATCTGGCATCAAATCAAGCAGGTGGAGCAAAATGGCCGGTTCACTTGTGTAGCAGCAGTGTAACAGCACACTCCACATCGACTCTGCTAACCGGTGTTGTAATCCTTTGTGATAGGACACGGGGCAGGCAGGGTCCAGGCAACAATAGCAGCAATGCTGTGGAGGCCACCTCACAAATGGTGTATTTGAGACCTCAGGACACGACAGTAAAGTCTTATCAATACAGCTTAACCACCGCCATCGCTTCTCAATGAAAACCAGTTCAAAGTGTTTCAGAAAATGAAGAAAGTGAGAAATTATAATCCTGTATCACTTCTAACACCAACATCTCGATCTCAAGCCTGGGGCAAAGTGGTGCACAAGTGTAGTGCAGGTGTCATTGCTAGTTTCAGTCCAATGCAGTTCGTCATTTTCACACTCAACACCCACACTGTGTAATGAGCGAATGTACTTGTGCCCACTTGTGTGCCCCTGGGCCTGTTGGTTTTTCAGTTTATTCTCCCAGTCTCCCACTCGTCATCTCAGAAAGCTGCAGGAAAATAGAAAATAGCTACAATGAAAACTGAGGTGGGTCATAGGTTGATTAACAGTTGTAAAGAATCTCTAAAATGAATAAATTGTTCATAGAAGAAAACATAAATTATTCTCCCTTTGCAAAAAGCTTTCAATGTGCTCTCATGATTCATAACATAGCAAGTACCTCCCCCTATGTTTCAGACAGGTTGAACATTAAGTCAATGAGCCCTCAGGGAAAATCAAATTACAGAGCAGCATGTGACCAGGAGTAGAGTGAAATCTATAATTAGTTAAAACAAAAGGCTATTCACTTAACACCGGATGGACACAATGTATTTGCTTCTTTAATTGGAGCTAAAGACCTAAAGCATCTGAATGTGTAAAGAGTGTGATTAAAAGAGCAAATGGGATGAAAAACAGATTAAACCACATGAAATAGGGTGCCATCCACCTATGCCCCATGTCTAAAACGTGGTGAAAAACGTGGGAATGAAGAAAGGGCTTGCCAGAGGCACACTCACGTCCATGTGCTACTGTGGATGAATACATCATGGGGCGGTAGTACAGAGCTAAAGGTATTTCATGGTGTTTAGTGGCAGCCGTCGAGCGAGATGCTGTATATGTAGTCATGGTCAAAAGGTTACACTTGTAAAGAAAATGTATATTATAGCAGATTCAGTTCCAATGATTTCTACAGCTGTAATTTTTCTGTGATGCAATGAGTGGAACACACACTACCTTGTCACAAAAAATATTCATGAAGTTTGGTTCAAATCTGAATTTATTATAAATCTTCTGAAAATGTGACCAAATCTGCCTGCTCAAAGACATAGATATAGTAACTTGGACAGTCAATTTAGGTGATTATAGAAAAATGTTTATATCATGTAGCATGGCATGGCTCTTAACTATTTCTGAGTGAGTATGATTGATAACAGCCTGTGATTGATAACATCTTCTGAGTGATCATGATTGATAACAGCTGGTGACTTTTCTGGGCCCATTTTAATAGGGCTTGTTTGATACACCCACTAGTCTCAGCCACAAACACTACAATGGGAAAGTTGAAAGAGCTCAGCGTTGATCTGAAAGAGTGCATTGTTGATCAGAACAAGTGAGGAAAATCACTTGGAGCCATTTCAAAGCAGTTACAGGTCTCAATATCAACTGCAAAAACAACTGTTTGTAAGTATAAAGTGCATGGCACAGTAATGTCCCTGCCATGATCGGGAAGAAAATGCAAACTATCAACTACTGCTAAGAGAAAATTGGACAGGATGGTCAAGAGTCAACCACAAACCAACAAAAAAGCAAGTCTGCGATAAATTAGAAGCTGCTGGAAGACAGGTGTCAGTGTCCACAGTCAAGTGTGTTGTGCATTGCTCCAGGCTGAGAAGCAGCTGTGCAAGAAGGAAGCTCAACTATAGCTTGCTGCTGATCACATGGACAGAGAAAAAAACCTTCTGAAGTTCTGTGGTCAGATGAAACAAAACTTTAGTGGTTTGGCCACAATGACCAGCAATTAGGGATGCTCCGATTGATCGGCCGCCGATCGTTATCGGCCGATATTGACCCTAAACAGGTTGATCGGTGGGCTCTCAAAGTGCCGATCAGAAAAGCCGATCGCGTGACGTAAATTACCCACGACTGTTTTTCCGCGCGCGTGACGTAAATTACCCGCGACCGTTTTTTCGCTCTTGGCGGCCGGCAGGATGAGCTCTCCGGTCTGGAATTTTTTCACAGTTTCCGAAAAAGATTTAAAACTCGCTGTTTGCAAAACATGTGACGCCGAAATTCCTAGAGGGGGTAACCATCAACGACAATTTAATACCACTAACATCATCCGACATTTGAGAACGCGCCACACAACAGAATACAGCGAATATGAGAAACAAGCCCAGGCAAAACAAACTGCGAAGACACCCGTCACTCAGCCCACCATAAGTGAAGCATTTAGACGTCTGGAGCCCTACGGCAGGGACAGTGAAAGGTGGAGAGATATATCAACTAAGCTTATGGAATTCATTGGACTTGACGAGCAACCTCTTTCTGTGGTGGCAGACGCGGGGTTCCAACGATTGATATCGTTCCTGGAGCCACTTTATGCCCCCCCCGGACGTAAATACCTCACGGATGTATGTCTCCCTCAACTTTATGACACCGTATACAAACACATCGATAGACTTTTGAAAGACGATGTCACATCAATCAGCTTTACAACTGATATTTGGACCTCGAGTGCATGTTTCATGTCGATGTTAAGTTTAACAGCGCATTTCATCGACCCGAACTTTCAGCGACACAACTTTGTACTCCATTGCCAAGAGTTCACGGGGTCACACACAGCCGACACTTTGGCAGAAGCCTTCAGACACATGTTTGAGTCCTGGAGCATCCCAAGAGAGAAGGTCCATGCTATTTTAAGGGACAACGCACGAAACATGGAAAAGGCTATGAGAGGCGCAGCTTTGCCCAGCTTACCCTGTATGGCACATACGCTGCAGCTTCTTGTCTCTGAGGGGGTGCTGTCACAGCGAAGTATTTCGGATATCCTCAGTTCAGGGAGACACATCGTCGGCCATTTTAAACATTCCCCGTTAGCTTACTCCCGTCTTCATGCTATTCAGAAGCAACTCAGCCAGACAGTCAAAAGACTTCAACAAGATGTTCCAACGAGATGGAACAACAGTTTGTACATGCTCCAGAGTCTCTTGGAGCAGAAACTGGCTCTTTCTGTCTATGCAGCTGACTATGAATTGCTCATTGAAATGTTCATTCACTAGTAACCAGTGGAAATTAATCAAGAACATGATCTCCCTCCTTGCCCCGTCTGAGGAGCTCAACCAACAGATCAGCTCATTGTCTGCAACAGCTGCTGATGTTATTCCGTGCATCAAAGCCCTCACACATTTCCTGGAAAAAACAGCTGAGACTGATCACGGAGTCAAAACTTCAAAAACAAGATTGCTGGAAGCGGTCCAAAGACGATTTGTTCACATTGGATCTGAAAAACTCTATGCAGTTGCAACCATTCTGGATCCCAGGTGAGAAACTTATTTCACTTAGCCTAAATCATCTAAATTCATTACAGTCTCACAGAGGTTACATGAAATGAGATGATAAATGTTTAGCATCTGTAAGGTTCCCAGGGGAATGTGTGATTGATTTGAAGGTTAAAGATAAATAAATCAACATAGATGTGTATAGCCTACAGAACATGCAATTCATTTCAGATTTTTTTTTCTGCATTAAAAGATACAAAGACCGATACTTCCCTGACCATCTCAAGCCACACCTATGTGAGGTGCTTCGGGATGTTGTTGCTGTCCTTCCAGGTCACAGCACTCAACAACTGATCAGCTTGGAGGCGTGTGGGTCCAGGTCATCACAAAAAAAGACATCAGCTGCCAGCTCTCTACAGGCAATGTTTGCAGAACTAGTAGATGAAAACGATAAGGAACAGAGATCTGAGGAATCCTCATTCATCTCACAGATTAACCTCTACCTATCTGAGCCCCTAACACCACGTAGTGGACAGCCGCTTGCTTACTGGCAGGCGCACTTGCAGAAGCAGCACGAGCCTACTTGTGTACACCGTGCACCAGTTTGGATAGCGAGAGACTATTCAGCACCGCAGCACACGTTGTGGATGAGAAAAGGAATAGGTTAACTGCCAAAAATGCAGAGATGCTCATACTTATCAAGGAAAATTTGCCATTTGTGTTGACAATTAAGATAGGTCCACCTTAAAAAGCAAATATGGTGGTAGCCTAAGCAGTAGTGCTGGAGCCTGCTTTTCTCAGTTTTGGTCTTTGACTGTTTTGTTGGCATAACTTGAAGGCTGTTTATTTTGTTTCATCTGGGAATACGTTTTATTTTTTATTCCGTTAAGTGGAACTTGCTTATTGCCTCATAGTTAAGGTTTGTTTGTTTGTGCCATGGTTATTCATCCATCTGTAAACTACTCTCTCTCTCTCTCTCTCTCTCTCTCTCTCTCTCTATATATATATATATATATATATATATATATATATATATATATATATATATATTTTTTTTTTTTTTTTTTTCCCCATCAAGTGGATGGATGTAATTTGTGTTTCCTTATAGTTAAGGGCTATTAAGCGATGCAGTGGCAGTAAACTACCTCTTTCTGTTTGAAATGATTTTGATGCTTTTTTTGCCTTACTTGAGGAGTAAGGCAATTAAGTAAATTTCATTTATCTTTATATTAATTTTGTATTATTATTTTGCTCTTGACAGAGCATGTACTGTTACACAAATAAAAAGTTGTTTGTGGTAGGGGAGACCGGGGATGGTTGTAACAAGGGGATGGTTGTAACAGCATCACTTTCACCAATAAAGGATGTCATTAGAGTCATTTGATCAATTTCATGTGTTACCACTCCCTCCCTGACCTTGCATGTGGATTTGCATGTCTGTAGAAAGAAGTGTGTGGGCTTTAAAGCCAAACAAGAAAAAATCAGGTAAGAAACTAATCTTTTGTATCAAGTTTATATTTTGGTTAATACTAACACTGTTGAAGTTTGAATTATGAAACTTATATTGGATTGAAGAGTAGATTCTGAGCTAAAATATGAGTCATTTCATCAACACTAATTTTAAGCTATCGTGCTAGTACAGCTAGCTAAACAATGACTGACAGGGGTGGGGAGGGTTGTAACATCTTCCAAAAAAATGTTACAACCATCCCCGTAAGGGCATCTCATATTTTTTTTCTTTCCTACTCCCTCTTTTAAGTATGCCAAGACGCTGGGTGCGGAAAACGAATAGTCATCACTGTGAATCTGATTCTGATTAGACAGATAATACAGATAAACACACTCACATCCGCATTTTATCATTTGTGCGCATGGTTGTTGTTTCTTGAAGTGGCAAACATCTTCCTTGAATTATTTTTGTGAATTGGGAACTGTTTCTGACCTCCCACTGCAGTTTTCTGTTCTCATGAGTAGTCCATTCATATGTATTATTTAATATTTTTTCAAATAATGTTCTTTGAGTCTTAGGATCAATGCCACTGAGAATGTTTTTCATTTACCCATCAGTGATAAGTTCTTTTTGGTCTTAGTAAATCACTGGAAGATGTTTGAGTGTTAGCATGTGCACAATAAATTTATATGGAGGCATATTTTGTGGTGTGGTCTCAGTTTTTAGTTACCCCGGGTTGTGTTACAACCTACCCCGGTAGTGGGGTAGGTTGTAACAGCGGCACTCCTTGCATTTGACATTAAATAATTATTTCTGTGATATAGTTGGAGGAGTGGGAGGCATTTCTATTTGTAGAGGACAAATGAGGGTACTTTGTGTCAAAATTTGAGAGCCCAAACATGAACACTCTGCAAGTTATAGGAGCTGAGACAAAAAGGGTTACAACCATCCCCGGTCTCCCCTACATAAAGATCTTGATTGTATTTATTTATTTTAGTACAAATGTTTTTTACCACTTTAGGTGGTGCACAAGGCTAGACTGTAAATACAGGACATTGAGGATTATTATTCTCCCATACATTCTGTGATCGGTGATCGGTGATCGGTATCGGCAGATTTATGATTCCTGTGATCGGTGATCGGATCGGCCCCCAAAAATGCTGATCGGAGCATCCCTACCAGCAATATGTTTGGAGGCGACAAGGTGAAGCCATTCACCCCAAGAACACCATATCTACTGTCAAGCAAAGTGGTTTTATGCTGTGGGGCTGTTTTGCTGCCAGTGGATCTGGAGCTCTAAAGAAAGTAAATGGAATAATAAAGAAGGAGCAAAAACTAAAATTATCAGCCACAAGATTGGGTGCAGTTGGGTTTTCCAGTGGGACAATGATCCCAAAGACACATCAAAAGCAGTGAAATTCTAAATCAGACTAGAATTAAGGTTTTGGGATGGACTTCCCAACTTGAACCCCATCGAGAACATGTAGACTGTGCTGAAGAAACAAGTTCATGCCAAGAAGCTAACAAATTTAGTTGTACTTCACCAATTCTGTCAAGATGAGTAGTTAAAAATTCAGCCAGCACTACCAGAAGCTTGTGGATGGCTATCAATGGCTATCTTGTGGGGCGGCAGTAGCTCAGTCAGTAGAGACTTCGACCAGAGGGTGGCCAGTTCAAGTCCAGCTACAGACCACAATATGGAAGTGGACTGGTAGCTTAAGAGGTGCCAGTTACCTTCCTGGGTTACTGCCGAGGTGCACTTGAGCAAGGCACCGAAACCCCCATGTGCTCCCCAGGTGCCATTGTGTATATATATATATATATATATATATATATATATATATTAATTTGTCATACAATGTGATCTGATCTTTATCTAAGTCAAAGGTATTGACAAAAATAATGTGTCTAAAATAATAACTAGGGTTGGGACAGAAAAAATAACGTGACAAAAAAATAATGCATTTAATCGCAATCTATTTTGCACTGTGAGATGCGGACAGAGTAGACGTGTTTTTTTTAGCTCCTCGTGGCACATTGAATTCACTATTTAAAAGTGCATTTTTTGCATGCCAGACTTTCCATTTTTGTCGTAAAGACTTCGCATTGTGCTCATCCTTGAGTTTATCAAATAGTGCAGCACGAATGTCGACCAAAACCTCACGAGGCGGAAAAGGAGCTACTCGCTCACCAACAGAAGCTGCTACTAGTCGCAATCAAGCTAGCACGAAACCTGCGGGTATGTCGTCGGCCGAGGAGGAAGACGAGCTTCCACTTATTTGGCAGAAAATGTCAAATAAGCTGCTGCTGTCCTTTAACGAGAGGTTCGACAAGTTTGAGCTGAGTTTCCAGAGTCTTTTGTCCGCCCAGAAAGCACTCACGGAGAGGCTGTCCGTCAACGAAACTCAGACCGCGGACCACGAACAGCGCATCCATGCTGTGGAAACGTCAGTCGCCGAGCTGCAGCAGGAAAATAAAAAGCTCCGGGCCAAGCTTTCGGACCTGGAAGGGAGATCCAGACGCAACAACATAAAGATTGTCGGCGTTCCCGAAGGTGAAGAGAAAGGGAGGCCGACCGAGTTCGTCTCCAACTTAATTCCCAAGCTGCTGGGGGATGACAGCTTCACCAAGCCAGTAGTCATCGATCGGGCGCACCGCACTCAACAGCCCAAACCACCGGAAGGCTCCAGACCTCGCACAATAATTGCACGGGTACACCTCGCACAGGATAAAGAAAAGATTCTGCGGCTCGGGAGACAGCGGTCGTTGGATTACGGAGGTCAGCGTATTTTGATCTTTCCCGACTATACTGCGGAGGTGTTGGAGCAACGGCGGAGCTTTCGTGAGGTGCTTCAGCTGCTGGGGGAGAAGGAGATTCGCCACTCGCTGCGCTTCCCGGCCAGGCTCCATGTCCATTACCAGGATCAAGTGAAGGTATTCAGCAACCCGGTAGAAGCGAAGAACTTTGTCGACCAAAATCTTTGAAAGGCTATATTTTGACAGTGCAGAGAGTCTAAACATGCACTGAGTGAACATCTACTATTTTTCCTTATGCTTAACCTGTTCTGTAATGTGTGTGCCATAGAGGAGCTGTGAGCTGGAGGTGTTTTTCTCTGGAGTTTTTTTCTCCGTTGCCCGGTGGTCCCTGATGTGGATGAGGGTAACTTTGCTTCGTTTGGGGAAGCACTGGTTGGGGGTTTTGTTCATGTATTTGTTAACTGTTACTTGTTACTTGACGTGTTTTGTTTGTTGCTGGCTGCCAAACTCAATGTTGCCTTTATGTTTTATCATAATGTTGGTATCTTTTGTTGCGTATTGTTTAATATTGTCGCACCTTCAAGGTATCACAAACGAATAACACGCTTGATTCCATATCCCTGGTTTCTTGGAACGTCCGTGGTTTAGGCCACCCGATAAAGCGAGGTAAAGTTTTTGCGCATTTGAAGTCATTGAAATCTGACATAGTATTCTTGCAAGAAACGCATGTCAAAGCCACTCAGCATAGGATACTCAGAGCTAACTGGATTTCACAGGTCTACCAATCACCTTTCACAACCAAAGCTAGAGGCGTTGCCATTCTTTTCCATAAATCTGTACCCTTCCGTTTTCACTCTTCCATAACTGATCCAAATGGCAGGTTTATAATTTTATCTGGCTATATTAATTCATTTCCCATTATACTGGTAAATATCTACGGACCGAACACAGATGACCCAGCCTTTTTTCGCAAGGTGTTTGACCTGATCCCAGATGATGATTCAAGTCATATACTGATTGGGGGTGACTTCAATTGTTATCTGGATCCATATCTCGATAGGCTCTCCTCCGCTCCCCCACCTAAAATCCTTGGTGGACAAACTCTTAACAATTTGATGAAGTCGAAGAAAGTGGTGGATATTTGGAGATTACAGCACCCATCTGATCGCGATTATTCTTTCTACTCTCATGTACACAGATCATACACACGAATTGATTACTTTTTAGTAGATTCTAGATTAATGTCAAATATTGACCACAGTAAATACCACAGCATAATAATATCAGATCACAGTCCTGTCACACTTAAACTTAAATTGTCTCTTCCTAAGCAGGCCTATAGTTGGCGATTTAACCCTTTTTTGCTCACAGATCAGGCATTTAAGGAATACATTACATCACACATCTCGCAGTTCCTTGAGATCAATGACAATGGGGAGGTGAATGATTCAACACTGTGAGAGACACTCAAAGTATATATCAGGGGTATAATTATTTCTTACGAAGCAACATCGAAAAGGACTAGGAGAGGCAGGTTGGACACGATTGAGAAAGAACTGCTAATGGCAGAACAGGCTTATAGAACCTCTTTGCTCCAAACAGATTATAACAACATTCTTAAGTTAAAATATGAATACAATTCCATTTTAGGGGAACAAATTTGCAAGACACTTCTAAAACTTAAACAGAGACATTTTGAGCTTGGCGACAAACCACAGAAGTTATTGGCCAGGCAGTTAAAGGGAGAACAAGCAAAACGATCCATCTACAGAATTAAATCTAAATCTGGTTTGATGCTAACTGACTTAAAGGATATCAACAAACGATTTAGTGAGTTCTACTCTGAAATTTACACTTCTAAATCAACAGCTACACAGGAAGACTTTGACCAGTTTTTTGATTCACTTCAGTTCCCACAGCTGGATGACGTTTTCAGGGAAAATTTAGACTCAGACTTTGCACTTTTTGAGTTACAAGAAGCCATCAAAACATTTCCTACTGGAAAGGCGGCCGGACCAGATGGTTTTGGGCCAGAGTTTTACAAAACCTTTCTTGATCTCCTTGCTCCTATTTTGCTGCGAATGATTCAAGATACATTTAAAAACAAGAGGCTCCCATCCTCTCTTAATGAAGCAAACATTTGTGTTTCATTAAAAAAGGATAAAGAGGAAACAGACCCTGGCAGTTACAGGCCCATCGCTCTCCTAAACTATGATTTGAAAATACTCACAAAAGTATAAGCAAACCGCTTGGGCAAGCATATAGCTACTATCATTCACCCGGACCAAACAGGTTTTATCCCAGGCAGGTACTCCTTCTGTAATGTCCGTAAAATTCTCAATATCTTATATGCTACTTATGGCAAGGACGATAGAGCTGCCATATTATCTTTAGATGCTCACAAAGCATTCGATATGATAGAGTGGCCCTATTTATTTGCGACATTGAGAAGGTTTGGTTTTGGCGACACATTCATAGAATGGGTTAAAATATTATACACTGATCCAAAATCCTTCATTCTCACAAATGGGGATAAATCTAGTCCGTTTTCCTTGCAATGTGGCGTTCGCCAAGGGGACCCATTGTCTCTACTTCTGTTTGATATCACACTGGAGCCGTTGGCACTTGGCATTAGGGGTCATCCAAACATTAAAGGCATCAAGTTGGGCGACATCGAGACCTGAGTAACCATTTACGCGGACGATCTCCTTGTTTGTTTGGCCGACCCAGCAGTTTCTATCCCCGTCCTACTGGACTACATAAATTCCTTTGGGAAGATTTCTGGTTATACCATCAATTGGCAAAAGAGCGAATTTATGCCCTTAGTGAATCAATTTACTGAGGACTTCCTGAGTAAGTTGCCTTTCAGAGTAGTGAATGATTGTTTCTCTTATTTGGGAATGAAACTGACCAGGGACCCAGAGCATCTTTTCAGATTGAACTTCATAGAAGCATTAAAGAAACTCAGTGTGAATATCGAGTCTTGGAGGACACTGCCCTTATCCATGATTGGACGGGTTAATGCTATTAAAATGGTGAGCCTATCTAGGTTTCTTTATCTTTTTCAAAATCTGCCTGTGTACTTAAATGCATCCTTTTTTAAGAAGCTTGATTCTATTATATTGCCCTTTGTGTGGGGCTACAAATCACACAGGATATCCAAGGCTCACCTACACAAACCTCTTAGGAAAGGTGGCCTTGGTCTACCTATTTTTAAACATTACTACTGGGCGGCTAACTCCAGGGCTCTTATGTATTGGAAAAGCGGAGGTGAACTGATTGACAAGAGCCCTTCGTGGTTACAACTGGAAGCCTCTGCGGTCAAAAATTCTTCACTTCCTGCCCTTCTGTTTTCTGGCTCTGCCCTGGTAGATAAGTCAATTAAACTAAATTTTACCCTAAAGCATTCTTTGCGAATATTGGGTCAGATAAAGGTGGCCTGCCAGAATCCCAGTGTTTCCCTTCATGCTCCAATATGTCAGAATCATTCATTCAAGCCTGGATTGCTGGATGGGGTGTTCACGGTCTGGAGAGAGAGGGGTATCGAAACTTTTTTAGATCTGTACATTGATGGCAAATTTGCATCTTTTACTCAATTAAGGACTAAGTTTAATCTTCCAAATTCACATTTCTTTCGATATCTTCAAGTCAGACATTTCACCAAGGAGAATTGCTCACACTTTGAATTCACACCTACCACACATCCTTTTTTTGGAAATTTCTTACTCCCTCCGGACTCAAAGCAGCTGGTATCAAAATTTGTGAACTGCTTTACCTCTACTATTTCTTCAGATCACATTAGGGATGCCTGGGCCAGTGACCTGAATTCGGAGATATCAGCAGAGTTCTGGGAAGAGGCAATGTCCCGAGTTCATTCTTGTTCTATTAACTCACGCTACAGGCTAATTCAGTATAAGGTGATGCATAGACTACACTACTCAAGAACAAAACTAAACCGTATCTTTCCTTCGGTGTCTCCTCTATGTGACAAGTGTGGTACAGCTGAGGGATCACTAGCGCATCTATTCTGGTTCTGCCCGACTCTACATAGTTTTTGGACTGCAATCTTCGAGTGGCTTTCGCTAGCCTATTCCAAAGACATTCAGCCTAACCAGGATCTGGCCATCTTTGGATGCTCTGCATTGTCTTTTGAGCTACCATGCAACGTGCAGATGGCTTGGCAGATAGGAATGGTGGTGGCTAAGAAACTTATTCTCCTGACCTGGAAGTCCACCACTCCACCTTCTTTTGCTCACTGGCTGAGAGAAATGCTATCCATTATACAGATGGAAAAACTCCGTCTGCACAAACCGAAGACACAAAATAGATTTGAGAGAACATGGGGGCCTTTTTTGGCAAAGTCTCACATCACCTGATAACCACAGGGACTCTGATTTATCTGGCTAAATAACGATGTAGTATGGTGTTGGATTGGATTCACTTATTCATGTAATTTTACCTCGCTCTGGAGATACTGACATTGCGACAGCTACGTTTGACAGAATAGAATTGTGAACTGTACGGCAGCCTTGGTTGTTTTTTCTTTTTTGTTTTTGTTTTTTGTTGTTGTTTGTTTTGTCTTTCTCCTGTATGTCCTATTATTGTCTTTGTAAAACTTGTAAACTATAAATAAAGTATTATAAAAAAAAAAAAAACTACCGGGTGGAAACCTGGATAAAAGCAGGGAAGAATTGTGCAAGAAAGAATATGCCTGTCACCGAAGCACTTCCAGCCTCGGCTACCACCTTAATGCCAAACACGTTGCAGCTAGCTCAGACAATGCTCCTAGTTCGAGTAGGCAGTGTCGCCAATCCACCACCATTTTTATTCCACCATAGTTTACAGTTGGGATGATCTTTTCATGATGATATGCCTTGCCCTCTCTACGCCAGATGTAGTGCTGTGTGTTTTTTAAAAAAAAAAGTTGAATCTTAGTTTCATCACTCCACAAAACATTTTGCCAATACCACTGTGGAGTGTCAATGTGCTCTTTTGCAAACTTCAGATGTGCAGCAATGTTCTTTTTAGTAAGCAGCGGCTTTCTTCGTGGTGTCCTGCCGTGGATACCCTGCTTATTCAATGTTTTACGTATTGTAGACTCATGAACAGAGATATTAGCCAGTTCCAATGATGCCTTCAAATCTTTGGCTGTCATTCGGGGTGGTTTCTTTCCCTCATTGATGAGTCTTGGTTGTGCTCTTGGTGTCATTTTGACTGGGCGCCCACTTCTTGGTAGAGTAGCAACAGTCCCAATGTGTCTCCATTTGTAGATTGTTTGTCTAACTGTAGACTGGTGAATTTCTAAAGTCTTTGAAATAACTTTGTAACCCTTGCCAGCTTTATGTAAATCAACAATTCTTGATAGTAGATCTTCTGAAAGCTCTTTTTGGTGAGGCATGGCTGATATAAGCATGTTCTTGTGCAGAGCAAACGCCAAAGTTTTGAGGGGTTTTTATCAGTCAAAGTAGCTGTAGTCCACACCTCCAAACTTATTATCTTAACGAGACTTCAGGTGTGCTAAAACCTGACTCCAATTAGCTTTTTTGAGGTCATTAACTCAAGGGATCATATACTTTTTCCACAAGCACTATGAGGTTTTTTTTTGGTTGTTCTCAAGAAAGACATGAAAGATCAAAATAATTTCGTGTTATTATTACACATTATATTTGTCAATACCCTTGACTTAGATGAAGATCAGATCACATTTTATGACAAATTTATTCAAAAAAACATGAAATTCCAAAAGGTTCCCATACTTTTTCTTGCCACTGTATATACGCAGATCAGGCATAACATTATTCCACCTGCCTAATATTGTGAAGGTTCCCCTTTTGCAGTCAAAACAGCTCTGACCTGTCAAGACATGGACACCAGTGTGTTTTATAGTGGATACACTGAGTCCTGTAGATGCACGATCAGACTGGGATCTGGGGAATTTGGAAGCCCCGTCAACACCTTGGGCCCTTAGTTTGTGTTCCTTGAGCTGTTCCTGAGTAGTGTTTGCAGTGTGTCAGGGAACACTGTCCTGCTGGGGGGCCAATGCCATCGGGTAGTGTTGTTGTGATGAGGGGTGTACTTGGTCCACAAACAGTGTTTGGATGGGTGGTGCGTGTCAAGTGGCATCCAAGGTTTCTCAGCAGAACATTGCATGAGATGATCAATGTTGTTTACGTCGCCTGTCAGTGGTTTTAATGTTGTGGCTGATCAGTGTATATATGTATGTAGATATGTAGATATGGTAAGTACTCCATGTAGATATGGTAAATACCAATAGTGATAGAGGTAGTTGGTCGAAAATATTGTGATACTTAATTTCTTCACCAAGTTCTAGCATTTAAGAAGTATTTTTAGAGGAGATTTCAACATATCAAGATACATTTTGTGTATAATGACACAAGCAAACATTTTAATATGATTTTAAGGCCATATCACCCAGCCCTGCTTAAAAAAAAACATAGTTGTCACTTATGGCCACTGCCCATATAAAAATATTTAGTGCACCTTTATAAAACTGAGTGCTGTATCCCTTTGTTAGTGAAATTTGTGTTCCATTAAACAGTATATGTCTAAAGGTTTAAACATTATTAACACTGACATATTCAGTTTCACTGCAGAGTTGACTTTGTAACTTTGTTAGGTGTTGCATGCTGCTTTGAAAACTTATAAAGTTACAAAGTGCTGACTGCCAGACATTTCTCACATCCAACAGCTGGAATTTATCTAAGTATGACCTAGTCTAATAGTTTGTTACTGTAGTAAAGTTAATTCAGAATGTAAGTTTTTTCCATTAAGTGTTCACATTCATTTTGCCTGTAGCCCACTGCTACGGTGGTTGACTTATGGCTCAGTCACACCCGCATTTATAACAGCAACATTTTAACAAACTCAGTTCATTTCAATACAAGTGAATTTGTTAATTTATGCCAGTGAGGAATTGTTAACTCTCTTCACAGCGCTGACCTTTTGGATAGCAGAGCTTATTACAGCTGTGTGGCAACATGGAGGAGTCATCAGAATTTCACAACGCTAAGCTCCTGGAATTTCTGGTACAGAGAAGAGTAAGAGAAGACAACGGAAGTCAAGGAGAGAGAGGACAAGGAGGTGGCAGGTAATGTCATAGAAAGACAGGAGGACAGGCAGGGAAGGATTCATTTCCAAGACACTTTACAAATGGAGCAGGCTACTAATGGCTGCTGTGCACCCCTTTCTGCCACACGAAGGTCTTGTCTCTGCACTTCCAGCATGCTGTCCTGCCACTGTGATGCAGCATCGTGCAGAGGGAGAAGGACTATGCCAGTCAAGGTTAGCCATTCACACAACAAAGACAGATGGAAAGACGTAGCCCCACAATCATCAACTGCACCACACACATACATTCTCTCTCTGTCGCTTCCACTTTTATTCCTTAATATGCACATGGTGTATCTGATATCAGCATGCTAATAATTAATGCTGTTCCAGGACCATCATTGCAACTGACCAATAGCTGTTGCTTCGCAACTTGTGTTGGAGTTATTCCTGTAATATCATAGTTAATGTTGTTCCACGAATCATTTCTACTCATCTTAAGGGCAACAGTGGCGTAAACCACATCTCAAGCAAACCATCATGGTTTAGTGGTTTACATATGAGGCAGTCTCCCAGGAGACCAGGAATTGAATTCTGCTAAAAAACATATTGAGAGATTTCCTCCTTTCCTTTCCTGTTTCCTTTTTATTTCCTTGTCTTTACAGTTTTCTTTAGTTGGTTCTGTTTAGGGAACTAAAATACTTTAGGTTTAGAATAGACCCTGTAAATAGACCCTTTCAACACATTAAACATGTGTTTGAAAAGTTATCGTCTCCCATGTATACATTATCTTTATCCCTGAGTTACTACGCTATGACATAACAAATACATTTAGTGTTGGCCCTGGAGCAGCATTAACTATGATGTTCCAGGAACAACACCAACATGGCAATATCAGATCACTGCAGTTGACTCATCAGTTCACAGAACATATGTTCAGCCTCAGTGTTGAATCACTTAGTTTAACTCTGTCCACTATTGCCTCACCTCTCATCACAATTGGGGCCTGATGTGAAGGTAGATCATTAATCACTGTTCACTGATGAGAAGACAGTGTGGAGGAGCAAGAGGGGCAGCATGACAGGTAGGACACACTGAAGGAAAAGATAGATTCAAATTTAAGGGTAGCATGCCTTGTTAACTGGTTAACTTAAGTAACTAGCTGTTATTTCCAAGGCCAAGAGTTAGTATATAATCAGTTATTTACAATCAGGTATGGGAATCAAGTGATATTGGTCCACGTCTCAAGCAAGTCCGAAGTCATCCTTCCCAAGTTGCTCATAACTGGTAATATTACACAGACAATTGTAATGTTGACACTGACAATATTGCAGCATTGACTTGATTTGAGACATTTAAGTCAAGTCAGGAATCTTTAACTACCATATCAAACCTCAAATCAATTATTTTCGGTCAAGTCAAGTTGGAAGTCATCAAAACAGTGACATGAGTCCAAGTCACGATTACATGAGTTCACATCACTGCCTACAGTAATATGTGATGTAATGATTGTAAAAAAAGGATTAACACCACTAACAGCCATTTTGACTGCTACTTATAAATGCAATATCTGAGTTTATACTAGCTAATGCTAGCAGTCTGTCTCACCATGTGCTAGATTTGGAGAGCTATTCTGAGGATTCAACAAACTCATGGAGGGAATAGTACTTAGATAGCTACAGCTGATATGATCTGCCAGCTGCGTATAATTTCAGGTGCTAAAATCAACAGTCACCACTAAAAATGAGAAGCTTGCTTTTGTCTGAAATCAAGGACTCCACAAATATTGAGCTGTAAATCTGCCACTGTTATTATTGTAAACTGCATACATGGAACGCCTAATTAGAAAGCTTGATGGGCATAACAAGAGTAATCAAGATGAACTATGAATTTATCTTTTTTTCCAACTGGCAGGATTTCTTTTACATACCTTTTGAGAAGAAAGTTATTTTGAAATTAGAGACAAGAAACCTAAAATGGTATACATCAGAAGCCCATCTCAAACTTTGAAACTATGAAAGACAGCAAGTTTAAATGTTATCCCAGTTATTCAATTGAGTTTTTATGACCTTAACTGTATGAACTGAATAAACAATTATTTTATTGTTGCTTGTTGCAAGACAAAAATGTCCTAAGAACCACTCTTTTAGCAAAATGTAGCAATTTCAGTCAAAACATGAATCCATCAAAATTTGTATTCCATTTAGGTCACAAATTGGGTGAAACATACTGTACATGTAAAATATGTTGTAAATATTGTACACTTATTGTATTAACACTTTATATTTTGTCTGGACACTGCACATCACACGTAAAACTTAATTTAATAATCTATGAATAAAAAACACTCTTAGAACAACCCTCTAACTGCAGCCCAAAATTCAAGCAGGTCTGGGTCATGTTGTGGGTCAATTAGGTCAGCTGGCACATCACAGAGGAAATGCTGCCGACACAACACCACTGATGCAGCACCTGTGATCTTTACCTCACCAAACCACTCCTGCTGCCTCTGGGTCAGCCTTCACCAGGCCAGCCTCCAACAGACCAGCCTAACCACAGTGAGACAAAGTGGCCTCACTTTTCCAGGGAACCAAGATTTGCTGTGGTGAGCAAAAAGGAAGTACACACAGCTGAGACACTAACAATTGGACAGCTTAGACTGAAAAGGAAAAACTTGGGCATGGCTATTTTTAGTTGGCCTATAAACAGCTCTGTTACAACTGAAGGAAAAGATTTGAAACCTGGGGTTGTCAGTAAAGGAAATGTTAAAATCCTCCTCAGCCTGCAAAGAGCCATAAAGCACAAAGAAGATGGGAGAGTTTTGGTTTAATGTATCTGTTCTTTAAGCACTGCTGTTTATGGTTAATTTCAGTCAACATAATCTCCTCTTTGGTTGGGATTTTGAGCTGCAAGTGATCATAACTGGAACAAACCTTCCTCCTGGCTCGTCTGTGGTTCCACCATGGGAAGCAAAGAGGCCACATGCTTGTCTAAATCTCTTCTTGCTGGCTGAGCCAGGATCACACAATATAAGCCTCAACCATCTCTGCTCCTATTTACCTCTCTTCGCTCTCGCTCATCTCTCTCCATACTGCATAGAAGGGTGCTTGCCTAAACCTTGCCACTCCCATCAGTCAAACTTAAGCTGGGCAGGGCTGGTGGTGACACCCTTGTGTCACGCCAGCTCAGTGTCAACAACAGCAACAACAACGGCAGCAAAACTGGTAGGACAAAAGGAGGATAACAGTGGAGACCTTATGATCGACCAAGGTGGCGATAAAGAAGGCAGACAGCGTATAAGCAATACAACTGCTGAGTCATTAGCCTCCATCAGTTATGGTGCATTTCATTTACCTTGTCAGAAGAGCTGGGAATTACATCATATGACTGATCATTGACTGTGGTCAAGCACAAGTTGGAAAACCAGTTCTAGCTAGGTTAGCCGCTGTTAGCACAACGAGTTGATGACAACACATAAGGTACATAAGGTAGGTATTTTGCACATAAAAACATTCATGCAACATGTCAACAGAAAGAGGTTGGACAGTACTGTGTGCAAGACTGATTTAATGACACATAAATTAAACAGTGATACTAGTAAACAGTATATTCTACAACTTTCACAGCTGTTGATGTGTGGAGGTGCCATCTTGGAGTTTGAGATTTGGTTGGTGATTTGCGTCTGAGTACCTGAGTCAGAAATCCATCTGCAGGGAGCATTCCGCAAGTTTCTGACTGGAACTCAGAAATTCAGACCTCCCTGTTGGAAATTCCCAAATGGAGTTGCCTCCACAACTGTGTTCTCAATGAGATTAGCACAGCAGTAAGCCACCCACTGTCCTTCTTAGTAAAACTGAAGGGATGAAAGATATTTGTTCTGAAATGTTACACTGGTCAACAGAAAATAAAGTGATGTTAATTTTGCTCACTGGTTCACCATATGTATGGTTCTTGCGCCCAGACTATCGGCAAGGGCAGTGAATATGGTCGTTATATAGACCATATTCACATGGTGGCCATTTTCTCCTGACATCACATGCACATCACATGGGGATCTCAAATGATGTACTTCTGTGTTCCAGGTTGTCATATAAACATGGTGAATCTGACAAATTGTTATCATTTCACAGCTTTCTGATTACTCAGCAACTGAAAAGACAATGACAATTCAAATCTGGGAGACAATGGGTCATATCTCAACGTAAAACAACATATTTGATAACCCATCACCTTCTATTGAACAGAAGCTAACAAATAATTAATTAAAACATTACTGATTCATCGTGCAACATGATATAGTAGGAGAGGCATGAATTTATTCTAAAACATCAATTCACATCTTGGACACATTTATTTTAGCCTGGAAATGAAACCCAATGGTTGAAATCAAACGGTATTTAATGTGCTACGAAGCAGAGGCAGAAGAAGAAGAATCTGTATTTCTCACAAACAATCATACATTGTACAAGATACTTAAACTGGTTTTCTGCATTTAACCAATCCAGTAGGTGCAGTAGACAGCCAATGAACAGCAGCCAGGGACAAACTCCAGGTCTAATCTTTGGTCGAGGGCAGTGACCAGAGAAAAGACTGTATGTTCATGTTTTGATAGTAAAGGATAACGAAGCACCCAGACGAAACCCACACTAGCATAGGGGGAACATGCAAACTCCAGACAGAAATTAACTACACCACCCAAGATTCAAACCCAGGACCTTCTTACTGTGAGGCAATAATGCTCACTACTGCATCATTGTGCTGAGTTAATGGGCTAATGGGTTATCCAATATGTTGTTTTACTTAGAAGTATGGCCCAGTGTCCCTCCAGATTTTCATCATACATTGCCTTTTCAGTTGTTGATCAATCAGGAAGCAGTGAAATGATAACAATTTTTCAGATTCCCTGTGTTTTGTTCACCAATCAAGCATAATATTATGACCACCTGCCTAATATTTAGTTGGTCCCCCTGTTGCTGCCAAAACAGCCCTGACCCGTTGAGGCATGGACTCCACTAGACCCGTGAAGGTGTGCTGTGGTATCTGGCACCAAGATGTTAGCAGCAGATCCTTTAAGTCCTGTAAGTTGCGAGGTGGGGCCTCCATAGATCGGACTTGTTTGTCCAGCACATCCCACAGATGTTCAACTGGATTGAGATCTGGGGGATTTGGAAGCCAAGTCAACACCTCAAACTCTGTGTTGTGCTCCTCAAATAATTCCTGAACCATTAAAATACTCGAAATACTTCCACACCAGTGACTTCAGTGAAAGAGGAGGGGGTTCAAGTTCTGTCGATGGATCTCCCGCATCTGCAGTTGCCGTTATTGTAAGAGTGACGTAGCCCCTTTCAGGAATAGGGCGGTGCGTGAGGTGTGTGTGGGCGAGCGAGAGTGAGCGTGCTTGCGTGTGTGCGTACGTGCGGAGAGTGAATGAATGGGAGAGGAAGGAGAAGCGAAAGGAGTAGCAGTAGTAACGACAGCAATAAAGTGTACAATATAGGCTGCAGTTTGGCTGTGAGTTAAGGCGACGACTCCTCAAGATACAGCGAAGCTCCCTGTTATCATTTCCAGACCAGCTTAACACGTGAAAAGGGGTTCACCTCGAAGGTAAACAGAAACTTAGGCCCTGGAGGAAATCATCTCCCCTGTGCTTCCCTACCACGGTCCGGGAGCCGAACAGGAATGGTGTAACACCATGCTATCGTTTGACTGGCTGTAGCTAATAGCTACTGGCTGAGCTAGTAGCTAAGTTAGAGGAGGCTGACTCGCAGCACTTCAACACGTGTGTGTTTTTTTCCGTTTGGCAAGCCGACCGGACATGACATGGGGGCATGGCAGCATCGAAGATTCCTTTTTTTAATTCGAAGTTCGAGATTGTGACTTCATTTCGGTCAATTTCAATTTAAAATCGAAATCGTGACACCCTTAATCCTGATTAATAAAGGGTAGGATGAGAGGGTGAAATACATCCTTAATGAGGAAAATATGAATGACATTACCTGCAGTGATCCTCTAGCAGCAGAAACCATATGTGTACTCACTGTCTGAATAACGCACTCTTTAAATAGCAGGAAACAGACTGCACATTTGACTTTATACCAGCTTTTTGTTGTTATAAATTGCGCTGGCCCTTTTCTGCTGCCTCAAGATAGCAATGTGCCATCAGTGCACCTGATCACACCTCACTTGAAGACCAACACGCCCAGGGGTGCACAAGTTGGTGCAGGTGCATTTGCTTGAAAATGCATTGGCATGAAAATGACAACTACATAGGTCTGAAACTAGAAATGACACTTGCGCTGCATTGTGCGCTGGTTTGTGCCGAGGATAACTTTGAGCCTCTTCTCTTGATAGATAACTGGAGACCAATATCACTACTAAACATAGACTATGTCTCACGTTTACTCTCACAAATTTTTGCTAGACATTTAAAAAAGGCTTGAATCAAATCATAAATGAGACACTGACCGGCCTCATGGTCAATCAGCATCTGTGATAGTAGGCCTATCCTTGATCTGTTAGATTACGCGGAATATGTAGAATCAAACCCTTTAATTTCACTTTTGGGGAAACATTCATCTTCAAAGTTAGCTCTTTATCACTAGCTGTGTTATGCCATCTTCAAATACTACTAAAATGTCTTCAGTTTGCAGATCAGTCTGCCAAGTTTGCCCCAGCTCTCTATGTCTTTCTTACAGTTGCTCTCTTTACATATTTAAAATTGTTATAATTTTCAAGGTTCAAGGATTTTTGAGAGAGAGAAAGCTCAGAATAACTCTGTTGGCTGATGACAGTTATTTATTTATTTTTTTTAAAATGGGAAAGCAATCAAGGAGATACAACCCTTCTCTTTGGCATCAGGCTTTGCCATCAAGCAAAATGTCTTTATAACACTGAGGAAAGTGTAATGATTAATATATCAGTTTAAAAAAGTGTGAAATACCTTGGAATCCATATTTCCAAAAATCTCCTTGAGCAACAAAAAACAACTTTAAACCCAAAATAAAATTAAAGCTGCAAGCAGCGATGAACGGGCCCTCGCAGGCCGCGCGTGTCGGCGAGTACTGCCGCCGCGGTGTGCAGCAATCGTGGCCTGCTGCGTGCTGTGTGCTGCTTCCTGTAAAGGCAGAAAAGCTGACAGGTAAGAGGGTTGAAAAAGCTTAAAAAGGTGAAGAGTTTCTCTGGCTGCTGGAGCAGTGGCAGAACCGAAGTTAAAAATGTCCCCATAAGAACGAATGGGAAAACGCCTCCCAAACACCTGCGATTTTTGAAAAAAGTGCATGGGTTATCACCAGAATATTAATACAGTGAATAACAGCAGACATTGTTGAACTCTGTGATGTCTTTTTTATTTCTGTAGAGTGAAAAATGAGGTCGCCAGAGTGAGAGACAGAACAGTTACCGTCTGCTCTCCTCCAGAAATTTAGGCTCAAAATTAACATGGCGGCTTATGGGGGAGTTGCTGGAGTGCTTGTCGCTCTAGGACTTCCACAGCCAAAAGTTTGAGTCCTACATCTGAAATAAGACCATCAGCTGAAAGCCAACAAGATTACCTACATTTCTATGTATATATTGTCTATGTGAAGTAAAAGATGTGGGATCCACATCAGGGTGAAGAGAATTTGTCCTCAGTTTTTCCAGCTGCTCACTCTAGCACTCTCCATGTCACACACTCTAGCTCCCGCAATGCACACTCATTATGAATTCAGACAGCCACCAGAGCGCCACCTAGTGGTGGATCAATAAAAACCTTTAACAGATATCCTCAGGAGGTCATTGGCAATAAATGTACCAAGTTTTGTGTTAATCCGACAAACCAATGTGGAGATATAAAATATTTCAATTTAAAGAGCGCCACCTAGTGGTCATCGGCCGAAATTTTGCAGAGCGCCTCAGGGGCTCATGTGAAAGAAGGAACCTGAGTTTCATGTCATTCGGACACACCAATGTGGAGATATACAACACTTCCTGTTTGGAAGGAAATCTGCAGGAAGTTGTTATTTAATGATTTGCGCATTTTTGAAACTAATCACAATCTTTTAATAACTTTTGCTGTGTGCGAAGTCTGGTGCACTTCGGTGAAATTGCCTGGGAGGAGTTCGAAAAAGTAGGTTTGCGACATTTTGTGAATTTGCGAAAAAAAAACGGTAGGCGGAAATGGGCGTGGCCTATACCACGAGATTCAGCACAATTCAGTGAACGCGTGGATATAAGGTTTTTGAATGTGCGACAAAGTATATGGGAGTTATAAGCCAAAACGCACTTTTCTTGACTGTAGCGCCACCTAGTGGTGGAAATTCAGGACGACAATAGATTATCAAATTTTTCGCCAGGTGTAACTTATATTCCAAGTTTGGTGAGTTTTGGGGTATGTTCAGGCAGTGAAAAATGTGATCATTTGGGACAAAGAAAAACAAATAACTAAGAAAAATAATAATCATATGAAAAACAATAGGGACCTCGCAGGTCGTGACCTGCTCAGGCGCTAATAATCATTACAGATACAATAGGGACCTCGCAGGTCGTGACCTGCTCGGGCCCTTATTAAAGCTGCAAGCAGCGATGAACGGGCCCTCGCAGGCCGCGCGTGTCGGTGAGTATTGCCGCCGCGGTGTGCAGAAATTGTGGCCTGCTGCTTGCTGCGTGCTGTCAGAAAACCTGACAAGTAAGAGGGCTGAAAGAGCTTAAAAAGGTGAACAGTTTCTCTGGCTGCTGGAGCAGTGGCAGAACTGAAGTTGAAAATGTCCCAAAAAATGCAATAAGACAATCAGCTGAAAGCCAACAAGATTACCTACATTTCTATGTATATATTGTCTATGTGAATTAAAAGATGTGGGATCCACATCAGGCTGAAGATTAATTTTTCCTCGGTTTTTAGCTCCCGCAATACACACTCATTATAAATTCAGACAGTCAAAAGAGCGCCACCTAGTGGCGGATCAGTAAAACCTTCAACAGGTATCCTCAGGAGGGCATTGGCAATAAGTGTACCAAGTTTTGTGTTATTCCGACAAACCAATGTGGAGATATAAAATATTTCAATTTAAAGAGCGCCACCTAGTGGTCATCGCCCGAAAATTTGCAGAGAGCCTCAGGGCCTGATGGTGAACTACTAACCTGAGTTTCATGTGATTTGGACACACCAATGTGGAGAAATGCAACACTTCCTGTTTGGTATGAAATCTGCAGGAAGTTGTGATTTAATAACTTGAGTATTGTTTGTGCTAGCATAATTCTTTTAATAATTTTTTGTCAGAAGGGTCCACAGATGCTGTGTGCAAAGTTTGGTGCACATCGGTGAAATTTTCTGGGAGGAGTTCGAAAAAGTAGGTTTGCGACATTTCGCGAATTTGCGAAAAAAACGGAGGCGGAAATGGGCGTGGCCTATACCACGACATTCAGCAACATTCAGTGAAGGCGTGGATGTAAGCTTTTTGAATGTGCGACAAAGTATATGGGAGTTATAAGCCAAAACGCACTTTCCTTGACTGTAGCGCCACCTAGTGGTGGAAATTCAGGATGACAATAGATTATAAAAATTTTCGCCAGGTAGGACTTATATTCCAAGTTTGGTGAGTTTTGGGGTATGTTCAGGCAGTGAAAAATGCGATCATTTGGGACCAAGAAAAAAAACAAATAAATAAAAAAATAATAATCACTTGAAAAACAATAGGGACCTCACAGGTCGTGACCTGCTCGGGCCCTAAAAAATACATATATGCATGGCTTTAGAGATATTTATCATTGATAGGCAGAGTTCTTCAGTTCTTCTTTGTTCACCCCATTTTATCCAACCTTGTCTCTTTCAAGAAAAAAACAGCTCTTTAATCGATTGTATGTGAAAGAATAAATGTAATTTTAAAAAGGCGGTTTTAGCAGGAAACATATCCAAAAAATATCCAGATTTCATCAACAGGTCCTAATGGCAGCCAAACTATCCATACTTTCTCTTGCACCAAACTATTATTTGGAACAATGAGTACATACCCAGAAAGAATAAATAACTATATTTGCAACACTGGGTTGACTATAATATTTCTTGCAGACTTACAAAACAATGAAGCTCAACTTAGCTATGAAGAATTTCTCATATGTCAATGTTTTTCTCTCCCCTAGAAGGAAAATCAAATTGTAATAAATGTGATTCCTAAAGAAATTCTTCAGTTGATGAGATACCACTCCCAAAGAATTACAGGTACTGGAGTCCAACTTATTTTGTCTTTGTCATTCAGTGGAATAAATATTACAAATTCCAAATCTACCAACAACTATATCAGAAGCTACCTTTATAGCAAAAGAAAATTAATCCGTGGAGGCAATTTCTGTGGAACTCCCAATTTTATTCATTGGAAAAAAACATGGCATCTACCATATCAGTTTGTATCCCAAACAAATTAAAAGAAGTTCAATTTAAAGTTGTGCATAGCATTTATCCCACTAATAACTGTTTTATAAATGTCAGTACACATCTGGAAGAAAGTACAAGGTTATCTTGATACCCAAACCAACTATATAAATAAATTGAAAGCAAAAGATATAACATTATACTATGTAAACAAAACCACACACACTAAAACCAACCAAGAAGGCCAAGTCTCACCCATCGTTCGAAATGTGCTGATACTGTACAGTCAGTATGTTACATGATATCTTCAGAGAAATCTGATTACAGTGCCTGCTGTCTTTGTTAAGTTATTATTTTATATTACTGTTTTTGTGTTTTTTTTGTTTAACCTTTAAATATTTTACTTATAATACCTTACCATATATCACAGTGCCTTGTTAAAGGGATATTCCGGTGTAAATTTAATCCATGGTCTAACACACCTTGACAAGTTTGCTGACCGCTAGCTTAGCTATGTTTAGCAACCTCAGAAAAGACTGCACGATAACAATACACTACCGCTTATGGCTCCAATTAGAAACCGCCATCAAAAAGCCACTCATAGCGACACAGCACAACTCACCCCTCTCGTCCAGCAGCCTGCTCATTGCGGGGAAGCCCTGACGAGTCGATTACCGAGTGCAGTAGATTTCCGCAGCTCAAGGATGAAAATGTGTGATTATTACTCCATTACTTTCATTCTTTTCCCTGTCAGCATAATCATAATCCCTGTCATTTCATCCTTGAGCTGCAGAAATCTACTGCACTCGGTAATCGACTCATCAGGGCTTCCCCGCAACGAGCAGGCTGCTGGAGGAGAGGAGGGAGTTGTGCTGTGTTTTTAATACAAATCTGGCAAAGCTAGCAGATGTTTGATGCTTCATACTGTGTGCTGGGACTGTACATGTACTGTTGCTTAAGTTTGGTGCTGTTCTGACCATTAATTGTGTCTATGAGTGGCTTTTTGATGGCGGTTTCTAATTGGAGACATAAGCAGCAGTGTATTGTTATCATTCGGTCTTTTCTGAGGTTGCTAAAACTAGCTAAGCTAGCGGCCAGCAAACTTGACCTCTTGAGGGGGAGTTTTACTCGGTGTCAAGGTGTGTTAAACCATGGATTAAATTTACACCGGAATATCCCTTTAAATATCACGTCTTATTAGGAGAAAACCAATGCAATGTCTGTACGTAATGCTGTCATGCCTATGTCCTTTGTTTGTGTGTTGTAACTTTGTCATTGGTAAATGATAAATAATGCTTTGACAAAAGAAGGAAAAAGTTCAGTTAAGAGAGAAATTTGAAAATAGGTGTAAAAATATTTGCTTTCTTGACATTTTGTCAAGAAATGATTTTTTATACTAAAAGCTTCTGCTGTACATCTCTCTGATGGAACTAAAGGAGCTACCAGATTGTCACCTCTTGCAAAATTTAGGGGTATTACAGGACAGGATGGGCTGGGGCTAGCTGCCTAGCATGCTAACTTCAGTAGTCATCTCGAAACACAGTACATTGACACCAAAACTGCTGTTTTCTTAAGGGATGAGCCTATTGATTATTTTTTCATCAATTCATCTAATAATTAACTTTTCAATAATTCTGATTATCAACAAATACACATAAAGCACATTGTAATAATGATAACAGTGGCATATTTTAAAATAAGCATAATTTCCTTGTCACTGTTGTGTTTTGATTTTAACAATAACAAGATGCCTGATCGAAATTGCTGTGAAGAACTGCTGTGACACATACAGTAGTTGAATTTAGTCACTGTATGTCATAGCAACCTTTTCCATGAACTGGAAATTGGATTTTTCCTTAAGTACTTGATTTAAAACTTAAATGAACATGATATGGATTTATTTTATCACTGGAGTAATTTGTATTTATTATCTCTGGTAAATGTATTTCTGCATCAGAGTAGACAGGCTGGGTGTCCGCAGGCAGTGTTTGCCAGAGACACACTCCGGCAGCACAGAGCAGTATAACCCTAACCCAAGATAAGCAGCAGCCAGCCTGTCGGGAGGGATTTCAACAGCGTAAGAGAGCACTGTGTTTACTGGGTAAACTAAATGCCTCAATTCTTTGTGTTAACAGCACTGTAACCCAGAGGAGAAGCCAGAAATCCGATGACAACAAGAGGATCAATCACATTCCTTGTGGTTTGTGTCACTGCGAACGTGCAGACAGATCCCCAGGAAGGTACACATCATGCTATGACATAGGATATGCATCTTCACACACAAAAGCATAAATTAAGCTTACATATAAAGTATAATAAAGCTTCTAAGTGGTGTATCGTAACCAATTATACAACAAGTAGTTCCGACCAAGCAATCTGATTGGTCAGCAACAAATTTAGACCGTGCTCAAATCAGCATGACAGCATGCCTGACTCATTACTCAAAATATTACTCCGCCAAGTCTGTGACAACATTGTATCTCCATGGCAACATCGTAACTGTCAGAGCTGGAGTAGGAAACAGCGAAACGAAAACGAAAAATTGGCTACAAAATGGATAGGTTTCTTGTTAATTTTGATTTATTTGGCGGTCTCAGTTTGGATGAATGGTTGGAAGAGGATGAGAAGAACCAAATGACAAAAAGGGAAAGATTTGTGGTAAATAAAGTGATAAATTTGGAACTTCTCTGTTCTTTATAATTAGACAATAATAAGATAAAAATAAAACAAGTCCGAGCTGAGTATTTTATCATTATTATTATTTTTTAGAAACGTTATTTATTCATCATGAAAATAAATCACAAACCACCTGTCAGCTGCCAAAGTCACATTTATAGACTAAAGTCTCCCGATTTAACCAAGAGGGCCGAGCCTATTCCCTTTGGTGTGACAGACACTATTGTGACCGCTGTGAAAACGTTTTATAAAAAATATCAAAGAAAAAAATCAACATCTTTGTTATAACTTGGGCGATAAAAATTATCAATAAATAATTTTCTGTGCAGTATTTATTTAATTCGGGAAATTCCGAGACCGCGATGAAACATTAACGTCAGCTCAAAGTTCACTCATCTGGGAGTAGAAAATACTTTCTGTTGCTAGTTCGTTACTAAGGGTTGGATTATTTGCTGTAGTGGTAAACTACATTCCATTACACATATGAGTCTACTGACATGACTGATTTTGTTTCAGTTATTAGTCAGACCCCATGCGTTTCCATGGAAACGCGACGCACAGTCACAAAAACCTTTAAAATTTGAGAGCAAATTGTCCGTCAACATGGATATATTGTAGGGGTGTAACGATACATGTATTTGTATTGAACAGCTTCTGTACAGGACGTTCGGTTCGGTACAGGGATGTGCACGGGTGAGTTCACGGAACAGAAGTTGCGTGTGTTTATTTTCCGCCTGCAGCTACACGTGCAGCCCGTTTACGTCATGGCTAACGCTAGCGAGAAACCGGAGTTTAAAGACCCTCAGTTGTCGCTAAAGTCTCCTGCTTGGGAACACTTCGGCTTCCTAGTTAAATATTGCAACGGAGAAAGACAAATGGATAAAACGAGGGCAGTGTGCCGACATTGTTCAGCTGAGATCGGGTATGTTTCCGGTGTGACAGTTTACCAGTTAATTTTAACTGGTGAGGGTCCCAGGTGTGCTGGAGGTGTGGTTTGAGAATCCCGTCTCCAGAGGGGTCCTGGGCCATGTCCACTAACCAGGAAAAACATTCCGATCGCCCTGCTCATCGATCCATGTCATGTATATGTATTTTCATTTTGACGTGGCTTGAACACTACTATTTTACACGGAGATGTCAGGGTCTGCGACCTGCAAACCACTGTTCGACGAGCGCTACAGAGCACACAGTGACAGTGTAGGTGACTGTGCTGATGCCTGTCCAAAAAAACGCGACTGTCAATAAATCGTCCAAAAGTGCATGTTGTCGTCCTTATATCTTCGTAATGAAAGCCTGTACTCACAAATAACTCATGGGTGGAGTCAATGTGGACAAGTTAATCTTTCTGGCAAAAATTATGAAGGTTAAGTAAAACTGAACAGGGCTACATGCTGAAACTGTTAGTGCTGCACTTTACCTGTGGAAAAGTTTTGTTAAAAACCTTTAACAAGCTGTGAGGAATTTATTTCCATAATGTTTCATATATTTTTTGTTTGAGAATATTTTATCTATTGGAAAGCTTATTTTATATATATTTTGTTTATTCGAGAATAATGTATTTAACTCATTATCTTGCAGCACTTTAAAACAATATTCTATTTTTTAAATTTTTATTTTCACATTTTGTATCATGTTACAATAAATTGTTGATTTACAAAAGTTCCAAATAAACAACAAGCAAATTCATGTTTGCATTTTGTTCCCATACTGTACCGAAAATTAACCGAACCGTGACCTCAAAACCGAGGTACGTATCGAACCGTGATTTTTACGTATCGTTACACCCCTAATATATTGTGATTATACATTTTATTTTTGTTGGTATTAGTTGTATAATCGCAATATTACCCCCTCGAGGGTACTGGCTTAACTGAAATCTGGACGTGTTTCAGTTTCTTGAAGACGTTTTACCTCTCACCCAAGAGGCTTCTTCAGTTCTAACTAACTAGGGCGATTTGCAGGCTTTTAAACTATGTGTGAGTGTGTCCTTACAGAGTCGTTAAGGACACATGTGAGCTCTGAGTTTCAGAGTCATTAGGGCCACTCGTGGGTCATTGACCCAGACAGCCTTCATGTGTGTTGCTAGGGCTAGGTGAGCCCAGGTGTGAATGGTTGTTAAGCTGCCTGGGGTGGGAACTCAGTACTGCATTGTAGATGGGTTATTAGTAATGTCGTAGGCCACCTCCTCCGTTCAAGGACAGTCGTTCCAGTTTGACATAGATGGATTCTTTTACTCCTCTTTCAAACCATCTGTCTTCTCTTGCGAAGATTTTTACATTGTTGTCCTCAAAGGAATGATTTTTCAGGTATAAGTGAACAGCAAAGTCTTGACCTAAGGAGTTAACCCCCCTGTGTTGTGCCATGACCTCGATGACTGAAAACCATCAACATAAAATAAAGCTTGATTTATTTGTTTGCCATTCACCAACACACTTTATGCAAAATGACATATTTACGTTATCGATGATGTTATGATGTTGATCATGTTCATGCATTGCACCAGCTGTTGTTTTCTTCACATTCTGTTGATAATATTAATTTGCTCTATGTCAGGTGCAGTGTAATGGATTTCCATGTAATTAAAATAAAAGACTGTGGCCTCTAGTGAGCCAGAGAAAGACAAAAGAGTCACTTCAGCTTGTCCTAATGAATGACATTTGTAGGAAAGCCCTAGTGTCAAAGAGTTCTCAGATCACTGAGCATCTTCTCAAATGGCTGCAAAACTGATTGCATGCTCCACATTAAGCAAGAGCACATAAACCACGGCATTGCATCATTATTAGTAAAGAGGCTTGTGACAATGATGAGCACGTCCAGGTAGATGTTTTCACGCAAGCTGGTAAAACATGTTTATCAGCCACAGGTTTACAATACGCTGCTAGTGGGGCTTAAATGCCAAATGGAAACTCCAGTGTGAGGCAAAAACAAACTTATGATCAAACTGACAAACAACAAATGCTGTTCAAACTGTGCATTTCATCTTGTGGCTGCTGCATCTGCCTGCAAATGTGCTGATGTAGAGAAGGTGTAACACACGCCGAACCTTCCTGGCAGAGAGCTGACACACTCTGAGAGTGTTCTCAGCATTGTCGTTATATGACTGTCTGCAGGATGTGGTTGAAAGCCTCAAATACACTTGAAGGGTGTGAAGTTTCCATTCACCTCACTCAAAATTATGCTGTGGGTGACTGTGTCATAATTTTGTTCAGCCCTCCCCAAAAAAAAACCCAGCCTGTTCTTCCAGGTGGAGGAAGGCAGTTCTGCTGATGAAGTATCTAATACCAATCGACCAGTTATTCTATAAATAGGCCAGGGAGGCCTTGTGTCCTGCTCCTACTTTCTCCATTTCATCTTCACAGTTTCACTTCAGCCAACGGGCCAATCTGGAGTCAAACAAGGCTAACCTGGCTCATGTATTTTGTATTTATTTAACCTCAAAAAACCACTGAGGACATATACTCATTTACAATGGTGTTGAGATACAAACCAGTTAAACAACAAGACACAATTAAAAATACAGGGCTCTGAACTTCCTTAGTGGCAGTAAAAAGTTTAAGTTTAAGGACCTTTGCAAAATATTCTATGTATAAGGTACACTGTAATTATTTTTAAATTTTACCTGATTCAGTGCTGCTAATGGAGTGTGGAGCAACACCCTATTCTGTGAGTGAGTACCACTATCATGTGAGTTCAGAGTTAAAGGGGATGTAATATAAGGTGGAAGCAACTGTATTAAATATCTGTAGATTAATAGAAACCAATGCTAGTCCCATCTAACCACCAAAGATGGCTAGCCAACTTTTTGGTTATCTTTTATATTATAACATAAACAACATCCTCATAGTCCAGAACAGAAAAAAATATTGACTCAACAATTATTTTTCTGTGGTGAACAGGGAAGAAATATTTGTTTCTGTGCAGAAAACTATGTATTGGTCTCAGTTTAGCAATCAGGGTGTTAATGCGATGCTTTAAATTTAGATTATTGTCCAGCCAGATACCGAGATATTTATACTGAGGCACTCTCGCTATGCATGTACCATTTGCAGAACACAATGTGGTACATTTAGTTAAAAGCATCAATTTTGTTTCCTCTGTCCATTGCGCAGTAATGAATCAAATAATGACTGCAGACAAGACATGTGTATGTAGACATTCAGATGCTGCAATACTATATAAGATTGTGTCATCCGCACAAAATTGAAATTGCTGGATGCTGTGATAATAATATAATCCAAAAAATAGTAAACATAATTGGACGTAACACAGAGCCTTGAGGAACACCTTTACTTATATTTCAAATGTCAGAGTGAACATCACCCATTTTTTTGTTTCGCTAAATGACTATTTAAAGCAGTGCAAATGTCTTTACTGTCTGTTATTAAATGTCCACTGTTAATGTGAGTAGGAAATGGGCTATTATTTTTTGATATTTACTCAATAGCTCTCCAGAATTTACTGGAATCTTGGGAAGAGCTCATAAAAGACTGTATGTAGTAGTACTTAGCTTTTCTTAGTACAGCAGTGCAACGATTCCTGAGTTGTCTGTACACAAGCCAGTCGGAGGGACTTTCTAGCTTGAGCCTAAGCTCTATTTCTAGATTTAAAAAGCTCAGCTAAGTCAGCTGTGAACCATGGAACTGATATAAATCAAGTTCTGCACCAGGGATTTTGAGAACATCAGAAATGGAACTGTGATACAAGTCATGAAGATAGTTGAGGCTCTTAAGATTCCTTCTAATTTTCACATGGGGGTTATTTTTGTTATCCTCATATATATGACGCAGCCTATGAGATAATGATTTCTTATCCCTGCATTAAATACCCAACTAAAGTTGTATTTATCTGGTTTATTATTGAGAATGATGTCAATGATGTCAATGAGAATGATGTGAATTAAAGCTCCAAGTCTGCACTTCAACTGGATCTGAATTGTTTCATTTAAATTTCATTGTGGTAATGTACAGAACCAAAATTAGAAAAACTTTGTCTCTGTCCAAATATTTATGCTCAGCACCGACATACTCAAAATTAAACAACAACTGAGAATCTGGATTTAATATACAGCCACTCCACCTCCTCTATCCACCCTATCAATACAATGCCCAAATTATGATTAGTAATAGCAACTTTTGTATCATTGGCACTTTTCTTTAGTGACGATTCAGTAAGGGCAAGGATATCTGGCTCAGTTTGTGATATCAAAATGCAAATACAATCCATTTAGTTGTCTGTAATAAGCATCTTATATTTGAATGCATCCAGAACAGAGATTTCTTAGATTTAAAAAAAAAGAGATGGAGGTATTTGATGCTGACAAAAATTGCCCTGGTGTAGACACCATTGTTAATGGGATTCAATTATTGGGGTGTAGATTAGAAGTGTTTCTGTAATTATTCAGTATGCTTTTTAAGTGTAGTGGAAGGTTTAGATTAGGCCTGCACGATTAATCGTATTTTCATCGTCATCGCGATGTGAACGTGCGCGATAAACCCATCGCAGAAGCTAGTCTGAAGTGCGATAAGTTTTGTTTACATCCGCCATGCTTTCACACTCAGCGTGCTGACATTTGGCCAATCAGATGCGGCCCTTGACACATGTGCAATGCATGCACACCGTTTAGCCAATCAGATGACGCCCAGCTCTGCTCACGTTCCTGCGTGAAAATTAGTAGCCAGAGTAAACAGGATGTCGGATGCAGGAGAGCAGAGCGGTGAAAATGCCGACGAAACGCTTGTGGCAAAAAGAAATAGCAGCTCCGCGGTTTGGAGATACTTTGGACTTAAGCCAGAAGACAATTTACAGACCCAGGTACTGTGCAGGACCTGCAGAACAGTTGCTGCAACGTCCAGAGGTAACACCACCAAGCTCCGTCACCACCTGCTGCGCGAGCAATTTAATGCCAGTCAGTCTAGAGCGCAAACGTCGAGCAGCAGTCAAGTAACGCGACCATCACTGCACCAACAGTAACATGTGTAAATTAATGTTATAAGGGTTTTCTTCAATAAAAGCATGCTTAAAAATATTTTTTCTATTTTTTTAATTTAATTGTCATCAGCCATTAAGTGTTTAAGAGTACCTCAAAGCAGGGAATCTATTAATGCAGAAAAATCTGAAAGACACAGTCCTGTATGCAAACTTAAATATTTTCTTATTTATCGCAAGTCATATCGTCATCGCAATATTGAAGGGTGTCATCGCACATCGCACATTTTGCTCATATCGTGCAGGCCTAGTTTAGATATATAAGTAATTCTCACATTAAAGGGATATTCCGGTGTAAGTTTAATCCATGGTCTAACACACCTTGACACAGAGTAAGACTCCCCTTCGAGAGGTCAAATTTGCTGGCCGCTAGCTTAGCTAGTTTTAGCAACCTCAGAAAAGACCGAACGATAACAATACACTTATGCCTCCAATTAGAAACCGCCATCAAAAAGCCACTCATAGCCACAATTAATGGTCAGAACAGTACCAAACTTCAGCATCAGTACATGTACAGTACAGTCCCAGCACACAGTACGAAGCATCAAACATCTGCTAGCTTTGCCAGATTTGTATTAAAAACACAGCACAACTCACCCCTGCAGGGGCGGCTGTAGCTCAGGAGGTAGAGCGGGTCGTCTAGTAATCGGAAGGTTGCTGGTTCGAATCCCGGCTCCTCCCCCGCTGCATGTTGAAGTGTCCTTGAGCAAGACACTGAACCCCAAATTGCTCCTGATGAGCAGTTGGCGCCTTGCATGGCAGCCTCCGGCATCACTGTATGAATGTGTGTGAATGGGTGAATGTGGCATGTATTGTAAAGCGCTTTGAGCAGTCAGTCTGGAAAAGTGCTATAAAAATGCAAGACTATTTACCACCCCTGTCCTCCAGCAGCCTGCTCATTGCGGGGAAGCCCTGACGAGTCGATTACCGAGTGCAGTAGTTTTCCGCAGCTCAAGGAAAATGGAAAATGTATGATTATTACTCCATTACTTCCGTTCTTTTCCCTGTCAGCTCTCGATAGCTCTAATAAGAACTGTTTTGTTACAAAGTCGTTATGCCAAAAAGCTTTTATGATGTTATCCAAACTGTAAGCCTGGATGATATTCTATTCACTATGATTGTTTATTGATCCTAGGTGCAATAGTAACACATGATTGGTCATCGTATGAGGTTGTTTAATTTTTTTTGCATTACTTTAATATCAATAAACATCAACAAATTTGTATTAAAAACTAAAATTAGTTTTTGTTTTACACATGGAAAGTTTTGGGTGATTTTTTTTTTTTTTTCATTTCTACATTATGGTCTAAATGTTGTTTCAAAGCCCTCTCTTCATCACAAAATATGAAATATTATTATATTTATTATTAATATATTATTATATATTTGTTTCATGGGTATCGCAGTGATTACATTAGGGACCAACCGACTTTTTAAAATGAATACTGACCCACAGATACACACAATGTCACCACAAAATGTTCAGTATATTGATAACCGACAGTAAATCAAACCTTGGTGTTCAACTAAATGTAAGTATTTTGTTCGTGTTTCGCCTGTTTTGTTACAAAGTCTTTATGCCAAAAAGCTTTTGTGATATTATCCATCTAACTCGGTGTATGTGCTCACACACAAATCTCAAACTAATTCAAGACTTTTTATGAAAGCTGGCAGATGGCTGTTGTATTCCTTTCGTCATTAAATGTTGCCCTAAATATTTATGTGAAGATGCTTCTCAGTAAAAAGGTGTGTGATTCTTCACAGTAGTACAAATAAGCGAAGATTAAGTAGTGTAATGTAGTTTATTGGAGAATGCTCAGGAGCTCTTTGGCTACAGTTGTTCTCTCCACTTTATGCATTGATTTGATCACATTAAAGAAATCATTTTAACAGAAATTGCAATAGAAGAATAAAGACATCCTCTTTTAAAGAGAAAAATAGTCCTGAATGTTAAAGATGGCTCTGAATTAGTCATCAAATCAATTTCATTAGTTTTAGCTGTTTCATATCTTCAAATATGTGATCAAGGGCCAGAAACATCCTCTGGATGAAATTACAAAATGTACCCAAAATTCTCTTGCAGATTTAGATGTGCTTTATTTGATACTGGATTAGGCATGATTGAATTAAAGGGGGCTGTTGAGCCTTGGCAGAGGTATGGTCGCTACTGAGTGCCATTCTAGTCTTTTAATTATATGGTATTTGTCTTAGTTACTGCCTAACCATGCCCATACATATTTAGAAAAAAAAAGATCAAATTAAACATTTCATGGCAACACAGATATTAATTGTGGATATCTTGTCATAGACAACTTGGTAGTCAAAGGAAGGTGAAGGTCTGAAGGATGTTCAGGGGTCAACATTCAAGTCAGCAGGAATCTACTGAGGACCATTAATTTTCATACCAACTATCATGTCCACCTGGCCAGTAGTTGAACCAAAGTGTTGGACAACTGAACCGGCATACATCAGGGGAGAAGACTGACAGTTTAGAAACTGGTCACAGAGTGTCAGAGAGCCTGTCCTCTGAGTCTGAGGCTGGGCTGAATGATTGGCCAGGGTGCCTCCTGTGTGACTGATTGACCAGAAACCATGGTTGAATGATGTGGAGTCATGCGGAAACAAACACAGTCTCACAATCTAGTTACCGCACAGCTCAGTCCAGACAGAGGGGCAGATTGCTCAGCCTGTGCAGGTTTAGCATGAGCAAAAGCTGTGCTGAATCTGTCCCTAGATGTCCATCAGATGAACCTTGCAAAAAAGTGGTTTTGGAATCAATTGTTGAGGCATCCCAAAGGTACCAGCTCAGGCTCAGTCTTATTCAAGCAGGAAAAGTGGTCTAGGATCTTTAAAAAAAAAGAAATATTGAGCAATTGAAAATAAACTCTCAAAGAGGATAATAATAACAATAAGACAGATGAAAATCCGGTATAAAGTGCATGGAACAAAAACAAAGTGAGAGTGGCGAGCTTACATTAGTTATAGTTTGCTGACAGCTAGCTAATTAGACTACCTGAAGTGGTGCAATATGATGGAGACTTAATGCCGTGCCTTCAAACTAAATAAAATTTAATATAGACTGATCGGTTCATTGTAAAACATTTATTTATTGATGTAAATGTGGCGTTTTCTGTACGTAGGCTATGCTCCGAGGCAGCGCTGCTCTTTCTGTCCATTAACACACATGAAGCTTAAAAATGCCATACATAAAACATATCAAGCGGTGATATGCATTTAATCCTCTGGGGTCCAAAACACGCTAAATGTTACAAATGTTACAAGTCACTAACGCTGTCTCTGTCAGAAGTATCGCTGTCACTCTTCGCCGCCGCCCCTCCCCACAACTTCCCCCTGTTCCACAGCAACCAAATCACATGATTTGCCATATAATTTTGTGATTGGTTGATGTGGTGGCTTTTTCCACCAATAGGAAAGGGGGTATCACGCGTTTTTTTTTTTGTTGTTTTTTTTTGTTCGCAAGCACTTCCTGTTTGCGGACACGTTACTGAGAAAAGCCCAGGTTTACTCGGACAATCAACACAATTTAAAAACTGGTATATACTTTGAAGTCCGCACTTTCGCCACAAGTTGAAACGGAGAATCAGTGAAGCTGCCTCTCGCTGCTCCGTCGTCTTAAAGCGGTCACGTGTTTTGGACGAGTCGGCGCGTCCGTCAACCCCAGAGGGTTAAAAGATGTTCAAGCAAACGCACATAGTTTGAGACAACATTCAAAACGCAAACAGCCAGCATCACAACTCAGCATAAAGTCCACTAGCTGATAAAAGTTTTAATATTTTTTCATGTGAGAAAGTCACCGTTAAATCCCCAGTCTATGGACAGTTTATCCAGATATCGCCTGTTAGGAAATTTGCTCCGACGTTTGTTTTGGGAGAAGTGCAGAAGGAGCAGCGACCGGGGACTAGTTAGGCTACATCCATGGTACCGGCACGTCTCAGAGGCAGTAGCCGGTCTACTGAACTGATCGTCCGGGGCCGACTCCGTCGTCATCCCGCTGGAGATAACGAGCCAAGTAACTTTATCCACAACTTTTTAGAGGTTTACCGCTGCCTGGTTAAACTCTTTTTAGGAGAGCGCCTCAAAGCCGTTGTTTCATCCACTTGTTTTCATCCAGACAAGGTGCATTGCCCCCCCCCCCCAAAAAAATAAAAAAATGTTTTATTGCGGATTTACACGAATCACATAAATGACCCAGTTGGGATTCAAAACAGCAAATTTGACAAGTTTGCACCCCTGAGGTAGACTTTTGGTCACAACAGCAATATCATATGTGAGCGGTTGTCTTTTCATGGTTTATAGGCTACAGCACGAGACAGCTCCATTGAGATCAATTAGCAGATAATGTTTGAAGAAGGCTGTGATGCTGATGTATCAGGAATGGCAAAATGGGAGCCCTCAGAGCAGATAGTGACTGTCTCACAGTGAGTCTGAAATTAGTAATTTAAAACTGACACAATAAAATAATGGAAACATCAGGTGTTACATGAAATGTGAAGTGAAGTGTATGAAAGAACACTGTGTCAGACTGACATTTACATTTACTCTAGCCCACATCCTGCTTCCTGTGTTTGCTCCACCATATAACTGTTTTCATGCTGCAGCCAGGTTACTTATGCAAGTCTAGAAATTCTAGAGATTTTAAAATCTGAAAGAGATTAGAAACTTTAACAACTACAATATATTTACTGTACATATGCAGCTGACTGTAGTGTGATGGTGTTTACAGTACAATGTAACAACTGAGCACTATAGGAGTGCTCAGTATACACTTTATGTGTTCATGTAGATCAACAGCTGCAGTGTTAGTGGCATTATTTACACTTTAGCAAGTGTGCTTTGTTTACCTAATGATTAAAAGCTATATCTTTGGCCTGGAACTAACAATTATCTTTATCGTAGATTCATTTTCAGATTATTCAAAATGTATCAGTTCATCGTTTGGTCTCTAAAATGAAAAGAAAAATTTAATCATCACAATACTAAAGAGCCCAAAGTGACCTCCAATTGCTTCTTTTGTCCAACCAGCCATGAGTCAAACACTCTTCATTTAATATCATATGATTAATTTTGATTTGATTGACTCATCTTGGCATGTGAATATGTATCTTGGCAGCTCTTGTATATCCCCAATGATCCCAGACTGAAAAATCTTGCTCTTTACTTATAGTTTTCAATATAAAAACATAAACATAAATAAACATGACAGAGCCTCAATACCTTTTTGGTACAGACAAAACAATAAAATTGACACTGACCTTCAACTTCCAAGTGTTTAAGTATTGAGAGAAACCTTTCAGTATTGACTGGGGATTTTTCAGGGTTCCTGATCGTTTGACATCCTGTCTGATAACATGTCTTTAATGACCTTAAATACCCCATAAAATGACTTGAGATTGCTTATTTTCCTGAATGACATTGGTTGACTGTCAGTTTTGGGACAATCAACTGGATGTCATATTTTTCTGTAATATTATTATATATAATTGGAAACATTCATAAAATAATGCCTGTGGCAGATATTTTAAGTTTTATTTGATTTTTAACACTTTTTGTAGCTTCATTACATTTTGTGACTATTATATCTTATCTAATGTCTAATATTTCTTAAACTTTGTAATACCCCCAAAACATTTCCATATCATTTGACAAACAGAGATGAAAAGATTCAATAACTGTATTTTTTTAATGAACATTTTCCTTTGTTTTTACTCAGTAAAGGGCTTTGGACATAAAAAAAAGCATGTCACGTCATGCGCCATAGTCAGATTTGTAATCTTGTTTACTTTTTCTTTTATTTCAATCAGATTGAATTCTTGTACAGCTGCCTTTTGCTGAACTTATTAAATTAAAAAGGGGAGTATGGTATCAAAAAGGTACCTTCTGTTATCAAAACTGTAAACTTGGTATTGTCTTGACACTGTTATTGAAAAATCTAAGAGCTCAGGCAGAAACAACTTTGTTAAATCTCTATCCTGAAGCATTTGAGAAAGAACTCAGAATTAATTGACAAGGAAGAACCTCATCCTGTCTGTGAGCACACACAGACAGGATGAGGTTCCATCTTCCTCAGCTGCTCCTCCTTTCTAGCCAACAGTAGCTGTAAATCAGTTGAGCAGCAGGCCTCACTTAGAAAGTCACAACACTGAGGTTAAAGTAGCACTAATTCCTGCAGGGTTGCTCATTAAACCACTGGCTTAGTCCCTTGGTACCCAGGGCTAGCATATGGTCATAGCCCAACACCCACCCTCATCCCACCCTTATCCCTCCACCCATTATAATTAAACCCATGTCACAGCTTAACATCTAACATGTGGATCACAGATGGAATCTGTGGCCCATTATTGACCAGTCAGACTGCCGCAAGCAATGGAAGCTAGAGCTTCATGAAAAGTACTCTTTTCTTAGCACTGGTGTTTACATCATTTTACAGCATTGAACCAATGACAACCTTCAGCCTTGCTACAGCCAAGTGAAAGACACATTTTTATCCTTTATGTAGCCATGTCCATTATAAGCCCATTTGAGTGTGAGGACTCTCACAGCTCCTGTGAAAATATACCCGCCACAGCTCTCAGCGGGTAGAGGAGTAAGTTTAAACCTCATCAATGAGGAGCTGTTGTCGTTTTAGCCATCTGACTCCCAACAACTGCTCACAACTGCTTTTTTACACCAGCCAATATAAATCTGTGTTCATTCTCTTCACCCTGGCCATATGGTGGCATAGACACTGAGTCTGCATGCATGTAGATGGGGAGCTCACCTAGTCTCTTATTTTTCTGCAAGGTAGGAAACACACAGCAGAAAGTAACAGAGAAGATGAGAGGGTGCAGTTGAATATAGACAGGCAAGGTTACGGCCTTATCAGTGGCCCACCATGGGACCTTATTTCAGAAAAAATATGTATGGTAGTGAATGGGAAGAGACAAATATTTTTGTTGATCTTGTTTGAATTGTGCCATTAATAACACATGATGTTGACAATTTAAAAGATAATTTCACAACCTGAGAAAGTTGCAGTTTGTCATGAAACTGTTGAAATATGAGACTGTGAAAATATGTAGTTAGAAAGACTACACACCCAACAGTTCCATAGGTGACGTTGCCTCGTTTACACCTCACCAAAACCCAGAACTAAACCTTACAGACAATGCAGTAAACATGGCCTTGCACTACACCCTCCAGCATCTGGACTCCCCAGGAACATATGCCAGGATCCTGTTTGTGGACTTCAGCTCTGCTTTCAACACCATCCTCCTGGCTCTGCTACAGGACAAGCTCACCCAGCTCCACTGTCACTGACACTGTCATCATTGAGTCCATCCTCACCTCCTCCATCACTGTCTGGCACGCTGCTGCCACTGCTAAGGATAAGAGCAGACTGCAGCGTATCGTACGCTCTGCTGAGAAGGTGATTGGCTGTAACCTTCCATCCTTTCAGGACCTGCACAGCTCCAGGGCTCTGAGGCGTGCAGGTAGGATTGTGGCTGACCCCTCCCATCCCAGTCACAGACTTTTTGTCACTCTCCCATCTGGCAGGAGGCTGAGGTTCATCAGGACCAAAACCTCCCGCCACATGAACAGTTTCTTCCCCTCTGCAGTTGGGATCCTTTTCAAGCTCTGGGACCCCCATCCCCACTGACACTGACACTGACTCTTGCTGTCTTGCACTAAAACCCACCACTGCCCTTGAATCCTTGCATCACAATAATGCTAACTTGAACATTTTTATAACTTTAACTTTGGCACATTCCTGTACAGCTCTTCCATCTTTATTTATCTTTATTTATCTCATTCACACTTTATGTCTCTGTTTGTTTATATTGTATATACCATAGTCACTGTTTGTTCATTGTTTATTGTCTTAAATGTATGCACCTTCCCCACTAAGACAAATTCTTCATTGGTGTAAAATCCTTCTTGGCAATAAATCTGTTTCTGATTTCTGATTCTGATTCTGCAGCTGTAAATATGGCCAAATCTGTGATTTTCACCTTTTATTATATTTCTTCTGTGCTGAGGTGACAGCCATGTTGGTGTTGGTGACATATATTGAGCTATATATTTGAGTAATAATATGAGTATATATTGAAACAATGTCATTCACTGAGCGGTTTTACACAAAATGAATGGCATGTTTCACTATCTTTACAACAAACTGTGACTTTTTTGACTTGCAAAATTATCATGACAAACATGGTGTGTTTAATTCATGGCACAATTCAAACAGATTAAAAAACGCATTTATCTCTTGATATTGACTACTGTACTTTTTTTTTTTTTTTAAAAATAAGGTCCCCGGGAGCACAGGCTTACATAAATGCAGATCGTCTACCTCTCAACAAAAATCCAGACATTTTTTTATCCTAGCAGCCCTGGTGGACCACATAAATCGCGATATTACTGATAAGTCCTTTGGTAATATTTTTTTTTCCCTTTAAAATAAAATTTTAAAAGTCACAGAGTAAAGTAGTGCTGTAACAGAAAGTCAATTTCCATGACTTTTTAAAGGAGGCTTGCAGCACCTTTAAAATGGAACCTTCAATTGATAACAAATAGTTTAAACTGTGTTTGAATAGCATTAAAGCAACAGTGTTTCCCTTTTCTTACTGGGCTACAGGCTAAGACTATGCTTTACTTTGTTTTTGTTCCATTTATTATCAGATGTATTTTTCCATGATTCCTTGTGATATGGACTTAAACATTATGGTATTTTAAATTAAGTTTTTCAAGTGTCCCACTTAATCGAAGTAAGAGAATCAGGGTCAGACAGACTCCTGATGAGAGATCATAAGGTCACTGTTATTACTGCTGTGTACAGTGAAACAGTGACAGTGAGATGGGCAACGGGTAATAGCTCTTGATTATAAAATAGGTCTAACAACTGGAGATTGCTCTGAGATATTGTCAATGGGCAGAGTATTCATTTGTGTATGTAAAGTAAGTTGGCTAAAGAAAAAAGAGGAGACATTTTTTAAAAATAAACGGATACAAAGCAAGTCATTGGCCCTTTTTGAACAAAGATTCCACAATAGCGCTGCAAAGAAAGGCCCACATATACACCGCCTTTGTTTTTTCACACCGAACAAAGCGGCACTGACAAAATGCCACTCCAGTGTGTGATTTTATACAGCATGCTGGCTTTGCGAAACTAAAACAGCTGTTACAGGCAGGGATTTTTTAAGCAGGTTTCCACCCGGGTTCCACCTGGTTTCCACCTGTAAATCTAAAATTGTCTCAGCAAGCTGTTTATAATCATAGGATTGCTGTTAGACTGTGTTGTGGTTGTTATCCTGACCCACCATGTATTGTGAAATGTGACATAGAAATCATGTCACATAATCACTGCCAGTAAACAGTGGGAGCTGCTGGTTCTTCCTGGCTGTCCTGTCTGATCATTCCTCTGATCAGACAGTACAGGACATACAGACTATCATTGTGATGAATAGGGGATGGGGTGTGGGTGGGTGAACAAAAAATCATCTTTGATGAGGGTCATACTAATGACAAGGGGTGTCACGATTCTCCCTGCTCCCTGGGATTATTTACCAACATGCTTAACACATGAAAGGGGGTTCACCCCGAAGGGAAACAGAAACTTAGGCCCTGGAGGAAATCATTTCCCCTGTGCTTCCCGACCACGGTCCGGGAGCCGAACAGGAATGGTGTAACACCATGTTATCGTTTGACTGGCTGTAGCTAATAGCTGCTGGCTTAGCTAGTAGCTAAGTTAGAGGAAGTTGACTCGCAGCACTTCAACACGTGTGTTTTTTTTTTCCGTCTGACAAGCCGACCGGACGTGACATGGGGCGAGGCAGCATTGACAATTCCATTTTTTAATTCGAAGTTCGAGATTGTGAATTAATTTCGGTCAATTCCGATTTAAAATTGAAATCGTGACACCCTTACTAATAACATAATCGGCAGCCAACCAGCAGCATCAGGGCCCTTCTTGTTGCCAGCTGAAGTGGCACACAGCGCAGTGCAAGTATCGTTGCTAGTTTTAGACCGACAGTCTCAAAATGTGATGTGATCAGGTGCTTTGCTGGCGCATCTCGGAGCAGTAGAAAGTGTTTACGGTTATAAATGTCAATGGTCCCTTGATCCAAAGTCAATGTCGCAGTGTTTCACCGGCTATATAGAGGGCTCAGTGTTCATATAGTAAGATGCACCTTAATTGGCAGGTTCACAACGCATGTACACTGTGCTTTAATGATTAAAGAGGCTGCTTCCAGTCATTTAAAGGTTACCATTCCATGCACATTAGGTGAAAGGTCATGGTTCATTTAAGCAGCAAAACTCAAATCAGTAGTTATAAACAGGAGAGTACAGAGGGTACTCTCCAGAGGAAACAGCAGTAATGGAGCTCAGGGGATTTCAATAATCAATGAATTCTAAGTGCTATAACGTAGGCAACTGAATGTGTTTCAGTTGTTTTACCTCTCACCCAAGAGGCTTCTTCAGTTCTAACTAACTGGAGGGGAGTTGCAGGCTTTTAAACTGTATGTGGGAGTGTCCTTAGAGAGTCGTTAGGGCCACTTGTGGGTTGTTGACCCATCCAGCCTTAATGTGGGTCACTAGGGCTAGGTGAGTCCAGGTGTAAATGTCTCAACAACCATTGCCTGCAATTCCCCACCAGTTGGTTAGATCTGAAGAAGCCTCTTGGATGAGAGGTGAAACGTCTTAAAAAAACTGAAACACATCCAGTTGCAGAAGATTAATCATTAATCTATTAATCAGAATGATAGTTCTTATGACCTGTCCAGTCGATCAGAGGACTGAGATCCGCACACCACATTACACACACACACACCAATTGTTTGCCAAATGTGTGGGGATTACCAGCTTTCGCTATGCAGAGACTGGCACGATATGAGGCTTCCTGTGCCTTAGTTATGGGTGTAACACAAGATTGAATGGTGGACTTGGACTGCTTCAGTTTGCCCGCTTTCTAAAAAAAAAAAAAAAACAGTTTTTTTCTGTCAGCGCTGCGTTTTTGGTGGTGAGATGCCATTTGACATGCGATGGTTTCATGCTGTCATTACTAAAAACATCACCACATACCACACACTGGGGTCTGGGCTCTTCCTCCATCCCACTCCAGCTGAATCCATATTTTAATGTAACTGGCGTCATATTTTCTTACAGTTTTTCCAGGACAGCATTGTTTTTAACTGTTTTTAGCTTCTTCCGCTTGCAATCTTTTTCTTCACCTTGTAGCGGCTTGGCGCACGTGCCACAACCTGACGACGGAGCAGGCTGACTGGCATATCGAACAAAAAAATATATAGTTAAGGCTAAACTTATTTGAAACCCCTCTTCATTTATCTTACAGTTAGTGTTTTCATTAATTTTTTCATAGTATTCAAATAGTATTATATGTTTTAAAATTAATTTTATAAAAATCTTTTAAAAAGGAGGCTATTTCGGAGATTCCTCCACATACCGCTAGAGGGAGCCTTCGTACCACCAGTGGTATGCGTACCATAGTTTGAGAAAGCAATACTAGAATATATCCATATATACAGTGTAATAAATAATGCTACAGTTGAAATAGTGTACAGTTGTTATTGTTAATGTTCTCACTTGCTCTTAGTGCATACTGTATTTGTGTGAGGGGTTGCATGATAGTTGTGTGAAAGAGTTCAATATGGCGTGATATTTGTGGCACATTTGTGAAGGAACAATGGGAGATTTTGAGCACAGAAAAATATATTTTGCATGCACATAAATTATATTTTATATAGAAGTGTATTTGCATGTTTGCTTTTATCTATTTTAATGCACAATAATAACCTCTGCACTCTCAAACTCCTGCTGGCTACATGCAAATACAGTTATTGAGCACAAGATATATTTTTGTTTGCTCAAATAAAATTATGTTTTGCTCGTGCATAATTTCTCTTCAAAATACAATTTATGCTTGCAAGATATATTTTTCTGTGCTCAAAATCTGTTGCTCCTTCACAAATGTGGCACAAATATCATGCCAAAGTTTAAGTGCCAGTTATAGTGCTACTCCTTTGCACAATGTGTTTGTGGCTGAAAAGTCAACAATAAATAATATTCCTATTGGGAATAAATTTGACTCCTGTTTGAACTACATTTAGCTGAAAAGGGTTGCCTAATTCTACTACTGTATTTTTACATGGGTGATAGTGATGGTACTTGGAGAGCCAGATATTTTCTGAGGTGGTACAGGGTGTAAAAAATTTGAGAACCACTGTTCTAGTCGAATCTACATTTCTTGTATTTTTGTTCTGTTTTTGCTAATATGTAGTTTTAATTATTATACTTATTATGATTATAATTTTTCTGCATATTTCTGGGACTTTGAATAGGAGCAGCTGTAACGCAAGCAATTTATCCCTCAGGGATAAATAAATTATTTCATAGAATGAACCTTCCCATTCCTCCACTGTAACTTCTGTTACAGTGAGGCAGAATAACATTCGCGCCTTGAAAAAACAGTGTGAAAAGGGCTAATGTTAGCATGCCACACACACACAAGCACACGCACGCACACATACACACGCTTGTGTCCTGAGAGCAGCAGAACAGCATGCTGCAGCCAGCTGTTGGTGCTCAGCAGAGGCAGTTCATAAACTTTAAACCATGTTACTTCCCCAGTCAAACAAACAGAACAAATCTCTTTAAGGAAGCCACATTCTGCATGAATATCAAAGTCTTCTCCAAGCCAAACTACAGCCCTCTGCACGTAGCCTCCACCCACCCAGCCAACAGTAGACACGTAGGGGGTGTTAAGAGAAAGCTCATTAAACAGCCATGATCGAACCCCTCCAGCCCTGGATTTTCTAAGCCCATCCTGCCCTCTTTTATCTGAGGTAAGATAGAGGAGATATCAAAACATCAGGCATGCTTTCTGTAGAAGTGTAGACCACTCAGAATGCATGGTTAATAATCCTACTTCCTCTTGCTTTTTCCCCCTCTAGACTTCATCTTTAGATTCTCACCTCAGATTCTTCAACTCTACCGCTGTTAATAATTATCATAAAAGATGTAATTCGTAAGAAATTGCCAGAATTTAAAAGTAGTCCCAAAACTAAAGAAGGCAACATAACTGCTGATAATTTTACTCTTTACTGTAGCTATCTCTGGCTGTAGTGACTAGCTGCCTTTAGTAAATAGCTAATTTAGCCATGAAGCTAAGGCCATGTCCACACTTACCAAAACGATCTTCTTTCCCCCCCGTCTTCCTTGGCATCGTTTCGAGAATATTTGCGTCCAAATGGATCCATTGTAAACGACTCAACACGCTTTAGTTCATATTCCAGGCCTATAGGTGGCGCTTGAAATTCACCAAAAATACAAACAGACAGTAGAAGGAGGAACCGAACACAACAAGAAGACGACAAAAATGGCTAGTCAGTTGTCCACAATCCTCTTTAGCTCAGCGTAGTGGCAGAGGAGCAGAATATTTTGCCCTAGTAACCCTAATAGGCTCAATATCTTCTGCAGCACGAACACAAGCATGTAGCCCGGCATTGTTGTTTTTGTTGTTATGAGACGTCGTGAGGTTAAGAGGTCGAAGGCTAGAGGTCGAGGGGTGGGGTGATGGTGTCATCAATACGTAAAGTAGGCGGATTCGCTGTCCAAACGAGAATGCAAGGGCGGCGTTTTCATTTTTTTTCACCCTCAGACCAGGTTTCAAAAAAGTGTGTTTACAGGCACTGAGTTTACAGGATCCATTTGGACGATCGGCCAAAACGATGCAAAACATGGGCGTTTAACCAAAAAAGCGTTTCCATGTGGATGGCCCCTAAGAGCCCCCATTAGCTGACTGTAGCCTACCCTTACTGCAACATTGGATGATGGGGGAGTCACTACAGGCACCAGGGCTCAGATCAACCAGGCTAGTTGACAGCATCCCACTAAACTGGGACTGGACACAGACGCTGACACCAACAGGGGTCAGTTGGATAACAGGGGTTACAGTATGGAGGGGAATTACTGCAGTTCTGATCATGACTATGACTCTGGGAACAAGAGGACACGGCAGGTATGGTCATGAGACGTCAGAAATGAGCAGTGGGTGAAAACAGCGTTTAAAATAGGAATACTTTTACATCTTACTCTGTGAATTGAGGATCTATTTTAACAAAACCAGAGGTGACGAGTCAATAAAACTGATCTTGGTTCAGTAAAAGAGAGAAACAACATTTTTCTGTTTAGTAAGGGAAAAAGGTGTAAAAATATCTCCTTACTGGACATTTTGGATTTTATTCTGTTTACCCATTAGATTAAGAAGTGAACTTTTACATTTCCCAGCTGAAACATACAGAAGCTATCAGACTGTCACCTCTTGAGGTTCAAGTGGTATTATGTTACAGAATGCTCAGGGGCTAGCTGGTTAGCATGCTAACTTAAGATATATCCCGGCAACGCAGAACATATATGTCTTTGACATAACGCCAGCACTATTTATGATGGTAGTTAATTTTTTCAATATTATAAAATAACATTTTGCCCAGATCTTACAAATTACTCCTTTAAAGGTTGAGCATTGCAAAGAGCTTTAACTCAAACATAAAAAAACATAATTATGGTCATGAAAGGTGGACCAGACTACTAAGGAAAAATCTGCACTAAAAAAGTCAACGCCATTGGCAAACAGGCCTACACTTTTGGGCCCTTTTTGCTGTTTGTGTGTATATTTTTATCTTTGGATATTTCTAGCAGATTGTTCTATAATCATGTATGGGTACCAATCTTTCACTGACAGCAACATATGTAGATTAGAATAAAATGCAGCCTTCACACATTTTAAGTCAAGAGTGCCTTTGTATAAGAAACAAGGGCTCACTGAATGCTTCTGGGCTGAAACATTTTTTTTATTTTATTATTGATTAAGATGATTATTTTCTTATTTAATTGACATTTACTTGTCTGGGAAACTTAAGTGTTTCCCACACATTCATTAATTTGTGGCGGTTCGCCCACAATCAATATGGGCACATATTGATTTTCTATTTCCGGAGCTGCGCATCTCATTCTCACTCACTCAAGACAGCTCACCCATCAGTGAATAGCATGATGTTATATACTACGATACAGTGGAATAGCGGTGTGCTTTTTCGTCCTCCGGTAAAACCAACAAAGAAGAGGAGGAGGGGTATTTATCGAGCTCCACTTTGATATTTCCCAGAGCCAATGTCTCTCAGCAGGGACGAGCACTGCTGCTAGTTCACAGACCTCTCCCCTTTTTTCTAACACAGCCCCTTGACAGTGCCACTGCCCTCTCTGCAGAGCATCTATCACTGCGTCCACAGGAGAGCGGCCTCCATCCTCAAAGACCCCACCCACCCCCACACGGACTTATCACACTTCTACCCTCAGGCCAGAGGTACAGAAGTGTTAAGTCCAAGACCACCAGACTAAAGAACTCTTTCTTTCCCACTGCTATTAGACTCCTAAACAGCAGATAGGAGTTTAATTACCTCATAACTTTCCCAACTGTTTATATTTTTGCACACATAATTGCACAGATTTCAGATTTGCACTGATTTATCATTATAATCATTATTATTGCTGCTCCTTCTTATTTATCACGTGCTTATCACATATGTGTAAAAGTGCTTTAAAGGTGCTTTACTTTGTATATTGTATATTTTCAGTTGTATATATTTCTTTATTACACTGTTGGCATTCTGTGAACAAAAAAAGGAAGAATTTCATTGTACAGAGGAACATGTTTCTTTACTGTGCATATGACAATAAACACTTTGAATCTTGAATCTTGTATCTGTTGTGATGGTGAAGATGAGGTCCTCTGACATGAGTGGATCTGATGGTCAAGATAGTGTGCTCTCTTTACTGCAGGATACTTAACAGCCATTAAATGGCTGGAGAAAGATTGGGGGGGTTACCTGCGCTCAGAGCCTGCCGCTGGAGGCTGGTGTTGTGTCACTCAGAGGTTTTAAGAGGCCACATTACATTTCAAGAGGCCAATTTAGTCTTGTTCAGACTAATAGCTCAAATCCATATTTGGCATAGCAAGGTATCTCTGTCTGATTGTCTGTTATTTGCATTTCTCCAAAACCATTAATCACACTTGGGCAGGTTTGTTGCCGTGGACCCAAGGAAGTGCAGTGTCAAATTTGGTGCAATTTGGACATGTTCAATCTTAATACATTTCGAATAAACAGCACCAATAATACCAACAGTACAACACCAATTTTTGCAGCAGCGGGCATGGCTTCAGCGCTCTGGCTTCATGGCTCTACAGACTGCAGCTGGGCTTACATGTGATCCCTCCAGACGTTCACAAAATGGAGATAAGTGTGGGGCAACAACTTGCCGTAGTTACTTCCTAATGTGTCTGTGAGCATTTCAGGAGGCTTAAGACAGGATCTGGAAACTCCCTACATCATCAGATCAGCTGGGCTGAAGAGCATGTTTCAAACGAGCAACACACTGATTTACGGGATGGCAAAATAAATCACATAAAATGCAATTATAGCAAAGCTGGAGGCTGTCTGAAATGCGATTCAGATTGGGTTTCTACAAACCTTCTCAGTGGAGACATTCTTGAAGCTCACAATGGTTTAAAGTCTAAATGTGATACATAACGATGAATCAAGAGTCTCAGAAGTGACAGATCTGATTTGAAAAACACATCTGATTTGCATGTAGTCTGAACACAGCCTTTAAGACTCAGTAACAAGCACAGTGAGCCAACATACACTGCAATACTTCCTGTGAGAGCCGTCGTGGGTACTCTTCAGATCATTTAATTAGGCAGAGGAAGAAAAGCATGAAAATGCCACCATTTGTGTCGATATAATGGAATGAGTTTAACTAGGTTAATTAGGGCACCACTTCTACCCACTGACTGTATATCTTTACCATCAGGCAAACTGACAACCACAATGGAGTCACAGTTTAAGGGGAACGCTGACATTTCAGCAAAAAGTTGCACAGCCCACACTAACAGTCATTACTGTGGAGGTAACAAGCTGGGAGGAGGACAGGGCCAACAATCAGCCTTAGAGCTGCCAGGAGGCAAAAGAGGAACTCAAGTATGTTTTTGTCTCATGCTGCCAAATGATTCCAGCAGTGACTATCAGCATTGAGGATATGTGGTTATAATTGCCACTGTACTGTTTAGCTCTACCTTCTGCACAAGGCAGAAACTCTCAGAGGGAAGTGGAAGCATGAAAACATGATTGTAATCGGTGACTCACTTTCTGTTTCTCACTAGCCTACAACGCCGCCCACCCAGCAAGAGCGCTGAGGCACACACACTCTCACCCACACATACATACATAAAACTGTTCCTTGTTCCCACAGTGCTCTTGATGTGCTCGCTCTGCAGAGTTTCCTTTGATGCCCAATGTCTACTGTAGCATGTCAACAATGTCACCGCCATTCCACATGCAAAGCACATCTTCCCAAAAAAAGCAAAAAAACCTGAGTCTGAGTCACACGCAAAACTGTGATTCCACTCCGCAACAAGCCCACTCTGCAGGCTCCATCTCCAAGCAGCAGGACACGCAGAAGCACCACAGGAAACGAGAGCACACAAAACAAAGGATCTATTAACGCAGCAATGACTGAGCCTGCATAATGAATACACTTGCTATGAATGTCGGATACTCAGCTGACTCTGGTTTCCTGGAAGAATCCGTTGTTCAGCTTCTTTCCAATAACCCATTGATACAGTACATTCTACCAAAAAAAAAAAAACCTCCACTGGGGTTATTACAATGTGTCTCTTATGTCAGCAGGGGATATTGGAAGCTTCGACCAGGGAGAGGAAGCTACAGACTGAAACTCCATTGACTGCCAGACATGGGTATCTCTTTGGCTTCAAAGTAGTAGATCGCAAAACAAGTCAAGCAAACAAATGGTTGACAGAACAAGACAGAAGGTTCTTGACTTGAGCTGCACTAAACAGAAATTGTTCAGAAGACTAAACTATGATGAGGTCTGTCTGCCAGCTGTTTGGCAGAAAACAGTTTTTTGTGTTTCAATTCAAGCTTTACCATATAGATACATGAAGAACAAAGGCATCCTGAAGCCCTTTAATAGTCTTTGTCATAAAAATCTGAAGTCTCTGAACTCTAATGGAGGGATGAACACATCCCCCCAACAGATATTACCTCATTTGCTCTTTGATGATGGTGGTTCAAAGCACCATCTCATATGGTCACTTGGGTTGACATATTTTCATTTTCATGCCATGTATCTGAATTTATTATGTTGAATTATTTTCTTTAATTTTTACTCATCAGGTTGTACAAAAAAAAACAAACAAACAAGTTCTTTATTGGTGTTCTTGATATTTGTCCTCTAGTTTTCGAAAATACATGAGCCAACATGTCACTCTAAGTCAGGACCAGGATGAGCATGAACCTGAATCAAAGGCTGAAATAAAAGTATATATCTCTCCCAATAGTCTGTAACACATGATATATGCTCACTGCTTTATTTCAATCCCAAACAACTATGGTGACAGAGTGCATCTCTCTTAATGTTCCACTGTTCATATTACGCTGCTAGGTGTCGATAACTAATCTGACATCAGTGCCATTGTGTTCCACACTAATCATGCAGAGACCCGGCACACTAACACTCGTATTATGAAATAAACAAAACATCTCTCATCTGCTGCAATTTGAGCCTGAAAATATGTTCTGTGTTTAAAAAAAAAAATAAAAATATGGGATACTTTAGATCACATAGTGGCTTTTTAGCTGGTTGCATTTGCTGCCCTGTGGGTCAACCTGAACCAACAACAACATTCTGCTCAAAGAGATAACAGGTATACAAGGTGGCAGGGAGCTAGACATGCAATCCACAGTATTGCACCACAGGTATAAGCAGGCTGGCCTTTGGCAGAAAGCCTCAGCTAATGGTGGCTAGCTGCTTATGATCCTCCAAAAAAATCATGTTTTGAAGCCCATTCATATGCTCTCAGTAACTACAATGTTATTCTCACATGCCAGTAAACACACATGAATTTATCTTTAATCTGCTTTTGTGATTTTAATGAGCTTGACTTGCAGATTCCACCAGGCACATCTAAGCCATGTTATAGCCGCAATACGGTCAACAGAGCTGTATGTGGACATTCCAGACAACGCTCGTGTTTCCACTACGGCATATTTCAGGAGTGTCCTAGAAGTGGCTCTCTGCCCACGTGGAGGACGGAACAAAACAGTGTTGCAAAAGGCAGGCTGTGCAATAAAAACTCTACACATAACCCATTTCCCATTTAAGTTTGCACTAACTGGGCAATTTTCATACCCATATTTATTATTTATTAATAACAATACACTGCCACACTGTTATAATTACACTGCTCATATCCAATGTTTAACCAAGCCTATTTCTATCTCTTACCTTTTTATTGTACTGTTTATTTTTACTATTATTATTGTTTATTATAATATGACTGTCCTTTAAATGCTGTGTCCCTGTTTGTGGGACAAATAAAGAAATTCTGATTCTGATTCTGAATAGACTTGCCCAGTGGAATCAAGGACTGACATATGAGTGCAGTGGTGTGTGAAGCGTCATACCTCTGGTTCTCAGTGGAGCAGGACTTTTATTTCCTCCACATTGCTTTGTACGCTGCCAAAACAGAGGCCCTGAGGGGACACAAGAGATGCTCAATTTTTCATTGTTCCATTCGATACAATATGAAAATAGACTGCATTGTGTCAGCCACCGTCCTTCACACATATTAGCGAAAACGGATCCCGCTAATTTTTCCAAAAAGATATTTCCAAAAAGATGTTTTCTGAGGTCACAGCAACCTTTGACCCTCGAACACCAATATCTTCTATCAGTTCATCCTTGAGTCCAAGTGGACACTAATGTGCCAAAGAATGGAACGGATGGAGGTATGGACGTACATATAGACAATCCTTAAACATAATGCCTCTGCCCACATGCCTGCCGTGTGGAGGCATAAAAACACAGGGACACGTCAACATTGTCACTGTGATATTTTAACGATGTGATGGCCCCATTTCAGTGCCTCTCTAGTAGGTAGATGTTACAAACACATTGATTCAGGTTTGAATGAGTAGATGTTATTACATGGAGGGCTTCACAAACAGGCGCAAAAAAAAAACAGGTTTACAACGGCAACTGGTTTACAAATAAACTTAATTTAATGCATGAAATTACTGCTATAAGCAGGACACAAAAATGATCTTTTGGTCCACCGACCAAATGTTCAAATTTCACCAGCCACTCAGAAGATTTTTTTGGCTGGTAAGTGAAGCAATTCTACCAGCCACCTGCATATTTTACTGGCTAGTGGCTGTCCAAGTGCACTGTAAAATGTAATTGTATATCTCACTTAAAAAAAAAGTGACCTTAACTCATTCCAGCTTATTCTGTTGACTATCCTCACTTAAACTTAGTAAAGACAACTTTCTACTGAGGCAAGTAATCAAACTCATCATCTGCAAGTAACCTGTACTTAGAGGTATGAGTGACCAAGACGCATCTGCATAACCAGCAGAAACTCGGCATCATTCGGCAGCTCTCGTTGAACGTACATGTGCAGTTGCCCACCGACGAGTGACGACGTGCTTTAAATGAAACGGTAAACCGTCACCAACAAGGCGGTTGCTGCAGTAGTGTCACGGTAAGTTTCGCTAGTTTTCTATGTAGCAAACTTATAGTCGTTATCTTTGCCATATAATTTATCCGTAGGTCCAGGTTTGGAGGTTAACTTTATGTTTAATGATTTAGCCATGCCTTGGACTCTCTAGTCAAAATTTTAATGTTTATTAAGGTGAGTGGCGTATTTTTGTTGTTGCTGCGAGTCGGTCCTTTGCAGTCATGTGAAAGCTAAAGCTAACCAGCCCTTCACGTAACGTTGCTCGATGTAAAACTCTGTAAGGATATAGTAAGATTTAGGGATAACTGGAGTTTCAGCAAACACAGCGTGCTTATTGACAGTTGAAAAGCAACTGTGCTGATCTTTTAGGGACAGTCTTCAACTTGGCAAGCATGTAATTCATTCCTCAGCTCTTGATTAAACACAAAAAAAAAAAATGAGTTTGTCGTTGTCCATGGCCCCTTTCTTTAACAAGGCGGATATGTTTTAAGTTTACGGTTGTCCCTTTTTATACTGGTCGCATAGGTAGCACGTATGTTTCACGCTTATTAACCAGTCAGTGACAGTAAAGCAATAACTATTAACTGAGAAGTCACAGACACACTTACCACGCATGATTAACATGAGAATATCCATAAATTCATCCGGGACAGGATGAAAGTGTCCCTCTTAAGAAATTCAAGATCTCATCAGTCATCAATCCTCTCTTTTTTGTCAAGTTTGGAAACTTTTTCATAGAAGAAAATAGTAATCCAGGCGAGTGTCATGCTTCAGCCAACTCTGTTTACCTGCGCACAGCTGATAGCACACAGCTGATGGGATTGGCTACTGTTATCAGCTGTGGCCCACGTGACCCATCGTCATCCAAAATAGGAAGCAAAAGCATCATGGGAAATTGAGTCCTTTTGTCTCATAACAGTAGAAAACAAAAAACTTTTAAATCAAAGAGTAGAGATGCAACTATCAGCTATTTTCATTAAAGACAAAAATGACAGTTTTTAAAAATTGCAACAAAAAAGAAGAAGAAAACATCACAAAAAGTTGTGGAAAAACTTGCAAAAAAAAGGGTACATATATATTCGCTGCTGATTAGTGCTGATGCTTCGAAGCCCAGAAAATGATATTCTGTACAGCTTTAATCTATGCTTGTGCTATGAGTTAATTACAGTTTAACTGATTGATTTTGTTGTTTCTTTTGTAGGTTTCTGAAGACAGACACCTGCTTGTTTTCTTCTGAAAAGAGGGCTCAACTATTCAAGCACTACCGCTTAAAACATGGAAGCTACGCAAGAACTACTCCAATTCCATGCCTCCACATAGATTATCTGTGTTCATTTAAGTCATTTAATGTCCTCAAAGTGCATTTAACCAGAAGTCACTCCCATGAAGTACATGATGGGCAGACGAGTGGAGCTGATGAAATCCCTGTGATATTCAATTGTCCTCTTTGCAATTTTAGAAGTCAATGGAGATTTATTTAATTAACTTAGTTATTTAGTTAAGTGACACCACGCATGTGAAGTAACATTTATAACGTATATATGTGCGTTATTTAAAGAAGGAGTTCATGCAAAAATTAAAAAATCAATCATTATCTACTTACCTCCATGTCGAAAGGAAAGTTGAGTTTCATGGTCCAAACATTTCTGGAGCGTCACAACAAAACAGCATTGCAGCATTCCCCGAAACAACCGAAGTAGCGTTTTAAATGTGAAAAAAAAATGATTTTTTTTATTTTTTTTGATTAATGTGATCCAAGTTTCCAGAAGCCCTGAGTTCCTAAATTTAATAGAATTTGATTGAATTGAATAGATTTTTTACACTCTTTTTTAAGCTGAAATCTTCACTGTAGCTGCGAAAATAAAAGCATTGACACCTCGTCTGAAATGGGAACACGAGCTCATCACACGTCAAGGTTGCTAATATCGAATTGGAATTGCGAGCTTCGGAGACATGGTTTACACCGGATGTGCCTTATGGAGCCTTTGTTTTTTGTTTTTTTTACATTTTGAAAACAAGATGTCAGCTACTTCAGTTGTTTAGGAGAACGCTGCAACACTATTTTGCTGACTTTCATTCAGCATTAGGTTGAGGAGATAATGGCAGAATTTTCTTTTTTGGGTGAACTTTTCCATAAAGTTATTAAATGAATTTACTTTTTTGTACCCATACCATGATGATTTCCTAAACCTAACCAAACAGTTTTGTTGCCATAACTGAACAACAACGGTGCGGTAACTGCAACAGTGTATTTGGGAGTCAGTTAGCTATATATTTTCCCATGCAACATTTCTTATTTCCTCATTTATTATGTGCGTCCATTGAAAAACCACTCTCTGCCCTCATCAGTTTTCTTTAATGATGTATTCAGTTATATTATTGTCTTGTCTGATAACTGTCACTAAGGGCACCTTCAATAACTCCTCCATTGAATGCTGAATTGAAGTCAATGTTCCCTAAACTCAAACAGCATGTTAAATGTGCAACAATGGGTCTAAACACGCTGGACAAAGTCTATAGTAACATTCAGAAAGGCTATAGAGCAAGACCACTACCACATCTGGCTCTGTCAGATCATATGTCCATGCTGCTGATTCCTGCATACACCCCCCTCAGGAAGAGAGCCCCCCCAACCACAAAAACTGTGAAAACATGACCAGAGGGTGCACTACACCAGCTGCAAGACTGTTTTGAGAGCACAGATTGGAGTGTGTTTGAACACCAGGGCTTAGAGGAGTACACCTCATCTGTGATCTCCTAAATCAACTTCTGTGTGGATAGCGTCAGTGTTGACAAACGTCTCTGGGTACATTCAAATCAGAAACCCTGGATGACGAAAGAGGTCAATGCAATGACGCCCTCAGGTCTGGGGATCGAGTGAAGTACAGCGTAGCCAGAGCCGACCTGAAGAGAGGCATCAGAGAGGCCAAGACAGCCTACAGGAGGAAGGTTGATGATCGCTTCACCAAGAAAAACACGCGCCAGGTGTCCAGCACCTCACCCACTTCAAGTCCAGCAGCACCAGGATGGCTGAGGGCGACGCTAGGCTAGCGGAGGAGCTAAACCACTTCTTCGCATGCTTCAAGGTGAAAGGACACAAGGCAGCCACAGCTCGTCCACTGAACTGTAACAGCTCCAGCCTCACGGTACAGGAACATGAAGTGAGGTGCACACTGAGGGCAGTGAATCCTAGGAAGGCCGCCGGACCTCAGAGAGTGCACAGACCAGCTGGCCGGGGTCTTCACCAGGATCTTTAATGAGTCACTGTCCCAGTCCTTCATCCCACCATGCCTGAAGTTGGCTACAATCGTCCCGCTGCCTAAAAAGACCACCATCAACAGTCTTAACGACTACAGACCAGTTGCTCTGACACCTGTGGCCATGAAATGTTTCGAGAAACTGGTCCGACGCCACATCACATCCTGCCTCCCACCCACATTCGACCCACTTCAATTTGCATACAGAGCGAACAGATCGACAGAGGATGCCATCTGCACAGTGCTCCACACCACCATCTCCCATCTGGAACAACAGGGACGCTATGCCAGGATGCTCTTGACAGAAAAACTGCTGGACATCGGACTCCCAGCCACCATTACATTACAGACTTACAGACGAACCGTGTACAGAGAGTCAGAGTCGGCCCCATCTCTCAACAGCCCTCAGCCTCAACATCAGCTCCCCACAGGGCTGTGTACTCAGTCCTCTGCTCTACACTCTGTACACCCATGACTATGTCAGCACCCACCCAGACAACATCACTGTTAAATTTGCAGACGACACCACCTTAGTGGGACTAATCTCTGGAGGTGACAAGACTGCTTACAGGGATGGGGTCCAGAGGCTGGTGGGGTGGTGTGCTGATAACAGCTTGGTCCTCAACACCTCTAAAACAAAGGAAGTGATTGTGGACTACAGGAGGAAGAAGACTGACCTGCAGCCCATCTGCATATACAGGGAGTCTGTGGAGACGGTGCACAGCTTCAAGTTCCTGGGTGTGCACATGGACGCAGACCTCAGATGGAGCTCCAACACCTCAGCGGTCGTGAAGAAGGCCCAACAGCGGCTCCACTTTCTGAGGATCGTCAGGAGGATCAACTTAAAGAGGGAGCTGCTGACTGTCTTCTACCGCTGTTCCATTGAGAGCGTGCTGACATATTGTAAATGTGTGTGGTTTTCTAGCTGCACCATGGCACACAGAAAGGTACTACAGAGGGTCATTAACACAGCCCAGAAGATCATCAGTCACCCTCTCCCCTCCCCACAGGACCTCTACAGCACCCGTTGTCTGAGAAGGGCACGCAGCATTCAGAAAGACAGTGCACACCCAGGACACCGGGTGTTCCAGCTGCTGCCCTCTGGCAGATGTTTCAGGATGCTTAAAACACAGACAAACAGACTGAGGGACAGCTTCTACAACAGGGCTATAGCCCTGTTAAACGAAAACAGTTGACACAATCATGTCGTTTCAGCCACATCGTTTTCACACTCATGTGTGACATGTGCAATAAGCTTTTTTTTCATATGACGTGTGCAATAAGCTTCTCCTTTTCTCTTTTTTCCTAAACAGAAGTGCAATATTTTATACGCAATATATACGTACAGTGTTCACAATTATTTATAACTTTACCATATGTCTCTGTTTACAGTCCTGTTTACAGTCCCTTACTTTGTAATTTGTATATAGTGTCCTTTTTTGTTTGTTTATTTGATAAGTGCATGCCTTGTTTAGTTATTTATTTAATATTTATCTTTTTGCACTGACGGGAGAGCTGTGCCTCAATTTCGTTGTGCTAACGTATTTTTTATAGTACCGTGCAATGACAATAAAGACTCTAACTAAATTTAGAAGTAGTGCATTGCAAATCTAACACCTGTGAAGAAAAACGTGCAGAACTAAGCCATAAAAGACATGTCTGACCTGCTACATGGCAAGTTTTTTTCACAAGATAAATCTTAGCCAGGTGTGCATAAGCTAAATAGTGGCTGCCAGCTCTTTGACTGATAGCAGAACTGCACAATGGAATCATTTTGTGGCAGGAGGGTCATATTTAACTGCATGGCATGTCACCTAACTGCCTTTTATTTACAAAAGATACGCTGTCACCACTGCCAATATGTTAGAACCCTTTAACTGTTGATTTGACTTTAAAGATCAGCCCTGCTAATCTAACTTAATCTGTCTCTGTGGCTTCTCTGATTGCTGGAGGAGAGCAGTAATGACACTGCAAATGCATGCCTGCTTGGGTGCAGTGATACAACTGTTTTTTCTGCAACAGCAGGCTGCCATGTGGAAAGCTGCTGCTGTTCCTGTTGCTGCTGGTGGTTTGTGTACAAAGGGGTCTAAAGGGTGATCATTTCCTGTTACTGGCTGAATTGGGTCACAACTTACTGAACATTTAATTTGAAGTAGGCCTACCTACTATTTTTTTAAAAACTTTATGATTGAAACTCTCTGAGCTTACAGTAACAGCTGAATGGCAGAGATGTGGGTGGAGACAGTTAGGTGGTAAGTGACTGTTTGGGCTTCTCTGTCTTTTCACAGACAACACAGGACAAAAAGAGGTAGAAGAAGAGATAGACAGGTAATTAGAAAGAGAAAAACAGCAAAGATAATGAGGGCAACAGGATGAGAAGAGATCTGACACACTTCCTTTCCAAGTCTGCTGTGTTTTTTCTCATATTTAGGAATTACATTAACACCTGTGCCATTAAAAATAACTATCACTGTCGTGGGATGTGAGTAAAGAACCAGCAGTAACAAAACTGTTCTTGCCATCACAGATGACAGCGGGTTTATTCTGGGGATGTGGGGGTGTCCCAAAATACTTATCTGACCTCAGTGTGTGAGAAATGCATCCCACTCTTTGGCCTCCTTCTTCTCTTCAGCTCTCTTCCTGTCTACTAGCGGGTTTTGCTGTAAGCGAGCGCTGACGTTCTGCATCCCTCCAATGAAACATAATGGCACCGAGGGTGCGGGGGAAAGTTACTGAGCTACACAAAGCTGCCACTGGCTAAGGCACAACGGGTTCAGTCATTCTGCTGCTGACGCTCGACTACAGGAATACATGAGTGGGCTACTGAACAGGGCAGACACACTGATCCACAGAGCTCTCAATGTGTGAAGCTGCTACAGAGAGACAGTGGCCACAGAGGCAGGCACTGCATATACAGAAATGCACAAAGTTCAACCAGAACAAACTGTGAGAGAGCCAGTTTGCTTTTAAAGATACAACTATATACAAACACCAAGACATCAAATGGCCCGAAAGGGTGGCATTTCTGTCGAACTCTGGAATCTTTATTTTTGGTATTTATTATTTGAACTTGCCTAACCCTAACATGCAAAAAACCCCACCAGGATAAAATCAAGCTTATGTTCTAAATGCCTCTTACTAAGAATTTGAAAAGGTAAATGACACCAATGATCTGTTCATCTTTGCAAATCCAGATGTGACAGTCTAACAATGACACAGACATCAGTGCTGAAAAAAAGTTAAAGTTAAATCAAAATTAAAATCACATCTTAACCTCAAAATCAAAAGTCAAATCTACAGGTAGATTTGGAGGATTGTGACACCCCTAGTAAATACTTTCATTAACAATTTCAAATGATAAAATGTTTAAGTAATTCATCAAAAAGAAAACATTCTGTTTTCAGCCCTCAAATCTGAGTTGCATTCCCACTTGACAGAAACAATACTTCCAGACAAGACAGAGTCTTAGATACAATAATGCATGATGTCAGTGAACTCTCAGCTGCTTCTCTATCCACCACATGATTGTGTGAATTTCTGGATAGTTGCTTGATCAAAAAACCTGGAAAAAACTGTTATAGCAACCTGTCACTGCTATTACACTGCTTCAGCAGCATTATAAACTTTCAGCTTGGGTTGGGCTAGCAGAATGAAAAGATTTCTGCTCAATTTCCTCAGTGGTAAGGTTTTAAATAAAGACAGAGGCACTCCAGTGCATTATTGAACCTTAGAATAAAAGCTAAATGGACTTGAGAGCCAAATGGAATTGGAGAGATTAAGAATAAAACAGAGCAAGATTAAAATGGAAAATATTGAGCAGGATATGAGAGAGAGACATGCTTTGCTGGTACTCTCATGTCTTGCCTGTGCTCCAGATGCAAATGAGCAAATTGGTTTCTTTTCAGAGGAAAGAACGCCACACTTGAAGACCTGTAACTGACTTTACACATAATCGGCCAACGCACATGTAAACAAACACAAAGATGAGCTGTGGCAGGTGGAAGTGGCGGCTGGTAGAGGGTCTGTGTGATGCTATCAGCTTAATAGGATCTGTGTTATTCCAGCTCCTTGAAGCAAGAAAAACAACTCCTGCTACTTGAATTCCTCTAAAGAAACACCCTTAAGACGGACTTCGCCATGGGCCTTGTTTTGACAAGCTCTATGCAAAGTCTATCAGCTTCCTACATTATTTTCTCCCTTGATATTGCTACATCAAGGGACACGCTGGCTCCCAAACAATCACGTTTTTTAAATGAGGCTGATGTATCAATTAAAAAGACAGTAACAGACAGTGAAACCAGAGTTTAAGTTGAGTTTAAGGTATATGATGGCTTTTTGCCAGTATCATGTGTAATTGTCTGGCGGATGAAAATATCAACTGTCAAAATGTCCGGTGGGTAATATACAAAATAATTTAACGCATATTCAATGAACTAATATTGGGTGACCTGTACAAGACAACTTAAATAAAACCTTGTAGGCCTATCATTTAAAGTTTGGATTTACCACAGCTGTTAAGACACTGAGAGATTCACTGAGTGTGAAATCATATGCAGAGTATTTTTCTCTCACCGCACAATCACTTTATCCCAACCAGCGCACTGCCAGGGATTTCTGCCTGAAAAAATATGTATGGACATGAGATTCTACACGTCCCGTTTTTGTAGCAGTTCAGAAATACATTTCTCTGCACTAATCAGTTCTGCTCCTCCTCTACTCTCTTTTCTTATCACACTTAGAGCTGATCTTTCAAATAACTTCATTAATTCCTAACATATAGCTTTTATACCTCACTGGATATGCAAGACGTTGCTTCTTCTGCAACAATGAAGTTAGAGGGATAATAGACTTGTGGGATGATCTGCAGAGAGGGTTTGCTCTGCTGCTTGAACAGGCCTACATGTGTGTCTGGTCAGCTCTGAGGAATAAATACGTACAAACACAAGCAGTGGTACTATTTGTAAAAATCTGTGTGTTTTCTTGCCAAAATTTCATGGAGACACATGCAGTGTACACGGAGGGGAGGGGCTGTGTGTGTGAAACGTGTGAGTGACAGAGAGACGGAGGGAGAGCAGCGAAAACAAATGCAGCCGACCGGATGCGCTGCATTTTTAAGTAGCCTTAAAAACAAAACAAAAAAAACAAGCGCAATATGTGGTAGTCGGTCTTGATTCTGTGGCACACCGCCACAAATTAATCAATGTGTGGGGAAACACTGAGAAAGTATGTAAATCTACAAAAGCTGTATTTACTGTGCACATAAAAAAGCACACATCATAGAGTGCTGCAGGACTAAGTCCTTAACACCAAAAATCAGTTAGCATTTTTGCACTTCTAGTTCACTCGCCTCAAAAAGTAATCACAAATATGTGGCCTGCTTAATGTCTCGCATAAGGTAATTATGCAATCAAAAGAACTGCAGCATGATTTTTCAGTATCCAAGTGGGCATACTAAAATTTCTTGTTTCTTGTTTTTTTTATTTTGACAATAATATTAACATATGTCAAGAAAACTGTTAAAAGCTTAAATGGGAACATTTTGTTCCCTATCCTGTTACAAAAAGTTAAAAACAATAAACTCACTACAAAAACTATTTCATATGCTGCATTTTGTAGACATAGTATATGATATATAAATATCATTAGCAATGATGCAGTCACTGTGAGCAAACTTCAGAACCTGCACTTCCCAGTAGCTACATGCCCCTGTCTCAGACAGGCACACAGATAGATCACAACACAGTGGTATAATACAGTATGGTGCAGCCCATCCACACGAATCAACCTTGAAAAATATTAATATTCTATACCATTTTTGATACCACGGGGAATACTGCCACCACAGTAAGGGAATAAAATTTCATATTTTCATGAAAATATCAATAAAATAAGGTTTGTGTGAGCTAAGCACAACGAAATCTGAGTTTATTTACTTCTGGAAGAGCTGGGACTATAGAGGCATTACAGCGGGGAATGTGTCAAGAGAGGAGAGCGAAAAAGGAAGCTAGTACTGGAGTATCAATACTGCAATAAATCAGTATTCAAATATTCAGTATCTATATTTATTGATATTTCAATACTTTCGAAATCACTGGGGGAAAGAAGTCCCATGAGTTCAGAACTCCATTTTATTTTTTTAAAAATGCGCTCAAACAATCTTCAGAGTCCAATAATGATTGGGTTTTATTGTCAAGAAGCAGGTGCAATGAAATGGAGCTGGGTCTCGGGAATCAAATTAACTAATTAAATTCAAAAAGCTTTATTTGTCCCCGGGGGGCAAGTGAAGGCACGTGAAGTAATTGTACACAGACACAAACAAGTCAGTATGTTAAGTACACAAGTCAGCATGTTAGTTACACAAACACAAAACAAGTAAGATATAATAAAATAGACTAAATAATCTGAATAACAAGTAATAACATAAGTTTAAGTTTCTTAAAACTTTGGACACCAATATGCCACCCTTCATGTACACTGAAAAAACAAACTTTGTGGTATAGTAAAACATAATAAGTTAACAATCATACTTTTTTGCATTGTAATATTAAGATCATATGAGAACTACATTTTCTTAATTACAACTTTGAATATATAAAAACATTTTAATGTAATAAATTAACTGTGTTGGAGGGGTAAATATAATTCAAGATATAGTCATACTATTAAAATGTTTTTCTGTCATGGCACATAAACCTAAAAATATTAAGTAAAAATTTTAATTTGAAAGAAAAGCGTGTTTGAATCCGCACATGTGAATTTAGACAAGAAAAAGACCTGTGATTTTGGTTGGTTTGGCTCAGAGATGCTAGGACTGTCACGGAGGTGCTGCATGGCTGGTTTATCTCAGGTATAACGTAAGTATTTCAGTGAGTAAGTTATTTAAATGTACCTAAATTCATTTAAATGTTGGCTAGAATGGTGTGTATGCTGACCATTAAAAAAACGGTGCATTTGGGTCATATGTTGAGGTCGCTGCCATATTTTTTTTTAAGTTTGCTGCTTTTTATCAGTATATTTAACTTTATGGGACTTGTATCCAAATGGAAAGCCTCTCATGCAAGTCTAGTCTTGTCAGTTAAGTCAATTCTATTACTAAAACAGGTGTAATTAGGTCAAATTGTTCATGACGTTCATCTGTTATTTGATATTTCTATCAACAGGAAGCAGAACAGTACAGCAGTGAGTTGTGCTATCACATGTTAGGCCCAGGATATTCTGCAGGATGAGGCACTGGAGTGTAATTTGAGGGCTACATAGGAGTGACTGGTCTTGCGCTGCTTTCATTCAGGCAAATAGATTTTACCCTATTCTTCACTGTGTAATGTAATATAAAATTGTGGTTTAATGTTTTAAATCATTGTTTTAATATCATAATTTGTGTCTGTTCATTTTCAGGGTGACTTTACTCTTAGAACAAGCCAATACAGTAGACAATTGAGATCGAGGGAGGAGGACAGATTGACGAGTTTCAGCGCTGGTGTCAACAGGGAAAAAACAGTAGGCCTCCTATGTTATGAGATGGTCATGAAAAAATTGCAACTTTAGGACATCAAAATGTCTAGAGCTCTTAATGCATTACAGAACATCTCCACACTGGTCAAGGCCAGTCACTACCCTGCTTGTACCCAGATTGTCCTTGTTCATTTTATGGTTGGGGTGCACTTTGCACACATTTGTCTAGAGATCATGCACAAATTGAGCAGTTAGGGCAAATAGTTTCATTTTCATGTCTTATAATTCATATAGTTTTTACACAGAGAATCAATATTTTGAACACCTCGGAGCTCATCTGAAAAAGCACGAAACTGTGCATTGCGTTTTGAAAAATTGTGACAACAGTACTAATATATATTCAAAGTTTGCCTCACGTAAAAGTAGGAAGTGCAATCCTCACTGCCTTGAAGATTTTAAACATACTGTATTTACGATGTATTCAAATCAGGCAACAGAAGATAGTTGTTTGGTAAATGAAAGTGAAGTTACTTCTGATGAAACACTTGTCACGAGGGTGAAGATTTAGTTAAAGTTATTAGCCACATTCACACTGCCCTTTGAGTGCGGGGATCCTGCGCCAGTTCTCCGCACCCTCCTCTGCGTGAAGTCTCAGATGCTGTGAGGGTTGAAATTTCGCTCCGGTGCTGATACGCCCTAGGAGGTATGCCTGTCACGCTAATCAATAAATCAATTAATTAAAATGAGCTCGATAATTTCCATTTGCATGCTTGTTTGTTTTCCTCGTGTCTCTCACGTGAAGCCTCATGTCAGTCACTCTGTCTCTGTGTGGGGAGGCGGGGCCTGCACCTGCACCTCAGAGTGCAGCATGAGAGCCCCGTGAGGAGTAGCAAGCCAGGGGTAACACTAGTTGAGATTTGGAGGAATAACAAACATGGAATTGGTGTCAAAGCCGAACGCGACAGCTGCAGTGTGGGAGCACTTCGGATTGAAAGCAAATGACCGTGGTGAACCAATTGACCTGGACAAGCCGGTATGTCGCATTTGTGGCAAAACAGGAGCAACTAAAAGCAGCAACACAACAAACATAAATCTTCACCTCAAGCATAATCATCCGATGCAGTTTTCCCAGCTGGGAAAAAAAAATACAGTCAAAGCTACAGAGGGGTCGTCTCTGTCTTCCCGACAGTCAACAATCAGTGAGGTGTTTAGTCTGCAAACAAAATACAAACGGGACAGTGCAAAATGGTGCGCACTCACAGAGAGTATCGTTAGGTACATCGCTAAAGAGATGTAGCCATTAAGCACCGTCGAAAAAGCTGGCATTTCGACAAACTAGCTACGGATTTGCATATGGCCTGTTGAGGCATCTGCTTTTATCCATATCACTGGCGTAGCCAGAAAAAAGAAATTGGGTGTGCACCAGCAAATATTGGGTGTGCCAAATTTATTTTCAACAAAGTGTTACACCTCTACAAACATTCAAAATAATATATCTCTCGAAAATAACATTAAAACAAAACATATCCACACGTTTGTGTGCGTTCTCATCAGTAATAGTCAACAGTAGTTCACAGTAGGTCTAAACATTCACACATGTGACGTGCTCTCAAATAAATCAACAACAAAGTAGTACAAAAAGCACACTTTGTGTTCTCAAAAAACACCGCAAAAACATAACACACACAGAGACATTGCGTGCTCAATGAGATGAACATAGTGAAATATAACACACTCATGCGCGTACTCATGCACTCTCACAGAGCCATAACGTATCCACATCCATCCACATACGCATTATCAACAAAGCTATTTAATCATCTGAACATAACTATTGGGCTTAGCAGCAGAGTAAAGGACACAACGATATTGCTGCTTACCTGTGCGCACTGCGCAGCTCTCAATTTAAAGGGCAAGACGGCGTGGCTTGACCTTGAACGCATTTATTATTTCCATCAGAGTCCAGTTTCTCCGCGAGCTCTTTTTCAAACATGAGCAACGACATGCTACGTTAGCCGCATCATTCCCCATGGTGTGTGTAGCCTCATTAGCCTGTGTCGGAGGGGTCGTGGGCCTGCTTGTTGATGGAGAGGGAGAAACATCCTCCTCAGTTGTCGAACTTGTGTCCTGCTGGAAGTCAAGTCGAGGTTTTTTGAAATAATTTATCAGGGAACTCTGTTTCATCGCTGTTAGCAGCAGTTAGCGCTCCCGCAATGCTTGCTGGGCAAGGGGTCACAGTCAGGTCAGTAGGTTGCCAGGTGCAGGTGTCGCAACGCATCGTCTGACGGCAATTTTTTGGGTGTGCCAGCTGCCTCTTTGGGTGGCACTGGCACACCCGTGGCTACGCCATTGATTAATAGTGTTTTTGTTAGTTTGCACTTTTTGTTTACAAAGGTCCTAACTGGATTGGCAGTTTTGCCTGTTAAGGACTGTATCACTCTTTACATCTGAGCCTAATGTTTAATATTTACTGAAGTGCAGTTTTGTTCAGAGACTTGATAATCCATTTTTTTTATTGCTTCGGTTGTGTGTGGTTTTTATTTGAGTGCTTTTTTTCTTATCAGCAACAGGGTCTATTTTATATAGCGTTTTTGGTTGTAAGTGGGGGGGGGGGGGGTCTGTCTGACAATAAAATAAAAAGGAATGTCCCACAAAGCAACGTTACATGACCAAACAAAAGAAACATAGTAACTGTAACTGTCTTTAAATAAATATTCGAATATTTGAATATTAATTGATTAGTATCCCACGATTATCGAATACTACTTTTGCCTGAAATGCACATCCCTTATATATATATATATATATATATACACATATATATATTTTAGGGGTGGAACAGTTCACAAAATCCACGGTTCGGTTCATATCACGGTTTTGGGGTCATGGTGTTCGGTTCGGTTGTTTTTTTCAATTTGTTTACTGATGGTAATTATGTAAAGTAACTCAAAAGTGATTCACCTCCTGCCGACCCCAAGCCCATCATGCCTTTTCCCCGGATCATTGAAGCCGCGAACTGAAAGATTGAGCCTACTGTGCAGGAGGCCCAACGCAATCACTCTGATCCACGTACCGGTCCACTTCACCGCCTATTCGCCTGTTTTCCAAGATGGTCCACTATGTCCCCTTGGTCAGGCTCCCATCCGCCTCCAAAATCGCGGACCTGCTCACCCTCCACGTTTTAAAGGCTCTGCGGTCTTCCTGCTGACATTGTTTCTGATCGAGGTCCCCAGATTACAGTTTATCTCAGGTCTGGCAGGCTTTTTGCACATCCAGTCTCACGTTGGGTTGTCATTCTCAGTCAAACGGACAGACAGAGAGAGCAAATCAGGACTCAGAAGCTGCCCTTCACTGCATCAGAGCCGGCAATCCCACTTCTTGGTCCTCTGTCCTTTATTGGGTTGAGTATGCGCACAATTCGCTGTCCAGCTCTGCCACAGGAATTACCCCGTTTATGACTACATACCAACCATACCTTCTCTCTGCTCAGGAGAGCGACATCGCTGTTCCCTCAGTTCCAGGCTCACATCACTCGTTGTACGGAGGTTTGGAGGACTGCTCGGGATGCTATCACCCATGCTCTCCGGCAAAGTGAACGGTTAGCAGACCATCACCCTATCCCCGCTCCACAATAAACAACCGTGACAAAAAGTGTGGCTTTCTTCCCGTGCCCTCCCTCTTCAAGTAGAATCCCACAAACTGGCTCCACGCTTTGTATTTGTTTAATAAAATGATCATATGGCAAACTTGAGGTGGGTTAGAACTGCACATTGTATAGAGGGATGAGAGGAGCAGGGGACTACTGGGGCACACCTGGCAGATTATTCTGACCATGATTAAATAATTCAGTGACGGAAACAAAAAACACAAGTTCCTGACATAAAGAAATTACTGCAGTGCAGAATGAAGTCTCCCAGTTAATTATTAAGACTATCAAAATGACCAGAGCAACTCAAACCTGTTTATACATTAAGTACTGCATTAGATGTGTTCTGCTGTCCTCAAATCCTCTTCCCCAGCTCTGTGTGATAACCTGCCTGCCAGCAAAATATCTGTCTGTCAGTCAGTGACAGGGTGAACTGAGATTAGGAACATGGTGCTTCGGCGGCGCTTAACCACGAAGCTGTTTAAAGCTGTCTGTCAACTGGCCCAACAAAAGGGACTATCATCAGCGATACCCTGTATGCCTCATCCTTTCAGATAACACCATGAATAAAAAGTCACCCTGACAAGAGCACAAGTCTCAAGGGCCATCTGCAATACAGAACTTCACTGGAAAAAAAAACAAAAAACAAGCAGCCTTGTCTCCTTTCTGCGGAAACACTTAGTGTCTGCCAACTGCTCAGAACCCGGGGAAGCCGTTTTTTTTTTTTTTTTTTAAATAATAATAGTACTTCTGCAGCAAAAGAAAGCAAGGGAAATTACAACTCCACATTACATTGTGTCACTTCAGTTTCAGCACTTTTCCCTTGAGTGTCACACTAATTACAAGTGATACGTCTTGGTGTCTGTCACATGTTGTAAATAGAGGCTACTTCATTGAGAGGCACTTCTTAAGGGAAGAAGTGCTAATGTAAGAAAGAAACTGTTGGGTGTCTAAAAGCAGCGACAGATGGCAAAATCAATTACACAAATTTTGCAAACACAAAGTGTGGAATAAATGGCTGAGGTTAAGACCTGGCCAGGTTAATGGGTGATCTGAATTGATGGAGGGATGCTCGTCATTGTTTTAAAAGGTGACAGAGGTGACAAGAGCAATTAACTGTGATTAAAAAAGTAAAAGATGGAAAACGTTGTTTAGATTAGGAGGATGAGAGCCAGCATTACAGGTGTGACAGAGTGGAACGTGTCAGACTTTTTGAGAAAAATATAAAGTGTAAATGCATATGTTTAGGGATGCACCAATACAATACTGCCATCGAGTATCGGGCCGATACGGCGCTCATATACTCATACTTGCAGAAATTCACCGATACTACTTTATTGCATTAGGCCGATCAGAGGTCAGCTTGTCATTTCGGATTTTAGTGTGAAGGGCATAGGTCACTACCAGGTGGACCGCAGTCTGAGTCCGAACCCAGATGCAATCCTATAGGGACCTGGACCTATAGTCAGTAAATTATTCAAGTATTTGAAATTTTGACGGGGTGCTTCTATTTTGACCAGCACCACTTTTCTAGACTTTATGGTACTGGTTTAGCAGATCAGGAAATCCACTGACCAATTGCATGCAAGTTAAGCCATCTCACGTGATGCTATTCAGATCAAATCTGTGCATTCCAGACGACAAACATTCTGAATACTCAGACAGACAGAAAGCCTAACTACTGTACACATGGCGCTCTCTAAGAGCTAATGAATGTTCCCCCAGAGTCGCTTGGATTTTTGGTCAATACAAAAAGCCATTTACTGATGGAGGGGTTGTCAAGGAGTGCATAAGTGCCGTAGCTGAAACCTTACTTGAGGGGAAACAGAAACAGAAATTTTATTTTTCAAAAATTAAGTTTTTTATTTGAAGATGTACAATTTTTAAAAAGCTATTTTATTTATTTTCACTGTCTTATTTTTAAATGCAGCCCTTCTTTTCCTTAAAGAGAGAAGAAAATAATACATATCTACAGTATTATATATCCGAATAATTACATGTTAAGTGACAATAAATATTGTCGAAATGTTCTTTCTTTATTTGATTTGACAGTCAGTTCGTGATTACATGCAGACGTTGATACAACTACTAGGCTACTTCAATATATATCACACTGATTCAAATGTGGAATAGTTTAATTGAGATATCAAGTTGACTGCGTTAACTGTGTCATAAGTGTCATTGTTTAATTTGTCAAATTTGATTGATATTTTGTCAAGTTTCATTTTGTCAAATGTGAAGACAGTGCCAATGTGGAGGCTTTTTGTTGACACAGGAAATGATGATTATTTATATTTATTTTTATTTAATTTATTATCATTTGTTGTAACAAGCAGAAAAGAAAATAAATCCTGTCTTCCAATTCAGTGCATCTAATAGTTATTTTTGTGGTAGAAATATCGGTATCAGTACTCGGTATCGGCAAGTACACAAATGAAAATACCCATACTCGTACTCGGTTTGAAAAAAATGGTATCGGTGCGCCCCTACATATGTTCATCACAGGGCTCCAGGGTGCGACTATTTTGGTCACACAGGTGCCCAAAAATCTGTCAAGTTTGACCAAACATTTTCATTGCACCAGTTAGCCTTGATTTAGCAGTTTATCTTTTAAACAATTTAGATTATCCTGACTTCTTAATGTATGTGCTGTGATTTAAAGGAAGAAAAACATGTGCATTTCACTTTTATTCCTGTTTAAAATTATTTACACAATGTCAAGAAATTAGTGCAACTATTATGAAAAGTTAGTCTGGAACTTCAGGTCTTACATTATGTTTTCTTATGTTATTCTCCACAAAACACAACCAAACACAGCAGAGACACAAAAGCATGAGGAAATAAAATTAAAGTAATGCTAACACGCGTCACCTGCATCATTACAGCATGTGGAGGAATGCAACCTGGTCCTCAAAGTTAACTGGGCACTATGGAGAGGAGCCTAAATTCACCCCAGATGACAGAGCCTCTGTCAGTCACGTGAGGTTGTGTCCTTCATCTGACTTCACGAATCAGTGATACTAAGAGATGCCGCTGCTGCTGCTGCTGCTGCTGCTGCTGATGATGATGAAGATGATGATGATGGGGGGGTCAAAAACCAATGCGTCAAGATGCTAACAGCCTCCTGTGTGATATCAGACTGCGTATTGCTCCTTTGCTCCAATTTTGCGCTGACCGACCGTGGATAACATATTTTCCAAAATAGCTTTGGGTGCTGTTTCTTCATCCCAGTGAAACAGGCCAGATGTGTACTCATGTGTATATTTCACATTCATAGGGTATCGCATTAAAAACCAGCCGACGCCTCACCCACAGCCTTTCTCTATAATGAGCTGGAGAAAGGTGTAACGTTAGCTAGCAAACAGGCTAAGCACTGTTACGTTCAGGAGATGTCAATGATAGTTATACCTGGGAAAATCAAAACAGTTCATTCGGCTTTAAAGATACAAGCGGGCTGAATGATGACTAAAATGGAAATCAGTGTCTCTTACCAGTTCAAACGCGTCTAGTAATCTGCTGGACTTTATTCCATTGCCGTAATGATGAAATGAAAAAAAAAAAAAAAAAAAAAAAAAAAAGTAGGTGCTGCTTTGGTGGCCCTGATGTCTCCCTGCTGCTCGTCGTAGCCGCTGCTTGTGATAGCGTTAGCTCTGCAGGGCCACAATGACACTATTGTTGCGTTCATGAGCTGTCGGATATGTGAAAGTGAAATAGATATATTCGAATACCAATTATCAACAACGGGATGTCGAATTGTGTAGCAAGTAGAACCATGAAAGTATTGTGTTCGGAACAATCAAGTGGAGAAGTGATGCTTTGAGGGCAGAGGACGCGTAAATCAAGCAAAAGTATAATTCAGAATTGTGGGGTTATTTTGTTAAAATTGCAGCCACCTTTACCGTTGCTGTTCCGTATTTATATTATGAGACTGTTAATGATACTCACATCTTTTTGACATTTCTTTAGGAAAGAATTACACTTCTACTGCTTTTCAAAATTAAAAATCTTTATGATTTCGGAGCTTTTTAGGGGTAAGTGAAGAGAGCCTAACGTGCCGGGTCCATTGACTGACACGATCGTCGTCCAATCAGAGGATAGGTGGGACAGGGACGGAAATGTTACGTGTATTTTATGTATGTAATATCTTTACGATATTAAGGAAGAATATACGGACACTAGAGGTAAGCTGAGGTGGGTTTACTGGAGCACTTCTCATAACATGACAGGAACATGGCAAATGTCAACTACATACCACCTGTGGCACTGTAGTCTCTGAACTAATGAATAAACCACATTTGGCCTAGGCTATGCTGCCACCCAGAGGACATCTCCCAACATAACACAAAATTCTCAATCTTCTACATTCCTCCCCCTTTAAGCTGCTTTTCTCTCTCTCTCTGCAACACAATAACACTGTGTCATCTTACACATACTCAATGGCGGAGGGGCGGGGTGGCCGTGGCCATAGATATAAACACTAGACGTGGTGGTGATCTAAAGGAGACACTTCTCAGACGTGAAGCCTTTTGGATCACAGAACTTCAAACTTTTGGGACCAACTTTGGTCTAAATGATGAATTAGACTTGAGTGTATGTTTGTAAAAATGGTTCCCATATCCAACTCATTGAATGAATGATTACTTGTACTGATTTATTATATGATTGAAACTTTAATGTCATTCCTATGAAGAGTGAAGGTCAGTCTGTATTTAGTATTTATTATGTATTGATGTATTTTCCCCTATATGTGTGTGTATATACTGTAGGATGATTCATTTTCTCCCTTTTTTTTTTTTCCTCTTTTCCAGATTATCATGTGTGTTAATGCGGTTCAAAATGGATTATGTTTGCAAGTGTTAAGCTCTAAGTTTTTTTCTACCTGTCTTTACTGATGTCACTTCCTCTGACAAATCACACACCTGTGATCAGTTAACTGCATGAGTGTGATTTAGTTTTAAAAGGAAGTCACAGAAACAGAAACAATAGACTGGGTCCTGATGAAGGTCTTATGACCGAAACGTTGATTCATTAAAAAGAGCTTCAAGTGAGTGCGGGAGCAAGTTTTGTTTTTTTTATGCTGAATCTTGTGATATAGGCCACGCCCATTTCCGCCAACGTTTTTTTTCCTCAGATCCGCAAAATGTTGCAAACCTACTTTTTCGAACTTCTCCCAGGAAATTTGACCGTTGTGCACGAAACTTTGCACACAGCATCTGTGGAGCCTCCTGACAAAAAAGTTATTAAAAGAATGTTGATAGTCCAAAGAATACTCAAGTTATTAAATAACAACTTCCTGCAGATTTGGGTCAAAACAGGAAGTGTTGCATTTCTCCACATTGGTGTGTCCGAATGACATGAAACTTAGAGGAGTACTTCCCCATGAGACCCTGAGGCCCTGTGCAAATTTTTGGGCCATGACAACTAGCTGGCGCTCTTTAAATTGAAGTAATTTATATCTCCACATGGGTTGATCGGATTAACACAAAACTTGGTACAGTTGTTGCCAATGCCCTCCTGAGGGTAGCTGACAAAGGTTTTACCAATCCGACACTAGGTGGCGCTCTGGTGGCACTCTAATTTAATATTTGGCACTGTGCCCACACCATAACACTTATGTCAATGAAATTCATAGGGATGGTATAGACTGGCCCTTGTAACTCACACACCAAAAATGACCGGCAGGTGGCGCAATTATCAACACAAAACCGTTTTTGCAAAATAACTCTCATATAATATGTCGCACAATGTTAAACCTTATATCTACGTGTTCCCTCAATTCACCTGAATTGTATGATGTAGGCAACGCCCCCTTTCGTGGTAAATTTTCATTCGCAAAATTGCGAAAACTGAAATACATACTTATTTGAACTCCTCCTAGGCCATTTGACCGATTTGCACGAAACTTTGCATGCAGCACCTGTTGATGCTCCTGACAAAAAGTTATCAAAAGAATTGTGATAGACCACCAACACCCAAAATATAAAACAACAATTTCCTGCACATTGTGGTCAAATCATACACTCTTGCATATCTTGACCAAATACAGTCGCATTACCAAAAAACTTTTGTTGACTGTGTTCCATAGCTAGATGAGCGTTTGTGCAAAATTTGGTAATAATCGGCCAATAGGTGGCGCTTTTATTGCTAAATGATGAAAATTACTGCCTTGCTTATGGATACAAACCTCTGTTTAACAGTCTGTGGAGTCACACAGTGTAGTCCTCTCATTATTTGGTTTTCATGTAGATTGCAGGAACTTCTTCTAACTTCTGGGTATCTTCTGTCATCTCGCCTGTAGCAGCCCACACTTGCAACAGCCCACGCATTCAGCACGCCTCACGCAGCAGGCAGCAGGCAGCAGGCAGCAGGCAACAATTGCCGCACGCCGCGGCGACAGTACTCACCGACACACGTGAACTGCGAGGGCCCGTTCATCGCTGCTTGCAGCTTTAATTTAATTATTATAATTGATTAATGAACCGTAGGTTACTATGGTTCATTAATGAACATGGGGCACCACCCTGAAGTCAGGGATCAATAATCAAAAGATATACCTTTAGTCTCAAAGCCTGAAATTAGTAAAATTGTCAATATTATAAAAATATCAATAATTAGATAAGAGGGAAGGCGTAAATCCGAGCACTGACCATCTCAACCAGCTGTTATTATGATATGGGATTGTGCAAAATAATCACAGACACTGATCAGTGATAATCAACAGTGTTTATTAAAGCCTTCTCCAAAAATACAAACCACCTACTTTAACAAACAACAGTTGCTTTTTACAACTAACAACAGAAAAACATAAGCAAGTCAAACATATAAATGGGTGGAGATGTGTGTGTGTGTATGTGTGTATTTGTGTGTATGTGTATATGTGTGTGTGTGTGTGTGTGTGTGTGTGTGTGTGTGTGTGTGTATGTATGTGGCAGGAAGTCCTTGTAAAAACTACAAAGATGGCCGAACATGGCTTGGGAAGTCATGTTCATCGGACTACAAATTTGATGGGCGTGACTTAAGAAATTTCGTTGGAGAGACTAAAGGAAACGGCAAACTTGACTTGGCAAAGTCACGCGAGAACACGAATTCCGAGGTGATGATTCCGATTCAACTGAATCATATACCTGGAATTCAAAAATGGCAGCAGTGAATGTGTCGACCCAAGGTGATCACTAGACGTGCATGCGTAATTGAAACAAAGACGACGGTTACATCTCTTTGTGTGCAGTTTGATTGCACGCAAGGTGAAATTGGAGGGATAATACCCACAGTTCCAAAAAGGTAGTCGGGCTACCGAGAGGAGTCCACCTCTGAAGTCAATAAAGGGAATATCGCTAGACACACGTATCTTATGTAATAACAGGGTTACTCACTCTAAGTCTCCTACAGATGGCTCACAGGATTACGTGTGTATGTTACCCGGAACATATATGTGGGTGTGTGCGGGTGTGTTTGTGTGTTAGTAAAGGGAAAGAAGCTAAGCGAGCGCTTAGCAGACAACAAACAATAACACTACGACCATGTGGTACACAGCGGTCGTATCTCCCTCAAACAGTGGCGGGCAACTGCAAATCGAGGTTCGTTTACCAGCCGCTGATCGAGGAGGAACACAACGTACTGTGATCACAGACAGCGACAAAACCACACAAGCTATCCACTGAGTGGATCAGCATGAATGACGTCCCAGAGAGCATAATAACGCAGTTAGCATACAATATAATCATAAGTAGGACTCGGCGGTCCCCTCACAACAAAAATAAGCACAACAACAAAACACGTTATACTATCTGTTTCAGCCCAAACAAAAGCCTCTTACTTGGGTAGCTCGTTGCGACTAGCGTGTGTCCCGTCTGACTCGAAACTCGTTTTGGTTGCGAGTGCGGGATCAGCTGTGGCGTCCTAACAGCTGATGAAGGCAGGCTGTGATCAACAGCTGGATTGATCAGATGGAAGGACCGGACCGTGGTTCTGTCTCCTTCTGAAGATAATTTCTTCCTTCTGCAGGCAGTGAGGAACGACTGGGTTGTGCAGTGTTCCTCTATGGATCCAAAACAATAATAACGAATATTCTAACAAAAACGAAAGTTAAAAAAAAACAGTCTCTGTCTCATCCAGCAAGGAGGGAATTGAAGCCTAGCTTTAACAAAATGAAAAAACGTTTCTCAAAGTACACCCTTACGGTAACTGCTGAATGAAACCTGAGTTTCTTCACAAAATCACGTTACCCTGGGAATGCAACGTGCAGACGGGTCTCCTGACCTTTAAACTCTGAGTGACGTCATGGTCATCCTGTCGGAATTTTATGGCCCACTGCCACTTTAATCCAATAGGGAACAGGTAAAGGTTTTGGGGGCGGGTAGTACCTTGAATTACAGTTTTTCACACCTTTTGTTCGTCGTCTCAGTTCATTGTTCTTGAACTCCTCAGGTTGATAAGGCCCTAGTAATTACACTTTTGATTTTTCCTACAGGCCTTCTCTTTGTTTGAGCCATCTGGGATGAGGCCCAACAAGTATGTGTTTTAAGAGTCAGTAAAAAATTTTGCAGCTCTGGTGTACTCCCTGCTGGCTATAACTTGGCATACTCAGTCTTGGACATATTTGTCACACTGCAGCCAGTCATAAAGGTGTCACGATTTCGATTTTTAATCGGAATCGACCGAAATTAAGTCACAATCTCAAACTTCAAATTGAAAAAAAGAATCGTCGATGCTGCCTCGCCCCCATGTCACATCCAGTCGGCTTGTCAGACGGAAAAAAAACACACGTGTTGAAGTGCTGCGAGTCAGCCTCTTCTAACTTAGCTACTAGCTAAGCCAGTAGCTGTTAGCTACAGCCGTGGTCGGGAAGCACAGGGGAGATGATTTCCTCCAGGGCCGAAGTTTCTGTTTCCCTTTGGGGTGAACCTCCTTTCACGTGTTAAGCTGGTCGGGGAAATAAGACCAGGGAGCTTTGCTGTATCTTAAGGAGCCGTCGCCTTTATTCACAGCCAAACTGCAGCCTATATTGTACACTTTATTGCTGTCACTGCTACTGCGACTCCGTTCGCTTCTCCTTCCTCTCTCATTCATTCACTGTCCGCACGTACACGCGCTCCCTCACTCTCGCTCGCCCACTTACGCACCTTACGCACACACACCTCATGCGCCGCCCTATTCCTGAAAGGGGCTACGCCACTCTTACAACAATTATCTGTGTGGTATATGTATAACTCTTTGGAAATAGTTTGTTAAGACACAAAATTTTTCAGAGAAGACTATGGATGTGGCTGTTTTATTTTTTTGTTTGTTTTGTTGTGAACTTGAATGTCATCTTCTGTGAAGAAGACTGCAGTTACAAAAGAGAAACTAGATGGCAGATTATTTTGTTTAAATTTCCAATTGACTGAAGATATAACTTATTGTTACATTATGTTATTAATAAATGTTTTAAATTTGACAATGTAGTGTGGTTCATTGAGAACATAGGTCAGATATTATATTGCATAAAAGTCTAGTCTAAAATGGCATAGCAACCTGTGCTTTAAAAAAATACATGTAAAAATCGAGAATCGAATCGAACCGTGACCTTAGAATCGAAAATGTAATCGAATCGAGGATTTGGAGAATCGTGACACCCCTAGCCAGTCAGTTATAAAATGTGACTGTAGCAGTTTAGTTAAGTCCTCATATGACTTATCACCAGGCTTGTCCAGGCTTAGCAAGTTTTTCATCAAACTATATGTCATAGGTCGGCAATAGGCGGCCCGCGGGCCAGATGTGGCCCTCAAGCATGAAATATCTGGCCCGTGAGGTTGTTTGAACTCTAATGAACGATAATGCAAAATAATGAAAATAAAAATATAAAATCGGACTGACAGTCTCAAAAATGCTCTTTCTTTAGAAAGCTGAAATTAGCTGAAACTACCGTATTTCACCAATTAATCGCCGGGCCGCAAATAGCCGCCTGGTTCTTTTAAACGCCTGGGGTCAGCACCCTTTTTGCGTATTAAATGCCCACCCGAATAACCGCCGGGGCGATTATTTGCATTATTTCTGCAGAAGTAAACAGTTGGCACTTCCGTTTTCTGTCAAAATAAGAGAAGTAGCTAACGTTAGAAAAGGGTGTACCGTAATCTTAGATGACCGACTAACTCTCATTTTGACAAAAAACGGAAGTGTCAGAGAGAACGACTCGCAGCGCGTGAGTTTAATGCCCCACCTTCACACACCGGAGGACAGGTCAACATGGAGGAGAATGGACAGCAAATGGACATAAATGATAACGTAAGAAGGAAGAAAAATAAAAAGTATGACGCTACGTCGTCGCCCCCCCTCGCGGGTTGTGGCCCGTCATGTAATGGCTTGGAAAATATCTGGCCCGCAGCCAAACTTTATTGCCGACCCCTGCTATATGTCAAGCTGCCTACTGAGCTCAACAATACTGCCCGCTTCCTTCCGGTGTCTGTAATCCCATTCACCACAAAAAATGCTCAAAAACTTCCACATACTCCTCCCATGCTTGAACCTGGCTGTCGAAAGCTGTGAGTGTCCCCACCATCACCGTAGCCATCTGGATGTTGTCGTCAGCGCTGTTGCTAGCATTGTCGTTAGCATTAGCTCCCTCGACGCCAGACATTAATCAAGCCTCCGCGTAGTTGAACTCACAGGCTGTTTTCTCGTCCAAACAACTTACAGTGAGCTCGCTGGGTTTCCTTGTTGCCAAAATGTAATATCTTTATGATATTAAGGAAGAATGGACGGACACTGGAGGTAAGTTGAGGTGGGTTTATTGGAGCACTTCTCATAACATGACAGGAACATGGCAAAAGTCAACTACATATCACCTGTGGCACAAAAGTCTCTGAACTAATGAATAAACCACATTTGGCCTAGGCTATGCGGCCAGGACATCTCCCAACATAACACAACATTCTCAATCTTCTACAGTGTATAAACAGATTTCTTAGATTAAGATGTCAAGTAAACCTATGGCAAGTTCAGGAGGATATCAAAGCAAAACCAACAGGTCGTAGACTTTAACTAGCCTTAAGAAGCTTAGGCGATAAAAGGAAAAAAATATGACAGGGTGTCAGGATGAATATAGGCTACAGTAATGCCATAGAAGGTATCAGTTCAGTTGTGATATTAGAAATAGTCTAAATATAATGTTGTCATTGTGAACAAAGACTTTCTGTTAAGTGTTTGAATTCTAATAAAGTGATAAACAGAAAAAAATACTTCCAGAGCTGTTGCAGGAATTACAACCTCTGCTGGGCCTTTTTCTGGACTGTGTCTAGGTGGGGGGACCACTTCAGGTCCTAGGAGATTGTGGGTGTAGGGTTTTTTTTTCTGAAGTCCTGTAAGTGGGTGAGGGGTGTGAAAGAGTTCCTTTCAAACCTGGTGTAAAAGGTGTTAAAGTCATCTGCCAGTCGGGGGGTTTTCCAGGGGGTTGGTGAATGGTAGTAGTTAATGTCTTGCAGACCTCTCCAGACTGACACAGAAGCCCCATTCACACTGCCCTTTGAGTGCGGGGATCCTGCACCAATTCTCCACACCCTCCTCTGTGTGAAAGTCTCAGATGCGGCGAGGGGTGAAACTTCACTCCAGTGCTGATCTGCCTCTGGAGGTAGAATCAGGGCCGCATTTATTCAAACCAGTGTGAATGGATAAGCCGGCCTCGCGTATCGAGGCCGTGTCGATCGGACGGTCAGTTAACTACACAGGTCCTACACTCAACTTAATACAGAGAAATGTCCGACAAAACAACATTACATGACCAAACAAAAGTAATGTAGTAACTGTAACTGTCTTTGGCAACTTATATGAGGAAAAAAAAAATACCACTGCTGTATGTGGAGAAGCGTCCTACCGACTCCTCGTCACATTTCTGCCTGAAAAACAGTGTCTTTCACTGGCAAAAAACTTTAATTCACCGAGTGTTTGTGATGAAAATAAATCTCCACAATGGTCAGTCCTCCAGACCGAGACTTCAGTGAACTTTCCCCCGGAAAACAGCCTCCATCCCGCGAGTGAGAGAGTCAGACAGCGTCCAGTTTACTGATGCCGATTATTTAATTATGTAATTTCTCCTGTGTGAGAGGGGCTACTGTGTGCTCTTCCTCAACTACCCAGATGTCTGTCACAGTAAATTGAAATTGAATTGCAAGAACTGAATTTGAATTGTGAGAACTGAATGTGAAAATATATAGAGAGTTGAATTTTCAGTGAGGATCAAATATAGTTTCAGAGAAACTGAATCAAATTTCATAATCTTACATTCAGTTTCAAGTTTATTGGAATTCAGTTCCAAACTAATAAATTCAATTTCAAATAATAATATTCAGATTCAGTTTTTCAATGCAATGATTCAAATTAAACAATACAAATTCAAATTATGTGATTCAAATTCAATTTTTTCATGCAATTATTCAAGTTTACCAATTCAAATTCAAATATAAATAACTGAAATTCAGTTTGTAGTGGCACATATTTCAGCCCATACTCAGGAGGTAGTATCAGAGGTGCAGCATTGGCGAACCGAACCAGTGTGAATGGATAAGCCGGCGGCGCGGAGTGGGGGCGTGTCAGTCTGACAGTCCGATAACTACATAGGTCCTTCACTCAGCTAAATAAAGAAAAAAGTCCCACAAAGCAATGTTACAGGACCAAACAACAATAACGTAGTAACTGCAACTGGCTTTGGCAACTTATATGAGGAAAAAAATACCGCAGTTATACGTGGAGAAGTGTCTGTTCTCTTGCCTGTCCGATGGACTTTTCGTCACATTTCTGCTTGAAAAACAGAATCTGTCACCGAGACTTCAGTGAATTCTTCACCAGAAAACAGCCCCCCCCCAACAAGAGTCAGACAGCATTCTGTTTACTGATGGCGATTATGTAATTATGTAATTTAGAGTGAAAAACGTCACTTTGTCACTTTCCAGGATGTTTGGTGGGTCAGGATCTCAATCACAACACATTATAACAGCATCCTTATGATTATAAACCATCAGTGGGTGCATGTATTGATAAACAGGATGACACTGGGGGAAACCCCAGACGTCATCATCATGATGTGTACCATCACGCCTCTTTTGGATACGCGGTGCTGGCTTTCTGTGTGAATTACACAGCGGTTCGTCTTTAGGCCAGAGCTGTTTGGCTCTGTGTGAACAAAAAACGGCGGTGAATTGGCAAATCCGCCGCTGCTGCAATAATGTGGCGAATCTGTGTTAAAAGGGCTAGGGACTGCAAAGAGATTTCAGTGTCACTGAGTTCATTAGGATCTGAGGCTGCAGCTTTAAAAACACTCCAGTCATTGCAGTCAAAGCAGGTCTGTGGCCGTGTCCCGTTTCAGGGTCTGCATCCTTCGAAGGCCGCATTTAAAGGCCAATTACATCACAACACCGCGCAAAAGCTGTCCCATTTCAGCGGCTCCTCCAAATGCGGCCTCCTTTTCCTTCTTCCTGGAGGTTTCACCACCACCATCCTTAGTGGCCTCACATATCCCAAGATTCTTCCGAAAAAGAAAGAAAGAAATAAGAAATTGGCGACATCAACTGCCGCAGATCTCGCATTTAAATGTAAGTATTGGGTTTGTACTCGGTTTTTACTCATTTGAGCATCCAACGGCAGATATGTTAAACTTCAAGGGTAAAATACATGACGTTGGTAATGCTCAGCTTGATGTCTCTGGAAGTAAAGCCTTAAAAAACTTCACTTTCAAACGTTAGACGTTCAGAGATTGACTTATATCTTATATCTTATTGTGACAACAATGGGCCTGCAGAGGAAGGTTGAGCCCCAGCAGGCCAAAAACAAGTGGGACCATTTAAAGAACAAGTACAAAGTAGGTGCAGGTTTGAATGATGATGTGGAAACTAAATCTGGATGTGTTTTACCCATGCAAGTTAATGAAGACATGATTGATTTAGGATTGTCCTCATGGATGAGGTATCAGGACAGAGGCCTTCCACTGCCCCCCCTGTCCTAACTGCCTCCATCCCTGAGGACACACCAGGGCCAAGTGCCAGCGGGTGACCAGGAGTAGGAGGATGACGACGATGAGAAGGAGGAGAGCCAGCCAGGGCCGAATAGAAAGAGGAGGAGGGAGGATGAAGGAGGACATGAGGCTGCAGAGGGAGGCAAAAGAAAGTGCGAGAGAGCAGACAGAGGATGGAGAGGTTCTTCTCTCTGCTCCAGAGGACAGCCATTACATTATTTCTGTTGTTATTTACTTAATTTATGAGTTATTTTTAAATCATTTGTTCATAATTGTTCATTTTATCTAATTCATGAAATAAAATATTGTTCTAGTGATACACGTTGTCTATTCCATTAAGTATTTACAACTTAAGTACAATTTATAACAGGGTTAACAAACGGCATCAAGTGCTACTTTTAAGGGACAACAAGGGATTTACTTTTTTTATTATTAATGTCTTAACATTTACAACTATTTACAAAATGACAGCATAAATAACTATTTACAGATTATTATTAACTATTGACAAAAACAATTACAATATACACAAATGATGTACAGTAACAGGCTGAGCAGGAGTCCCTGGCAGTGCTGCTGGGCTGGATGGGATGCCATAATAAATACCCTGGTGTCAGTGGGACATCATCTGGGTGTTTGGGGGTGTAGTCTCCACCGTTCACCACATCTTCCATCAAACGGGTTTGCAGGGCTGACTGGATCGATGGCTGCCATGTCACTAATTATTTCTTTAAGAAAGAGGCAAGAATTATAATTTCATAATATAACTATAATAATAATAATTTATTACAACAAACAAAACTATCTACCAAACACTTTAAATAGGAATAATGCCTTTAAAATTAAAATAAAACCATATGTGGCGATCAACAGTTTATATGTCAGCATTAAAGGGATAGTTTGGGTTTTTTGAAGTGGGGTCATATAAAGTACATATCTATAGTCGGTCTGTTCCCTATCTCAACCGTAGACCCAAAACAAGGAATCTGCGAGTGGCGAAATACAGTGCGATGCCCAGTTGCGGGAATGCATAGGGATACAGAGCTTCAATGGAGGTTGAGAAAATGTAGTACCAAAAGAACGGGCGGTCTGACGGCGATGTAAAGCGGTGTGAATTTTCTCTATACAACGTACACTTGAACTGATATAGATTTTTTTTAGGTGGGCCTTGTTTTAGGTGGTTAAAATTCGATTTGCATCTGGTCTCCGTTCACTGCAGTACAAAGCTGAGTGTCTGGGCTGGAGCTTTTCTCTTCTTCTCCAAACTGAGGCTGCACTGATCGGCAATTACGGTAGGGAACAGACCGACTATAGATATGTACTTTATATGACCCCACTTCAAAAAACCCGAACTAATCCTTTAAGGGTAGGCAGGGTTTAAGGGTATGTATCGATATGTTAATTACCCCTAACTGTTAGCTAGCAAATAATGATAATAATGATAACAGTACTGTGGGTTCAATAACAGGTTCACCTCTCCAGGGTCCTCTCAACTGGAGATATATCAGAGCCGCTTCTCCTCTTCCTCCACAAGGAGGAGGATTCAAAAGACATATTTGACAGCCAAACTTTACTCTTCTTGTCACTTTCGCGGACCTGGGCAGCATAAATAGTGACGTACAGGTAGGGGCAGGAACATCTGGTGATGCAACCAGGAAACGCTCCGAAGGCTAGACTGTCCCATTTAACAAAGGTTGACGGGCCTTCGCAGGTCTCTCCGAAGGACTCGCCTTCGTAGGTGGCAAAGGCCGGGTCCTTTGAAGGATGCAGACCCTGAAATGGGACACAGCCTGTAACTCTATTTTACTAAGCTGTTCATTTCCTCATTTCCTACTATTGGTCAGGATGACAGACCGCCTTTTGACCAGATAGTCAAAACTCCAACCCATTCCTTTGTACTCTCTCTTCTCCACCTCTCTCGCCACAGGGCTGCCTGCCATCAAGATCTCTTCTTCTGGATTCTTCTGGGTCTAACAGCTGCTGAGAGTTGCCAGCTGCATTTTCAGCAGGCCCAAAGAATTTCTCCTCACAGCAGAGACGCAAGGTCCTGCTAGTTCAGCTTAGTTTGCGCCAGCAGCTGCAACGCAAAGCTAACCAACTAACTACACAAACCAAGGAACACCAAGCAAGTTAGCACTGAGCTGCTATCCTTGCAAAAGAAAGGAGAGACCAGTTTCCTCCACCTGCTGTCTTTCAGCGGACATTGCACAGCAAGAACAGCATTGTTCAAAATTGGAATTACAACCTTCTCCTGCTTAGTTCATCAGCCCAGGAACCACCAGCACCTTTCCTTCAAGGACTGGTAACGTTGAACTGGGCCTAGATAACACACAGCGTAGCAAAGCAAGGCTAGGCATAGGACTTTTAACTGTGGTTAATGCAGTGCACATGTGTTCAAGCTATGTGTTTGATCACTGTTTTGATGTTATTGTGATCTCAGGTCAGGTTATTGGTAGTTTTCTTTGCTATACATGGCTAATTTTGATGTTTACTTGAATCATGCTTCACACGGACTCAGGGTCTTTGCATGCAACTAACCATCTTCTATAACCTAGCATCACATCACACGCACACACACTCCTTCAGCCTGGAGCATATCACACTCACATGTGATATGAGCACATGATGCAAGAACCGCCATTGTTTCTTTGTTCTGCACACACACACACACACACACACACACACACACACACACACACACACACACACACACGTTATGGTGGTAATTTTGGTTGTAGTTATTAAGTTAATCAGTTACAAACAGTACAAAACACACACAAATGCATGTTCCTTACAAATTGTCTTTAAACGGCAAATAAACAGGTTTTCCAATTGTATAAGATTTATTGCCAAGAAGCATTGTTACAACAAAGAAATAATCTACCAAACACAAATTTCCTTAAAGACAAACTTGCAAGGAGGAACAAAATATACTCTTACTTAGTGAGGAATGGAAAGATAATGTGTAAAAGACAGTAAGTGTACTCCCACAGCTAGATCGAAGGCCATCCTATGAGTTTACATATACAGCCATGGTGTGTCAGAGATGGGCTTTGTAGACATATCCACAGCAGCTTCGAACTGCTAAGTTTGCAAAGACCATGAGAGATATAAACTCATACTGTAGATCAGACCAGGGGTGATTCTAGGGTTACTGTGCATTCACACCAAAAGTGGACAAAGTGGAAAATCCTCCCGGAAGTCATTCACTTTGTATTGGGAGCCAGGCGGACAAAGAGGGAAAAGAGGAATTGGCGGAGTCGGGTGGAATAGGCGACTTACTGTTCACACCAAAAGTGGACAAAGAGGAATCCACCTTGTCCACTCCACCTAAGTCGCTTATGTCGCTTTTGTCACCCTGTTCGTTCTTGCTTCTAAATTTAAAGGGCCCGCACACCACACGCGTTAAACACCACCACGCAACTACTGCTGTAGCACAACCCATTTACCGACATCGTTGATCATGGAAAGTTACTTGATAAAGTCATTAAAAACAGAATTACTCCCCAATAACTCCCCAATCATATTAACGGAAATGATCATCCCAAATAAACACTGATTTTGCCAAATGTATGACGATATGGACAGGGTAGCTAAATGCAAATGCAACTAGCTTAGCAAAAGTTTTAAGAACATGTTTTTGATTGATGGGAAGTTGCCCTAATGCCAGTAATTTATGCCTACTGTCAATGTTGTGTAGCCTACATTTCATTCTAGTTGTGAAGTGTAGTGCAATTGGTTAGATGGACGATAATGTGAGCAAATGAATTGCATTCCCGCTATAATGTAGCGTTCTAGAACAAAAACATGTTCTATAAATAGCTGCACTTAACTCAGTTGCATATCGCGTTATCGATATGGATGATCGGGAGATAGTTGCGTTTGGTGTTGCCCTGCTGCACTTGAGAAGAAGACGCCGTTCTCGTCGCCGGATTTGGGTGCAAGAAATCCTCCAGGGACGTGAGCAGCACGGCGAATTTTACCGGCTGGTGCAGGAGTTGCGCTACTTCCGTCTGGACAGGGAGCAATTTGACCGGTTGCTGTCAGTGATCGGGCCCGTGATTACCATGACGACAACAAATGACCGGCATCCAATTCCTCCCGCTGAGCGCTTGGCGATTTGCCTGCGGTTCCTGGCCACGGGGGACTCGTACCGCACAATAGCGTGCAGCTATCGTGTGAGCGTGAGCACCGTGGCACGCATCGTCACGCAGGTCACCAAGGTGATATGGGATGCCTTGGTTCCGGACTTCATGCCAGTGCCCACCACAGAAGACTGGAGGAGTATTGCAGAGGGCTTCCATCGCAGGTGGGCCTTGCCCAACTGCCTTGGGTCCATTGATGGGAAGCATGTAGTCATCAGAGCTCCAGACAACTCCGGGTCGTTGTACTACAACTACAAGGGTACCTACTCCATCGTGCTCCTTGCAGTGGTGGACTCAGAGTATTGCTTTCGAGTGGTGGATGTGGGCAGCTACGGGAGGACCAGTGACGGCGGTGTCCTGGTGAATTACACCTTTGGCCAGAAGCTGCTGGATGGGACCCTTGGCCGGCCACCAGATGCTCTGCTGCCAGGGGCTGAGCACATGGGACGACAGCCTTATGTGTTTGTGGCGGATGAGGCCTTCCCGCTGCGCCGCAACCTCATGTGGCCTTTTCCAGGGCACCAGTCAGGCAGTCACAGGGTGTTTAACTTCAGGCTGTCCCATGCAAGGCTGATTGTTGAGAACACCTTTGGTATTCTCACATTCCAGTGGTGTATGTACAGAGGAGTCATTGGGGTCAGCCCTGCAAATGTGGACGCCTGTGTTAAAGCCACCTGTGTCCTGCACAATTTCCTGAGGCAGACGTCCAAGACCAACAGGACAACCAGGCCAGCTGCAGGCCAACCATCGCGAGCACCATCAGCAGACGGCGATGCTGTGGGCCTACAGCCAGTCACCCGGGTAGGCAGCAACAACGCCAGTTGGGAGGCCATCCGTGTGAGGGAAACATTGGTGTCCTACTTCTCCAATGAGGGAGCTGCAACCTGGCAACCTGCAGTTTGATCCTCATCTTACAACGGCTCTTTTAAGAGCCACCAAAGGCAATGAAAAAAGCATAATTCCATAGCTATCATTAAATGTCATGTCACAAAACACTAATTAAAATCCTTAAGCACCTAGTCTTAACAATGACATCAACTAAACCAATTGCACTTAACTTTACCCAGAACAGTTGTTCTTTTTAATTAAAGGTAATTCTCACAAACTGCTCATGAATGTGTCCTGTTAAGTTAAAATGGGAAATTGCATGGCATATTTGAAATCAATATGAAACACACACTGGAACTGTTGAAAATATTTGACATTTTATTAAAATAACAGGTATTAACTCAGCAAATACTGATCATGAATGCAATACTATATATATATAGTGAAAGTTTTTGGGTTTTTTTTCCAGAAAAAACAATTGTTAGTTTGTGCTTGAGTGTGTGTGAGTGAATGCATGTGTGTGTGTGTGTGTGTGTGTGTGTGTGTGTGTGCATGGGTCGCCTGAGCTACACAATATACAATAAACAATATACAGAAAACACTACACACGTAAGAAAAAGAATGCGTGGGCACATGCTTTGAAGGTTTATGCTTAAAGGGATATTCCGGTGTAAGTTTAATCCATGGTCTAACACATCTTGACACCAAGTAAGACTCCCCCTCGAGAGGTCAAGTTTGCTGACCGCTAGCTTAGCTAGTTTTAGCAACCTCAGAAAAGACCGCACGAAAACAATACACTGCCGCTTGTGCCTCCATTTAGAAACCGCCATCAAAAAGCCACAAATAATGGTCAGAACAGCACCAAACTTCAGCTACAGTACATGTACAGTTCCAGCACACAGTACGAAGCATCAAACATCTGCTAGCTTTGCCGGATTTGTATTAAAAACACAGCTCAACTCTCCGTGCTCCTCCAGCAGCCTGCCTGTGTTTGGAAGCCCCGACGAGTCGATTACCGAGTGCAGTAGATTTCCTCAGCTGAACGATGAAAATGCATGTTTATTACTCCATTACTTCCTTTATTTTCCCTGTCAGCTCTCAATAATAAGAACTGAGCATTCCATGGAGTAATAATCATACATTTTCACCCTTGAGCTGCGGAAATCTACTGCACTCTGTAATCGACTCGTCGTGGCTTCCAAACACAGGTGGATTAAAAAATTCCCATCTCATTTACAAAAGGTATGTGTGCCATTTGGCTAATGAATTCATTAATTTCTATGATTCATATGTCCATGTAAGCATTTCATAGCTACTTAATGCCACACTTTTCTAAACTTTTTTTCTGTCTGCATGTTCAGGAATAAAGTACATTACACTTTCCGATGCTAAAAACTTTTTTTAAATGTTGTATTATGTTTCTTACATTTTAGCAAGTACCATCAAGGACAACAAAAGCTTCAAGGAAAGCAGAAGAAAGCCTGCCAGTGGACTTGCCTCAGCATTTCCCAGAAGCTGAACCTCATTCTAATGTTGTGAATACTTGCATGTAATATTTTTCAAAACACATGAACATCAAGGCTCTGGTCATATTAAAACCTGTGTTGCATTTGCCCTCTGCCACTCATTTTAGACACACTGAAATACACATGAGTACACATACTGTATATGTCCCTGTAACTAAGATGCTCATGGGTCTCAGGGTGAAAACAGTGGGACTGAGAAATTAACAATGTGGGCCAGCTTCATAAGTGAGTGATGAGTTATAAATATCACAATATATTTTCATTCCTCTTTCCACTAGGACCACAATTATGCTTTGCCTGCTTCTCCCACTGTTCTAAAGGCCAGATGTAGTGAAGCTCTGGCTAGAGTGGAGAGTCTGGAGCGCGAGAAGAGAAATAGCAAGCTCCATGGGCAAAGAAAAATGTACACGCTCTTCTCAAGGATCTGAGGGAGAATAACCTCATAAATGAAGAGCTGAAAGACAAGCTTGAATGCTACTCAGGTAAAATGGAAATACTAATTTGAATAATTTATATAGGAATGTTTTGTTTATAGTCTGTGTTAAACTCTCTTCCTTTTTATTTAAATGGGTCTTACTAATAAGTTTATGCTTACTGAACTTCAGATCTTCAGGTAGACCTCTTGGCAAAGAAGGGCCATGAGTACACCAGAGAGCAGAGGGAGTTTGCCCTGACGCTACACCTTCATGGTCCGAAGGCATATAGTTTCCTGTGAGAGTCTCAACATCTTCCTCTCCCGCATCCCTATACATTGCAACGGTATTCTCCATGTTGCCTTATTGTTAAATATGTTGGGTCTCATTCATGAAACGTTAGTAAATCTGTGTGTAGATTTGCACATAAAAGTCCATGCTACTAAAACTCTACTCCGGATTCATGAATGGTGTGGGAATCTCAGATTTGATCATAAGCACGTGTGTAAGATCATGAATGCCCACCCATTGTGTGTGATTTAACTGAGAAGACTTGCTGATTTTTTAAATTAGGATTAAAGCCAAAGTTGAAGCTAACGTTAGCCTATAACTGTAGCAACTCGTAAGTAATTTGAAAACCGTATTTCTCTGCGAGGCATTGCCTCACAGACATGTAATTTATTTCTGTGGAAAGCTCAAAATATGTGCTGATGAGCTCAACATGTTGATAGGAGTGATAATGCATTAGTAATTTGACCAAGAAGACGCGCTGATTTTTCCGCAAACTAGAATGAAAGTCAAACTATTCAAGATGACACAGAAATATGTATAGAAGTAAACATGGTCAAAATTAGAAACACAAATATATTTCTATAGGTTACAGCTAGTGGCAAAATAATTCAGTGCTTCAACTTGTGCCAGCTGCACACACACACACACACACAGTCGTTGCCATGGCAGTTAACGACTGGAGAGCATGTCAACACAGGCAGCAGGCAGAGGCAGGATTGAATGGGAGAGGAACAGGGTGCACATGTGGGTCCGCAGATCAAAAAGTATAAAACATAGCTAGACCAAATTACACACATCTATAGATGAGACTTGTGGCTACTTTGTCGTAATATCAGCGAACCGATAATATCAAACATCCCTAACCCATAGCCAAACAATCTGCTGGGTAATGGTTGCTTTTAATCATTAACCTATGTTGGTATAATTTAGTTAATGCCGTGTGTGGGTTCTAAGCTGTTAGCATACATGTAGATGAGCCATGTTATGAGCCAACTAATTTCAGTAACACTGCTTTACCTGTGATTCAAGGGTGTTAATAAAAGTCGGAGGCCAAAGCACATTCATGGTCACTCCAATTAATATTTAAGTTACAATAGTGTGCCATGATTGGTTACCTGGTGCATGAAGGATATATAACAGATTTTTTTCCTTTTTCTTTTCATAGGCTGATGATGTGGATGCAGATATCAGCCAGTTTGCAGTTGCAGTGCTCTCTGTAATCCTGGAAGACTAACCAGGCCTGACTCCAAACTCCTTAAACTTGGAAGGTGAAAAAGCCATCATTCTGGAGGGACGGGTTGTCGTCGATGGTCTGCCAGATCTGCCAAAAGCTGTATGTGTCCTATTTGGTTTGATCTGTGCTCTGAATTTGGACTATCAAAAGGCCATGCAGAACACCTTTGAATTTATTCAGAGGGTGTTTGATTCATTAGGAGGCAAGTCTCTGAAACCCAAACTACAAACACTGAAAAACCTGCTTCTGACTTCTGACTGAGATTGTTCACGCCAAATAAGTGGAATGTGATCGTGCTACCGGCTGTTGCAAACAAATGCACTACTTTAAACTGAAGAATAACATTGCCACTCCAATGTTGTGAGGCACTACATAGGACCTAACTGAAGTTTTTATATCGTCTTGATGTTTTTTTTGGCGTTTTTTGTAAATATGTTTTGTTAGTATTCATCGGTACTCAATACTTTTTTTTTTAAGGTATCAACTGAAGTAACCCAGTACTATTGCATTTAAACTTCTAGTCTAACGGCACCTGCATTTGATCCTTTTTTATATGGAGCTAGGGGAAAAAAACAAACTATTTGTATGTTTTTATCTACCTCACTGTTTTATCAGATACATTGGGAAACTGATTGCCTTTATCCAAGTCATCATAGTTTGTCTTTAGTAAGATAAATGAAGGTCTAAGGGTAAACTTACTTGCAGTCACAGGGCTCCAGACTGCGACCAAGGGGGCGCATTTTGCGACCAAAATTTGAGACAGTGCAACTACATTTTACATTTAGTTGCTCATGTGCGACCAGTGAATTTGCCGGTGTTTTTTTTTTTTTTACATTGGTATTGTGGAAGGGGCGAATGGCAGGCTAATGTGTGTGAGAGGGGCAGGGAATGAGGAATGGCACTGTAAGTGGGTAATGTGTGGAGGGGGCGGTTCCTAAAGTTGTTCGATCGCAGAAGGAGAGAGTTTCACTTTCAGCGACCAATGGTGAAAGTAACTCACTAGATACATGTCCACTGCGTTACGGCTCTGCCACGCCAGCAGAGCTGATGGTTTCACTCTAGTCTTTGTGTTAACTTCTACCAGGTCCGCTGCATATCTGCTCCATCCCAGCTCCAGCAGTCCGGAGCCCTCTGGAGCAGATACACAGGACTTCTATTTCGGTGGACGCCGGAGCACGACGCAGCAATTCAGCACATAGCAGACAGGAAGTCACGCAAAAAACAAAACCAACAACATCTGGTGACTTTTCAAAATAAAACACTCCGTGTTGACGCCAATACACAAATCTATAAAAAGAGACAAATACAAGCTCTTCTACTAATCCTTCGGTCGGGAATATTTTGTGTTGTTTTTATAAAACTATAACTGCGGTCGCGAGTGATTATGTGATTAACGCAGGAACTCCTCGGTTGCACGACGCCAGTTGTTGGCTATACTGCGTGGCAGACTCAAAATGCAACCAGTGGGGATCGGAGCTGTAACACACCGGACACGTATCTGGTGGAATCTCGGGGTTATTTCCTCCCCGATAAGCCCAGTAGTGTGCCAGAGTCAAATCCTAACTCAGAGGATGAATCCGAGTCTGAAGACACAAGTGTGGCGAAAAAAGGCAGAAAATACTGTTTTCATGAAGAATGGCTGCGTGAATTTGACTGATTAAGGTATCTCAGCGAGACGAATTCCATGAACTGCAAATTTTGCAGTCGATGCCTGCAACATGCGAGGAACGCGAAATTTGCAGGCAATTGTCACACCCGTGAGGGCGACTAGAAGTTAAAATTTCTTTAAATACTATTAGGCTCTTCTGGGGAGATTTGCCGACTCAAAACAGCACACAGACGCAGTTCACAGGAAATAAGTTATATTTTAAAAGAGAGTAATTGACAAAAAAAAGAGAACCCAAAATAGCAGACCCAGTTCTCACTCATTCGTCTTCAGATGTGTTTACAGAATTAACTAAACTGATCAACTCTAGGAGGCCAACTAGTAAAACCAAATACTAGAAATATTAAATCACAATGAAATTATATACTAAACAAATCAAGCAAAAAGCAATAGAAAATCATCAAACAAACTTAGGGCAAAATAATAAGAAAATCACAAATAACATAACCATAACCATGTAACCAAAGTAAACATGCAAATAAGTAGCAGCCCTCCCCTTTTAGTTTCGGTCCGATAAACTCTTCTAAGGCGATCAATAGTTCAGTGAGCTGGGCATAGCCCGCGATAGAATATAAAATAAGTAAAGAGGGAGACTTAACTGGAGGAGGGGCGAAGCATGCATTCACCCCTCCACTTTCCCACGTAGCGTGTCTCCCTCTCTGTAACAGCCGGACATATATGGTCTCTCTGCTGCTGCTCCCTCCAGGTGCGGTCGAGCTACTGGGATTCTTCTCGTTCCCTTGAGTTCAGTCAATCCGGCCATAGGCTGGTTGGGACCCTGTCATCCTCGAGCTCTTTCTTTATCTCTGCCAACAATCTCACTTATCCTCCTCCTGAGGGAAGAATCACTTATCTGTATCCACCTTATTCCTGGGGGCGCTGATGTAGAAACGATTATGGGTCCAACTTCCGGTGACACGCCGGAAGTAGCAGTGAGCCATTGGTTGCTAGCGGTTTTCGTTTCCCGTAGCAGTTTATTTGTAAGTTTACTTGTCTTTACTGTTTACGATTATCAGCTCTAAAAATGTCCTTGAGCAGCTCGGGAACATGTTGCGCTGTTCGCGGTTGTACTAATAACCAGGCAAAGTTGAATATGTGGCTACAAGAGTAGTGTTTTGAACATGCACCCCGGACGAAGAGGGAATGTTGTTGTGACAGTCGGTATAGGTTCCACCGCCTACCGAGGGATGAGGAACTCAGAAGGATGTGGCTGAAGCAACTCAACTTGAAGAAACCACTGTCAACAAAATGAAATGAGCACACGTACAATGTTTTCAAAAAGCCCACGGAGGAACACCCGCACCCTACTTTGTGGTTGGGTTATGAGAGACCACCGGAGAAGAGACGCCGGGTGCTAAAGAGGACTGACAGAAGTGTCACGAGAATAACAGAATAACTGGATTTATTTAGTACAAGGAATACTTCATCATGCAAATTTATCATTATTAATTAAACAAGGGAAAAAAAAATCTTAATTGCAATTAATTTCAAAAATCATTATTATTATTATTATTATTATTATTATTATTATTATTATTATTATTATTATTATTATTATTATTATTATTATTGATGTCACGAGAACCGATACTTGCGATACCTTTGGATTCTAAAATGTCAAAACACTGACGATGCCCATTTTTTTGAAGTACTGCTCGCACCGATTCCAGTGTTGGCATCGGTGCAGAACCAGGGTGTTCGCGGGTTGTAAAAGGTAGTAAAAGGTAGTAAATGAAATTAGCCCAAATTAACTCCAGTAAAAAGTAGTAAAAGGTAATAAACGTCATCTGACGAGGTAGTAAATTTTTGAACCCCCATCCTACTTGGCCTATTAGTTTTTCAATTTGTGTAACTTACGTGCAGGCCTATCTCCTTAAATTACTAAAACTTGCGTGGATTTATTTTTATGTTGCGAGTAGGACTCGCGCTCGCGACAAACCTAGCGCATGCGCTGACCCGGCTAGCTTGCTGCAAAACCTCTTCGGGATGCAGACCACCATCAGAAGCTGAAAGCACTCCTGGCCTCGGCGATTTTACCTGACTGACAGCTAGCACTAAAGCTCCGGTGGAAAATGATTAGCACTAACAGTTAGCTAACGCTACCATTAACGTTAGCCTAACATTAGCTAGATATCATCTAACTTTAGTAACGATATGTAGCTAATTTTAGGCTAGCGTTAATGGTAGCGTTAGCTAGTGCTAATCATTTTCCACCGGAGCTTTAGTGCTAGCTGTCTAACGTTGCGTTCTCTCCTGCTGTGTTCAATGACTCAATTCATCAAGCTGTAGCTAACGTTAGCTAAGCCTGTGTCAACAGAGCTCCTGGGTAACTTGGATATACCAGAAAATATTAAAATGATTGAAACCATCACTCACCAAATTCAGTTAGGTAAAATCGCAGAGGCCAGCAGTGCTTTCAGCTTCTGATGGTGGTCTGCATCCCTATATGCATTAAGCCATTTGCATTAAGCCCTTACCACATTGTGCCTCATATGCTGTAAATGTTAGACCCAGTGACAGGCTGGCATGAAATGTTTTGCAAAATACTTAGTATGGAGGCCATAATATTTTTGACTCATGGCTGAAGTTAAGTTTCTCCAGCTCTCCACAGGTTGGCAAAAAATGCATCTCAAAATGCATCAGACTGATGCTTTAAAATATGGAATATTCAAAATTTTCTTCCGGGGGAGCATGCCCCCGGACCCCCTGACCCGTTTTCAAGCCTGCTCTCTCTCTGTCTCTCTCTCTGTCTCTTTTTCAAGGCCCCAATTGAAACACTTACAAATTTGGTTGAAAGATATTTCGGCACTTTACTTCACACTTTACGCTGCTACAGTTGCAGCTTGAAGTCGTGCTGGTAGTAAAAAATATTATGAAGGTAGTAGAAAAGGTAGTAAAAGGTAGTAAATTCAACTTAAGAATTTCTGTATATGCCTCAGAGTGTTCCAGTCGATACTTACATTCAGAAGTAGTAGGTCACGAACAAGTGGAACTACACATAGCATAACAAAACCCAAACGTGGAAGATAGCAACTGCGGCTGCAGCAGTCGCCCCACCTCGACTTGTAGATAAAAATGGCACAAAGAGTCGTGTATGGAAGTACTTTGCGTTTGAGGCAGATTGTCAGGGTTGATGTAGCTGGCAAAGGAGAACCCAAAAGCACGACAAAGAGGCAGGTGAGTTGCAAGGGAAGATCCGTTTACTTTAGTCAAAAACAGGCAGAGTCAAAAACCAGGAGATCAATATATCAAGCAAACAAATCCGACGAGGGGCAGGCAGGTATCCGTAGTCCGAGAAAGGCGAAAGCTGGGTCAGAACAAAAAGGCAGAACTAGAAATGCTGGAGAGCTTGGCAAAGAACTACACAAGACAATCTGGCAGGGAACAAGTGAAAATGGCCTAGTATATGTACTGAGGGACTAATGAGCAAATGGACTGCAGGTGAGGAGGAGATGGGCGGGGAAAACCAGGTGAGGGAAATGAGTTGATTGCATGGCAGGGAAGACAGACAGGATCTGAAATGACAGGAGAGTTAATGATGAGGCATGGAACCAAAACAAACAAACTGAGGGTTAGTGTAACTATGTTACACAGATGACCGTGGCGTTATCATTAATCCACAGAAGCCGTTATGCAAACGATGCTAAAGTGATGCCTTGAAGTCTGGAATGTGTCTGGGGACACTAGTTGTTGCACTATGACCATTACTTTCACATGATCATGTTGGTCTATGCTCTATTGCACTGTTTAGTATGTCTTGTTATGACATTTTTATATTTTTCAAATATTTAATAAAGAAGTTCATGTTTCAAGTTCAAGTACATGGAATCTTAGAAAATCCTTTTTTTTACCGTGGTATCGAAATTGGCATCGAGAATCGTGTAATTTTACTGGTATTGGCACCGACTACTGAATTTTTCGTATCGTGACACCCCTAATTATTATTATTATTATTATTATTATTATTATTATTATTATTATTATTATTATTCAGATCTAGTAGATATAAAGAAAATACTTCTAGTAAAAAGGCACATCTAGTAAGAAATAACTTGTAATAAAAACACTTCTGGTAAAGATTAACTTGTATAAAAAATCACTTATCGTAAAAAATAGACTCATGTAAGATCGGGATCTTTAATGGGCACAAATTATGGAGGTAAACCTTCTTAGGTCAGTATAGAGAACACTAGATCAACAAGTTTCAGATCATTATCATGAAGCACTTACAGAACCTTTTGTTTTTGTATGTCCACAACTTAGATAAATTCTAAATCAGTAAAAACAGGACTTTACACATGCCTGGGTGAAGGCCCAAAGTAAAGAACATATTACCCTTCGTGGAGTAGGGGAAAAGGGGGACACATCAAAAGGGACACATTCAATCATTTAAAGGGGAACATTCAATCATCTAGCAGCAATACTGAGGTCAATTATGCCTGTCTAGCTTAACATAAATGACTTCTTCTCGAGGCATTCAGATGATAAAAACTGCATGTGGTGTCAGTACCTTTTTGTCAATTAGACATCAACAGTGGCTGTTGTACTCTAAACAACGTCAGAGTTCTCTTCGTCTAGGTGTATGAGTTCATCCCAGTAATCTACCAAGGGCATCTGGTACACAGGAAAATTAGGTGGGGCTTGCTCTTTGGTCAATGCAGTGGTAATGAGGCAATAATTAGTGTTCTGAGGCAAGGGATAGTGCAACATCTGCAAAAAGTAAGTATTCCTGTAAAAACAGCAAAGGACATAATTGCAGACATCATAAAACCTTGCCATTTGCTCATTAGGGAGGAAGCCGCTAACTGTTCCAAGAGACCGGCAGCAGCATCACAAGTAATATTAGCAAGTTTCTGGACATTGTAGTGGACATAATTGATTCTGTCAACATTCTTGTTGGTAGTTATCCATGGCAGAAGTGATTCAAAACCATTAGCAATAGGATCAGCTAATTTGTATTCAGTAGGGACACCTCATGGGACACCTATATCATCAAAGTAAGTGGGAGAATTAACAGTCAGATCAAAATCAGCAGAAGTAGTTCTCTTAAAACGTGAATTATCAGGAGGACATTTCTGTCCTATGAGGGTAATGGGGAAAGCTAATCTAACTAGGGCGCACTTTCCTGATCAGGTGGAAGACAGGACTTTATGCAAAACCTTTCCACCACAATACCAAACAAATCTGCAGGTGCTAGGGTCATCTTGCTCATGTTGGATCTGGAGGTAACATTTATAGTCAGATCACACCATGATTTGGGCATTTCTCCAACACTAGTAGTACTGATTCGTGTCAGGGAAACATACTGTCCCTCCTTTGGGGTAAATATGGGAGGATCAGTGTCATTAGCTACAACAGGAAATAACTGACTCAAAAGAGAGCAATTAGCCAGATTGGGAGTCATGGTGCAAGCGTAACATACATTCAAGACCATTATAGTCAGTAAGTGGGAACAGTGGTGCTGGAACTGTACTGAGGGTAGGTCTGGCAGTGGAACAAGCAATGCAATTACAAAAAATAAGTAAAATTAAAGCTGCATGCAGTGATGAACAGGCCCTCGCAGTCCAAGCGTGTCGGCGAGTACTGGTGTCGCAGCGAGTACTGGTGTTGCGGTGTGTAGCAGTTGTGGCCTGCTGCGTGATGAATACGTGGGCTGTTGCAAGTGTGGACTGCTACATGCAAGATGAAAGAAGATAACCAGAAGTTAGAAGGTCCTGCAATGTAAATGCAAACCAGATAATTAGATGACTACATTGTGTGACCCTACAGCCTCTAAAACAGAGGTTTGTATCTATTAGCAAGGCAGCATTGCCTTCTGATGAAGAAAGCCTGAATGTACAATGAAAAGTGAATGGAGTCAAGCTGTTCTTTCGTCATTTAGCAATAAAAGCGCCACCTATTGGCTGTTTTTCACCAAATTTTGCACAAACCCTCATCCATCCATGCAACATAATTAGCAAAAGTTTTGTGGTAATCAGATTGTTTTTGGTCAAGATATGCAAGACTGAAGCTACATCCAAAGTTTGGTGCAAATTGGGCAAATTGCCTAGGAGGAGTTCGAAAAAGTATATTTTTAATTTTATGCGATTTTGCGGATGGAAATTAATCACAAAAGTGGGCGTGGCCTACATCACACAATACAGCTCAATTGAGGGAACATGTAGATATAAGGTTTAAAAATGTGTGACATATTATGTGGGAGTTATTGGCCAAAAATGCTTTTGTCTTGATAATAGCGCCACCTGCTGGTCATTATTGGTGTGTGAGTTACAGGGGACAGTCTATACCACCCCTATGAATTTCATAGACATAAGTGTTATGGTGTGGGCACAGTGCCAAATATTAAAAGAGACTGCCACCAGAGCGCCACCTAGTGTCGGATCAGTAACACCTTGGTCAACATTCCTCAGGAGGGCATTGGCAATAAGTCTACCAAGTTTCGTGTCAATCCCAGCAACCGATGTTGAGATAAAAAATACTTCAGTTTAAAGAGCACCATCTAGTGGTCATCACCAAACATTTTGCACAAAGCCTCAGGGGCTCATGAGGAAGTACTAACCTGAGTTTCATGTCATTCGGACACGCCATTGTGGAGATATGCAACACTTCCTGTTTTCCTGTTCTGCTGATCTGCAGGAAGTTGTTATTTAATAACTTGAGTATTGTTTGTGCTATCAAAATTCTTTTAATGACATTTTGTCAAGAGGGTCCACAGATGCTGTGTGCAAAGTTTGGTGCAAATCGGTGAAATTGCCTGGGAGGAGTTCGAAAAAGTAGATTTGCGACATTTTGCCAATTTGCAAAAAAAACGGTAGGCAGAAATGGGTGTGGCCTATACCACGAGATTCAGTACAATTCAGTGAACGTTTCCTTCAATATAGCGCCACCTAGAGGTGGAAATTCAGGACGACAATAGATTATCAAATTTTTCGCCAGGTGTGACTTATATTCCAAGTTTGGTGAGTTTTGGGGTATGTTCAGGCAGTGAAAAATGCAATAATTTGGAACAAAGAAAAAATTAAAGCACTAAATTTTGCACAGACCCTCATCAATCCATGGAACACAAAAAGTAAGTTTTTCATATTTGGCGATTTTGCGAATGGAAAGTTACGGCAAAGGTGGACGTGGCCTACATCAAACAATTCAGGTGAATTGAGGGAACACGTAGATATAAGGTGTAAAAATGTGCGACATCTAATGTGGGAGTTATTGGCCAAAAATGCTTTTGTCTTGATAACAGCGCCACCTGCTGGTCATTTTTGGTGTGTGAGTTACAGGGCCCAGTCTATACCACCCCTATTAATTTCATAGCCATAATTGTTATGGTGTGGGCACGGTGCCAAATATTAAATCAGACTGCCACCAGAGCACCACCTAGTGGCGGATCAGTAAGACCTTCAAAGGATATCCTCAGGAGGGCAATAATTGTACCAAGTTTTGTGTTAATCCAACCAACCGATGTGGAGATACAAAATACTTAAATTTAAAGAGCGCCACCTAGGTATTAAGGGTGCAGGAAAAAATCGATTTCTAACATGGCACGATTCAGAATCGATTCTCATTTTCGGAAAATCGATTTTTTTGGCGTGACGGCAAATCGCAGCATTGTGCCTTCTTGGCCCCCGTAGTCACAATAAGGAAGCAGCGTGAGTGTACAGGCAGGCAGGCGTGCGTGCCTATGCTAGCAGGCTACAGAGGGGTGTGTCGTGGTTCGCTGTTTTTTGTTGCCTGAAATATGGAGGATGAAGAAAAAGAAATACAACCGCCTCCGCGGTCTTTGAAATCAAACATTTGGAAATACTTTGGATTTTACCGTGAACCCGGCCCGGGTAAGAAACGGCTTGACATGACGCATACGATTTGCAGAGATTGCAACGGTAAAGTAAAGTACTTCGGGAATACTTCAAATTCCCGTGCTCACCTGGAAAGACATCACCCGGAGTTGTTGTTAGAATTGGATAATCCAGTGAAGACAGCGACAACACGACCAGCCGCTGGTCAGCGCACACTCCACCACTTTGAAAAATTACCACACAATAGTGAACGGGCAAAGAAGATAACAAAATCCATCGCTTGTTTCATCGCAAAAGACCTGCGACCATACAGCGCAGTCGAGAGAGACGGCTTCAAATTCATGATGAAGACTATTGAGCCACGGTATGTCATACCTTCACGCGCATACTTCACGGACACTGCTTTATCTGAACTTTACAGAGAGACAAAGCTAAAAGTCGGGGAAGCCGTGGCTAACGCCAGAGTAGCGCTTACATGTGACCACTGGACCTCGAGGGCAACTGAATCATACGCTACATTCACGGCTCACTACATCACAGAAGAATGGCAGCTCCAGTCTCAAGTCCTGCAAACTAGGGTGATGCATGAAAGCCACACTGATCAAAACATTCATGCAACTTTTCACTCGGTTGCAAATGAATGGAAGCTAACGCTTGCGGACTTGGTGATTGTTACCGACAACGCATCTAACATGATAGCTGCTATGCAGCTTGATGAGAACCTAACACAGGTATCTTGTTTTGCACACACACTCAACCTCGCAGCTCAGCGGGCTCTGAAGCTCAATACTGTGTCACGGGTGCTAGGGTTAGGCGAATCACTGGTTACTTCCATAGGAGCACCACGGCGTGTGAGGCCCTGAAAGTGAGTCAGAAGGCTCTTGGTATGGAAGATCACAAACTGAAAATCGACGTCGCGACCAGATGGAATAGCGCATTCGAGATGGTCGAAAGGTTTCTGGAGCAGCAGCCTGCCATATGTGCCGCTCTCGCCAATCCTGGGGTGCGAAAAAACAACACAGCCGACACCTGCACACTAAGTGACGCAGAAATAAGGCATGCTGAAGAAATAACTATGGCACTCAGGCCAATGAGAGACGCCACCAACATCGTGTCAGAGGATTCATCACCTACACTGTCAATCATCGCTCCATTGCTTGCCCAGCTTCTTCACGACACAGAAGATGACTCTGATGACTCCACACTTGTCCGGGAAATGAAACGGGCGATCCATGAGGATCTGGCCAAGAGATACAGCAGTGTGAAGACCCAAAAGCTTCTCCACAAGGCCTCTACACTCGACCCCAGGTTTAAAGCACGGCCTTTCCTTGCAAGAGAACAACAGCTGGACATCCATGCAGATGTGATAAAAGAGGCAGCACTTGAGGTAAACCTACAATTTATTAATAGTTACCCTTTAAGAAAACATACCTGTGTGTGTGCACAACAGTATATTATATTTATGATATAAAATGTATTTCATGCCTATTGTCTACCTTTTCATTTATTTTACATAGCATATTTCATCAAACCAAGTGCTTTACGCAAAGCAAGTGTAAAGAAACACATTGATAAAAGAAATGTTTTTTTTTAAATAAATACTTAAGAGAATAGAACCTAAGAATACAATACAATAAATAATATATAAAATTATATAATAATTTGATAATATTTAAATTAATTTTAATAATTTTTAAAATACAAATAAAACAGGCGAAGAACAAAATAATCTTAGGGACCTTGTTACAAAACATAATATATTGTTTCCTCCTACAGGACCAGGAGAGGCCTGGGGAGGCTGGCAGCAGTCCTGTGGAGCCAGAGGCAAGCCCAGAAGAAGGCCCTGTCCCTAAAAGGAGAACAACATCTGCTGCTTTGGTGAATCTGCTGGGCAAGACGTTCACTGAGGTCAGAGTTGTTCCCAAATCAGCCAGCACCAGGGCTGAGGAGGAGCTGAATAAGTATCTGGCTGTACCTGCACTTTCTCTCTCAGAAGACCCCCTTCACTGGTGGAAGTCCAATGAGAGAGATTTCCCTCTACTTGCCAGATTAGCTAAATGTTATCTATGTATCCCTGGTACAAGTGTGGCAGCAGAGAGAGTATTCTCCACTGCTGGAGATGTGGTGACAGCTCAGAGGAGCTGTCTCTCCTCAGAACATGTAGATCAGCTTATTTTCTTGCAGAAGAACCTACAGATTTAGTGATAATTTAGTTGTGTCAAGCATTTTTGTGATTTGCTGTTAAGAAAAAAAGAACAGTATTTGTTTCATTTTATTTTGCATGCTCTGAAATCTAAAGGCAATGCCTGTTTCTTTATAGAGGCTGCTATGAACCTTTTGTTTTGTAGTTTTTACACAAAGAGGGGTTACAGTATTTCTGTTTCTGTTAAGCTCTGGCAGCTAGCCTAAGCCTACCCACTTGATTAATGTAACAGCACTTTTATTTTTTGGAAGTAATTTCATTTATTTGTAATTTTTGTGATTTGTTAAGAAAAAAGAAAAAAAGATTACAGTATTTGTGTAATTTTATTTCTGGATGTGACTTGTTCTCAGAAATATAAAGGCAGCTAGCCTAAGCCTATTTCTTGTTTGAAGCAATTTGTAACAGTATTTTTTGTATAATTTAAGTTTTAAGAAGTGGCAAGTTCTGGCAGTTAGCCTAAGCCTACCAATTTTATTTATTTTACTGCACTGCACTCAAAGATATTAGGTTTGTACAAGTTAAAAAAAATGTGTGCAAGCACGAATAAATCAGACATGCTGTCTTGGATTTACTTTTGTGTGTTTACATTATTGCAATAAGTTGATAAAACCTTTACAATTATAAAAGCTACATAAATGTACTCTGCTTTCATGCCAGCAGACTGGAGTAGATCCTGATATCCTATGAATTGAAATTGAATAGAGAATCGTTTTGAATCGAGAATTGTTTTGAATCGAGAATCGTTTTTAAATCGGAAAATAATCGTTTCTGAATCGAATCGTTTGGATTTGAAAGAATCGAAAAAAAATCGAATCGTGACCCCAACAATCGATTCTGAATCGAATCGTGGGATAGCCAAAGATTCACAGCCCTACTAGGTATCATCCACAAACGGATCAAACGGAAGGTTTTTGAATGCGCGACAAAGTATCTGGGAGTTATTAGCCAAAACGCACTTTCCTTAATTGTAGCGCCACCTAGTGGTGGAAATTCTGGACGACAATAGATTATCAAATTTTACGCCAGGTGTGACTTATAAGTTTGGTGAGTTTTGGGGTATATTTGGGCAGTGAAAAATGCAATCATTTGGGACAAAGAAAAAAAAAAAAATCAAACGAAAAACAATAGGGACCTCGCAGGTACCCTGCTCGGGCCCTAAAAACGAAAAACAATAGGGACCTTGCAGGTTCCCTGCTCAGGCCCTAATTAAAGCTGCAAGCAGTGATGAAAGGGCCCTCGCAGTCCACGTGTGTCGGCGGGTACTACAGCCGTGGTGTGCAGCAATTGTGGCCTGCTGCGTGCAGTGTGCTCAATGCGTGGGCTGTTGCAAGCGTGGGCTGCTACAGGTGAGATAAAAAAGGATACCCAGAAGTTGTGAAGAAGTTCATGCAATGTACATGAAAACCAAATAATGAGAGGCTACTTTGTGTGACCCTAAACACTCTTAAACAGAGGTTTGTATCCATTAGCAAGGCAGTATTTTTGGTCATTTAGCAATAAAAGTGCCACCTATTGGCCAATCTGCACCAAATTTGGCACACACCCTCATAGACAAGGCTGTAACTTCAAAATTCTGGAACCCTGTAGGCATTTTGGGGTAAAAGTGTTTTCTTGGTTGTTCCTATCGTATTTTTTTGTGCTGAATCCATTTCTGCCGGATGTCAAGCTGTAAAAGTTACGGTTTAGTCATAATTATTGATTAATTAGCATAATGATTGATTAATCGCCCAATATTAGAAATGGCTATAATTTTCCAATTTGTGAATATATTATATATGGTTGTTTGGTATCATTGTAAACGTGGCATCCATGGCTTTCATTTAAGCCCACAGTTGTATCTTTCTGACTAACACAGAGGTCACATGACCTCTTTAAACCATAAATTACGCAAATTTTCCCACATTTTTCGCCTAAACTATATAGTTTATTTGATCCCTGTGGGATCAAGGGACATCAGGGACCCAAAAACCAACAACTGCAATACTTAATAGACTCTGTCAATTCAGGAAAAGTATAATATACCCATACTATTTCTTTGTGAGGGGTTATTGTGAGCCTTAAATTAGAAGTCACCGGCTCAGGCCAATTCACCTCCATTCATTCTTTGGACCAGCATTATGTAAAAACTACCAAACCAATTGTCTAGAAATAATGATAATATTATACTTATACTTACACAATTTCAATAATACAATGATAAGCCAGAAAGGTTTTCGTCCATTTTTTATGAATCAATATAATTCACTGAATGTGGCCACTAATTACAAATGGATAGTAATGATCAAATCAAAACAACAGTGCATTACGAAAATATAAAAATCACAGTTGTCTTGTCTGGTTTGTGACATTTTTTCAAATTCTGGAATTGGGCATGGCCTTTAACACAAGATTCAGCACAATTCAGGGAACGCGTGGATATAAGGGTTTTGTATGTGCGCAGGTCTGTGACCTGCTCGTGCCCTAATAATACTTCACAAGTCACAAAAACACAGTCACAAAACAAGTCAACAAGTCACAAAACGCAACGACAAGCCACTGAAACACAGTCACAAAACACGATTAAAAGTCACAAAACATGATAATAAGTCAAAGAACATACTCACAAACCACAGTAACAAAACACGATAACAAGTCACAAAACACAGTCACAAAACAGAAAACAACATGACAAGTCACAAAACACAATCACAAAACAAGATAACAAGTCACAAAACGAAATATCATGTCACAAAACACAATAACATGTCACAAAAAAAGGTACCATGCAAAAAAACAAAGTCACAAAAACAGTCACAAAACACAATAACATGTCACAAAACAGTCACAAAAGACGATAACACGTCGCAAAAAACAATAACATGTCACAAAATACGATAACATGTCACAAAACACAGTCACAAAACATGTAACATGTCACAAAACACGATAAAATGTCACAAAACAGTCACAAAAAACACTATAACATCACAAAACACAGTCACAAAACATAGTCACAAAGCACGATAACATGTCACAAAGCATGATAACGTGTCACAAAACACAATAAAATTTCACAAAACACATTAAGATGTCATAAAACATGATAACATGTCACAAAAAAACAGTCACAAAACACGATAACATGTCACAAAAAACAATATCATGTCACAAAACACAATAAAATGTCACAAAACACAGCAACATGTTATAAAAAACTCAGAAAATAAGAAAACAACACACGATAACATGTCACAAAACACACTCATAAAACACGATAGCATGTCATTAAACACGATAACATCTCTCAAAACACGATAACATGTCACAAAACAGTCACAAAACACGATAACATGTTACAAAACACAGTCATTAAAACACGATAACAAAACACGATAACATGTCACAAAACACAATAACATGTCATAAAACATAACATGTGACAAAACAGTCATAAAACACGATAGCATGTCATTAAACATGATAACATCTCTCAAAACACGATAACATGTCACAAAACAGTCACAAAACACGATAACATGTTACAAAACACAGTCATTAAAACACGATAACAAAACACGATAACATGTCACAAAACACAATAACATGTCATAAAACAAAACATGTGACAAAACAGTCACAAAACACGATAACATGTCACAAAACACGATAACGTGTCACAAAACACGATTACTTGTCAAAAAACACAGTCATAAAAACACGATAACATGTCACAAAACATAAAAATATATCACAAAACACAATAACATGTCATAAAACATGATAACATATCACAGAACACAGTCACAAAACACTATAACATGTCACAAAATATGATGACATGTCATAAAACACGATGACATGTCACAAAACACAGTTACAAAAGACAGTTACAATACAGGATAACATGTAACAAAACACAACAACATGTCATAAAACACGATAACATGTCACAAAACATGATAACATGTCGCAAAACACAATAACATATCAAAAAACACAGTCATAAAATCACGATAACAAAACACCATAGCATGTCACAAAACACAGTCACAAAACACGATAACGTGTCACAAAACATGATAACATGTCACAAAACACAATAACATGTCAGAAAACATGATAACATGTCAGAAAACATGATAACATGTCTCAAAAAATGATAACATGTCACAAAACACGTTAAGAACTCACAAAACACGATAACATGTCACAAAACATGATAACATGTCGCAAAACACAATAACATCAAAAAAACAGTCATAAAATCACGATAACAAAACACAATAACATGTCACAAAACACAGTCACAAAAACAATAACATGTCACAAAACACGATAACATGTCACAAAACACAATATCATGTCATAAAACATGATAACATGCCTCAAAACACGATGACATGTCACAAAACACACTCATAAAACACGATAACATGTCACAAAAGACGATAACATGCCACAAAACACAATGTCATGTCACAAAACACAATAAAATGTCACAAAACACAATAACATGTCATAAAACATGATAAAATGTCACAAAACAGAGTCACAAACCACGATAACATGTCACAAAACACACTCATAAAACATAATAACATGTCACAAAACACAGTCACAAAACACAATAACATGTCACAAAACACACTCATAAAACACAATAACATGTCAGAAAACACAATAACATGTCATAAAACATAACATGTGACAAAACACAGTCAAAAAAAAGATAACATGTCACAAAACACGATAACGTGTCACAAAACACAATAACATATTATAAAACACGATAACATGTAACAAAACACAAAAATATATCACAAAATACAACAACATGTCATAAAACATGATGACATGTCACAGAACACAGTCACAAAACACTATAACATGTCACAAAACACAATAGCATGTCACAAAACACAATATCATGTCATAAAACATGATAACATGCCTCAAAAAACGATGACATGTCACAAAACACACTCATAAAACACGATAACATGTCACAAAATACAATAACATGCCACAAAACACAATGTCATGTCACAAAACACAATAAAAGATCACAAAACACAATAACTTGTTATAAAACACGATAACATGTCACAAAACACAAAAATATATCACAAAACACAATAACATGTCATAAAACATGATAACATGTCACAGAACACAGTCACAAAACACAATGACATGTCACAAAACACACTCATAAAACACGATAACATGTCAGAAAACACATTAACATGTCATAAAACGTAACATGTGACAAAACGCAGTCACAAAACACAAAAACATGTTATAAAACACGATAACATGTCACAAAACACAAAAATATATCACAAAACACAATAACATGTCATAAAGCACGATGACATGTCACAAAACATAGTCACAAAAGACAGTTACAAAACACGATAACATGTCACAAAACACAATAAGATGTCATAAAACATGATAACATGTCACAAAACACGATTACATATCAAAAAACAGTCACAAAACACGATAACATGTGACAAAACACGATAACATGTCACAAAACATGATAACATGTCACAAAACACAATAACATGTCATAAAACACGATAATATGTCTTAAAAAATGATAACATGTCACAAAACACGCTAAGAAGTCACAAAACACGATAACAAAACACAATAACAAAACACGATAACATGTCACAAAACACACTCATCAAACATGATAACATGTCACAAAACACAATAACATGTCACAAAACACTGTCATAAAACACGATAACATGTCACAAAACACAGTCACAAAACACAATAACATGTCACAAAACTCACTCATAAAACACGATAACATGTCACAAAACACAGTCACAAAACACAATATCATGTCATAAAACATGATAACATGCCTCAAAAAACGATGACATGTCACAAAACACACTCATCAAACATGATAACATGTCACAAAACACAATAACATGTCACAAAACACTGTCATAAAACACGATAACATGTCACAAAACACAGTCACAAAACACAATAACATGTCACAAAACTCACTCATAAAACACGATAACATGTCACAAAACACAATAACATGTCATAAAACATAACATGTGACAAAACACAGTCACAAAACACGATAACATGTCACAAAACACGATAACATGTCACAAAACACAATAACATGTCACAAAACATGTAAACATGTCACAAAACACAATAACATGTCACAAAACACAGTCACAAAACACGATAACACATCATAAAACACGATAACATGTTACAAAACACAATAACATGTCACAAAACACGATGATATGCCACAAAACACGATAACATGTCATTAAACACAATAACATGTCACAAGACACAGTCACAAAACACAATAACATGTCACAAAACTTTCTCATAAAACACGATAACATGTCACAAAACACAATAACATGTCATAAAACATAACATGTGACAAAACACAGTCACAAAACACGATAACATGTCACAAAACACAATAACATGTCATAAAACACGATAACATGTCACAAAACATGTAAACATGTCACAAAACATAATAACATGTCATAAAACACGATAAGATGTCTCAAAACAATGATAACATGTCACAAAACACAATAACATGTCAGAAAACATGATAACATGTCGCAAAACACAATAACATATAAAAAAACAGTCACAAAACACGATAACATGTCACAAAACACAATAACATGTCATAAAACACGATAACATGTCACAAAACACAATAACATGTCATAAAACATGATAACATGTCACAAAACACAGTCACAAAACACGATAACATGTCACAAAACACGATAACATGTCACAAAACACAATAACATGTCACAAAACACGATAACATGTCACAAAACACGATAACATGTCACAAAACACAATAACATGTCACAAAACACAATAACATGTCATAAAAGATGATAACATGTCACAAAACACGAGTAACAAAACACAATAACATGTCATAAAACATGATAACATGTCACAAAAAACGATAACATGTCACAAAACACACTCATCAAACATGATAACATGTCACAAAACACAATAACATGTCACAAAACACTGTCATAAAACACGAAAATCACAAAACATAGTCACAAAACACAATAACATGTCACAAAACTCACTCATAAAACACGATAACATGTCACAAAACACAGTCACAAAACACAATATCATGTCATAAAACATGATAACATGCCTCAAAAAACGATGACATGTCACAAAACACACTCATCAAACATGATAACATGTCACAAAACACAATAACATGTCACAAAACACTGTCATAAAACACGATAACATGTCACAAAACACAGTCACAAAACACAATAACATGTCACAAAACTCACTCATAAAACACGATAACATGTCACAAAACACAATAACATGTCATAAAACATAACATGTGACAAAACACAGTCACAAAACACGATAACATGTCACAAAACACGATAACATGTCACAAAACACAATAACATGTCACAAAACATGTAAACATGTCACAAAACACAATAACATGTCACAAAACGCAGTCACAAAACACGATAACACATCATAAAACACGATAACATGTTACAAAACACAATAACATGTCATAAAACGTGATAACATGCCTCAAAACACGATGACATGTCACAAAACACAATAACATGTCACAAAATACAGTCACAAAACACGATAACACATCATAAAACACGATAACATGTTACAAAACACAATAACATGTCACAAAATACGATAATATGCCACAAAACACGATAACATGTCATTAAACACAATAACATGTCACAAGACACAGTCACAAAACACAATAACATGTCACAAAACTCACTCATAAAACACGATAACATGTCACAAAACACAATAACATGTCACAAAACATGATAACATGTCGCAAAACACAATAACATATCAAAACACAGTCACAAAACACGATAACATGTCACAAAACACAATAACATGTCATAAAACAAGATAACATGTCACAAAACACAACAACATGTCATATAACATGATAACATGTCACAAAACAATCACAAAAACGATAACATGTCACAAAACACGATAAAATGTAACAAAACACAATAACATGTCACAAAACACGATAACATGTCACAAAAGACGATAATATGCCACAAAACACAATAAAATGTCACAAAACACAATAACATGTCATAAAATATGATAAAATGTAACAAAACAGAGTAACAAAACACAATAACATGTCACAAAAAATGATAACATGTCACAAAACACACTCATAAAACATGATAGCATGTCACAAAACACAATAACATGTCACAAAACACAGTCACAAAACACGATAACATGTCAAAAAACACAATAACATGTCATAAAACATAATTGTGACAAAACACAGTCACAAAACACGATAACATGTCACAAAACACAATAACATGTCATAAAACATGATAACATGTCACAAAACACGATTACATATCAAAAAACAGTCACAAGGCACGATAACATGTCACAAAACATGTAAACATGTCACAAAACACAATAACATGTCATAAAACACGATAACATGTCTCAAAAAATGATAACATGTCACAAAACACAATAACATGTCACAAAACATGATAACATGTCGCAAAACACAATAACATATCAAAAAACAGTCACAAAACACGATAACATGTCACAAAACACAATAACATGCCATAAAACACAATAACATGTCTCAAAAAATGATAACATGTCGCAAAACACATTAACATATCAAAAAACACAGTCATAAAATCACGATAACAAAACACAATAACATGTCACAAAACCCAGTCACAAAACACGATAACCAAACACGATAACAAAACATGATAACATGTCACAAAACAGTCATAAAAAAATGATAACATGTCACAAAACACGATAACATATCACAAAACACAATATCATGTCATAAAACATGATAACATGCCTCAAAACACGATGACATGTCACAAAACACAGTCACAAAACACAATAACATGTCACAAAACACACTCATAAAACACGATGACATGTCACAAAATACGATAACATGCCACAAAACACAATGTCATGTCACAAAACACAATAAAAGATCACAAAACACAATAACTTGTTATAAAACACGATAACATGTCAAAAAACACAAAAATATATCACAAAACACAATAACATGTCATAAAACATGATAACATGTCACAGAACACAGTCACAAAACACAATGACATGTCACAAAACACACTCATAAAACACGATAACATGTCAGAAAACACATTAACATGTCATAAAACATAACATGTGACAAAACACAGTCAAAAAACACGATAACATGTCACAAAACATGATAACGTGTCACAAAACACGATTACTTGTCAAAAAACACAGTCCTAAAAACACGATAACATGTCACAAAACACAATAACATGTTATAAAACACGATAACATGTCACAAAACACAAAAATATATCACAAAACACAATAACATGTCATAAAGCACGATGACATGTCATAAAACATAGTCACAAAAGACAGTTACAAAACACAATAACATGTCACAAAACACAATAACATGTCATAAAACATGATAACATGTCACAAAACACGATTACATATCAAAAAACAGTCACAAAACACGATAACATGTCACAAAACACAATAACATGTCATAAAACACGATAATATGTCTTAAAAAATGATAACATGTCACAAACACGCTAAGAAGTCACAAAACACGATAACATGTCACAAAACACAATAACATATAAAAAAACACAGTCATGAAATCACGATCTCAAAACACAATAACATGTCACAAAAAAGTCACAAAACACGATAACAAAACACGATAACATGTCACAAAACACAACAACATGTCATAAAACATAACATGTCACAAAACACAGTCACAAAACATGATAACATGTCACAAAACACGATAAAATGTCACAAAACAGTCATAAAAAACACGATAACATCACAAAACACAGTCACAAACCACGATAACATATCACAAAGTACGATAACGTGTCACAAAAAACAATAAAATGTCACAAAACACAATAACATGTCATAAAACACGATAACATGTTACAAAACACAATAACATGTCACAAAACACGATAATATGCCACAAAACACGATAACATGTCATTAAACACGATAACATGTCACAAAATAGTCACAAAACACAATAAAATGTTACAAAACACAGTCATTATAACATGATAACAAAACACGATAACATGTCACAAAACACAATAACATGTCATTAAACATAACATGTGACAAAACAGTCACAAAACACGATAACATGTCACAAAACACAATAACATGTTATAAAACACAATAACATGTCACAAAACACAAAAATATATCACAAAACACAATAACATGTCATAAAACATGATAACATGTCACAGAACACAGTCACAAAACACTATAACATGTCACAAAATATGATGACATGTCATAAAACACGATGACATATCAAAAACACAGTTACCAAAGACAGTTACAAGAAACGATAACATGTCACAAAACACAATAACATGTCATAAAACATGATAACATCTCACAAAACACAGTCACAAAACATGATAACAAAACACGATAACAAAACACCATAACATGTCACAAAACACAACAATATGTCATAAAACATGATAACATGTCACAAAACAGTCACAAAAAACGATAACATGTCACAAAATACGATAACATGTCAGAAAAAAAATAACATGTCATAAAACACGATAACATGTCTCAAAACACGATGACATGTCACAAAACACACTCATAAAAAACGAAAACATGTCACAAAAGACGATAACATGCCACAAAACACAATGTCATGTCACAAAACACAATAAAATGTCACAAAACACAATAACATGTCATAAAATATGATTAAATGTCACAAAACAGAGTCACAAAACACGATAACATGTCACAAAAAACGATAACATGTCACAAAACACACTCATAAAACATGATAACATGTCACAAAACACTGTCACAAAACACGATAACATGTCACAAAACACAGTCACAAAACACAATAACATGTCACAAAACTCACTCATAAAACACGATAACGTGTCACAAAACACAATAACATGTCATAAAACATAACATGTGACAAAACAGTCACAAAACACGATAACATGTCACAAAACACGATTACTTGTCAAAAAACACAGTCATAAAAACACGATAACATGTCACAAAACACAATAACATGTTATAAAACACAATAACATGTCACAAAACAAAAAAATATATCACAAAACACAATAACATGTCACAAAATATGATGACATGTCATAAAACATGATGACATATCAAAAAACACAGTTACCAAAGACAGTTACAAAAAACGATAACATGTAACAAAACATGATAACATGTAACAAAACACAATATCATGTCATAAAACGTGATAACATGCCTCAAAACACGATGACATGTCACAAAACACAATAACATGTCACAAAACACACTCATAAAACACGATAACATGTCACAAAAGACGAAAACATACCACAAAACACAATGTCATGTCACAAAACACAATGTCATGTCACAAAACACAATAAAATGTCACAAAACACAATAACATGTCATAAAATATGATAAAATGTCACAAAACAGAGTCACAAAACACGATAACATGTCACAAAAAACGATAACATGTCACAAAACACACTCATAAAACATGATAACATGTCACAAAACACAGTCACAAAACACAATAACATGTCACAAAACTCACTCATAAAACACGATAACATGTCACAAAACACAATAACATGTCATAAAACATAACATGTGACAAAACACAGTCACAAAACACGATAACATGTCACAAAACACAATAACATGTCATAAAACACGATAACATGTCACAAAACATGTAAACATGTCACAAAACACAATAACATGTCATAAAACACGATAACATGTCTCAAAAAATGATAACATGTCACAAAACACAATAACATGTCACAAAACATGATAACATGTCTCAAAACACAATAACATATCAAAAAACAGTCACAAAACACGATAACGTGTCACAAAACACAATAACATGTCATAAAACACGATAACATGTCACAAAACACAACAACATGACATATAACATGATGACATGTCACAAAACAGTCACAAAAACGATAAAATGTCACAAAACACGATAAAATGTAACAAAACACAATATCATGTCATAAAACATGATAACATGCCTCAAAACACGATGACATGTCACAAAACACAATAACATGTCACAAAACACAATAACATGTCACAAAACACACTCATAAAACACAATAACATGTCACAAAAGACGATAACATGCCACAAAACACAATGTCATGTCACAAAACACAGTCACAAAACACAGTCACAAAACACAACATGTCACAAAACACAATAACATGTCACAAAACACACTCATAAAACACGATAACATGTCAAAAAACACAATAACATGTCATAAAACATAATTGTGACAAAACACAGTCACAAAACACGATAACATGTCACAAAACACAATAACATGTCATAAAACATGATAACATGTCAGAAAACACGATTACATATCAAAAACAGTCACAAGACACGATAACATGTCACAAAACATGTAAACATGTCACAAAACACAATAACATGTCATAAAACACGATAACATGTCTCAAAAAATGATAACATGTCACAAAACACAATAACATGTCACAAAACATGATAACATGTCGCAAAACACAATTACATATCAAAAAACAGTCACAAAACACGATAACATGTCACAAAACACAATAACATGCCATAAAACACAATAACATGTCTCAAAAAATGATAACATGTCGCAAAACACATTAACATATCAAAAAACACAGTCATAAAATCACGATAACAAAACACAATAACATGTCACAAAACCCAGTCACAAAACACGATAACCAAACACGATAACAAAACATGATAACATGTCACAAAACAGTCATAAAAAAATGATAACATGTCACAAAACACGATAACATATCACAAAACACAATATCATGTCATAAAACATGATAACATGCCTCAAAACACGATGACATGTCACAAAACACAGTCACAAAACACAATAACATGTCACAAAACACACTCATAAAACACGATAACATGTCACAAAAGACGATAACATGTCACAAAACACAGTCATAAAACACGATAACATGTCACAAAAGACGATAACATGCCACAAAACACAATATCATGTCACAAAACACAATAAAATGTCACAAAACACAATAACATGTCATAAAATATGATAAAATGTCACAAAACAGAGTCACAAAACACGATAACATGTCACAAAAAACGATAACATGTCACAAAACACACTCATAAAACATGATAACATGTCACAAAACACAATAACATGTCACAAAACACTGTCACAAAACACGATAACATGTCACAAAACACAGTCACAAAACACAATAACATGTCACAAAACATACTCATAAAACATGATAACATGTGAGAAAACCCGATAATGTCAGAAAACACGATATCATGTCACAAAACACAATAACATGTCATAAAACACGATAACATGTCACAAAACACAATAACATGTCAAAAAACTTAACATGTCACAAAACACAGTTCAGTCAGACAACTCTGAAAAGGGAACACATTTATTATTGAGCATATGGCGAGCTGAAGCACAGCGTAGTTATCTTAGCAGGACAAGCTGAAGCACAGCATAGTTCTTTTAGCAGCAAGTCGAAGCACGGCATAGATCTCTTAGCAGGCAAGCTGAAGCACAGCATAGTTCTTTTAGCAGGCAAGCTGAAGCACGGCATAGTTATCTTAGCAGGCTAGCTGAAGCACAGCATAATTCTCTTAGCAGGCAAGCTGAAGCACAGCATAATCTCTTAGCAGGGCAAGCCGAAGCACGGCATAGTTCTTAGGCAGGGCAAGCTGAAGCACAGCATAGGTATCCTTGAGCATGGATGCAGCAGGTTTGGCGTCAGGCTCTGTCTCAGTAATCGTTCCCTGAATGATCTGAGCCAGACATTACAGGGAATGAAGCAGACCCCCAAAACTGCAACCCCCCAAACACGCTTGAGATACAGAGCCTGACGTTGCGAGCTGATGACGTTGGAGCTTGCCATGGACAGGCGTCCCCGTAGCTGGAGCCTGAATAAGGGAACAGAAGCAGAATTGACGGAACTGACCTCTGAGGAACCTGAGGAGAACGAGAAATTAGAGTGAAAAAAAACTCCCCGGCAATCCACCTGACAAAATTTTTAGAGAGGCGAGCGTGTGAAGCAGCAGAGCATTATTAAAGGCAGGTTACACGGCATGGGCACTTATGATTTTTTTTTTTTTTTTTCTTTGAAACGAATGTGTCTGACATAAGCGGCCAAGGACCAACGACCCAGAGACTTGAGGGAAGGAGTGGGCACGAGAAGTGCAGCAGTTGTAGCAGCACCCTATCCGGAGGGAGTGAGCGGTGAACACATCTGGAGATAGCCCGCAGCTTGAGCAGAGCTCCCGGAGCTTGCAGAAACCCAGGTCCAGGTCATCGGCTTGCTGCCGTTGGTGTCGAAAAGCGGGTTGCTGGGAGCAGGTGCGGGTCGGGTTCTCAGGTAGCATAGCATGGAGGCAAAAGGGCAAAAAGCAGAATTATTTCTTGCAATGACCACGGGAGTTCCTTTATGCATTTGACAGTTTTTTGAATGCTTCAAATAAATATGAAGTGATCTGATGCTACTGTAATCAGAAAGCAGAGGTCTAGCAGAGGGTTGAAAGCCAGAGATCTGGTGGTGAATTCCCCGCACCACATGAACCCGAAGAAGCCATAAGCAGAACAGCCTCTAGCAACTTGTTTGGTGAGAAGTAAGCAGCCCTGATTTTTTACTTGCATATCATCTTTTGCACTAACGAGATGGTAAGAGGTAAGCGTTTATCATTGCCTTGGTGTTGTTCTTTTTTGAGACCGTTGAGAGCAGACGAATGCAGGATTCTTGAGGCTATAGACTGAAGCATCTTGACAGTGGAGGTGAAATTGAATGCCGGCTAACAGTGCTTTAATAGAGAGAGGCTGCCATTGCGAGACTTGAAAGAGTGGACTTTAAATACACAACCAGAGGAATATTGACGGGTAAGGGTGGGCAGGCAAATCGAGTACAGAAGGAAGAGAAACCACCAAGCTGAATCGTAGCTTTTAATGTGTTTGTGGAGTGACCTTCTCATGTACTGGGCAGCAGAGCTCAGCAGAGAGGACAGAGGGTCTTCGCCTCCTAACCTAGGATGGTTGGGAGAAGGAAGGGCAGGGCAGGCTGCTTGCTTGGCGTTTGGCACAGGGATTTGAATTCTGAATTTAAAACGAGAAAGAGCGTCAGTTATGCCATTATCGTGGCCTGGATGATAAAATTACCCGTGACGCATGACCAGTTGAGGCGTCTAGGAAGCGATTGATGTTGGTTTGGAAGAGTGCCCCTTGTTGATCATGTTAACTGTAGCTTTGTTGTCACGCAACCCTACAATCTGTTTGCAGGACCATTACTGCCCTACAACAGGGAGGCTACCACTATGGGATACAGTTTGAACAAAGCAGTAGACTTGCAGTCTGGAGGCAGATCGAGCATTTCCTTTGCCAGGCTCCAGAAAACCATTCTCCTTGAAATTACCCCCGAACGACAGAGGGAGCGGCGTCTGTAAAACTCAATTGAAGCAGAGGTTTCTGAACATCATTATAGAAAAAGAAAATGCCTCTCCACTACTCTAGAAGAGGACCAGAACGAATGTCGGACAGCACCCTGTCTAACTTAACACTGTCCTGGAGATTTTTTACCGATTTAGCCAGTCGAGCAGACGGGACACAACGCACGCCCTTGGGAATAATCCTTTTTGTGAAATTCAGAAGGCCTAGCAGAGAGAAGAGCTCCCTTTTTGACATGGATGAGGCTGAGGCGAAGATTTTTAAGGGACACTGTGGAATTATTTCTCCCATCTAGTGGTTAAATTTGTATTTTTATAACAAAACACGATAACATGTCACAAAACACAATAACATGTCATAAAACATAACATGTCACAAAACACAGTCACAAAACACGATAACATGTCACAAAACACGATAACGTGTCACAAAACACGATTACTTGTCAAAAAACACAGTCATAAAAACACGATAACAAAACACAATAACATGTTATAAAACATGATAACATGTCACAAAACAGTCACAAAACACAATAACATGTCACAAAACACAATTACTTGTCAAAAAACACAGTCATTAAAACACGATAACAAAACACGATAATATGTCACAAAACACAATAACATGTCACAAAAAACACATAAAACATGATAACATGTCACAAAACACGATAACATGTCACAAAACACAATATCATGTCACAAAACACAATAAAATGTCACAAAACACAATAACATGTCATAAAACACGATAACATGTCACAAAACACAATATGTGACCCAGTCTGGCAAAATGAGTCGGAAGTCGCAACGTTCTAATTTGAGATACGGCCGATTACATTAATAAACATTGAAAATATCGATTTTTTTTTTTGATCTTGTATGAAAGAAAAGGTATTCAAAAATCATCCTCCAACGTTTCATACTCCAGATAATTATGTAAAGGTACTTAAATGGCTATTTAAGTTGACTTATAACTTTCACATCTTACAAAAAATGCAAGCGATAAACACTGAAAATCTTTACGGCTCCCCTCGCCTGAAGTGAGGATTTCCCTATGTTCCGGGTATCCCCTGAAACGTCATGATCTCTGCTGTCCACATATGGTGTTGCTCTGGTGTTACACATCTTATGAAACCAATCAAAACACTTAAAACATTTATGCAAATTATCGCAATTTGCCAATCGGAAGCCTTCTCCCAGGCTAACTTGCGGGGCGATTGGTCAAGCTATCTGCCTGTCAGATTAGTAGCGCTCTGTTGCCAGCTAGCTAGATTTACTTCCGAAATCCTAAAAAAGTTTACAAAGTGATTTGTGTCGAGTCCATCATACCATCGTTTTAGGGTAATGTGTAGTGCTTAGTGTGAAAATGTCATTGTCAAAAGAAAAGAAAATAGCCAAAGCTTTGAACTCGATTGACGTATCCAATTTGCGGTTCGCTGCTGGCCAGCAGGAGTGGATTAAGCTAGTCAATGAGTCATCTTCTGATGAAGAAAGTGTCAATAACAGTGATGTCGATGATGAGACTCTGGAGCACGAAACCACCAGTATTGACGACGACGATAACAATTTGGATGAGGATGAAAACTTGTTGAGTGAGCCTGTCACTGACTTGGGAGAAGTTGAAAGGGCAATGTCAACTTGTGAAGCAGTGCGTGTGGGTACAGTGAATGAAAACCGAGAAGACGAGATTAGAAAAATACGTGGATTTTCTTGCAATGGGTGTAAGCTAAACAGTGGGGAGCAATGTTTCAAATCATTCAATGAGGACTTTATTTATGATCTTCAGTTATCCATGGCATCTCTCACGGAATACGAGAAAGACCTCGTTCTTTTAGGGAAAATAAGTTGCCACTTCCAGAATAGTAATTTCACAAGATGTTCGAAGAAAAAAACACAACGGGGGCGTCAACATCATAGGACAGAACACTACGTGAATGGGACGAGAGTTTGTCGTGAAACATTCAAGTTCCTACATTGGTAAGTAGCTTTAAAAATAATGTGTTTGTGTAACTCTGATTCAGCACTAGGCTATATTTCACCAAGTATGTCAAATATATTGTTTAACATTTTATTGACAGTAGGCTACGTTCTTGTTTTTATTTCAGCATCAGCCAAAATAAACTCACAGCTCTACTTAAGCACTATAAGGAATATGGCTTGACCCCACGAGTGAAGAGGTCCGGAGCTCGTCAGGGAACAGATAAGAGACTGCTCATACATGATGACATCTGTCGCGTCATTTCCTTCATTGTTAACTTCGCAGAGCTTCACGCATTGGTTCTTGCTGGTCGCGTCCCTGGATACAAACGCTTTGATATTAAGTTGCTGCCTTCTCATTACACCAAGGCCACAGTTTTTCGAGTGTATGAAACTGCAATTAAGGCAAGAGGTAGGTAACATAGTCTGTGTGCTAAAATGATAAGCCTGTTATGCTGAAGAAACATAACTTGACAATATGAAAATATTGTAGGCATATACTACTCTATTTGTTGTAGATATAATGGTTCAAACTGGAGCCACAAACCACCAGGGAACACAGGTTTCAGCCAATTATTATTGTTTATTCTCCCAGAATGATTTGAATGTTGGTATTATAATGATTCCTGGTTGATTGCCATGGTTCTGAAAGAAAAGAAACAAATTACAATATTATGGTCAAACAAATTAGACATCCAGCTCCAGCTCCGAATAATGTTAAATACTTGCAAATTAGAATACAATTAATATTTCAAATAATAAGCTGAAAATATTTCAATCACAGTACTATTTAGCAAATTACATCAGATGTTCATCATCATATTTAAACTTCAAAATCCAAATGATACAGATAACAAACTACTTTCAGTGAGGGATTCTCAAATACACATGGCAAACTCAGGTGAGCACCAACACACACTCAGCCTGGTGAAAATTTGGAGACAAAATAGGAGGAAGGCCTCATTCAGGCCTCTATTTATAAAGTGGGAGGAACAGTGGGAGGTGCTTGCACCACTATTCCACTTGGTCTCCTTGTCACAGCCACTGACATAGGAAGAAGAACAAACCTACAGTTTCTAACACTACTTATTGTATGTATTCATTCATGTATTTTTTATTTATTTATTTTTTACATCAGTTTATTATTAAGACCTGTGTGCATTAATACAGAATGCAGAAGTGTATTAATACAGAAATTGAGCAAGCTCTTCCCTACTTTGTTTTATCAGAACATCGTGTGGTGAACATCATAACTTTTCAACGGCTGTGGAAGATCCTTGTGCCCTACATCATCCGGACAAAGCCAATGACTGACTTGTGTTGGCAATGCCAAAAAAACAACTTGGCCATCTATAAGTCTGCCAACCTGACAGAGGCAGAGAAATCTGATCGCTGCAGAAATCAGGAGGACCACCTCATGAAAGTGACCCTAGAATGGTCACTGTATCAGGAAATGGTTCAGAAAGCTCGGGATACTGTGAAATACAACAGCATTCATGAACTCTGTCCTTGTGATCTATGCTCCCGAGACATCACAATGCACTACTCCTTCGATTTTGCACAGCAGGTGCATTTCCCCTCTGATCCGCTTCAGCCTGGTCCCATGTACTTTCTGACCCCTCGAAAGCTTGTTTGGCATCAACTGTGAGGCCATTCCAAGGCAAGTCAATTACCTTATTGATGAATGTGTGTGCATCACAAAAGGATCAAATGCTGTGGTGTCATTCCTTGATTATTTCTTCACCCGATATGGCATGGGTGAAAATCATCTCCAACTCCATTGTGACAACTGTCCTGGACAGATCAAGAACAATACTATGCTACAGTACCTGCTATGGAGAGTTCTTCATGGTTTCCATGAAACAGTGTCATTGAACTTCCTTATTGTAGGTCATACAAAGTTTGCGCCGGATTGGGCATTCGGCCTGGTGAAGCAAACCTATCGCCGAAAGATGGTGTCCTGTCTGGATGATGTTGTTAGAAGCAGTACACAGGCTGGAGTTAACATCCCACAACTTGTTGGATGGGAAAATGGGGAAGTCCTTGTGAAGCAGTGTGATTGGCAGTCATTCCTCAAGCCATACTTCCAAACCTTCCCTGGTGTAACCCAACACCAGCATTACAGGTAGAGTTGTTGAAGCAGATGCTTACTATTCTCAAGTTCTGCAATTGTTAATAATTTGTGTGTGCATGTGTGTTACATGGGCATTTGTGTACTTCTAGGGACAGTGAATGGATGTTTTACTAATTCCGATTCAATCATCTATTTTTCAGAATGAGCAGTAACCATCCTGGCTGGGTGTTCTACAAGGCCTTTGCCAATTCTGAGGAGCAAGGAATATGCCTGCTCAAAGAGGACGCACTACCAATGCAGAGACCAGCTGTTGTCAAGCCTCCTGGCCTGGATTTGAAAAGGCAGAATTATCTGTACCAAAGTATTTGTGAGTTTTGCACAGAAAACACAAAGGACATTACATGCCCAAAACCAGCAGTGGGGAAGGTAAGCTGTCCCTCTCCTTGCCCAGCAAAGAAAAGAAGAACTGAAACGTGAAATGTTGTTGATGTCCTATTTCTGTGCTCACCTCCACTTGGACCTCATCGCCTTGTCAGCTTAGTTTGTGTTAAAAGTTGTTTTTTAAAGAATGAATTTAACATGTGCCATGGTTCATGATGGTACAATGCAGAGGTCATTTTTAAGACAAAACATTTTTCTGTTTCAGCTTGTGGCTTTTCTTCACCATATGTGTTGGTCAAGTCAATTCAGTTTATATGGCCCAATATCACAAATCCTAACTTGCCTTACAATCTGCACAGTATTCAACATCTTCTATCCTTAGATGCCTTGTGAAAGTGAACACCTTTAGGTTTTGGATGGTCGTTAAAGGCCACATTATGCAAAGTGAACATTCGCCTCTCGTTCACTTCCATACTAGACCTGTGTGTTTTTAACCCCCATCGAACAACAAACTAGCAAACTGAGTGCTGCTTCGTGGCTGTATGCCTCCACGCACAGGTCAAGTTTCTGTCCTGAATGAAATTGGGTTTTAAAATGTCATCACCTCATTATTTTCTATCCTGTTCGACATCTGTGTAGAATTTTGTCACAACTATCGTATCAGTTCTTGGTTAATGGCCATAGATGTGTTTTTTATGAGGTCACAGTAACCTTTGACAACTAACTTCCGGTCAGTTCACGTTCAAATTAATGTTCTGTTTTTTTGTCTTAATTTTCTAAACAAAGATCACAATGCATTTCATCAATGTATTTTGTAATTGTAAATGTAAGTCCAAATGTATGAGTGTATGTTACAAAATATAGGATTTATCCAGAGGGGATCTCCATGAGAAAGTTTTTAATTTGTTTTAATCAGTTACTTAATGTAATTAATTGAATTGTCTTAACATATATGAACTGTTAAATTATTATTATTAGTCTACCAGTCTTGTTTTCTATTGTGCAAAACAATAACAACCCTTTTTAACACCTTACAGTTTCTTCTGCTTTGGGTTCTCTCTCAATCTCACGCACGCACAGTAACACACACACTCTCACAAACACACACACGCACACACACGCACACACACGAACACACACACACACACACACACACACACACACACACATCATCCACACTGACAAACCCTCTCTTCTCTCAAAGGTTCCAAAGCGAAAATGTAACACCTCAGTACAAACTTTGTAAATTTTTTTGTAAATCTTCATAATTCTTTGTTAAATTGTCTTTTCTAAAATATGAATTTAAATAAATAATAATGAAATCGTTTACGCTTCAGTCTGGTTTAATAGCATTATCTAAGTATCCAAATGCCTTTTGAGAAATTTAGCTGTAAAATAATGGGTGCATCTCTTTGGATGCTAAGGATTTGTAAAGATATCAACAAAAACCTGACAAAAAAAACTTTAAACACGATTTTCTCGGGTTTTCCATTGGAAAAAGGCGGTGGGTGACCATACTTCAAATGGATGTATCTTGACAACCATACAAGATATGACTTTGACTATGATATCATTTTAGAGCTTATTTTCTTATCTTCCCATTGATACCAAAATCTTAAAACACAATATCATGCCAGAAGTTAGAAGGTCCTGCAATGTACATGCAAACCAAATAATGATGTGACTACATTATGTGACCCTACAGCCTCTTAAACAGGTGTGTATCTATTAGCAAGGCAGCATTGCCTTCTGATGAAGAAAGCCTGAATGTACAATGAAAAGTGAATGGAGTCAAGCTGTTCTTTCATCATTTAGCAATAAAAGTGCCACCTACTGGCTGATTTTCAGCAAATTTTGCACAAAACCTCATCCGTCCATGGAACATAATTAGCAAAAGTTTTGTGGTAATCAGACTGTTTTTGGTCAAGTTGACAAGACTGTCTGTTTTGACCACAATGTGCAGAAAAATTGTCGTTTTATATTTTGGCCGTTTTTTGGATGATCACAAATTTTTTGATAACTTTTTGTCAGGAGGGTCCACAGATGCTACTTACAAAGTTTGGTGCAAATCGGGCCAAATATTAAATTAGACTGCCACCAGAGTGCCACCTAGTGTCGGATTGGTAACATCTTTATCAGGTACCCTCAGGAGGGCATTGGCAATACGTGAACCAAGTTTTGTGTTAATCCGACCAACGAATGTTGAGATGTAAAATACTTCCATTTAAAGAGCGCCACCTAGTGGTCATCCCCCAGAATTTTTCAGAGAGCTTAAGGAGCTCATGCGGAAGTTCTAACTTGAGTTTCATGTCATTCGGACACACCAATGTGGAGAAATGCAACACTTCCTGTTTGGAACGAAATCTGCAGGAAGTTGTTATTTAATAACTTGAGTATTCTTTGGACTATCAAAATTCTTTTAATAAATTTTTGTCAGGAGGCTCCACAGATGCTGTGTGCAAAGTTTTGTGGACATCTAGTGGTGGAAATTCTGGACGACAATAGATTATAACATTTTTCACCAGGTGAGACCTATATTCCAAGTTTGGTGAGTTTTGGGGTATGTTCAGGCAGTAAAAAATGCGATCATTTGGGACAAAAAAAAAAAATTAAAGCTGCAAGCAGCGATGAACGGGCCCTCGCAGTCCACGTGTGTCGGCGAGTACTGCTGTCGGTGCAGCAATTGTGGTCTGATGGTGCTGTGTACTGTATGCGGCGTGCTGAATGCATGAGCTGTTGCAAGCGCAGGCTGCTACAGGCGAGATTAAAGAAGATACCCAGAAGTTTAGGGTGAAAAGCTGAAAAGTTATGAGCTGAAAGAGCTTAAAAAGGTGGCCATTTTGATAGCTGAATAGTTTCTGTAGTTTAACATAAAGCTGAACGTTTTAGAAAAGCTGAAAAGGCAGAAAAGCTGACATGAAGAGGGCTGAAAGAGCTTCAAAAGGTGAACAGTTTCTCTGGCTGCACATATGCTGAGGCAGTAGCAGAACTGAAGTTGAAAATGTCCCCATAAGAATGAATGTGAAAACGCCTCCCAAACTCCTGCGATTTTTGAAAAAAGTGCATATCACCAGAATATTTTTACAGTGAGTAACAGCAGACATTGCTGAGCTTTGCGATATCTTTTTTATTTCTGTAGAGTGAAAAATGAGGTCGCCAGACCGAGACACAGAACAGGTACCGTCTGCTCTCCTCCAGACATTTAGGCTCAAAATTAACATGGCGGCTTATGGGGGAGTTGCTGGAGTGCTTGTCGCTCTAGGACTTCCACAGCAATTGTGGCCTGCTGTGTGCTGCGTGTTGTGTGCTGTGTGTGGCGTGCTGAATGCATTAGCTGTTACAAGCGTGGGCTGCTACATGCGTGAAGAAAGAAGCTAACCAGAATTTAGAAGTTCCTGCTATGTACATGCAAACCAAATAATGAGGTGACTACAATGTGTGACCCTGCAGACTCTTAAACAGAGGTTTTTATCCATTAGCAAGGCAGCACTGCCCTGTGGTGAACAAAGCCTGAATGTACAATCAAAAGTGAAGGCAAGCCAAGCTGTTCCTTTATCATTTAGCAATAAAAGTGCCACCAGTTGGCCGATTTTCACCAAATTTTGCACAAACCCTCATCGGGCCATGGAAGACAATTATCAAAAGTTTTGTGGTAATCGGACTGTATTTGGTTAAGATATGCAAGATTGTCTGTTTGACCACAATGTGCAGGAAATTGTTGTTTTATATTTTGGATGATTTTTAGACAATCACAATTGTTTTGATAACTTTTTGTCAGGAGGGTCCACAGATGCTACATGCAAAGTTTGGTGCAAATCGGTCAAATCGCCAAGGAGAAGTTCGAAAAAGTATGTTTTTCAGTGTTGGTGATTTTGCGAATGGAAATTTACTGCGAAAGTGGGCGTGGCCTACATCACACAATTCAGCTCAATTGCTGGAACACGCAGATACAATGTTTAACAGTGTGCAACATATTATGTGAGAGTTATTAGCCAAAAACGGTTTTGTCTTGATAATAGCGCCACCTGCTGGTCATTTTTGGTGTGTGAGTTACAGGGGCCAGTCTATACCACCCCTAAGATTTTCATTGCCATAAGTGTTCTGGTGTGGGCACAGTGCCAAATAATAAATTAGACTGCCACCAGAGCGCCACCTAGTGGCGGATCGGTGACACCTTTGTCAGCTATCCTCAGGAGGGCATTGGCAATAACTCAATTTAAAGAGCGCCACCTAGTGGTCATCGGCCAAAATTTTGTACAAGACCTCAGGGGCTCATGGGGAAGTAGTATCCTGAGTTTCATGTCATTCGGACACACCAATGTGGAGATATGCAACACTTCCTCTTTGGAACGAAATCTGCAGGAAGTTGTTATTTAATAACTTGAGTATTCTTTGTTTGTCATCCCTCCTCGGTTCGTAGATGTTTGAGTTTGGTGATTTCCTTGCCACTGATTCTGTTGATTGTTTGGACAGTCTCTTACCATGTGGTCATGTGCTCCACATGCATAGCAGTTTCTGGTGTGGTAGTTGTAGTTGCTGTAGCCTCCTCTTCCTGACATTTGATTTCCTCTTCCTCTGTTTCCCCAGTAGTTTCCATTTCATGGCTGCATGTTTTGCTTAGAAGATCCTGTGGAGTTAGCATTAGGGAGAGCTGCCACTGCTTCTTGAATTGCCTTGACCGCCTTTGTGACAGTTGTCTCTATTTCTTCAGCGGCTGATGTATTGGTGGTAACCCGCATCTGCTTAGGCTTTGCCTTTTGTTGAGCATTCTTCTCAGCGAGTTCTCGCTTAATCAGTGCCGCTGACAGTTAGGGGTGGGAATTGATACGTTTTTATCAATATCAATGCCATTGTCAATTCTGCCTATCGATCCAATTCCTTATCAATTCTCTTACCAATTCCTGAGTAGTTCATTGAATGGCAAAAAAGGAGTTCTACAGTCTTCTACACCAAAAGCAACCATTTTATTTTTTGCTTTCATTTTTATGTTTTACATACTGAATAACACCATGAGAAGATAAAGAGTAGAAAGAAAATATAGTCTAAATAAATTAGACTGATACAATAAATGAATAATAATAATAATAAAAAAACAGGAATAGACATTTAACACCTGAACATGTTAAATTGTGGTTTTACACTCCTTTTCTAGAAAGGGATATAAAATGTAAATGAAACCGTGAACTTTAGTCCACCTTAGTTAAATAGGCATGAACTGTATGCCTCCATAACATTTTTGAAATGGAAAAAAATAATGCTACTGTAAGCTTGCCAGAGTACACTGAATTGATAGTTGAATCAACTATTCTTATGCAAGAATACAAGCATATCTGCCTTTTCTGGCTAGATTCTTGAGCGCTCTGCACTAATGGTATCTCCTGCTGTGGAGAATACCCTTTCTGAGGGAGTAGATGAAGCCTGAGCGCACAAATACTTTTGTGCTACATCATACAGAAGTGGCAAAGTGTCCCTCTTCTGCCACCACCACAGAACAGGGTCAGATGAGATGTGAATAGCAGGAAGGCCTCTGTACATTCGTATTTCTAAGTCTACACGCTCACCAATGTTCTGGGTCTCTTGGGGTGCTACCTGCTGCATGTCTTGCTCCTCCTCTCCAAACAGCTCCTCTAGGGCTGTCTTGGGGTGCGTTACAGGTACAGTCTGAAATTAAAAGGACCATAAATTTATGTTTTAGGTACGTGAATGGAATATTATGAATATGCCATATAGTCATTATAATGAACTCTGCTTACATGGCCTTCCTCATCGTATTCCTCTTCCTCCTCATCCTGTCTCTGGCTCTGCGTGTCTTCTGGCACTGGTACCTTAAGTATAAACAAACTGTGTGAGTCACATGCATGGAACCAGAGTATATAGGCATCACAATGGAATTGTACCACAGACTGTGATTCAAAATACCTCTTCTGCTCCTGTAAGCGTCTCTACAACTGCTGTGGTCTTCAGCCTGTCCCAGATGGCATCATCGTTGTCCATTTTCAGCTTGAACCTTGGGTCCATCACTGTCGCCTCCTCCAGGAAGGTCTGGATCTCTTCATCCTTAATTTCGGAAAGGAAGAAACATTTATGTTCAAAAACCTGGGGACACTTTTGCGAGTGTCTGAAATCCACCGTTCATGAACTATGAATTTATATCAGTCATGGCACCTGGTAACGAGCGGAGAGATCAGTCCATATCTTCGATTTTATATTTCTTGTGAATGCAGAGTCCCTTGCCTCGATGGAATAGTGGTGCTCCAACTTCTTTAAGATGGGTCAAATTTGACCACAGGTCGGACTTTTCGCACTAGAGACACATAGTGTCGATGTGTAAAGCACGCGCATCAGCTGGACAAACTCTTCTGCCTTCTTGAAGTCATCAGACTGCAATTTCTCCATCAGTCTAAAACAGAAAATAATTAGCAATAAACACACAAGTCCTCTTGCAGTCTTATAATCCAGTTTTAAAATAAGGCCTATTTTAATAGTAACAGAATCTATCCCTTACCTTTCCTTATCAATCTGCTTCTTTATCCTTGGGTCCATCACGGCAGCCTGAATGGCAGGGAACTGCTCAAAGAATCTCTCAATCATAAGACAGAGAGAATTCCACCTTGTTTTAACATCAATAATTAGTGAGTGCTGAGGCAAGTCTGAAAAACAAATTCAGATGCACATCTGCATAAGCATATCACACATAACAATGAACATATAATCATAAACCATCATTACTTAGTTTGTTGCATATCACTATGTTATGCATAGATACTTACTCAGCAGTTGCTGCTTTTCTTTGAGGACAGTTTTGCCCATGGAAGACTTCCTCATCCACTTCACCACGGCACATGCCCTTGCTGCCCAATTGGTGACAGTGTTGCACTGATGGATCTTCTGGGCTGCAAGGTTTAATGTATGTGCGAAGCAGCCAATCTTGACAAGCTGCAGCTTCTTCATTGCCACGTTCATATTTCCTGCATTATCCACCGTCACTGCCACAACCTTATCACTAATGCCGAATTCCTGTAGAATTTCTTCGATCTCCTCTGCTACAACGGCACCTGTCTGGGCTTCTTACACTGCCTTGGTTCTTAGGACTTTACCTAAGATCTTTCCCTGCTTTGTATAATGTACAGTGACCGTTATATAATGGTCTTGGGCAAGGCTTGTCCATCCATCTGCTGTAATGGCTGCCCTTTTCACATCTCTGAATTCTGAGATCAAGTTTTCTCTTTCCACCTGGTACCAGGCTGGGATCATGTGGTTTGTAAGAGCTTCCCTTGATGGGGGGTTATATCTCAGATTTAAGACCTTTGTCATCTCCCTAAAATTGTAAATGAAATACATTACAGAATAAACAACATTTAACTTAACATATAATTCTGATTATGTATAAACCACCAGAAAAACACATACTGTGACGTTACTTTTTAAAGGTTCACTGTAGAAACGCTGTATGGGCTAAAATGGGCTGTAATAAACTTACATACTAGCTGTATTCTTCATAGACCACCTACTGAAAATAGGGTTGCTCTACAGTGGAGAAAGGATGGACAAAAGAGCAGCGCTGCCCCAGGAGCCTTGTATGTACAGAAATCACCACATTTTAATAAATACATTTTAAAAAATTAGCAGATTATATTTTTTCATTTCGTTACGTTTTATTGAAATGCACTCTCTCCCGCTTCGGCGCGTTGCATTGTGGGAAATAGTACAATTGATGAAAATATTTATAGTGAGTTCACACACAAGACATGCACTGTCTCTGTATTATTGTGCCTGTAGTTGAAATAATACAAACTCATATTTATACTAAGCAGCTGAACCCAGTATGGTGCTTAGGTTCTACAACTCATGCAAAATGGTCTTGGTCTCGGTCTCGGTCTCGGTCTCGAGCTGAACTTGTCTTGGTCTTGACTTGGTCTGTCTGGCCTTGGTCTTGGTCTTGGTCTTGATACTCTCTGGTCTTGGTAGTGGTAAGTCTAACTCTCACACACAACGACCTTCAGTATTCTTAAACAGCAATAGTATAACAAAACTGCAAGACTTTCACACGCACCAACATTCAATATCCTAAAACAGTAACAATATAACACAATTTTAAACATCACACGCAGCAAACAATCTTTGAACATGTAAGACAATTTAACACAACTGTAAGCGCTTTGACATAGAAGAGATCTCTTTTTTCTTTTCTTTTCTTTTCTTTTCTTTTTTTTTTTTTAATTTTCTTGGTACCAGATCACACACAGGCCTCACGTATTTGTCACTTCACTTATTTCACGTATTGTTCACTTCACTTATTTCACTTAATTCACATATTGTTCACTTAAAGGGACACTGTGGAATTATTTCTCCCATCTAGTGGTTACGTTTTATTTTGCATTCAAATGAATACTGCTCTCTAGCGCCTCACGTTTTCAAATGTGCGTTGCAACCTGTTGGAACTACGGCAGGCGGGATGTGTCAAGATTCAAGAAGCTATGACAACAACATGGCTGTATTCGAAACAGCATACTATACTGCTAGTACATACTGATTTGGCCAAAATGTAGTATGTAGTATGTAGTATGCAGTATGCAAACAAAAGCAAAATCTGCAGTATGCGAAAAATTCCCAGATGCTGTACTGATTCGGAAAAAATCTCCAGTATGCATCTGACCAGTCTACATTGCGTACTGTTCCCCACAATGCAACGCGCTGGAGCGGGAGAGAGTGCATTTCAATAAAACGTAACAAAATAAAAAAATATAAATCTGCTCATTTTTAAAAACGATTTATTAAAATGTGGTGATTTCTGTACATACAGGGCTCCTGGGGCAGCGCTGCTCTTTTGCCCACAACAAACATGAAGCTTTTAGCAGCTTTACCGCTGCCACTGTCGGTTGCCGCGAAATGCATTCTGGGAAACGTGCATACTGTATACTGCGGTGTGGACTCGCTCAGAGAGATAGAGTAGACTCTATGGCACTGCACTGTCTAAGCTCCTTCTCCGTTCCACAGTCACGCTGGCTCTGAGTGAAAACGCGTTTAGCCTCATCTGTACTACGTAGTACTTTTTCTCCCTCTCGGCAGTTCATCGTTTTTTATAGAACGGATGGACACGGAAGCCTCCGTAGAGCTTGCCCGTCCTATGTAAATACAGATAAGTGATTCTTCCCTCAGGAGGATAAGTGAGATTGTTGGCAGAGATAATTGTACACCAATGAGGACTTATTTATGAATGAAGACGTTGATTTGAGGTAATAAATTACTTAAAACACTACACAGTGTACCTTTTAAAAAATGAGGCAATCGGTTTCCTTTTCCTTACTTTTCTTAAGTAAACTGAACTAATTAGAATTTACAGTGTAGCACTATGTTTAGTCTACTAGCTGCTAGCTCTATACTGTTTCACCAACCTGAGTAGAGACTAGGCTATAGCTTATTTTGTGCCACATTAACTTACTGATAGACTTTCTAACTTGGCATAAGACATAGCTTCACAGTGACATTTCATATCTTGCCACTGGGCAACAAGTTAACTCTTTTTTTTGGCCTTTTTTTTCTTTTAGAAGTTTTTTTGTCGTTTTTTGTAAATATGTTTTGTTAGTATTCATCGGTACTCTTTTTTTTTTAAGGTATGAACTGAAGTAACCCAGTACTATTGCACTGTGCTCCTAGTAAAAAAAAGTTAGTCTGGAGCCCTGGGCAACAAGTTAACTCTTTTCAATTGAATAGCTAGGGCTAGCTCCTAGTGCCCTAGCTTATCATGTTACGCCTCATGACAAGCCTATTCTGTGAACTTAAACGTAGGAAGAGGCATTGATAAAATTGTCTTGTGGTCAACTGCTGTTTAATAGACATCTGACAGATTATGTCAAGGTCCTAAAATGAAGCATTACCTGGCCATTAGTGTTACAACACACTGCTGCCAATTGTTGATTTCGTATGATTCTAAAGCTGCACTGCAGGTTATCTGCCCTGCCTCTAGGAACCACGTTTGGTGCTCATAGGAGGCGCCCACCCACCAATCAGAGACAAGAGATGCATGCAGGGACGTTGTGCTTGATTTTACTGGCCCAATAGAGCCTGTTACCATTTTCCCAATTTCCTAACGAAACAAGTTTGCGGGGAAAAAAAAAGGATATGCGATTTGAGGACTAAATGATAGTTCAGTCAGACAACTCTGAAAAGGGAACACATTTATTATTGAGCATATGCGAGCTGAAGCACAGCGTAGTTCTTTTAGCAGCAAGTCGAAGCACGGCATAGTTATATTAGAAGGCTAGCTGAAGCACAGCATAGTTCTTTTAGCAGCAAGACGAAGCACGGCATAGATCTCTTAGCAGGCAAGCTGAAGCACAGCATAGTTCTTTTAGCAGGCAAGCCGAAGCACGGCATAGTTATATTAGCAGGCTAGCTGAAGCACAGCATAGTTCTTTTAGCAGGCAAGCCGAAGCACGGCATAGTTATATTAGCAGGCTAGCTGAAGCACAGCATAGTGCTTTTAGCAGGCAAGCCGAAGCACGGCATAGTTATATTGGCAGGCTAGCTGAAGCACAGCATAATTCTCTTAGCAGGGCAAGCCGAAGCACGGCATAGTTCTTAAGCAGGGCAAGCTGAAGCACAGCATAGGTATCCTTGAGCATGGATGCAGCAGGTTTGGCGTCAGGCTCTGTCTCAGTAATCGTTCCCTGAATGATCTGAGCCAGACATTACAGGGAATGAAGCAGACCCCCTGATAGGATCATAGAGACAGAGCCCACAGGTGGATGCTGGGGAGGAGGTGGGTTGCAAACCTCATGGGCAGCAGCAGCGAGATGCGCAAGCGGGCCAGCAGCCAGGCAGCAGTGAAGAAGCAGCAGAGCAGCATAGCAGCAGCAGCAGCGAAGAAGCAGCAGAGCAGCATAGCAGCAGCAGCAGCAGCAGCATAGCCAAGAACGAGCAGGTATCTGGAGGGGATTTAAATAGCCCGCCCTATTAGGATAGGGGGAGCATGTGATTGATCAGCTGATCATGATGGGCGCGGCTTTCTGAGTTGGCTGCCTGAACTAGCTTCGCAGGCTTCGCATCATTTCAGTCAGACAACTCTGAAAAGGGAACACATTTATTTTTGAGCATATGCGAGCTGAAGCACAGCGTAGTTCTTTTAGCAGCAAGTCGAAGCACGGCATAGTTATATTAGAAGGCTAGCTGAAGCACAGCATAGTTCTTTAGCAGCAAGACGAAGCACGGCATAGATCTCTTAGCAGGCAAGCTGAAGCACAGCATAGTTCTTTTAGCAGGCAAGTCGAAGCACGGCATAGTTATATTAGCAGGCTAGCTGAAGCACAGCATAGTTCTTTTAGCAGGCAAGCCGAAGCACGGCATAGTTATATTAGCAGGCTAGCTGAAGCACAGCATAGTGCTTTTAGCCGGCAAGCCGAAGCACGGCATAGTTATATTGGCAGGCTAGCTGAAGCACAGCATAATTCTCTTAGCAGGGCAAGCCGAAGCACGGCATAGTTCTTAAGCAGGGCAAGCTGAAGCACAGCATAGGTATCCTTGAGCATGGATGCAGCAGGTTTGGCGTCAGGCTCTGTCTCAGTAATCGTTCCCTGAATGATCTGAGCCAGACATTACAGGGAATGAAGCAGACCCCCAAAACTGCAATCCCCCAAAACACGCTTGAGATACAGAGCCTGACGTTGTGAGCTGATGATGTCGGAGCTTGCCATGCCAGGCGATTCCCCGTAGCTGGAGCCTGAATAAGGGAACAGAAGCAGAGATTGACGGAGCTGACCCCTGAGGAACCTGAGGAGAACGAGAAATTAGAGTGAAAAAACTCCCCAGCAATCCACCTGACAACATTTTTAGAGAGGCGAGCGTGTGAAGCAGCAGAGCATTATTAAAGCAGGTTACATGCATGGGCACTCATGATTTTTTTTTTTTTTTTTTTTTTTTTTTTTTTGAAACGAATGTATCTGACATAAGTGGCCGAGGACCAACGACCCAGAGACTTGAGGGAAGGAGTGGGCACGAGAAGTGTAGCAGTTGTAGCAGCACCCTATCCGGAGGGAGTGAGCGGTGAACACATCTGGAGATAGCCCGCAGCTTGAGCAGAGCTTCCGGAGCTTGCAGAAACCCAGGACCGGGTCATCGGCTTGCTGCCGTCGGTAACGAAAAGCGGGTTGCTGGGAGCAGGTGCGGGTCAGGTTCTCAGGTAGCATAGCATGGAGGCGAAAGGGCAAAAAGCAGAATTATTTCTTGCAATGACCACAGAAGTTCCTTATGCATTTGTCAGTTTTTTGAATGCTTCAGATAAATAGTGAAGTGATCTGATGCTACTGTAATCAGAAGCAGAGGTCTAGCAGAGGGTTGAAAGCCAGCGATCTGGTGGAGAATTCCCCGCACCACATGAACCCGAAGAAGCCATAAGCAGAACAGCCTCTAGCAACTTGTTTGGTGAGAAGTAAGCAGCCCTGATTTTTTACTTGCATATCATCTTTTGCACCAACGAGATGGTAAGAGGTAAGCGTTTATCATTGCCTTGGTGTTGTTCTTTTTTGAGACCGTTGAGAGCAGGTGAAAGCAGGATTCTTGAGGCTATAGACTGAAGCATCTTGACAGTGGAGGTGAAATTGAATGCCGGCTACAGTGCTTTAATAGAGAGAGCTGCCATTGCGAGACTTGAAAGAGTGGACTTTAAATACACAACCAGAGGAATATTGACGGGTAAGGGTGGGCAGGCAAATCTAGTACAGAAGGAAGAGAAACCACCAAGCTGAATCGTAGCTTTTAATGTGTTTGTGGAGAGACCTTTCTCATGTACTTGGCAGCAGAGCTCAGCAGAGAGGACAGAGGGTCTTCGCCTCCTAACCTAGGATGGTTTGGGAGAAGGAAGGGCAGGGCAGGCTGCTTGCTTGGCGTTTGGCACAGGGATTTGATTCTGAATTTAAAACGAGAAAGAGCGTCAGCTACGCTGTTATCGTGCCTGGATGAAAACGGCGCGCATGATGAAATTACCCTTGACGCATGACCAGGTGAGGCGTCCAGGAAGCGATTGATGGTGTTTGGAAGAGCGCCCCTTGTTGATCATGTTAACTGTAGCTTGTTGTGACGCAACCCTACAATCTGTTTGCAGGACCATTACTGCCCTACAACAGGGAGGCTACCACTATGGGATACAGTTTGAACAAAGCAGTAGACTTGCAGTCTGGAGGCAGATCGAGCATTTCCTTTGCCAGCTCCAGAAAACCATTCTCCTTGAATTACCCCCGAAACGACAGAGGGAGCGGCGTCTGTAAAACTCAATTGAAGCAGAGGTTTCTGAACACATTGTAGAAAAAGGAAATGCCGTTCCACTGCTCTAGAAGAGGACCAGACGAATGTCGGACAGCACCCTGTCTAACTTAACACTGTCCTGGAGATTTTTACCGATTTAGCCAGTCGAGCAGACGGGACACAATGCACGCCCTTGGGTAATAATCCTTATTGCGAATCCAGATGGCCTAGCAGAGAGAGGAGCTCCCTTTTTGTCATGGATGAGGCTGAGGCGAAGATTTTTGAGGGACACTGTGGAAATATTTCTCCCATCTAGTGGTTAAATTTATTTTGCATCCAAACGAATACTGCTCTCTAGCGCCTCGCGTTTCCAAATGTGCGTTGCGACCTGTTGGAACTACGGCAGGCGGGATGTGTCAAGATTCAAGCTATGACAACAACATGTCTTCAACGGTACTTCCATCAAGTTTTGATTTGGGTGAGAGGACTTATTTATGAACAAAGACGTTGATTGAGTAATAAATTACTTAACACTACACAGTGTACTTTAATATATCCCTAATACGCACAGTTGACTTCAGGGAGAGAGCTTGCATGAGAACGCTGTCTAGTTGATGCCTAGAACTCGAGGCGCGTGCTGGGACCTGCAGTTTTTTCTCCAAAGTGCACTCCAAGAGATGAAAAAACTTCCCTCATGTGTAATGCTGCGAGCTGGGGGTGAAGCCGGAATCTACCACTAAAGTCATCTAGAGGATGCAGAACGAAAGCAGTTATATTTCACAGATTGTGTCTCTAAAGACACTGAACGCACGCTGAATTCTGCCATAGTGAGGGCTTGCACTAGGCCTGCACGATTAATCGTATTTTTCATCGTCATCATGATGTGAACGTGCGCGATTAACCCGTCGCAAAAGCTGGTATGAAGTGCGAGTTTTGTTTACATCCGCCATGCTTCACACTCAGCGTGCTGACATTTGCCGATCAAATGCGGCCCTGAACACATGGGCCATGCATGCACACCATTTAGCCAATCAGATGATGCCCAGCTCTGTTCACGTTCCTGCACGAGAATTAGTAGCCAGAGTAAACAGGACAGCGGAGGCAGGAGAGCAGAGCGGTGAAAATGCTGACGAAACGCTTGTGGCAAAAGAAATAGCAGCTCCGCGGTTTAGAGATACTTTGGATTCGAACCAGAGACAATTTACAGACTCAGGTACTGCGCAGGACCTGCAGAACAGTTGTAGCAACGTCCAGAGTAACACCACCTGCTGCACCACCGTAAGATCTGCACGAGCAATTAAGGCCAGTCAGTGTAAAGCGCAAACGTCGAGCAGCAGTCAGTAACGCGTCCATCACTGCAGCAACTGCACATGTGTAAATTATGTTAAGAGTTTGTTCAATAAAAGCGTGCTCAAATATTTTCTATTTTTTATTTAATTATCTTCAGCTATTAAGTGTTTCAGAGTACCTAAAAGCAGGGAATCTGTTAATGCAGAATCTGAAAGACACAGGAACTGTGTGCAAACTTAAATATTTCTTATTTATCGCAAGTCATATTGTCATTGCAATATTGAAGGGTGTCATCGCACGTCGCACATTTGCTCATATTGTGCAGCCTACTTGCACAGCCTGGGGTCACCATCTTTAAGGAAAATAGAATCTCCACAGTCGACCATCCTCCTATCGGACAATTCAGAGGCGCAAATGAGGATTTTACCAGATTAATGTCTTGCCCTGATAGATAGCAAAGATAGAAAAAACACACAAAGCATTGCATAATTGCCTACCATCAGCTTAATATCTGATCCATAAGCAAAAGAAAGGGGGAAGATCTGTGCTTTACCTGAGATTATCTGGCTCCTGAACGCATCAGGAATAGCCCCAGCTGAGTAGCCGGCGCAGGGACTGCAGTTCCCAGAGTCCTCCGGGGCAGCGCGCGAGGCTCCGCCGATGACGTTAACGGATGCGCACCTGACGCGGAAGTGGATGGGAGACCTGCGGAATTAGACTCGAGCACGACAAGGCGGTTATTCGAGCCAATAAGAGATATTTTAATGTCGGACAGAGCCGACAACACTTCAGCGTTAGCGGAGGAGCTGCGGAGCGGGAGCGGCGACTTATTTTTCTTCCTGGGTGGCCCGGCTGATTCGCCCCGCGCTTCTTAGCCAGAGTTTTTTCCCCTTGCTTCCTAGCGCGGGAAGATCCGGTGTGACAGTTTAACTGGCGTTCATTTTAACTGGCGACGGTCCCAGATGTGTTGGAGGTGTGGCCTGAGAATCCCGTCAGGTGAGGGGTCCTCGGCCATGTCCGCTAACCAGGAAAAACATTCCGATCGCCCTGCTCATCGATCCAAGTCATGTATATGTATATTCATTTTGACGTGGCTTGAACACTACTATTCCACACGGAGATGCGGGGGCTGCGACCTGCAAACCACTGTTCACCGAGCGCTACAGAGCACACAGCGACAGTGTAGGTGACTGTGTCGATGCCTGTCCAAAAAAACCCGCAACTGTCAACAAATCGTCCAAAAGTGCATGTTGTCAGTCTTATAACATTGTCGTGAATGTCTGTGCTCACAAACAACTCATGGGTGGAACAGTCCGAGGCATTTGTTCACGCCGAGCGGCCCGAGAGCAGCGTAGAGACCGTTGTTAGCTGTGGCGGTGAGTGCGCAGCGTCCAGGTTAACTTGCGACACTTGTTATCATCGAGTATTTCTTTCATTCCACTCTACGTTCAAATGGTTACTTAAAGCCATCGTTCCCAGCCGTATACATCGTTACTAAGCTGTAAATAAGAATCCTGTTCTTAATTTGTTTGCCTGGTTAAATAAAAAAAAAAAAAAAAAAGCCAAGTCGATGTGAAAACTGTACAATGTCACACAGCCTGCTCGTCAAACAGTCTGCGGAGTATGTTGACATCCGGATGTCAACATACCCAGTGAGATACATGTCTGGGCTTTCCTATGAACCATAGTCGATGGTCGATACAGGTGTTTGTGTCACAGGTTGATCTGGGCGCTTCACGCTTTGCCGCAGCTGACTGACCTCCCGCTGAGTTCGGGCTGGATGTCAACATACTCCGCAGACTGTTTGACGAGCAGGCTGTATGACATTGTACAGTTTTCACACCGACTTGGCTTCAGCTTAGTAACGATGTATACGGCTGGGAACGATGGCTTTAAGTAACCATTTGAACGCAGAGTGGAATGAAAGAAATACTCGATGATAACAAGTGTCGCAAGTTAACCTGGACGCTGCGCACTCACCGCCACAGCTAACAGCGGTCTCTACGCTGCTCTCGGGCCGCTCGGCGTGAACAAATGCCTCGGACTGTTCCACCCATGAGTTGTTTGTGAGCACAGACATTCACGACAAAGTTATAAGACTGACAACATGCACTTTTGGACGATTTGTTGACAGTTGCGGGTTTTTTTTTTTTTTTTTTTTTTTTTGGACAGGCATCGACACAGTCACCTACACTGTCGCTGTGTGCTCTGTAGCGCTCGGTGAACAGTGGTTTGCAGGTCGCAGCCCCCGCATCTCCGTGTGGAATAGTAGTGTTCAAGCCACGTCAAAATGAATATACATATACATGACTTGGATCGATGAGCAGGGCGATCGGAATGTTTTTCCTGGTTAGCGGACATGGCCGAGGACCCCTCACCTGACGGGATTCTCAGGCCACACCTCCAACACATCTGGGACCGTCGCCAGTTAAAATGAACGCCAGTTAAACTGTCACACCGGCTCCGGACCTTCAATCGAATCCGGGGACATTATAACAAGATACTCAAACAATTAATCGTGACCGAGGCCAGGTGGGGCGGATACGCCGTTGGCGTAAAGCGCTTCCAGAATCCGGACTACGGGCCATCCATGGAGTTGCCGCTGAACCAGACGGGAGCTGCGGCGAGGAGGAGACATCAGGAGGAAGATCAAAGGCATGACAGAGAGCAAAAACCTCATGGGCAGCAGCAGCGAGATGCGCAAGCGGGCCAGCAGCCAGGCAGCAGTGAAGAAGCAGCAGAGCAGCATAGCAGCAGCGAAGAAGCAGCAGCAGCAGCAGCAGCAGCAGAGCAGCATAGCAGCAGCAGCAGCGAAGAAGCAGCAGCAGCAGCGAAGAAGCAGCAGAGCAGCATAGCATAGCAGCAGCAGCAGCAGCAGCAGCAGCAGCAGCAGCAGCATAGCCAAGAACGAGCAGGTATCTGGAGGGGATTTAAATAGCCCGCCCTATTAGGATAGGGGGAGCATGTGATTGATCAGCTGATCATGATGGGCGCGGCTTTCTGAGTTGGCTGCCTGAACTAGCTTCGCAGGCTTCGCATCATGATGGGCTAAGGCAAGTTTTGGATGGGCTTGAGCCCCCACAAAAAAGGGCTAGCCTTGCCACTGATCTGGGGTATATTTTGATACTGCAACTCTAAGTAAGTCTTCTATATGTGCATCAGTAAGGTGTGTTCTGTGTTTGTTCTTGATGAAGTTCATGTCAGAAAAGGCTGATTCACAGAGATAGTTTGATCAAAAAAGGCAGGCAACGTTCATAGCTGCTGTGCATACACCTTTGTACTTTTCTGTGTCCACAAGGCACCAACAGTTTGCGGTACCCTGATGGGCTTTGAGGTGGGGGTCTTTTACAAAGTTAGGATTACAATATCCACCATTCAGCACTGACTGCTCGGAGGGAAAGTGCAGCACTTTTTTTCTCTATCAATTCTCTATCAAATGTAAGGTCAAGTATCCAATCAGTGTCCTCGCGCAGCGAAGCATCTTCCACTTTGGATTGCACGAACTCTGTGATTTCACCCAAAAGTGCCAAAAACGCTGCAAAACTCATCCCCTGCTGAGCCATTGGATTTCTGTGTGTAGTAACAGGTCACCATATCCAGCTGACAGCTCCTCCAATAGCACCTTGAATGTCCTGTGTTGTTTGGCTTTGGAACGGATGCCATTTATGATCTTCACGACAGGACTCATCACTTGATCAATGCCAGTCACTTTTGCACACATCGCCTGCTGGTGAATGATGCAGTGGCAGTGTAGAAATTGAAATCATTAACACGTCAAGTCAATAATGTCATGTTAACGTGGGGGAAGCGGGCAGCTGGGCGCCCTCTGTTTTATAAAGGTGCGTCTGCTGCTGAGAGTCTCACACAGAGTCTGTGGGAGAAGAGGAAGGGGGGCGGTGCGGGGTATAGGTTCACCCACTGGGGCGGGGGAGCGGGGGATTCATCTAATAGTGCACAACTAATGCAATAAGCAGGATAAAGTCAATCACATCCAGAATTCCTTCCACATAAAGCACATTACCTATAGTTTCACATATGTTATTTTTCCGGGTTTGGTTGAATAGTGAAATATATTACAAAACGAGGTGAATTGGTTTGGTCTGAACTCTCAGTTGACGGTGTTGGGGGGTGATGTGATGATTCCCGAGTGTCAAATAAACAAATGGATAAGAAGAAGTCAAAGCCATCAGGTGAAGAAGATGAGAAATGAGCAAAAGATAAAGGTGTGGAGCCATGTCATCTACTCTTCATGAGTATGATCATACATGTAATGAAATTAAATGGCGTTAATCACAGGCTAACTCATATGTCTGTTAGCCGCTTGCTATACTGCTGGCTATAATAGTAGATGACGACAGCATCCGTTTTCAGTCCAGCTGACTAACAAACATTATATCTGATTAATTTCACTCTAATAATCTGCATGTAACACAAGGATGACTAGCTCACATATTGTTTGGTAAACGTCACGTTAGGTCCTGTGCTGCTCAGTAAAGTGAATTATCAATTCTGTAAGCTAATTCAAAAGACGTATATTGCACTGATATTTTCTGATATAACTTTCTGAGTCATTTGGAGTGTGTCATGTATATAATTAGCCATTAACCGAGGAGGTTGTGTTATTCATTTGTTTCCTATTCTAAAAGTTGGATGAATTATGCTTAAAAACATGTTTATTTAATTGTGCTATCCATGCATTGATAATTTATGTTGTATTTTAATGCAAATGCAGGGGCACTTGCATTTTGGAGCACACTCTGCCACTAGCCAGGATGGCTTTTCAAAGCTGAAGCTCATCAAAACCTACCTCAGGTCAACCATGTCACAGGAACGCCTTACTGGTCTGGCCATCACCAGTATCAATCATACAGTTGCTGAGCAGATTTCATATGATGATGTAATTGATGACGTTACATCAAGGAAGGCAAGAAGAGTCAGGATATAGATGGCAGTTGTGCTATTTATTTTGTGTTTCTTGTTCAAAGTGTAATTATTACACTTTCTTAAGTGTGTTATTGTATTTGTGTGATGAAGGATTTGTGCAATTCAGAAATTTGATTCTCTATTTTATTTATATTTTATTCTATTACACTAGTTCTTTTGATTGTTTGTACTTATTAGTATTTATGATTATATATTATAGCTGTTACTGTGTGTGTTACTGTGTGTTCCGAATTTCCAACAATGACTTTAATAAATAAGTTATTTTGAGCAGTTTTTTCTGTCCAATTTTTATTTTATTTTTTTTTTTGGGGGGGGGGGGGGGTTTGCCCAGGGCATCATGAAAGCTCGGACCGCCACTTGCCTGCATTATGCAATAAAGTCTGCATATCGGCCCATCATGGTGGCCCGCTTTGCCTTCTCCACAGTCGCCCTGCAAATGAGACACAAACTTTTCTTTCACAGTCGTAAAAAAGAACGCCCAATCATTGTGAAATTGATAAGTTTTCTTTAATTTTTCTGCCATGTTTTTCTTTAGTTTTTGGGGGTAAAAAGCACGTCTAGCTCCCCATTGTAGCTGCAGCCGCTTTCTTGTCTCAGCAAAGAGTGAGATGGGGGTTTGTTTTAACCTGACTCTCGCCAGATGCATTTCGTTCCGCCTAGCTCCGCCTAGCTCCACTCACATACATCTGGGATCGTTCCCGTTGGGAGAGATTTCGGCACCAGATTTTATGGTAGGGCCAATCAGGACCGCCGGGCGGGAGTTTCATAGATGTGACGTAGCGGAGAAGCGACTGTTTTCATTCAGACAACAATGGAGGCTCACATCGAGGAAGCAAGCGTCAACATTGATGCTGCTATTTCATCCGTGTTGTCCAATCTACCCAATATTTTTTCGTTAAAAGAATGTAGTTCTCATCAACGTCACAGGTTGGTTTCAATGTGAGTGGTTGAAGTAGCACGTCAATAAAGATGACAGACAAGTGGTTTATTCAATCATATGCAAGGATTTTTGATAAGGCCCAGCCTTCTGAAACACATCTCCAATGGAGCGATCCCAGAGTGGAGCTAGGCGGAACAAAATTCATCTGGCGAGAGTCAGGTTAGGTTTGTTTAGCATGCAAAATTTAACTTTGACCCCACACAAGGTCAGAGCTCATACATACATAAAACATTTTTGTTTTTAAAATGTTATTCAATATTGTAATTTTCCAGTCTACATCAATGCAAGTTTTATTGATTCGAAACAGATTGCTGCAGGTAATGTCATTCATTTTTTCCTCATTAAAACACATATGACCCATATTCACCCTTCTGCATCCCACCCTGCTATTGATCAGAATGATCAGTTTTGGCCTGATCTATGGAGGGATCCGCGTTTACACAGAGGGACGCACAGCAGCACATATGCAGTGCTTATGATTGTGAGACGGCAGAGGCAGACGGTACAGCAGTGGAGGCCCACATACCTGTCCCTCGGCAAAGATGAGTGCTGCTTTTAAATTCTCCAGGTCCTGGCACACGCTGTTCTTAAAGGGAATGGGAGATGGCGCCCTGATTGGTTTAATTTATATTATGCCCAAAACACACCCATGACCAATAAAGAGTCTAAACACAGCCCCTTTACGCTGTGTGTCTTACTTTGCATCCAGATTATCCGCCATTTAACTGTCAATATTGACTTGAACACGCCATAAACGCATTCCCTCCTTGCACTTTAGGGTACATTCAGACCAAATCAGGTGGTGCAGTGCAACACCGCATTGTGACTTGTGTGGTGGTGTGGGATTGTTACTCCATGGTCCGTGTGTTTGGGGTGTTGGGAATCCCTGCTGATCAGTTTGCCGAAAGGCGAAGCTGCTATGGTGTTATGCTACTAACATTCTGGGGGGTATTGCACAAAAGTAGAATAAAGAAATCCAGGATAAGTGAGCAAGCGCGGCTTGACCTAGTCTGCTTCGCGCATCCTGGCTTAATTGGTTGCACGTTTGCCGAGCCAGGATGAAAAGGCGCGGCTATGTCAAGCCAGGTGTAGATAGTTGGGATAAGTGCGTGTTCACGGCATACTTAAATAGACCTCGCGATCGCTCACAGAATCACCGATAAGAACATGGATAAGAGTCGGGCTTCGTACTTTACGGCCGCTGAGCAACAGCTACTAATGGAGAGTTATGAGGATGTAAAAGATATAATAAGAAAAAAAGGCAATACCAACGCCATAAATAAAGAAAGAGAGAAAGCCTGGCAGACAATAGCGGACCGGCTTAATGCGTAAGTAGTCCAAAACTGTACAATTAATAAACAGAGCTCCGCTGGAACTGTCATAATTAGGCTACAATTAAAGGACTAAAGGAGCTACTTTTCAAGTCTACTAATTAACTGTTGTACACTTTGCACTTACTCAGGAAATGTAGAGTATGATTAGCATACACCTCTACTTGCCACATTTAAAGCAAACAATTATCTACAATGTGTGTCATTTAATCTATTTTTCTCATGTTATGTTTTTATCCATTTTATCTTTCTATCCTTCATAAGAACAAACTTGTCTGGCCATAAAAGGACCTGGCAGCAAGTTAAAATTAAATACAAGAACATTTTGCAGGCTGGTAAGTGACTTTAAAGTAGATGACAGTGAACAAATGAGGTGAATAGATTAGGTGTGTGCTGACATGTTGAATGTCTGTATGATTGTAGCAGTTAAAAAAAAAGCCCACAGAACTGGCACAGGGGGCGGCCCACCAAGCCAGGATTTGACCCCCGCGGAGGAGCTGGCACTCCATTTAAATAAGGGCAGGCCAGTGATGGAGGGGATCCAGGGAGGGACAGTAACTGACTCTGTCCCTGCCACAGAAACTGTCCACTTCATACAAGGTATATATTGTAGTACTACTGCACATGGAACACAATCAAATAAATATATTATACTGTCTGACTTTGGATTTCCTTGCAGTGTCTGGGAACACGCTCACACTTTTGGAGCCACCAGAAGATGATCCGGTTAGTACATTGTATTAAAATCACAGGCTTAGTATGTCCTGTGAAATCTTGATTCAAGTTCTCTCAATACATGTATGTGTATGACAGGGGGAAGGCACATCTGCAGCCGCAGAATGCACTTCTGCAGATGAGGAGACTGTGTCACTGGACTCCAGAAGACTTGAGGTATGTCAATTTTATGGAAAGATACTGCTTATGTAGTCCATGAAGGATATGAAGTCAATGATATGGTGGTAATAGAAAATATGTGTAACAGGACCCAGATGCTGCACAGTCTCCAAAGCAGCCTGGTAACATTGTGAGTATTGGCTAAAGTAAATCTACATTATGCACAAATCCTGCTGTGCTAATTGACATTTCTTTTACAGACTTCACAAACTGTCAGAGGACTTTATGCTAAGCACCTGGAGAGACAAATAGAGCTGGCAGACATTCAAATTAAAGTTGAGAAGAGAAAGCTCCAAGAAAAAGAGCTGGATCTAGAGATTAAAAGGAGGACACTCAGGAAACTGGACCTGGAAATCCAGAAACTAGAAAGAGAAGTGAGTATTTCAGTGCACACAGTAACCATAACTGCGATAAAGTGTTTTAATCTTTGTTGCTTTTGCTCTCTCTTCCAGGATCCAAGCAACCAAGACCAATGAGGACTGCCAAATAAAAATTTAAAAAATTCAAATGGAAAACATTGTGGTGTCCTCCCTTCTTCATGAATGTGAAGTAGAATTTAAAGATAACCGCCAATGCTAAACGAAATGCGCACACACAGCAAAAAGTGACATTTGAGATCTTTTACTAACTAAAGATAGGCTAAATCCAAAAATTAATTAACAAAACTTGCAATATATTGCTCCCTGACGAGTCTGCCATTTACGTTGTCTGGGAAGATGGGAACATTTTCCCAGACAACATCAACAGCTACTCGGGGGGGCCTCTCCTTTCTTAGGCCTGCAATGTTGTGCAGTACTGCACATGCAGCAATTACATCACAGGCCCTATCTGGGGAAACCCTCAGGTGGTGCAGGCACTGAAACCGAGATTTCAGAAGGCCGAAGGTCATCTCAATTCGAGCCCTCGTCTTGTTGTGCGCATGGTTGTAGGCCAGCTGTGGTGGGGTTTGGGGGTCTGCAAGGGGAGTCAGGAGGAATGACTCGCAGGCGTAGCCTTTGTCTCCCAGCAGCACACCAGAGAATTCACCTGATGATACACGATATCATTTAGAAAACTACACGGCAGAGTTAAACACTCTACAACTGTACTGCAGTCTAGTACAAATAAAGTGTATGGCTTACCTTGTGAAAGTCTCTCATGAATTGGACTAGCCCGAAAGACTCTGGCGTCATGCACTGAGCCAGGCCACTTTGCCTCTAAATTGCTGACAAGGCAGTCAGCATCACAGATCATCTGAAATGTTAAGTTGTAACCTATTAAGGTCATTTAATGCACAGAATTAATTTATGTAGGTTGTAGTAACCACAGATCACTCTTACCTGAACATTGATGCTGTGGAAGGATTTCCTGTTGATGTAATCTCCCTCATGTTCTCCTGAGGGGCGTCTGATCCTGACATGCGTGCAATCCACTGCACCAATGACGTTAGGGAAAGCTGTAACAAAAAATAGTGAGTATCCAACTGTGACTGATCAAATTAGAAACTAATGGTTGCACGTTGAAATTGAGGTTACCTGCAATCTTGTAAAACTCCTCCTTGATGTAGAGGGGTCTTCTGTGGCCAGGGAAGGTGATGAATACATTTACAAATGACTTCAGCGCCAGACAAACACGTCTTACGGTGCGGCAAATGGTTCCTTTATTGAGGTTCTCTGCATCCCCAACAGAATAAAGGAAGCTCCCACTTGCAAACCATCTCAATGCAACACAGACCATCTGTGGTACAGTGAGCGCATGGCTTCGTGCCGTCTGGTGCTGTATTTTTGGAGCCAGCAGCCTACATAAATACCTTAGTCCATCCCTTGAGAATCTGTATCTCTCAATGAGATAGTCATCTCCAAAGGCCAATGGATCTGACCTGTCCCGGAAGACTCTTTCATTCCTAAATGCTCGTCTGAGGATTAAGGCTTCCTCATCCACTACATCCTCCAAAAAAGGGCAAGCCATTATGAAGAGGAAGAAGGAGGTGAATGGGAGTTGAACCTATATATACTATATTGCCCCTTATCACAGATGTAATTGAAAACACCTGTGCAACTTCATCAGCTGTGTTTTGTAATCTAAATTATTGCAATAAAACACATATTTATGAACCCCCGGCGACAATTTGACAAGCAGTCTTCATTAGCATAGCAATATACCACTTGGCCTGAGTAATAATACTACCACTTGAATCAATATAAAAGACTGTTACAGTCAACAGATTGAAATGAAATGAGACATGACAATATATATTTAATATTTTAATGCAGGATAATTAAAATGATGCAAAATACTTAGAAAGACCATGGACATGCTGTAAAACACATTAATTCCTCACAGGATTGACGGTGGAAATACAGGTGAATCTCTAGGATTAATCTTAGCCTGGCTGTTAGCCTGGTCTGGGGCAGGCTAGCTGCAGAGAATAAATCACCATAGTAACTTGGCCAGGTTAAGTTTAACCTGCTTTCATGCAACCGACTTGAGGCTAAATTCAGCCAGGATAACCAACATATCCCGGCTTAATCCCTTATCTTGGTTTTGTGCAATACCCCTCTGGTCCCTTCTGTGATTGTTTGTCCACATTGAAGGATTACAAGCTAACAGTAAACAACCAGGATGCCAGATCATTACTATGTGTTTTTAACCAGGGCACAAATCCAAACCATAAGTAAACCACAAGTAAAACATAGCGCTACACAGAGAAATATTCATTGTACTGCCTCTGTGGCATTTAGCCATGCTAAATAACCTGCCCAGCTAGGTTAAAGCATGCTGGTCCTACAGTGATCGTCGGCATCCACAGATGTGTTTTAAACTGGTGTACTAAGTCAAACTGAGTGAATACACATGACACACTATGTTACAATCCACTGTAGTTTTAGTCATTCATGCTGCCAGCCTGAATACCAGCTTATGTGACTGGCTACTGACAAGACTCCTTATCACAAATATATCACATATCATCTGTTGTAATAAACATTTACTTTACTTCAATCATTAGTCTCTCCTAATTGAAATGTCTAATAGGATAAAATGATGAAGTTATGACATTTGATATCCAAAAGGTCAAAGGTAAACCTTATTCTGACATCATAATATTCAGGAAAACGTGTGTTGGCCATTATCCAACACCAAAGCTCTGGAAAAACAACTTGACTACTGTACGGAGGCATTCAACCGCAATGTGGTTATTCTAGTTATTTATGACTTCATGTAATGTACAACTTTAAGATGATATTACTTTGTCCCTTGTGACATTGTGTAATCCCTAGTAATTTTTTTGTTTTTTTATCCCCTCCCCCAGGATTTAGCCCCTTTGCCCACATTGTGTGGCAGGGTTTTTAGCTTTTTCCCCTTATTGTTGTTTAGTCCTTTTTTCTCAGAGACAATGCCAGGGTGGGATGATTTTTGAGCTGTTGCAGCATATGATTACTGTTAATTCAACTGTAAAGTCAACAGGTTGTATTCACATACCATTCTTGGTGGTGTTTCTACTGACAGGTTGAATTTTTTCATTGCAAAATGTCCTGCTAAATACATATCTTGTACCCAATTCTTTAATATCAGAACGTATGACATCCTTATTAAAACATTTGTTCCTGTAATGTGTTTGTCAACAAGACCAAATTGAAATTATAAGTAAGATGTTACGCCTTGCACACACACTGCTTATGGTCAGCCTGTTAGAGGAATTGTCTTGCGTCTGATCAGCTCTTCTGATGTGCTTTTTGATCAAACTGTTTAGAACGAATATTGGCCAGCAGCCTGATCCAGAATACCCTTAATGCTTACATTTGCAAATTACAATGAACACAAGATACATTTAGGGATAATTGGAATGCCATTAGTTCGCTCAATAAAGCATTAGGCCTATTGGCTGGGCTCACATTGTTAGTAATACAGTCATAATAGTATCTAGCAGTAATCAGACAATTACAAATATGCAGCTTTCATTCTGGTCTGTCCATGTGAATTCTCAAAGGAGTGTTGGCTTTACTTGGATGGAGGTAGAGGGCTGGCTCTCAGAGGGACCTCTTTACTCAGTGTAAATAATAAAGGAATGTGAACGCAAATACACGTCAGTCCACATTAAGTGGGGCTATACAGCTTGGGCACCAAATTAAACAAACAACACGCAGTGAATACATCTACGAAGTACAGTTCTACTCATGAATGTAGGTTTTGTCCATTGAAGAATGAACTCAACCTTATTGAGTGCTATGTAGCAGCCTGCAACATGTTTTACAGATTTAAATGTTAGTTGCACCCAGATAAATGTGAGCCAGCATACAAGAATAAACAAGTGGGCAGCATTTCAAGGCCTTGGAGCAGCCCAGCAGTTATGAAGACAAATATTTCTCCTCTGGGCGAGGAAGGAAAGACAGAAGGCGGGGAAAGGTGAGTTTGGAGTGGAGACAGAGGGGGCTTTGTCCCCTTCTCTGACAGGTCAGCTACCCCATCTATTCCTCTCTCCCTCTGCCTCTGCAAGTCTTCCTCCTTAAATCCCACCTTCCATCTCCCTCGTTTCCCTGCGCCTCCTGGAGATCACACAAACCTTCTCACTTGAGAGATGCCATCGCTTCTCTGGTGTCTCGTCCTGCTTTTCCTTGCCCAACAGGTAAGAGCATAATCATTTTTCATTATGCTTAAGGCTATAGAGCTGGGGTTTCTGATAGGACAACACTTGAAGGCACTCAACCATAGCCATACATAGGGTAACAGTAAACACATGTCTGAGATGTTCGGGTGTTCTCAGAAGTAGAGAACCAGCTATTTAAAATTTTCTTGAAATGAAAAATTATCTTATCTTGTTTTTGGAAAAACTGAAGTATTTTGTGTATTTTTGCCTTTTCATTATTTAATTCTTAAAAATATACTATTAGAATCTTGATTGATTTTTATTTTTTTTTGGCAGTGTTATTTATTGGGATCAAGGTTAGCCATACTTTCAGGAGTAAAGTAAAGAGGAGCAAAGTCTGAGGACATTTATTGAAAAGCTCCCATAGACCAATTTTCACACCGTGAAATGAGCTCATTCAATAAACCTGGCAGACAGGCATCGGATTTTTGGCTTAACCTTCAGTGACCCTTGAGTGCACTGAGCAGTCAGGGGAATTTGAGTACAGGCAGCACTGTGTGTAGACTGCATTTTAGCAAATACCAAGCAAAGCAAACCAAAAATATAATGCCTGTCACCATCTTGAGCCATTTGCAGTTTCCAGCTCAACATAGACATACATTTTAAATGCCTTATTACTGCACACGGATTAAGACTGAGGGTTTAAAAATTTCTCATTGAAAATCTAATACATGGCTATCTAAGCATTGAAAGGCATCAATAATTACCTGCAAGAAAGTATGTCATTTCAGAAAAAAAAAACAAAAAAAAAAAACAAGATGCTGAGCTTAATGTTGCTCTTTGCATTTTGAGTTTTTGGGTTTTTTACAAAACGTTTTTTGTTGGGTTTTTTTGTTTTTTGCTTTATTGGGGGTCCTTAATCTGCTGAAATAAAATATGAAACACAATAGGAATTTAAGATAAATAATCTGAAGCCTGACTGAATTGATTTGAAATCACGCATGCATATATGCAAATAACAAAATAAGGGAGTGTGTTCTGCTGTGTTATTAATGTTATAAATCCATCAGTGAGAGCAGCCTCCCTGCTGCACTGTTATTTTTTTCACAACAGAGTTTGTCTAACATGCTGAATGCTGCGTTGTTTGTTTGCTCATTAGTGGTTGTCAGCTGGTCTTGTTTTTTACTGCTGACCGCTGCTGCGCTCCGTTAATATTAAGTCATAAGGGCTTAAGTATTCACAAACATGTGGCCTGCTTAATGTTTGTCTCTCAAAGGTAATTGTTCAGTCATTAAATAAAAGAACCGCTTGCAGCAGCTGTATTGTTTGGAGATAAACTTCCAAATAACTCTTGTGTGTGTGTTGTAAGTTGTATGGTTGCTGCACCACCCTCACAGTTACTAACTTTTTCATTCTGTCAACATCGCACGACAACATTTGATTACCATTTGTGAATAGATTCAGAAATGTGGGAGATAAGAATCACCATTCTTTTCTTTTTTAAACCCACTGCTACCTTCTACTATCCCAATCAGACCACACCCAAAGGACTCTCAGTCTGTGAGAAACAAGATTATGTGGTCTAAAAAAAAAAAAAAAAACTGTTTGGCCTCAATTCTAAGCGTAATGTCTGGAGGAAACTAGGCAGTGCTCTAGGCCTGCACGATATGAGCAAAATGTGCGATGTGCGATGACACCCTTCAATATTGCGATGACGATATGACTTGCGATAAATAAGAAAATATTTAAGTTTGCATACAGGAGCGTCATCTGATTGGCTAAACGGTGTGCATGCATTGCACATGTGTCAAGGGCCGCATCTGATTGGCCAGATGTCAGCACGCTGAGTGTGAAAGCATGGCGGATGTAAACAAAACTTATCGCACTTCAGACCAGCTTTTGCGATGGGTTTATCGCGCACGTTCACATCGCGATGACGATGAAAATACGATTAATCGTGCAGGCCTACAGTGCTCATCACCTTCCCAATATCAGCCTAACAGTGAAGCATGGTGTTGGCAGCATCATCCAAGTAGGGATGTTTTTCAATGGCAAAGTACATATGTATCCTTAATGAAAACCTGAAAAACTGATCCAGAGTGCTCAGGACCTCAGACTGGGCAGAAGGTTCAGACAACATTTACTACTACATACTGAATAACAAATGCAAAATATGGACTCTTTCTGACTCAGCTTCCAGGCACATGTTTGTGTTGCTGTGATGTGTTATGTGCAGTTTTGGCTCTGGTGTTTTGTTTTATACTGCTCTCTCAGCCAACAAATTAAAAACTCCAGCCAGGATTTTAGAAAACTGGATTAACTGGACTATTGAGGCTCTGGAAAGTTTGACTGAATAACGTTATCATGCCGCGAGAAAAATGAAGCCACTAGCTATGACTACAGCTCCCCAACCCAAGAAGTCCTACACTCATTCAGTGTCTTTTGAAAGTTTACGCTAACAAACCATGGAAGCAGAGATATTCCTGATGAAATTAATAATGAGAGACTTGGCAAATTGGATTTACAATACTAGTTGAGCAATATAAAGATCTCTGCAGCCTGAGGCTGAGTTTGGAATTCAGCCAAGCACATATTGATGGTCTGAGGAAGGAAAATGACACATTGAAAAGTACAATGGCTACTATTCAGCAAACAATTGTGCATGTCAAGCAGGCCTGCATTAAAGCACCATGGGCCCCGGGGCTAACCACTTTCTCAAGGCCCTCCACGCCGCCGGGAATACATACTTACAATACATAATAATGCTTTAAGAATCACTGCAGTATAATTTTGACTGTAACAAAACATACTTTTAATGTCAAAGAAATGTACATGTCAGACCTAGGCTAGGAATGAGGACTCAGATGCAGAGCGAAGTACAAATTGAGGCAGGCTTTATTGTATTACCAGAAATTTCAAAACCTCTATGACCAGGTGACCAAAAAAATAAAAAAATAAATCAGGCTGTAGAAATTACCTAAATACACAGATCAGGGAAAACAAAGAGAACCGAAAATCACTCCTAAGGAGGCTAAGAACACTGACTAAACGAATCTACACTACTAACTCAGCTATGAAAACTACAAACAAAAGGGCACTCCAACAGAGGCGAACAGGGCTATAAACCTTTCTAATCTACAAAAACAGAGCTATGAAAATTACAACAGGAAATCACTCCAAAGGGAGGCAGGCAAGAAAACAAACAGAAAACACCAAAAGCACAAGGCTAAGAAAATTATCAACAAAAATCACTCCAACAGAGGAAAGCTAACAACTGCAAACAAAAACAGGCTGCTACACTGTGCTATAAAATTCTAACAGAAGTCACTCTTTCACAGAGGTAAAGAAATTAGGCATACAAACTTGGATATCAAGACTTGATTCAAGACTGTGAGGTGTACGTCAAGACGGGAAACTCTGGCACAAGACAAAGGGAGACGCAGACTATAAAACACATGAGGTAAATGGGGAACAGGTGGACACGATCAGGAATCAGGGTGGCTGTGTCCCATTTCAGGGTCTGCATCCTTCGGAGGCTGCATTTGAAGGCCAGTTATGTCACAACGGCGCACGAAGGCTGTCCCAATTCAAAGGCTCCTTCAAATGCAGCCCACAAATGCGGCCTTCTTTCTCTCTTTTTGGAGGATGCACCGCTACTATCCTTCGTGGCCTCAAATATCCCAAGATTCTTTGCACGCCCGAAAAAAAAAGAAAGAAGAAGAAATTGGCGACATCAAGTGGCGCAGATCTCACATTTAAATGTAAGTTTTGGGTTTGTACTCGGTTTTTACTCATTTGAGCATCCAACGCCAGATATGTTAAACTTCAAGGGTAAAATCCGTGACGCTGGTAATGCTCAGCTTGATGCCTCTGGAAGTAAAGCCTTAAAAACCTTCACTTTCAAATGTTAGACGTTCAGAGGTTGACTTATATCTTATATCTAGTTGTGACTGTTGAGATATTATAGACTATTTTTACTTCATGTATATAAACGGAGCAAGATGAAAATGCAATAATAAATAATATATAATAAACAATAAATCGCCCATCTCTCAGTCCTGATGTCACGTGTTGTAAATCGTTGCATCCCTGTGTTAATGTGATCTTGTGTTGACCTTTTCTCTTGCTTCTCTGTGTGTTCAGAACAGTTCTGGAAACAACGGGCCTGCAGGGGAAGGTCCAGCCCAGCAGGCCAAAAACAAGTGGGACCATTTAGAGAACAAGCACAAGGTGCAGGTTTGAATGATGATGTGGAAACTAAATCTGTTTTACCCATGCAAGTTAATTAAGACGTGATTGATTTCCACTGCCTTTGGATTGTCATGAGGACAATCCAAAGGCAGTGGAAATCAATCAAATGAGGTTTTAGGACAGAGGCCTTCCACTGCCCCCCCTGTCCTAACTACCTCCATCCCTGAGGACACACCAGGGCCAAGTGCCGGCAGGTGACCAGGAGGAGGAGGATGACGATGATGAGGAGGAGGAGAACCAGCCAGGGCCGAGGAGAAAGAGGAGGAGGGAGGATGAAGGAGGACACGAGGCTGCAGAGAGAGGATGGAGAGGCTCTTCTCTGCTCCAGAGGACAATCATTACATTATTTCTGTGATTTAGTTAATTTATGAGTTCTTTTTAAACTATTTGTTCATAATTGTTCATTTTATATAATTCATGAAATAAAATATTGTTCTAGTGTTACACGTTGTCCATTCAGTATTTACAACTGAAATACAATTTATAACAGCAAACAGCATCAAGTGCTACTTTTCAGGGACAACAAGGGATGTAATTGTTTTCTTTTATTATTAAGGTCTTAACATTTACAACTATTTACAAAATTACAGTATAGATAACTATTTACAGATCATTATTAACAAAAACAATTACAAAAATATTAAAACAGTTACAAATGATGTACAGTAACAGGCTGAGCAGGAGTCCCTGCAGTGCTGCTGGGCTGGATGGGATGCCACAGTAAAGACCCTGGTGTCAGTGTGACATCATCTGGGTCGGTACTCAGGGTGTTTGGGGGTGTAGTCTCCACCGTCCATCACATCGTCCACCAACTGGGTCTGCAGGGCTGACTCGACCGACGGCTGCCATGTCACTATTATTTCTTTAAGAAAGAGGCAAGAATTATAATTTCATAATAGGCTGGGTTGGCTGGGTCCTTCGAAGGATGCAGACCCTGAATTGGGACATAGTCAATCAGACTGGTGACACAGGAGGAAGGGCAAGTGACCTGAAACGAGAGGAGAGTTACTTTCAAAATAAAACAGGAAGTCACGAGACAAAACACCCAGAACAAGACAACCTCACCGCGGTGTGACAGTACATAGCTATATGTAAATATTGTATATCTCTATACAGAAATTGTATTAACATACTCATACGACACGCAAATCAATAAACACAGCGATGACCGCTTTGTTAAGTTCATTTATAATACATTCTGAACAGTCAGACAGGGAGCATTTGTTAAAAAAAACAAAAAAAAAAACAACAAAACATCCACTTAGTATGCACAGGTAGGCCTAGTACAAAAATGTCAAAAACAAGTGTGCTGCACTCATCTGAAAAACAAAACTCATAGCCTACAACAAACACAGTGCATCCTTTCACGCACAAGAAGTGCATACGACTAGATCAGTCAAATGTCATCTATCTCAGCCTACCTATTAAATGGCTTCCTCCTGGCTTTACGTGTGGCAAAGTCCTTAATCAGAGGAGTAAATTCCAGTGCTTTAACAATGTCGCTTTCCAGGGACATCAGTGTTAAGTGGTTGAGTCTCTTTTGTCCCATTGTAGAGCGCAGTCTGTTTTTGACAAGTCCAAGTTTTGAAAAGGAGCGCTCTCCAGAGGCGTTGGTTACAGGGAGAGTTAAATAAATCCTTAAGGCTACATCCGTGTTTAGAAAAACTGATGACAAGCTCATCTTCTTTATTAGCTGAAGGAAGCCCCGCGCACATATGTTTTTTTTTGTTCTGATGAATTCTCTAAACTGCTCTATTTCATCAACAAAGTCCTCCTGTAAATCTGAATGATATTTTTTTTGAAGCACTGCAGCGGCTGAACGAAGTCCTTGAGGTGAGAGGATGTGAATTTTATTCAGAAATCCAAAGATGCTATTCAGTGCATCATAAGGTTCATAGCTCCAGTCCAGTTCGGCCACAAGTTTATCAATGATCACATTGAATACATCCACAGCAAATTTTTGTTGGCTGGTCATTGTTATTCCCACATCTGGCTCAGATGACTCATTTGGACATTTTTTTACGCCATCTCCGTCTGTCTGTGTCGGCCTTATATGTGTCTGCGACATGTGATGACAGCTCCTTTGGGCCGACTAGAACCTGTCAAACTGGTCCCGTAGGCTTGATATAAAGTCCCTCAATGAACGTACCAATTCCACAGCACTAGAGAGGTCAAGATCAACTTCTTGGAGTTTGGTGCTTGTTTTCTGGACACGCTGGAGTACAGTGTTCCATAGATTGGTTAGAAAAGCTATTTCTAGCCTTTCCATCTGCCTGCATAGAGTCAGAGCTTCATTGTGTGTGGTAATGTTTTGATTATCATCCTCTGTGATTTTTATGAGCGAGTTGTGGACGTTGTCATAATTCAGGCATAATGCGTTAGTTGCCTGGGCATGAGCACACTACCTTGTATCTGACAGTGACTTCAGAGTCTGAATTCTTCTGTTTGCATTTGGGTCGAGGCCTGATGTAACAGTCTGCCGCCGAGATGTTGACTTTGAGCAGAAATTGAACACATTTTGGATAAATGTGAAAAATTCATCAGTTTGAAGGCAGCAGTTAACTGCACTAACTCCAACTAAATTTAGTGTATGGGCAGCACATGGTACCCATTTAGCCAATGGATTGATGTTCCTTATTCGTGACTGCACGCCTTGATACAGTCCTGACATGTTGCTGGCGTTGTTGTAGCACTGATCACGGCAGTTGTCAATATCAGTGGCGAACCGTGGCCCTGGACCCTGGGCCTTCACTCGGACCATCGGGCCACAGTTGGCAATAAACAATCAAACAAAGCAATAAAAATAATAGCCAGAGCCCTACATGTGACATGCAAGGTCAGCATATCCTCCTGAGACCGGGAAGAAAAAAAGGTTTTAATAATTAGATTTTTTTTTTGTACATGATTTAATTAATTGGGATGTAATAAATGTATTACCAAGATTATTTTTTCAAAAACGTTATTGATTTATTGTTTATAACCTGTCCCTTTCAGTGGACATCAGGGTCATTCTTTTCCACAAAAAGTAGCCTATATTACAAGGCACGATTTTGTAATGATAGATGGTAATTTTTTTTATCATTTGAAGAATATTGGAAACAAATAAAAAAGACGTTTGCAATTCCCATCATTTTGAAAAAAACAGAGGATGAGCTCAAGCAAATCATATTGACTTATTTCTAGGGCCGGGACTCGATTAATTTTTTTTTAATCTAATTAATTAGAGGCTTTGTAATTAATTAATCGCAATTATTCGCATTTTAATCGCATATAAATATTTGACCTGAGAACAGTGAGAAGTAATTTTTTTCACATGGATTTTTAGTATACCATTGAATAATGACTGAATACATAAGCTTAAGCAACAAAATATTGTTTATTTTTGCTCAACCAAGTCCAACAGACCAGAGCAATTTTTGCCATTAAGTGTAGCGTAAGTGTGTGTGGGTCCCTGTATTCGGAGTCGGGCTAACGTCCACGCTAGCTGCTATATGTTTTGCATTGAGGTGATACTTGAGGCTCGATGTGCCGCGGTGATATGTGAATTCCTTGTTGCATAGCTTGCACACAACCATGCTCTTATCGACGCTACATCCGTTCGTTTTTTAAAACAAAATTTCCACGGGGCCAACCACAGCGGTCTCATCAGCTTCTTCGTTCATGTTCACTGTGGTTTGTTGTTGTTTGAAGTCATGAACGCTACTTGGTGCTCCAGTATAATCGGTCCGCCTGAAACTCATCCAGTGAGAAACATTCTGCGGTGCAAAAATAAGTGCGATTAAAATGCGTTAATTTTTTTAACGCGTTGTGATTAATTAATCCTAATTAACGCGTTAAAGTCCCGGCCCTACTTATTTCACATATACAGTACCAGTCAAAAGTTTGGACACACCTTGTCATTCAGTGGTTTTTCTTTATTTTTATTATTTTCTACATTGTAGATTAATACTGAAGACATGTAAACTATGAAGGAACACTTATGGAATTTTGTAGTAAACAAAAAATGTTAAACAAACCAGAATATGTTTTATATTTTAGATTCTTCAAAGTAGCCACCTTTTGCTTTGATGACAGCTTTGCACACTCTTGGTATTCTCTCAGTCAGATTCATGCGGTAGTCACCGGGAATGGTTTTTAATTAACAGGTGTGTCTTGCCAAGAGTTTTTATTTCTTGCCTTCTTAATGTGTTTGAGACCATCAGTTGTGTTGTGCATAGGTAGCACAGTTCAATACAGTGAATAGCCCTATTTGACTACTATTCTAATCCATATTATGGCAAGAAGCACTCAACTAAGTTAAGAGAAACGACAAAATACCCCCCAAAGAGAGTGTATGTTTGCTTCTTCCACATTGTCGATAAAAATTCCACGGAACTATTATGTTGTTATTTATTATTATAAGCATTAGCCACGCTGTATGTTTAGCCTGACTGGCGCTCTGGCTTGGCTCTACTGCTGCCTTCAGAAATATAAACTTGCTGTTTTTTCCTCAACAGTACTCTCCCTATTTTGTTACTGTGCAGGTAGTTGTATGCTTCAGTGCTTTTGTAATTGTGTAATTCTTCGCCGTCAACACCTTCAGAAAATACAAGATAATTAACTATGTCGATCTAACGTTAGCTAACTCCGGGCCATTGCTTCATGTCATCTGCCAACTCCGTGAGAACTGACAGGTGAGGCACTGTTACAGAACGGTCCTCACGACTTTTTAAAACATCCGTACTATGTATCCCCTCCGATTTTTGTCCAGTTTGTCGCTTTATTTTTATTAAAAGCCAGTTTTTTAGAGCGAGCATGACAGCTATGCTAGCGTAAACACAGAGTTCAACCAGAAGAGCATAACCGACTACCGCTATGAACCATGGGTAAACTCGCGAAGTCGGGTGAATATCTATGGTGAATATGCTGGGTATTCGCGAATGCCCGGAAGATGCCGTGAAATGATCCCGCCCCCAACTCAATGAAATATGATTGGCTAAGACACCTGTCAATGTCAAATTCATGCCACAATCATTTGAATTACACGGGCCTTCGTTGCTGCTACCGAAGGCCTTGCGGGGGGAGTCACTTACCCAGATACCAACAGAAGAAAAATTGTGATTGGTCCATTTCTCGTTCCGTTGTTTTAATCCACTGTGTGCCAAGACAAATGATCCAAGTTTATAATAGCCTAATCTACAAATTATTATTATTATTTAAGTGAATAAAAACAAATAAATAAGTAAAAAATATATAATACAATACATTTATTTGGAGTACACAAAAATTATTCTTAGGCCTTCACTGAATACCTAGAAGGCCCAGAGGGTTCCCCTCTGGTCAATATTAATGCCCAGTTCGCCCAAAACAGAGAGAATAGCATTATCAATAGATTCACCTGTGTGACTGTTTATCTCCAAGAATTTCACGATTTCCCCCATTAAGTGAACAAACTCATCACAGATTGTTGTTGAAAGATATGACGGTGTCCCTCTTCCTGCATTCCCAAAACACGCTATGTGCTCTCTTAAAAATGGGTCGAACTGACTGATTAATTCCAAACACCCCATATAATTGCCATTATTGGGTGAGCCAAATGTGTGCGTGTCCCCTCTAAAGGCAAGCCCACGCTCAGAAAGAAATTTCACAGTGGCTACGACTCTTTTTAATACCTCGGTCCAATACTGGCACTCAGTCTCAAACTGTTGACGTAGTCCAAAGTCAATTTGTCCTTTCTCCATGGTTCTGTTAATCCACACGATCATATTCTTGCAGTGGGCCTCCGAGCCTTCATGCTCAAGAACGCGCTCGCTTGTGTGTTTCCAGTCATTAAAACCACAGCTGGCAAACTTTGAGGCATTATCAGTCTTCCCAAATAGACGGCAAACAAAACAAAATGCACAGCCTGTGGACGGCGAGTACAGTAGCCAATTGACAAGGTTTTGGTTGAACAAACCTTTTGAAAAACTTCTCTTTTGATGCTTGTACTGATGGTCAGATGCTGTGAAAAATCTGCATCTCGATTCTGGCACTGGATCGGTCCATTCCTAACCCAGTAGTCAATTGCATCCTCGTTTATTTCCGTCCAGTGTCCAGGCTCCATGCTGGTGTATGCAGGAGGCGTCTCCGCCGGGGCCGCGGTCGGTGACAACTCCGCCGGCGTTTTCTCCGGGGCCGCGGACGGGGCCGCGGCAGGTGGTTCTAGGGGTTGTCAAGACCGGGTAGGCGGACTCAGGAGCAGGGAAGGAGGCAGAAGCAGAGGTCAGGTGTTTATTATGCAGAGTAGTATGGCAGGGAGACTGGCGCCGGCAGATGAAGGCAGACGGGCAGGCTGGCGAAGAAAGAGCTCAGGCTGGAGATGCAGGCTGGAGTCCAGGTGGAGTGTGTAGCTGGTGTACAGAGGAAAGAACAGATTAGGTTTTTGGAAAAGCTCAAATAGCAACAAGAATCTTGAGAGAGATCTGTAGAGAGCTGGAGACATCACTAACTGGTAGCAGTGTCTATAATCCAGCGCTGACTGACTGTGGCCCAGGATCTTAAATAGCATGGGATGATGACCAGATGAGCAGCAGCTGAGAGGCCCCGACTTCAGCACAGCAGTCTCCCATCTGTAATCAGGCCTGGTCACACACACAAACTAGAGAGCAGGGGCAGAGGGCATGACAGTACCCCCCCCCCTTACGGGCGCCTCCGGGCGCCCCACGGAACCGGTCAGGATAGAGACGACGGAAGTGACTGATGAGGGGTGGGTCCAGGATGTCCCACCTTGGGACCCAAGCAACAGGAGGAGAGAGAGGACAGGAGCGAACAGGCTTCAACAGAGACACATGAAATGTAGGATGAATCCTACGAAAAGAGGCCGGGAGCTTCAGACGGACAGCACAGGGATTGACAACTGACTCTATCTCAAATGGCCCAACAGACCGGGGGAGCGAGCTTCCTAGACTACACTTGGAGAGGCAGATCCTTGAAGAGAAGCCACACCGTCTGTCCTGGGGTGTAGCTAGGAGCAGGGGCATAGCAGCGGTTTGCCTGGGCCTGAGTCCTGGACGAAGCCAAAGCAGCGCAGCACTGGCATGCTTCCAAGTGGCCCAGCAGCGGCGCATATGGGCCTGGACTGATGGAACAGCAATCTCTTCCTTCTGATCTGGGAACAGAGGGGGTTCATAGCCAAGAGAACAGTGGAATGGAGACATACCAGAGGATGCGTTATTGTAGTGGAAATTTTCTCTGCTGCTGGTGAAGAATGAAATAGAGAACTTCTGCCGGCAGACAAGGTTTTTATTTTCTTTGCAAAGAAAAGGTCAATCAACATGCGAGCGGTCAGGATGAAGAAAGACCCCGAGAAGGGGAAGACCAATACATTTATACCTGAGGAACACCCCTAAGGTGTGGTTCATATCCCTTTGTCTGCTGCAGGGGTCGGCCCCCTTGCTCAAACACCCTCTCGTCTGCTGTAGGCATTGGCGCTGACCCCCAGGGGTGTGTTTTACACCTGGGGTATCCTGCAGGATCTTGTACTTAGGTGCAAGGTTAAGTCTAGATTCATAATTTAAAACACAAAAGAACCTCACGTCTTGTGTTAGAAAGGGGGAGGTTGGGCGTCTCAGCTGGCTGAGACAAGGGGACATTACTATTAATTGAAATTACTATTACAATGCGTTGGGGAGCGTGTTATGAGTGTACTCCAAGCAGGGCAGCCGAGTGCTCCAGGAGAGTGGCTCTGCTGAGGTGATGCAGCGGAGAGCAGCCTCCATCTCCTGATTGGCCCGCTCCCTCTGGCCATTGGACTGCGGATGGTATCCAGAAGACAGGCTGGCAGTTGCTCCTATAGCTGTACAGAAAGCCTTCCAAACCTGGGAGGTAAACTGCGGACCTCTGTTGGAAACAATATCTGAGGGCAGACCATGGACGCGGAAGACATGCTGTACCACTAAATCAGCAGTCTCACGTGCAGAGGGGAGTTTGGGCAGGGCAATGAAATGTGCAGCCTTAGAGAAATGATCAATGATGGTGAGGACAACCGTATTACCTTTAGAAGGGGGAAGGCCGGTCACAAAGTCCAGGGTGATGTGGGACCGGCTGGGAATGGCCAGAGGACGGAGCAGACCAGAACTAGGCTTAGTGGTGGTCTTACTTCGGTTGCAGACGGAGCAGGCTGCCACAAACAACCGGGTGTCAACGTCCATGGTCGGCCACCAGAAGCGCTGTTTGAGGAAGGAGATGGTACGATGGGACCCTGGGTGACAGGTAAGGTGGGAGGAGTGGGCCCACTGCAGGACCTGAGAACGGACGGAGTCTGGGACAAAGAGGCAGTTAGGAGGTCCATTACCTGGGTCGGGCTGTGTGGACTGAGCCCGACGGACCTTGGCCTCTATCTCCCAGGTGAGAGCTGCAAAGACACGGGAAGGAGGCACGATGGGTTCAGGTTCGGCGAGGACTTCTTCGGCTGAGAACTGGCGGGACAGGGCTTCCGGCTTCACATTCCTGGTACCTGGATGGTAAGTGATAGTGAAATTGAATCTACCCAAGAACAGAGCCCACCTGGCTTGACGAGTGTACAGACGCTTAGCCGTCTGGATGTACGAGAGGTTCTTACGGTCGGTCCACACTATGAAAGGATGCTCCGTGCCCTCCAGCCAGTGCCGCCATTCCTTCAACGCCAACACCACAGCCAGCAGCTCCTGATTTCCGACGTCATAGTTCCTCTCGGGGGGGATCAAGTTTATGAGAGAAAAATGCACACGAATGCAGCTTGTTATCCTTGGGTGAGCGTTGTGAAAGGACGGCACTTACCCCAGTGTCAGAAGCATCCACCTCCACCACAAACTGCAGTGACCGGTCTGGATGGATGAGGATGGGCGAGGAGATGAACTGGCGCTTGAGCTCTGAGAAGGCTGCCTCGGCCTCAGGAGTCCAACAGAACGGAACAGATGGAGAGGTGAGTGCAGTTAGGGGGGCAGCTTTGCTGTTGTAGTTCTTCACAAACCTCCTATAGAAGTTGGCAAAGCCATTGAAACGCTGAAGCTGCTTGCGGGTGGTGGGAGTCGGCCAGTTAGCGACAGCTGAGACCTTAGCTGGATCCATTCTGAGCTCACCTTCTGAGACGATGAAGCCGTTAAAGGAGGTAGAGGTGGCATGAAACTCACATTTCTCGGCTTTGACGAACAACTTGTTCTCCAGGAGGCGCTGCAGCACAGTGCGGACATGGATCTGATGTTCTTGGAGAGAGCAAGAGTAAATCAAGATATCATCCAAGTAAACAAACACAAACCGACCAAGCATGTAACGAAGCACATCATTCACCAGGGCCTGGAAGACTGCTGGGGCATTGGTCAGCCCAAAGGGCATTACTAAGTATTCAAAATGACCTAATGGAGTGTTGAAAGCAGTCTTCCATTCATCACCCTCTCTTATGCGCACCAGATGGTAAGCGTTGCACAGGTCCAGGGTGGTGAAGATGGTGGCGCCTTGGAGAGGTACAAAAGCAGAATCAATGAGAGGCAGGGGATACTTGTTCTTGACAGTGATGTGGTTAAGCCCTCTGAAGTCAATACAAGGTCTCAGTGTGCCATCTTTCTTCCTCACAAAGAAAAATCCTGCACCTACCGGAGAGGATGATGGGCAGATGATCCGGGCCGCCAGAGACTCCTGTATGTATTTCTCCATGACTTGCTGCTCTAGACGGGAGAGGTTATACAGTTTGCTACTGAGCTCAATAGCACAGTCATACGGCCGGTGGGGAGGAAGAGAAAGAGCCCGTTCTTTTCTGAAGACTGGGGCCAGGTCCTGATATACTTCTGAAACAGATGGTTCTGCTACAGGTGGGGGGTCAGAAGTTGAGGTTAGAACAGAGCGAAGACAGCGACAGTGACAGTAAGGGCTCCAAGAGTGGACCCTACCTGTGGTCCAATCAAAATGAGGGTTATGGAGCCTTAACCAGGGGAACCCCAAGATCAGGGGAACATGAGGAGAGTCAATTATGTGAAAAGTGATTACCTCCTGGTGATTTCCGGATAGCTGCACTTGCACAGGAGCTGTCTTGTGGTTGATGGTGGCCAGCAGTATACCATTGAGGGCTTTGGTTTCCAGTGGAACATCAAGGGGCTCGGTCTTGATGCCCAACTGCTGGCAAACAGCACTGTCAATAAGACACTCATCAGCCCCTGAGTCAAGTAGCGTGGTGAGAGGAAAGGACTGTCCTCACCATAGGAGGGCAGCATCGAGCAGAGGACGGTCTAGGGGAGAAGGGCTGACTACACGGCTCGACAGTAGTTCTCCCGCTACTGACGAGCCGGACCTTTTACTGGACGGATGGGACAAGTGGCAATAAAGTGACCAGCTTGGCCACAGTACAGGCAGGACTGAGCCCTAATTCTGCAGGCTTTCTCCTTGGGGGACAGGTGGATGCCATCTATTTGCATGGGCTCGGGCTCGGGACTCCTCGGCATCTCCCGGTGATCCTTGCGAGGACTCGGCACATCTCGGCCGGGGCCGTGGAAGGTTCGCTGCCTAGATCGAAAAGTGGAGGGAACAGCTGACTCGACATGCCACAAGGATAGCTGGTCACTCACTTGGATGGCCGCTCCTATGGCCTCGTCTAACGCCGTGTGCTCCTTCTGGAGTGCTATCTCCCTCCCGACGTCATGGTTGAGCCCGTTCAGGAAAGCGGTGATGAGTTACGAACTCCCGAATGCCGTCCTTGGCGGATCCTGGAAAAATGCAGACCGGCTTGCTGACCCCGCATGGGATGATCATACACCCGCTTGAGCTCCCCGGCGAAGGCATCAGCAGACATGGCGAGAGGAGAGTTTTGCTCAAAGAGGGCGTTGTAAAAGTTCAGCGGAGGACCCTCCAACAGGTTAACCAGGTAAGCAATCTTAGCTGCTTCACTGGCATAACGAAGGGGTTGAGCATTGAAAGTTAACTGGCACTGTGTGAGAAATTGGCGACAGGTGTTGGGATCACCTGAGTATTTTGCCGGAGGAGGAATATGGGGTTCGGGGCCGGCTGGGGCATTAATTGGAGCTGGTGGGGCTGCTGGAGGTTGTTCACCAGGCAGCGGAACGATGGGGGCAGGGGCAGCGTTGAGCCGATTGGTGAGGGCAGCCAGGGCAGCGGAGACTTGAGTCAGCTGGGTTCTGACTTCCCGCAGGGCTGTGTCCATCTGCCCCAGATGCGCTCCCTGCATGGCAACTGCCTTCTTGAGTGCCTCCTGCTCTGCAGAGTCCATGGTGGCTGAATTATACTGTCAAGACCGGGTAGGCGGACTCAGGAGCAGGGAAGGAGGCAGAAGCAGAGGTCAGGTGACAAGAGTGTTTATTATGCAGAGTGGTATGGCAGGGAGACTGGCGCCGGCAGATGAAGGCAGACGGGCAGGCTGGCGAAGAAAGAGGCTGGAGATGCAGGCTGGAGTCCAGGTGGAGTGTGTAGCTGGTGTACAGAGGAAAGAACAGATTAGGTTTTTGGAAAAGCTCAGATAACAACAAGAATCTTGAGAGAGATCTGTAGAGAGCTGGAGACGTCACTGCACGGGATGATCACCAGATGAGCAGCAGCTGAGAGGCCCCGACTTCAGCACAGCAGTCTCCCATCTGTAATCAGGCCTAGTCACACACACAAACTAGGGAGCAGGGGCAGAGGGCATGACAGGGGTGGGACAGCTTGGGATTCAGTGTCTTCTTTGTCTAGTGTGGGATTTGACAAAACGTGCAAGTCGCAGATAGAACTTTTGACGCACGGAAAGAATACACACTTTTAATAGCCCCAGTGATGGTGAACGTAAACTCCCATGCTATAAACAGCTGCACCAAAACAACAACAACAATGCATAAAAAAAAATTAATAAATCATCAGAGCCAGACGATCCATAATAAAAACATTTCTTACCGTCATGCAGTTAACAAGGTACGAAGGAGTTTGCTTTTCTCCGCAACCCTGTCTATTACGTCATCTGAATCCAAGTTCATTAGGACCTCTGTCTCTGTCGCCATCAGCATTAGAGCCTCCAAATTATCCTGTGACAATCGGGTCCTTAGGCTTCATCCTCTTGCTCTTGCTCATATTCCTCACTGTCCTGTCTTTCTCCTTGGTGTGCTGGCTCAGCTGTGTCGCTAAACATTAGAGCTAGCAGTATTAGTGCTAACTTTAGTGCTAGCTGAAGCTGCACTTCAAAAACAAATAAGTCAGTTTGCAGCATTTTTCACCGTCAGCCAACAGTGCTCTCTTAGATTTCTCTCTCTTTTTCTCCGCTCCCCCTTGTGTTGCTTGATGCCTTTATTAATTTTTTTTGCTGGCTTAATCTCAGTCAACTTCCAATCTCCAACTTCCAACAACCACACAGACGCAGACGCGGTCCACTTGATTCAGTCTTGAAATTCCCAGAAGGTATTGCTTCATTTTAACTTTTGCAAACAAATAATCAAATAAAAAAATGCAGGTTGATTTGTTTTTCAAACCATGCACGTTTTTGAACATCTTAATAAGACATTTCACTACAAAACAATGCAGACTGAAAAGTTTGTGGCTGTAGACTGTAGAGGGTAACCATGACTGTGATATAGACTCATCTGGGTTATAAATACTGATCAGATGACTGTTCCAATGGGTGTGAAGGAATTGGAAAAATTTTGGCTATCACTTAGCCTAAGAACATTATTGAAATGGGGCAGAGAAAAATTATCTTGGTGCCGCCGTTTACAATTAAGGGGCCGCATGGCTGCGACAATCTTGCCGCTCTCTGATTGGTCGGCCAGCCCACGAGGGCCCGCGGCCCCTCTGGCATCTGCCCAAATTCCAGATTACCAGTCCGTCACTGATGTCAAGAAAGAAAAAACTAACAGCTAAAGCTAAATCCACTCAGTGGATAGCTTGTGTGGTTTTGCCGCCGTCTGTGATCACAGTAGGTCGTGTTCTACCTCGGACGGTAAACGAATCTCGATTCGCGGTTGCTCACTACTGTTTGAGGGAGATATGACCGCTGTGTACCACATGGTCCTTGTGTTATTGTTTGTTGTCTGCTAAGCACTCGCTTAGCTTCTTTCCCTTTACTAACACACACACACACACACACACCCGCACACAGACTTAGAGTGAGTAACCCTGTTATAACACAAGATACTTGTGTCTAGCGATATTTTCTTTATTGACTTCAGAGGCGGACTCCTCTCGGTAGGCTGACTACCTTTTTTGGAACAGTGGGTATTATCCCTCCAATTTCACCTTGCGTGCAATCAAACTGCACACGAAGCCATTCATAGTGATTGAGATCCTGACCCACCAAACATCCTGGAGAGTGACGAAGTTACATTTTTCGCACTAAATTACATAATTACATAATCTCCATCAGTAATCTGGATGCTGTCTGATTCTGTCACTCGCGATGACGGAGGCTGTTTTCTGGGGGAAAGTTCACTGAAGTCTCGGTTTGGAGGACTGACAGTCGCTGTGATTTATTTTCAACACAAACTCTTGGTGAGTTAAAGTTTTTTGCCAGTGACAGACGCTGTTTTTCAGGCAGAAATGTGACAAAGAGTCGTTCAGACAGGCAGGAGGACAGAGGCTTCTCCACATATATCTGCGTATTTTTTCCTCATATAAGTTGCCAAAGACAGTAACAGTTACTACAGTACTTCTGTTTGGTCCTGTAATGTTGCCTTGTGAGACATTTCTCTGTATTAAGTTGAGTGAAGGACCTGTGTGGTTGACCAACCGTAAGATCCTGGGATGGTGATGAGGACGTGTTTCCCTCATTCCCTTAGCATGCCTTGTTATGACCAGCCTCTTTGAGCACAGCCTGGTTTGAATTTTTTTCAGTCTGACGTGGTTTTTTGAAAAAGTTGCTCAAACATGACTGTTTAGCCTGTTTAGCCATTGTCCAACAGCTGTATCCAGCTGCTCCAGTAACCCGCCTTCTGATCTGATGGGGTCATGCTGTCGAGGTTCTTGTATTCTTGTTTTGGCTGGCGAGTGCGACATCCTATCGTGTTGTGTCCAGAGTGTATGGCATCCCACGGTCCACATGTCATCCACAGGGCTGCTGACAAAATAATACAAATAAAGAACAATCATCATTCTAGGGGATGGTGCATACCCCTGCATGTACCAAACAACTGCTCTTGTAACCCCCTACAGAAAGCCTGTGAAAGGTGTGGTCGCTGGAAGGTTTAACCCAACATGCAAAGGTCAGTAATCGAACAGGCCTTTGGCATCATGAAGACCAGATGGCGAGTGGTCTTCTTCAAGGCTCTCGAGGTGCACCCCGCATTTGCCGTCAAGGTGATTGCCTGTTGTGCCATTCTGCACAACCTCTGTATCAGGGATGGCGACATGCTAGAGCCTGTGGAAGAGGTGCTAGATGATGGAGGTGCACAGCCTCAGCAGGACCTGCACTGTGGAGAACAGCTGCGTGGGCGTATTGCCGCTGCGCTGTCTGCATCGGATTACGCTCCTCCCTCTCCAAACATGACTATTGTTAAAAAAAGTACAAAGTCAAGTTTCTTTGTTAGGTTATACTCTTGTAAATAGTTTCAAATGACATTGTAATGATTGTGATTTGTTAATTGATTATTATTGGTAAATTGTTAAATGTTTATATGCTAGAATTTGCTTTGTAAATATTGGTTTTTATCAGTTTTTGTTATAATCCATAAGGTAGTTAAGGTATTGTTGGTATGTTGATTCAGGGTGGTGCCCCATGTTAATTAATGAATCATAGTAACCTACAGTTTGTTAATCAACTATAATAATTTAATTGATAACATTTTGATTCCCAACATGGGGGTTTCAGGAGACTTCCAGAGGAGTGAAATGCGACGTGTCGCCAGAGGGAAAGAAAAAGCTAAAACTTCTGATTGTAAAGAGTTAATGGGAAGTTGTACAGGTGAGACCCCAAATATAGCAATAAAGGGGTCTGTCTTTATTTTTGACTTAAATTACAGGCAGAGACATGTCATCTATCACACTGCTCTGGAACATTAGGATATACAGTGAACCCTCGTTTATCGCGGGGGTTACGTTCCAAAAAGAACCCGCGATAGGCGAAATCCGTGAAGTAGAAACCTTTATTTTTTTACAGTTATTATACAATGAAATACTCCATAAAACATTGAAAGCAAGGAACAAAACCTTTTTACAGGCCCAAGCATTTGTTTAACAAATAAAAGTACTGTATAAACGTTTGTTGTTGTTTTTTTTGTTTGTTTTGTTACAAATAACTACTGTACTGTACTGTAATATAATATATTTATAAATAAATAAATAATAATTTTAATCATCAATACGAACTGAAGGGTTGATATTGCGGGATCAGCACCGCCCCACCGTGACGGATTGGAACGGGAGAAAATGAAAAATGATTATGAAAAAAAATACAAAGTACAGTAGGACAAATAGTGACTGACGTGTACAGTACAGTATTTCACTGCTCTTCTGACTGAGCCGCTGCATCCTGACTCCGCTCTGTGGCGTTTTTTTCTTCTAAAGCCTGCGGTGCAGGTGTGTTTTTTGGAGAGAAGAACATAGTTATCGGTAGTTGTTGTCGCTCTTTTTTCTTCAATTTGGCAAGCGGTTTTACGTACGTGTACATATTAAACCATAACGTCATTGACACACAGGTAGAGAAGACGCGGAGAGACTGTTTAGCCAATCAGAATGCAGAACACAATGCATGATGCAAATCCGTGAAGCAGCGAGACCGTGAAAAGTGAACCGCGTTATAGCGAGGGTTCACTGTATTTCAGATTTCAGTCTAGAGTTGCTGAATTGGACTCTGTGAAATACTTTGACCTGTATAAGCTGTTGCCTGGCACAAGGAGTAGTTGAGCGTATATAATGTACAGCCTTATCCAAAAATTGATCTGTCAGATTTATACTAAGCTTGCGCTCCCAAGAGTTTTTGGTTTTGAAAACTGAGAGATACCGAGATAAATTTTCGATATTAGCGTTTTCTGGAGGGATTTCAAGGTCAGGAGGTCATCCCATGGTTGATTAATAAGTAGGGAAAGATAACATGGAAAAAGAGAAGAAGCAGAATGTCTGATTTGAAAGTAGAGAAATAGATGGGATGTAGGTAAATTGAAATCTGAAGAAAGGCCTGAAAAAGTAGCAAAAGTGCCATTTTTAAAGGTCTCTGAAAACCTTAATGCCTCGATTTTGCCATAACTTGTAGGAGGTATTCATAAAAGATGGGGGGAATAGGTGATTATCAACTAAAGGCATCAAAGTAGACGCAGACAAAAACTTAAATTGGCACTTAAACTGAAACCAAATCTTTAGGGTAGAGAGTACCAAATGATTCTTTGTGAAATTAAAAGGATTGATAAGCAATGAAGACGTGAGTAAGTCAGCAGGTGAAGAGGATACACATGACTGTGTCTCAAGCTTACACCGTAACACCTGTGGAGATTGAAGCAATAATTGAAGTATGTCAATTTATGTATGTCAATAATATAGAATAAAGTTTGGTAAGGCAAGACCGCGATCAGAAGTAAATTTTTGCAATAAGGACTGACAGTCTGATCTAAAGATTTAAAAAAAATGTTTGGGCAAAAATTAAGGAATGCATTGAAACAGAAAAAGAAATCCAGGCAAGACATTCATTTTGATCACATTAATTCTACCTGTCAATGTCAGAGGGAGAGAGTTCCACCTCTTGAACTCTACCCCAACCTAGGTAAGTAGTGGAGAAAAATTGGCAGAAGAGAGAGAAGGTAAGGTGCGAGTCACATTGATCCCCAAATACTTACAAGGGAATTTATAGGAAAACATTCACTTTTAAGGAGATTAACTTTATAGCCTGAGAAAGAGCCAAATCTTTCTAGCATAGATAAAATTGGCGGAATAGTAGTCAGCGGATCTGATATATATCAAAGAAGGTCATCAGCATACACGGACGATTTTAATTCTATGCCAGAACGAGAGATACTGCGAATTTGGGAGAGAGATCTTAATGCAATTGAGAGGGGCTCTATGGCCAAGGCGAAAAGTAGGGGAGAGAGGGGACAGCCCTGCCTGGTGCCGGGTGACAACGTAAAATAACTAGATCAAAAGTTATTTGTGTGGACGCTGGCCTGAGGGGAAGTATATAAAAGTCAGATCAAAGAAATAAACTTGTTCCCCAGACCAAACCATTGTAGAACCTCAAAAAGATATTGCTATTCTACCCGATCGAATGCTTTCTCTGCATCAATCGAAATAACTACTTCCGGGGTTGAAGAGGAATGTCCAGAGAAAATTACATTCAAAAGGGTTCGGACATTAAAAAACAGCTGACACCCTTTGATGAAGCCATTCTGTTCCTCTGATATGATTATAGGAAGAACCTTTTCAAGATGAGTTGCAAATGTTTAACGTCAACTTTAAGAAGCGACAGAGGCCTATAAGAGGTACAAGATGTAGGGTCTTGACCCTTCTTTAAGAGAAGGGATATGGAGGCCTGGGTTAAAGTGGGAGGTAATGAACCACATTCTAGGGACTCATTATAAATAGAGTGGAGGAGAGGGGCTATTACATCAGAAATAATAATTAAATGATATTCGGAGGATGTCACTTTGGGGACCAAATAAATAATAATTGCGGGAGTAAGATTAGCACACATAAGAATAAAAAGAATATACCCTAGTTTGGGGATTATAAAATCTCCAAGGGTCTACAAACCCATTCTGGACTATAAAATCCAAAATTGATTTGGACATGGAAGACTGGGTGAGAGTGCAGGGATTAGAATGATCCAAGGTTGGGTTCATCACACAGTTCAGATCCCCAGCAAGAATTAAGAAATGGGTGTCTAAGAATGGAAGGGTACCAAACAGTCTATTTAGAAAATCTGGGTTGTCAAAATTTGAAGCATAAATGTTTACTAATTATGGCATAAATGGCCTGCTACAATCAAATATCTGCCGTTCCTATCAGCTATAATTTTAGTGGTGGTAAAGTGAACCCTTTTATTAACCAAAATAGCTACCCCTCTAGCTTTAGAGTCAAAAGTCAAGTGAAAAATATCATTGATCCAAGGGCTTTTAAGTCTGACTTGATCTCTATCATGCAAATGCGTTTCCTGTAAGAATATTACATCAGCATTGAAGCACTTCAAATGGGAGAGAACCTTTGATCGTTTAATGGGGCTGTTCAAGCCTTTAACATTCCAAAAATCTGAGCTCGTGTTTTATCAGGAATGGAGAAAGGTGTATGGAGATAAGGCCATAAAAAGATCACCAATACAAAGAAAGGAAGAGGAAAGAAAAAAAAATGTACATGAGTAATAATGCAGAGACATAACACAACAACCACCCACAATCCACCCCAACCCACCCCCTCCCGCACATCAAGTGAATGTACAGATTGAGCGAAAGAAAGAGGAGCTCAGTGCATCATAGGAAGTCCCCCAGAAGTCTAAACCTATAGCAGCATAGCTAACAGGTTGTGTAGGCCCTAAAAGGAAAGTTTTAAGTCTACTCTTGAACACAGCCTGCCTCCTGAACTGAAATGGGAGGATGGCTCCACAGGAGAGGAGCTTGATGGCTGAAGGCTCTGCCTCCCATTCTATTTTTGGAGACTTTAGGAACATCAAGTAATTCTGCATCCTGAGAGCCAGGGGTGCCGCTATGGATTTTGGGCCCCATGAAAATCATTTTTCACTGGGCCCCTTACTTAGTGTCATATTATTTTTTGTCAGTATTATAATTTTATTAGGGGCCTCTCTGGGCCCCTCTTAATCATGGGCCCCTAGAATCCTTCTCCTTTTCCCCCTTTTCGGCGCCCCAGCTGAGAGCGCAACATTCGAGTGAGGTAATAGGGAACTTTTAGGAGGATTTTACAAGAAAGCAGTGCAAAGAGGCTGATTTAGGAGAAATATGTTTTTTAATAAGACACGTACAGAAGCATTCTGGATCAGCTGGAGATTCTTTAAAGAGTTAATGGGGCAGCCCAATCCAGGTTTTTTTTAATCCTTGAAGTCTAGTTTACTGATTAGTGTCATCTGGCTTAATGGATGAGTATAATTGTGTATCATCTGCATAACCAGGGTTCCCACTCTTTCCTTGAAATTATTTTCCAGGACAGCGAAAATGTCCTGGAAAAGTCCTGGAAAGCAATTTCAGGGAGAGTGGGAACCCTGAAATAATTTTCCAGGAAAACTTAACCGTTTCCAGGACATTTGTCCTTTTTTCTAATTTTCCATATGTTTTCCATGACTGGAAAATGTTTGATACATTTTCCAGGTTTTCCAGGTTTTCAAGGATGCGTGGGAACCCTGATAACAATGAAACTGAATGGAGTGTTTTCTAATGCCATTCTCTAAAGGAAGCATGTATAAAGTGAATAGTATTGGTCTGAGCACAGTACCTTATGGAACTCTGTGAACTCAGTGACTTTGGTATGCAGTGAGGATTCACTGTTAACTGGTGAAAAAAATTAGATCGGTCTGATAAATAGGACTTGAACCAGGTGTCTTTACACATATTTTAGTATATGACCAGGTATATTATCTAGACTTAATTATATTCACTCTTTTTCTCACATCCGCTGTGGTTACTGACAGTGGCTGGTCCTCCTGAGGCAGAGTAGACTTCACAGCTGAGTCTTTGTTGAGAAGCTCAAAGTGAGCATAACATGTGTTCAGCTCATCTAGCTGTGTGGCCTCAGACATGATGCCTACTTTTCTAGTCTGTGAGATTTTGAATCGCCTGCCACATCTCTTTGACGCTGTGGGGGTTAATGTCCCTCTCCAGTCCAGTGGTGATTGCAAAAAAAAAAAAACAACCTGAGCCTGACCCCATGCCCCTGGTACCTACAAGACGTATCACCTACAGTCAATCTGAGAGCACATCTATGGGCAAAGCTATGACAGCTGCTTTATGAACGTATTCGTGATTCATGCCCTGATAGCATTTTTTTCCTGCTAGTTCCATACATTAGCCTTCTTGCGCACAACGTGCAGAAGCATGCACCTGATTGACGGAGCTTTTGGCACCAGCTCCCAAAGAGCTTTCCATCGCTACCCACCTCTTCTATTCAAGCCCTGCACCATTTGTTGCGGTCCACTCTGACACTACGGTGCACATTGCGAGTATGGAAAACACAGACTCAACAGCACGTGGAGCGACTGCTCTCTGTATCAATCTGTTTGGCCAAGGCCCGCTCCCACCGTATTTCTGATTGGCTAGTAGACCTATTGTAGTGTGATTGAGTGAAAGTCTGTGAGAGCCAGAGAACTGTATGTTAGATCTCTGGGCAAACCCGATTTCTTTTCTTCTTTTTTTTTTTCGGAGTCATGCCAGTACGCCGGAGAGCCGGCACGGTGCCAGAATGCAATCAGCCCTGCCAGTCTCTGCTGATGTCTCCTCTTGCCTCTTTGATGCCAGCTTTCAGTCTTGCTCTGGCAGTGATGTATGCTTCCTTGTCACCTGACCAGAAAAGAGCCTTCTCCTCTTCATTCATCCAGGCCTTCAGGTTGGGGACTGATCTGTCTTTGTGATCACCACATCAACAACTTTGCTGGTATATGATGTTGCTGAAAATGTATATTCTTCAAGACGGATGATGTCATCCTGAATTGCAGACTCTCTGAATATTTGCCAGTCTGTGCACCCAAAACAGTACTATAGGTCTGCTGTAGCTTCATCTGTCCACACTGTCCACAGTTTTAACTGATGGTTTGACCTTTATCAGCTGAGAGCATGTAGGCAGAAGAAGGAAAGCAATTCCGCTTCCTCTGGTGGGAATCTGGACAAGCTGGTGGAATTTAGGTAAAACAGTTCTGAGAGTTGTTTGATTAAATTCACCAGCTTCTATGAAAATTCCGGTATCTGGTTGTTTAGTCATGTTCCTGTTGATAACATCTTACAATTCCTGCAGTGCATTTTTTGAGTTTGCATCTGGAGGAATGTACACAGCAACAATAAAAACCCTGGTGAATTATCTGGCTAGATAATATGGTCAACATCATAGCATCAGAATTTCAATATCTGGTGAATATCCACTTCAATCCACTTTAACTGTGTTTTGGAACCAAGCATTATTTATGTAGACACAGAGCCTCCCTCCTCTCCTCTTACCCGAGTCCGCTGTCCTGATAGCTCTGAACAAGGTCTGCCCATCCAGTGCAACAACTTGATACAGGATGTTAGGTGTTAACCACGTCTCTGTGAAGATATGCGCACAGCAGTCTCTGACTTCCCATTGCTGAGTAAGCCTCAGATGCACCTTATCCACTTTATTCTCCTGCAACTGGACATTAGCCAGAAGAAGGTTTGGTAGAAAAATAGCTCTTGGTTCAAGTTGAGTTAGCTTAGCTGTGATGCTGCCTCTCTTCCCTCGCTTACTGGGGTGGTCACAGTGAAGACATTTTGTCATGCTGATCTGGCTGGCTGCATGGCAGATGCTGCTGGTGGAGGTCCTCTCGAGGTCTGCTGCACTCTGTCCAAACCCCACATAACCTGTTCCGATGTCAATAGTGCATCTCTATTGTAGGTAAATTGTACTTCAGAAAAAGGGGACATGAAGGCAGAAAAATAGAAAAATATATCACAAATGTAGCGAGGATTGAAGGAGCTACTGGTAGCAGCATCTGCATGCTCTGCCATCATCATAATGACCAGTAGGACAGCCAAGAACAGGCACTAGGTCATGGATGTGGGTCCCAAAGATCTCCCTCCCTCTTTAACAGTGGACTGCCAGGGCCACGAAAATCTGTCAGCATGGAGCTTACATTAAAACCTGTATACAGCATCGGAGATGGAGCCCCATTTATTCCATGCTGCTAAGTGGCGCATGAAGCAAAAAAAGCTCGACTTCCAGGATATAAAATTTACCAAATCTTCTGTGTTGTGGAGTGCGCATAACAGACTTCTGCTAGCTGAGCCGACTAACTTCGGGATTAGCGCCCTGCTAATTTGAATAGATATGCGGCTCTTCTAGACTCCTTGCCTCTCCCTTCAAACTCCTCATCTCCACACTAACAGTGACATAAAGTTGAAAGAGAAATTCAGTGACACTGAGAAAATACAGACATTTAAAAATTACATCAAAATCCCCCAAAATATCAAAACAAAATGAAATACTTTTTAATGTCTGCATTTCTCTTTTTCATTGTAAAATTTTTCAGTGCCAAATACAACTTTTTCAAATACAAATGTTTCAATGCCAATATACAGAGCTCCTAACGGTCATGGCAATAATTGTTTTTGGACTACTTTGCGTTACTGTTAGGGTTGAGGTTGTAATGGAGGACCCAAATGCAGATCAAACTCAGGAGGCAGGAAATGGGGGAAACAAAAGGCCAGCTTTATTTAAAACAAAGCTGAGAAATACAAAAACCATCAAAAAAATAGAAAACCGAGGACTAAACAAAGTAGCAAATAAGGCTTAAGCAAAGTACAACCAAAATGCAAGTTTCAAATCAAACATAGAAAAACCAAAAGTCTAAATCCAAAAACATACCATCAGGAGACAGGAGACACGGGAGGAAACACAGGGAAGCTCGAGGGGGACATCGCACGAACACACACAACGAGCTGACAAGGAGTGCATGGGGAATAAAGGCTTAAATATACACAACACACTGATGAGGGGACAAGGAACAGGTGAGGAGAGAGAGGAGGGAAGAGGACAGGTGAGATAACGAGGGGGAAGCACAGAGGAGAAATAACACTGGCCGACAGAGGGAGACAAACATGCAACAAAGGGAAAACAGAGGGAAGAGCACAGGAGGCACTGAAAGGACACAAGCTAATAGGTTTCACTCTAGTCTGTAACCCCTTTCACACTGGCGTTTGGGTGCGGCTTCTGTGCGCCAATTCTCCGCATCCGTCCCAGTGTGAATCTCTCCTATGCGGCGAGGGGTGAAATTTCGCTCCGGCGCTGATCCGCCTCTGGGGGTAGTGTCAGGGCCGCATTATTGGCGAGCCGAACCAGTGTGAACAGATAAGCCGGCGGCGCGTATCGAGGGCGTGTCGATCGGACAGTCCGTTAACTACACAGGTCCTTCACTCAACTTAATACAGAGAAATGTCCCACAAAGCAACGTTACAGGGCCAAACAACAGTAACGTAGTAGCCTAACTGTAACTGTCTTTGGCAACTTATATGAGGAAAAAAATAGCGCACATATAAGCGGAGAAGCCTCTGTCCTCCTGTCTGTCCTCCCGTCTGTCTGACCGACACATTTTTGCCAGAAAAACAGCGTCTGTTACCGGCAAAAAACTTAAACTCACGAGTGTTTGTTATGAAAATAAATCACCGCGACGGTCAGCCCTCCCGACTCGAGACTTCGGTGAACTTTCCCCTGGAAGACAGCCTCCGTCCTCGCGAGTCAGACAGCGTCCAGTCTACTGATGGCGATTATTTAATTATGTAATTTAGCGCGACATCACTTTCCAGGATGTTTGGTGGGTCAGGATCTCAATCACGACACAGCATAACAGCATCCATATGATTATAAACTATCCGCGGGTTTAGATTGACAGGGGGGACACCGGGGAAACACCTTGAAAACACACCTACGTCATCGTCATGACGTGTACCGTCACGCCTCTTTAGGAGCCGCAGCGCCGGATTTCTGTGTGAATTCACATCGGTTCGTCTTTAATGCGGAGCTGCTTCGCTCTGTGTGAATCGCTATCGGCGGAGAATTAGCAAACCGCCGCTGCGGAGATAATGCGCCTTCTCCTGTGTGAAAGGGGCTAGTGTTTAATTCCACTGGCTCCACTTCGTTTGGTATCTGCTCTGTCCCAGCTCCAGAGCACGACATAGCAATTCAGCCGAATTCAGCACAGAGGAGACAGGAAGTCACACACAGAGACAACGGAACAAAATAACATCCAGTCAAAATAAAACACTCTGTGTTGATGCCAGCACAAAAGTCAAGACAAGTACAAGTTTCTTCAAATCCTTTGGTTGGGAACACTCCTCTGTCGAGCAGTGCTGCGCCATGCTAGACTCAATACGCAGCCAGTGGGGGTTGCCGGATGATGGAGCAAAACCGTACCAGCACTGGAACACAAAGCACATGCATCCAGTGGTATCTTACTCTAAGAGTAAGCTGACCTGTACACTACCTAACGAGCCCAGAGACACTCTAACAGTGTAGAGCAGTTGTGACAGATGAGTGACCTGACAGAAGACCAGGGTAAAGGCAAAATAGGCCATTGTGTTTGATCCATCCAACACTTGTAAGGAACGGAAGGGAAAAAAAGTATTGAGAGGAAACACAAGGTAATGTGAGGGAACACAAAACATATTGCGAGGTAACACATAAGTATTCCTAAAAAAATCTCACTAATGACCCTTAAGGGGCTCTGTACCAATGCTTTGTTAGTTCAGGTTTTGTTTTCAATGACAAATTTTACTTTTGATGCCATATGTCATTGTCACCATTTTGGCTCCTGGCAGAATAGATAGATGGTGGAGAGCAGAGCAGGCTGTATGGGATTTTATAAGCTCGAAATTTCTGGGGGGGGGGGGACACATTTCAGAAAGCTCCTGGGGCCTGGACATTTACCTGAGCAATTGTTCTGATTATGTATGTACAGTTGACACAACGTGCTACCACATTTTTAAAACTTTTAATTGCAAAAGCAGTGTCCTCATAAATTAAAAAGGAACATAGGCTTTCTTTAAGTAATTACATCAAGCACTTACTTTTCTTTGCAACAAAAGCTGTGATATAGCCAAAAAGTAAACACATATTTGAAACAAATATATTCTACAACACATCATGTCAGCCATTTGGTATAATTTGTTCAGTTATGACATGTCTTACCAAACTACATCACAGCCTTTCCTATGAAGCATACCACAGAAGAGAGCAAAAAGATTACAAATGTTAAAAGATTATCTGAACTTGCCACTGTATTTGATGCCCCACAGCACTTAGTTACACTGGATAAACGCTTGGAACATTTTGATAACTTGAATTACTTGCATTACTAGAGCCTACTGTTGTAGCGTAGGGTTGAAAAAAGAGAGGCTCAGGTTCAGAGATTAACGTTGGGCGCCAGACAGGTGTGCCAGAACCTGTCGTTAGGTTCGATAAATATTAAATAAGTTACCCTGAGAACTATCTCTAACGCAAAATTCACAATTCCGTTAGCTCAACCAAACCCTTACTACAAAAGAATAAAGAATACAACACCACACAAAATATTAGTCAACTAAAGATTTGAAAATACAAATGAATCTTTTATCAATAGCAAGTAAAACAAACAACCAAGGAGGGACAACCAGTTAATCTAACAGTAAATTAACACTTTTCCACAACCAAGAACAAAATCAAGATTTAGCATTTCAAAGTCCATTAGATGAATCAAAAAAGAAACAAAAGCGCATTCACCATGAAAAAAAATGTCCAAGTGAATGGGTGTACCTTCAGTCCAAGTTCATTAGTCCCAGCACTGAGTGAATGTGAGAAGGTGAGGGTGTGTGTGTGAGGTGTAAAGTGTGTGTGTGTGTGGGGGGGGAATGAAAAAAATCCAGTTCTCTTTGAATGTAAGAGATGTTTGCAGGTGGATGGGGGCCGGTAGGGAAGATGGAGAGGAGTGGGCAGGATTTCACTGGAAGTTTGACAATAGGGGCGAAAGGGGTTTGGAAAAGCCTGGAGAGCCGAAAGGCTTAGACCACTTATCTGCCGTATGATCTTCTTGATGGAGTCACTTCAGGCCTCCAAGTGCCGCAAACCACGTTGCCGCTGTCTGATTATCACACTCCTGGGGTAGCCGTTGTTTTCCATCACTTTCACCTTTTTTTTGGGTCAGATTATTTAGGTTCCTTCATACTCTCACTCTTCCTTTCCTCCTCCATGCAGCCTTTGTCAGATTTGTCAGATTCTCTTCCCATCCCCCCACTCAGGTGCATTTGATTACTCAAGTGACGTTCAAGCACCTCCCCTTACCTCTGAGGAGGGCCTGCAGTAAGTGACCTTTCTGCCACACTCTCCCCCCTTGACAGGACCGTGCCTACTGGTCGCTCAGTGATGGATTTAGGCTCAGACTTCAAACTAAAACCCTAAAAAATCCTCTTCTTCTGAGCTTTCCTGTAGCAGGTCCACTATTTTTTTTCTTTCCATGTACTCAAAATCCTCTGCACTGGGGTAGAAAGGTTTAAGGTTGCAGACATGCACAGTTCTTGCATCCAAACCTGTGTCCTCCAGAACAACTTGGTAATTCAGAGGTCCAAGTTGTTGCACTACACGGTAAGGACCTCTCCACTTTTTTGCTAGTTTAGCTGTGAATTTCTCCTTAGCTTTAGAGAGAGGAAAATTTCTTACCCACACTCTCTGTTTGGGTTTGTAACCAACGTTGCGGCGATTTTTATTGTAATTCCTCAGTTGCCTTTTTTTTGCTTTTTTTATGTTTTCCTCCACTTCTGTTTTGAGTTGTGTGAGGTGATGCACAACATCATATGCAGGCTCGTCAGGGGATAAAATCCTGCCTTTCAGAACTTTATCCATCGGACTATTCAGCTTCCTGCCAATTTGTAGTTCAGCAGGCGTTACACCTGTAGTTTCCTGAACTGCGGAGTTAATGGCAAATCTGAATTCCGGAAGGTATTGATCCCATTTACCATGATTGTCATCCAAATATGAGGCTATCATACTTTTTAGAGTGCGATTCACTCTCTCCGTCATATTGGTCTGTGGATGATATGCTGTGGTGAGCTTGGGAATCACAGTCCACTGGTTACAGAGTTCACGAAAGATAGAAGACACAAATTGAGGTCCTCTGTCAGACAAGATGTAGTCAGGTATTCCCCATCTTGTAAAAATATCCTTCCTCAGAAATCGGGCTATGGTCGTGGCTGTAGCTGTTCGCAGAGGGGTAAATTCCACCTAATGAGTGAAATAATCCACAATCACAAGCAAGTAGTCATTCCTTTCTGAACTTCTAGGTAAGGGTCCCATGAGGTCAATGCCAAGCATTTCATTAGGGCCATTGGCAGAGGTTTGTTGCAACTTTCCAGCGGGTTTTTGGTTACCTGCTTTTAGACTTTGACAAATAACACATTGCTTGATAAAGTGTTTTACATCCGTCCACATTCCAGGCCAATATGCCACTTCATATAACCTTTTATAGGTTTTGAAGATTCCAGCATGTCCTCTCAAAGGATTTTCATGATAGTTCAGGAGCATTGGTTGAACCAGACTACGGGGAATGTAGAGCCGATAGTGGAACTGGTTTTCTGATTTTTTTTGTTTTGTGATACAACTTATCCTCCCGGATTACAAAACCCTGATTCACTTTGCCATCTCCTTCAGCGAGCTGTTTGATCAGTTGTTCTGTGTTAATGTCCTTATGTTGCTCTTCGCGAATGGTTTTTAGGGATATTGGAATAGTCACATCACCATTTGGAGAGTATAGACAAAAGCCAACTTTAGAGGGAATTCTTGAGAGGGCATCAGGAGCATCGTTCAATTTTCCTTTCCTGTACTCCACAATAAAGTCAAAACGTTGCAACCTCAGTGACCATCTGATCAAGCGACTCGTGGTTTTTGTGGATGAAAGGACCCACTTTAGAATAGCGTGATCGGTAATGACAGTGAATAGCTTAGGTTCAAGATAGTGCTGCCATTTTTCTAGTGCCCAGATGACTGCAAGGCACTCTTTCTCTGTGACAGAGTAATTCCTTTCAGCTTGGTTTAGTGTTCGACTTGCATAAGCAAGAACTTCCTCATTTCCATTGTCCGTTCGCTGGGTAAGTACAGCTCCAAGACCAATATCACTTGCGTCAGTATAGACTAAGAATGGATGGTCTGGATTAGGATGACCCAGGACAGGTGGCGAAATCAAGCTTGACTTGAGTTTGTCAAAGGAATACTGGCATGCTTGACTCCAGATGAAAGGTTTTCCTTTCTTCTTTAGGTCATTCAAGGGCTGAGCAACTTTTGAAAAGTCTGGCACAAATTTGTGATACCAGCCTGCCAGCCCCAAGAATCTCTGAACTTCCTTGAGATTTGTTAGCACCGGATAGGACCGAATTGCCTCCACCTTGTCAGGATCAGCACTGACACCTTTACCAGAGACAATGTGTCCAAGAAATCTAATTTCTTCCAGACAGAACCTAGATTTCTTGAGATTAACAGTCAGATTGACTTTGCAGAGACGATCGATTACAGTCTGTAACCGCTCAAGATGTTGAGTCACAGATGATGAGTACACAATGATATCATCTAGATAAACTAGGCAGATATTTCCGCGGAGCCCTTCCAAGACTTTCTCCATTAGTCTTTGGAAAGTGGCGGGCGCATTTTTAAGTCCAAGGGGCATAACATTGAAGTGATATAATCCAAGGTGAGTAATGAATGCAGTTTTTGCTTTGCTTTCTGGATCCATGGGTACTTGCCAGTATCCACTGTTTAAATCAATGGTAGAGAAAATCGTGGCTCCAGAAAGTGACTCAAGGATTTCATTGATGTTCGGAAGAGGATAGGCATCGGTTTCAGTGACAGCATTGACTTTGCGGAAATCAACACAGAATCTATGACCGCCATCCTTCTTCGGAGGTAAAACAACAGGAGATGCCCATCCTGAGTGGGAGGGTTCAATGACTCCAGTAGCCAGCATTTCTCCTAGTTGTTCTTCCACGATAGCTTGCTTGACAGGAGAGAGTCTATAAGGTCTTTGCTTGATAGGCACACAGGCATTAGTGTAGATGGAGTGCTGCGAAACATCAGTTTTACCAGGCTGGTTAGTACAGACCTGTGGGCTAGACTCAAGGAGATTTCTTAACAGTTTCTTGTCGCTGTCCTGTAAATGAGCATCCTTCACAGCAACATCGATGTAATCTTTCACATCCATTCGAACAGGCTCCAAAGAGAGAATGGGAGGTGGAACAGAACTTATCAGTGAAAGATTCAGGGCTGAGTTGTTGGTGGTCATTTGAGTGTTTTTTTTTTCATGTTCTCTTCTCTGTGAGTAGTGTGCACTACCAAGTTGGAATGGATGAGTAGCTGAGGGCATCGACTTAAAGCTATACTCTTTATCAGCCACATCGATGATCATTCCGACACTGGAAATGAAGTTTAGGCCAAGAACAACGCTGTAGGCCAGAGCTTTTGGTCCCAATACAGCTACAGGTAAAGTGGACACATGCCCATGGAGAGCCATGGTGAGGGTTCCCCATCCAATTGGAGTAGCTGCTTCACCATTAGCCAGATACAGTGGACCTTCTGTCCATGGCTGAAGGATATCTTTGGAAACCTTAAGTTCCAACCAAAGATACTCATGAATGAGAGTATAACTGGCTCCAGTGTCAACTATTGCTTTTCCACACCATGCACTTATGGAAATAGGCACAATAAGTTGTAGGGGACTAGAGGAGGAATCAGGTGGAGTGCAAGACATCTCTGTAGTTGATCCACTCTTCAGTGCTTGCTGAGGTGGCTGCTTTCCAGATTTTCTTGTTTTTACAAGTGAAACAAAACCATTACCAGACAGACCTTTTGTTTTGTGTACGCGTGACAAGTATTTAGGTACTGTATCTGCAACTTGGGAGAATTGCTGGAAGTGTCTGGTGAGCTGTAATGTGGACAAGAACCAGGAAGGTGGTTACCTTTGCATCTCCAGCATAAGACAGGTGGTCTGTTTTTTTCAACAGGTGGCCCAGGGTGCATGGTTTTAGAAAAAGGAGGAATATTTTTAGCATACATCCTTGCATTGTACTCAAGCTGCTGTTCATGATCTTTTTCAAGTTGATGACCAAGGCGCACCAGGTCTTCCACAGTGTCAACACGACCCCTGAGTTGACTAGCCAGAAAAGGTTTGATGTTTTTCAGAATCATCTTAACAATGCTAGCCTCTGTGAGAGAGGGTTTCCATCTTTTACAAAGAGCTCTATATGTGAAGGCAAAGTCTCTGATGGTTTCATTTTCTTGCTGTTTCTTGGTTCGAACACGCTCTGCTAACTCATCCTCATAATCTTCTGCAAGAAAAGCTGCCAAAAAAACTGTCTCAAATTGACTCCAAGTAGCTACCTTAGATCGGGCAATTTCCCACCAGTCGCGGGCTGTTCCCCGGAAAACAGATCTGAAAGTGGCAAGAATATCAGCATCTGATAAAGGATGAAGAGCAAGAAAGTCATGACACTTTGACAGATAACTGAGAGGATCAGGATCATCATGAATACCCCCATATGTAGGAAAGGTTAACTTAATGTGATCACTCTTTGTACCCGCTGAGTTAGGGGTTGCAAGTGAAGATTTCTCCCCTGAATATGGACTAGAACTTGGATAAGTAGAGGTAGATTTAGCTTCTACTATGAAAGATTCAAGTCGTCTGTCCAGAAAGGTGATTTTCTGTTCAAGGTTTTGCATTTGTTCTTTCCTCTCCGTCTCTTCTTTTCCAAGATGTGTGGCCAGTTTTGTTATTGCAGAGCTATTTTCCTTAACTGTGTCCCCCAGGTGGCAGATACTTTCCTGGGCCGTGGTGTGAAAGCATTTCAGTTCCTTTTGAAGTTCCACTTGAAGTTGCTCGATCATGAAGCGAATTTCTGCAAAAAGAGGTGGTTCAGAATGTTTTAGCTCTTCTTCCACCACCATTTTGATTCCCTTCATGAGTTTATCCATTTCTGTTTCCATACTTTCCTTATGAGAGATGATCTTTGACAGAAGGACAAGATGATTGTCACTGGTTTTATCCATAAGATTTTGAAAGTTTTTAGTGGAAGACGTTTGAACTTCTTCAACACACTCCGTCAGATGTTTTATTGCAATACTTTGTGTTTCCATTCCTTTATGGATCCTGATCCAACCCTCCTGGGTTTTTGCTGCAATTTGATTTAAGTCCTGTGCGGGAGTAGGGATGGTTCCTGGAAGATCGCATTGAGACGGAGACAGTGAATATGGGGAAGAGGCTGAAAGCATGAAAGGGCCTCCTCCTGGATCAGTCAAGGGTGGCACAGCTTCTGTTTCCCAAGTAAGTGACTGGTTTAGCGAATGGGCAGGTTCAAAGTGTGAAGGAAATTGGGCGTGGTCATGAGTTTCAGATGTCTTTACTGAAGGTGGTCGTGGTGTCTGGAAATATGTCTGTAAATGTGCACTAAATGCCCTGTCTGTACCATAAGTACTTACAGGAGTCTGCACATCAGGAGCTTCTATATCAAGTTCAACTAAGGGTAACCCAGGCATGAACTGTTGATTAGTCTTTTTTTTTTCAAGAAATTATCACATTCAATTTGAAATTGTCACCAAAATCAAAACGTGCCACAAAAACAGTTCAATGCAGTATTCAATCAAAATTCAATATTCAAAGCAGTCAGGTGTATTTAAACCTAAATTAACGATAATGGATTAATAATAAAAAAAATAAATGAAATTAAACTGAAATGAAACTATAAATGAATGAAATGAAATGAAACTATAAATGAAATAGTCACATAGTTAGGATTGAAAAAATTCACTCAACACATTTCAAGGTTCAAGGCACCATGTTGGGTGCCATTTCTGTAGCGTAGGGTTGAAAAAAGAGAGGCTCAGGTTCAGAGATTAACGTTGGGCGCCAGACAGGTGTGCCAGAACCTGTCGTTAGGTTCGATAAATATTAAATAAGTAACCCTGAGAACTATCTCTAACGCAAAATTCACAATACCGCTAGCTCAACCAAACCCTTACTACAAAAGAATAAAGAATACAACACCACACAAAATATTAGTCAACTAAAGATTTGAAAATACAAATGAATCTTTTATCAATAGCAAGTAAAACAAACAACCAAGGAGGGACAACCAATTAATCTAACAGTAAATTAACACTTTTCCACAACCAAGAACAAAATCAAGATTTAGCATTTCAAAGTCCATTAGATGAATCAAAAAAGAAACAAAAGCGCATTCACCATGAAAAAAATGTCCAAGTGAATGGGTGTACCTTCAGTCCAAGTTCATTAGTCCCAGCGCTGAGTGAATGTGAGAAGGTGAGGGTGTGTGTGTGAGGTGTAAAGTGTGTGTGTGTGGGGGGGGGAATGAAAAAAATCCAGTTCTCTTTGAATGTAAGAGATGTTTGCAGGTGGATGGGGGCCGGTAGGGAAGATGGAGAGGAGTGGGCAGGATTTCACTGGAAGTTTGACAATAGGGGCGAAAGGGGTTTGGAAAAGCCTGGAGAGCCGAAAGGCTTAGACCACTTATCTGCCGTATGATCTTCTTGATGGAGTCACTTCAGGCCTCCAAGTGCCGCGAACCACGTTGCCGCTGTCTGATTATCACACTCCTGGGGTAGCCGTTGTTTTCCATCACTTTCACCTTTTTTTTGGGTCAGATTATTTAGGTTCCTTCATACTCTCACTCTTCCTTTCCTCCTCCATGCAGCCTTTGTCAGATTTGTCAGATTCTCTTCCCATCCCCCCACTCAGGTGCATTTGATTACTCAAGTGACTTTCAAGCCCCTCCCCTTACCTCTGAGGAAGGCCTGCAGCGAGTGACCTTTCTGCCACACTGATGTCAACAGAACAAAATGACAGCTGAAATCACTGGCTGGATGGATGATCCATAAAAAGAAACACAGGGTCGTTGAGCACACGGTTAATATGTTTATTTTACATTTTTAACCGTTCGCCTTGTTGTTTTATGTTTACTGGTTAATCTTCTCAATATGACCCTTTGACCCTTTGGATTTTCTGCTGGCGAACTGCAGAGCCCAGTGGATAAATTTAATCAGTGCCTCCGCAGGTTGTAGTCCTTTGCAACAGAGGTGTACACAGATTGGCTTGCCCACAACAGTTTTAATCTACACATACACCGATCAGCCGCAACATTAAAACCACTGACAGGTGACATAAATTACATTGATCATCCCATCACAATGCAATCTTCTGCTGGTAAAGCTTGGGTGCTGGCATTCATGTGAATGCCACTTGACACCCATCCTGTTGTGGACCAAGTACATCCCCTCATCACAACAACACTACCCGATGGCAGTAGCCCCCCAGCAGGACAGTGTGCCCTGACACACCGCAAACACTGCTTAGGAACAGCTCAAAGAACACAGTAAAGGGACCAAGGTGTTGACCGGGCCTCCAAATTCCCCAGATCCCAATCTGATAGAGAATCTGTAAGATGTGCTGGAGCAGGACTGATCCATGGAGGCCCCACCCCCCAACATACAGGACCCAGAGGATCCACTAAAAAGCGTCCTAGTGAGAGAAAGACACCACAGGACACTCTCAGAGGTCTTAAGTTCATGACTTGACAGGTCAGAGCTGTTTTGGCTATAGGCTACTAGGCGAACCTTCACAATATTAGGCAGGTGGTCATAATGTTATGCCTGATCAGTTTATTTCTCAATCCAGTCGCTGCTGTATTTATGATTTTTGACATTAACTTTTCCTACAGTAACCCTTTTCACACAGAGACACCGCATTATCGGCGGTTTGCCAATTCTCCACCGTTGTTTGTTCACACAAAGCCAAGCAACTCCGGCGTTATGACGAACCACTGTATAATTCATACAGAAAGCCGGCGCTGCAGCTTCTAAAGAGGCGTGGCAGTACAAGTCATGATGATGATGTCTGTGTGTTTTTTTAAAGGTGTTTCCCCAGGTGTCCTCCTGTTAATCTAAACATGTACCCTCTAACGGTTTAAAATCATATGGATGCTGTTATGTGATTGAGATCCTGATCCACTAAACAACCTGGAACGTGAAAGAGTGACGTTTTTCGCTCTAAATTACATAATTACATCATCGCCATCAGTAAACTGGATGCTGTCTGACTCTCTTACTCACTGGGAGGGAGGCTTTTTTCTGGGGGAAAATTTACTGAAGACTTGGTCTGGAGGGCTGACTGTCGCAGTGATTTTATTTCAACACAAACACTTGGTGAGTTTTTTGCTGGTGACAAACGCTGTTTTTCGGGCAGAAATGTGACGAAGAGTCAGTAGGACAGGCAGGAGGACAGACACTTCTCCACGTACAACTGTGGTATTTTTGTCCTCATAGAAGTTGCCAAAGACAGTTACAGTTACTACGTTACTTTAGTTTGGTCATGTGACGTTGCTTTGTGGGGCATTTCTCTTTTAGTTGAGTGAAGGACCTGTGTAGTTATCAGACTGTCAGACCGACACACCCTGCTCCGCGCCGCCGGCTTATCCATTCACACAGGTTCGGATCGTCAATACTGCGCTTCTGATACTACCCCCGGAGGCGTTTTAGCGCCAGAGCGAAATTTCACCCCTCGCAGCATCTGAGACTTTCACATAGAGTGTGTGGAGAATTGGTGCCCCGCACTCAAAGGGCAGTGTGAATGGGGCTAGTGTCTAGTAACATTGGGCCATATTAGTTTTCTGGATCATCTTGCTAGCTACCTACAGGCCTGTGACATTAAACCCATGTGCAACCAATTCTTTCAGCTCTATACATTTTATTATAAACATAGCTGATCAGCAGGCTGGTCTGATGTCCTGTGGGCAGGCAGTCTAATAGGCTTGTCCTATACATTCAAGAGGGACTTAAAGTTATTCTTGGGGACTTTAAAATTGACTTCAAAAGTAGTCACTCAGATGGGAACAAGACAAAGTGTATTCAATGTATTGAGAGTTGTAATCTTCAAATGGTACAAATAAACACAAGATTCTGAAGAAACAAATGTGGCAGTAGAATTGAACATATTATGGAACTTATAAAAGCTCTAATGCTAAATCATTACTGTTATCTTGAACAGATCGTTATATTGTGTGCATTACTGAATACACCAAAGTGCTAAACAGACCCCCTAGAGTGACAATAAGACAGAGTTGTTTCTTGAAGATGAGTTAGTCTCATAGTTGTTTTGTTTAAACAGTTAGTTTAAACAGTTAATAAACAGTTTTGTTTCTCAAAACTGTTTTGGATGTTGTTGACCATCATGCTCTTAGGAGGAAAAGTACAATCAAAGCCAAATGCTCTCCCTAAATTAACAGCCAATATCTCAGAGGGATAAGGAAAGAGTTCTTGCTTCCAGGTCAGGATTACATTCTGGTTTTGCTGTGTCTCCCAGCACAGTCTCAAGAGCATGGAGGATATACCAGGAGACCGGTTGTTACAAGAAGAAAGCTGGACAGGGCCATAGAAGGGCATCAACCCAGCAGCAGGACCAGTATCTGCTCCTTTGCTCAAGGAGGAACAGGAGGAGTCCTGCCAGAGCCCTACAAAATGACCTCAGCCGGCTACTGGTGTGCATGTGTGTGACCAAACTGTCAGAAACAGACCCTATTAGGGTGGCATGAGCACCTGACGTCCTCTAGTGGGACCTGTGCTCATAGCCCAGCTTGATTGGCATTCACGAGAGAATACCAGATTTGTCAGGTCCTTCATTGGTGCATTGTTCTCTTCACAGATAAGAGCAGGTTCACACTGAGCACATGTGGTGTGGTGAACATTATGTTACTTGTAACATCATCTACCATGAGTTAGGTGGGGGGTCAGTGACAGTCTGGGGAGGCATATCCTTGGATGGTTGCACAGACTTTCATGCCATAGCGATTGTCAGACCTAATGCTGGTGCAGTGGGCCATGGGTTCCTGGCTTCATGTGGTCAGAGTGTATAGGCAGTTCTTGGGTGACAAAGGGATTGATGCCATTGACTGGCTGTCATTTTGTTCTCAACAAATTATACAATGTACATCAGCAAACATTTTCAACTTGAATACTTCATTCATATGATCTGATCTATGATTAAAGTGTTCCCTTAATTTTTTTGAGCCTGTCAAAGTTAATGCGAATAAAAATTGAGCAACCACAAGAGTCCGTCGAGTCTCAAATACCACTTGTTGGCCAAGCACACAGCTGATGCAGAATGCCCTCCTTCCCCTTATAGGCAGACCACACTGTACAGTTTGCAACGGAGATGCCTGGACAGTTCTACATGCGACAAACTTTCAACAGCGATAGCTAAATGGTTGACTACAGCTTGCAAGGCCAATTAACACTGTTTAGTTAACCTTTACAAGTGTAAAGTTGGGCACTACATTGTGTTGGTATTACTAAGGAATGTGACATTCAGGCCAATATGCCCATCTGTTGGTGCTTGTTGGGCTTGAGTTTGCCATGATATGCTTTCAGCATATTTTTTTGAGCATGCAGTACCTTTGAGGTTATTCTGGAGAATATTCTGGACTGTCTTTGTCATTGTTTTGGATTGTTGCAATAATGATAACCATATATTTGCATAAAGCAAGCATATTTGTCCACTCCCATGTTGATAACCTTTTGTTATTTAAAAAATTATGTATAATATAATTATAATAATTATTATATTAAACTATTACTTAAAATAATGCTAAATGTGTATTTTAAGCACAATCTATACATAAAATATTAAGTAAATGACTATCAACCTACCCGTGATTGTCTGTCTTCGGCTCCTGATTCATACTTTCAGCTTGAATGAACATGAAAGTGTAATTTTCAGTTTTTTTGTGCTTAATCTATTCACAGTCATAAAATGAATTACATAAAAATAAAATATCTATTTTCTGTATTATAGTTAATTTCAGTAATAAAAAACACATTTTGTGTTTGTCTCTATGTTCTGGTCAATTCTGTTACCTCTGTTATAAAACTGCAAAAAAATCTCCAAAGCCTTCAGTGATGTCACTTCCTCTTGCTGGAAACTTGGGAAAGCAGTGAGGTCTGTCATGTTTCTTCTCTCGTTATTTTGTATAAAATGTTCATGATACACCAACAGTAGATTAACCAATTGTCAAATCTGTTGCTGTGATATTACAGTGAATCTCTCATTTAATTAAAAAAAACAAAACAATGAAATGATGAAAATCCATAAAATTCTGTTTTTAGACATTATATATGCTAGCTAGTTTGAGTTTAGCACATGGAGTTAAGGCACAAAATGGTGGAAAACGTCAACTCTGTTACAGTCAATTCTGTTGCAGTCAACTCTGTTAATGGTTTAAAGAGTTTAACAATAACAGATCTGACAATGAGTTACAGAGCTAAATGTTCTCACATTTAAGCATTTTGCATTATTTTACATTTACTATGGATTTTGGGTCATTTTACTGTAAAAGGTACATTTATTGTGAACATTACAGGTTAAGGAAATTGGATAATTTCTGTTTCATATGAAGTTGTCAACAGCAGAAAGGCAACGACAATACAGGTGAAGGCAAGATGCCGACCCTGTAAGGAAGACAGAAAATTTACAAAAAGACAGAAACAGATGGCACAAAAGGAGAAATGCAGGGCGAAGAAGCACAGTGGCTGATCAGAATGAAAGGGAGAAAAGGTACAAGCGCAGGTACTGGAGAGAGGCCCAGCAGATGTGCAGAGCAAGAAGGAAGAGACTAGTAGAGATAGAGACACCACCACAAAGTCCTGACCAGACCCTGAACCACAGACATCCAGGTTAGATTATGAAAAGTTGCGAAAAGTGTAGTTCTTTGATTGTTGTTTCTTAAAGGTACCCTCCATAATGTATGCATGTTTTGTTTTGTTTTTTTACACATTTTGATTAAAGTTTTTTATAGTAGCAATTTGGTTATATAGTCCTATGATATTGAACTTCAGGACTTTAGAAGGGCAATGTTCTCTTTTTGTTCTAACCCCACTGTAACCCAAAAAACAAGCCTGTTTTGCTTTAAAGTTTTCAAATACAAATGGAAACATGGCTTAAGGTCAATCTGAATCTCATGTTAGCTCTGCTATTCATCGTACTGTTTAATCATTGGACAGTGATGTGTCATCAAATACGATAATGAGCTTTCTCCTGGGACCATTGTCGAGGTCAATGAGACCCATGCAAAAGTCAAATGCAAGCACAGAATGGGGAGAAATCGCTTCTTCTGGCCAATCCATGAGGATATTTTGTGGTATCTCTTTGTCTGGGCAAGTTTGGTTTTATTCTTAGCTGTCAGTCAGAAACATTTTGAAAGCCATTTTACTTTCGTTTGTAGTTTGCATATAGATATGGTAGAGGAACGGACGATGCACTTAACACTACAAACCATCTTGTTTTAAAACATTTGGAAAATAACACGCTGCGTTTAATATGATTCTCCCTCAAATCATGTTAAAAAAGCTCAAAGAATATAATGTGAATACTTACTCGATCAGATGGTACTATGCATTCCTTACCAAGAGACAGCAAAGGGTGAGGGTCAATTCAACCCTCTCTGATAGATTGGAGATAAGTACAGGGGCCCCACAAGGATGCGTAAGCTCAGCTTTTTTATTCACATTATATACAAATAACTGTCGAAGCCAGCATTCATGTAACTACACCATAAAATATTCAGATGATGCAGCCTTGTTAAGTTTACTGACCCGGGATTCAGACACAGCAATCTACAGATCAGAGCTAGCTGATGTTTTTAAGTGGTGTGAAGACACAACCTATTATTAAATGTCAAGAAGACAAAATAATTAATCTTCGATCCAAGGTCACTAGATGACCACAGCCCTGTGTTGATCAACCAGGAGGAAATTGAACAAGTGTGCACATTCAAATACTTAGGACTGTACTTCGATTCTCAGCTCAGGTGGACAGATCAGGTAGAGCATGTATGCTCAAAAATAAGTCAGCGTCTGCACTTTTTACACAGACTCAGGCTACATGGTGTTAATAAGGAAATTATGTTGTTGATCTATAGGGCATCGATTGAATCCCTTATACGATACAGAATTACTGCAGAATGTGATTGGAAGGGCGGGAAAAATAATCGGTATGCCACCCCCATCCTCTCTCCAGGAAATCTTTGAGGAGACATAAAAATCGCTGGTGATCCAAATCATCTTCTCTCCAGCGAATATGACTTGTTGCCTTCAGGAAAAAGGTATAGGGTACCAAACTGCAAGTTAAATAGATATAAACTGTCCTTTATACCTATCTCCATTAAATGATTAAAAAGTGCAAGGTAGTGTGTGTGTGTGTGTGTGTGTGTGTGTGTGTATGTGTGTGTGAGTGTGAGTGTGTGTATGTGAGTGAGAGATTCATAAAGGGATTATACAATAAAAACGATGGTATAGTGAAGTGCAATAGAATAATCAGTGTAATAGAATTAATGATGTTGTATGGGTATATGTGCAATAGGAAGAGCGTGTGCAATAGTGCAAATGAAGAGTGTGTGTGTTCTGTGCTGATATGAATTTATGCTTCATGTCAACAGACTTCCTTCTTGTGTGTGTTTGTGTTTTGTGAACTAACTAACTAACTAACTAACTAACTAACTAACTAACTAACTAACTAACTAACTTTCCAGATCAGTAATACATGAGACATAGGCAGTTATTATTCAAGTTCAGGAAATTCTGTAATCAGTTTATCTTTACAAGTAATTAAATAGTTGTTTTTACATTTAGAAATGGTTTTAAAATTTTCAGAGTCAGGCAGAAAATGTTGTTGTTTTTGGTCTTTTAACTATGGGTAGTCAACTCTATTATTCATATAATCTCTGTTACCAGCTATGTCACCTCTGTTTATTTAGGGTTTTTGCTTTTAAAATGATCATTAGATATGTTTTTATTATTATGTTTTTACTACATGAAATTTCAAAGCATTTAATACATTTTTAATGCTATGTTAAGTTAAAATGCCCACTGTCTTGGCAAATTTTCAGTTGAATGTGTTGATATTTGTACTCCAAAACAAAAAGTCTCAGTCTTATTAGACTAAAAGTTGAATTAATGGATGTAGAGACAAAAATTATATTATTATATTACATTTGTTGATTACATATATTTGACCCAGTTTGTCTCTATCAGAGTTGACAGATTTTTCAGTTTCTACATTGTTTTTGAGATTAAATATTTTAAATCTTACGTGTTTAAGATCAGCAAATACTGAACATGTTATCTTTAAAGTGTGTTCTATGAGATAAAAAAAAAAATTAGTCCTATTTTTTGTTTTCTTCTATACTTGTATACTTGAAATGTATCCTCAATTCTGGAATGACCCACATATGTATGTGTACCTATATATATGTACCCATATATGTTTTTAACATAGACTCTTGGAAGATTAGCCAGTGGTCGCAAGGGGATCCTAATAAACATCAATCAAATCTTTATTTCTCAAAGCTAGTTATATAATGAAATTCAATACTGTAGCAGCAGTGCTGTGTCAAGAATAAACAGACTCTATGTACCACCCGAAACTCTGCCAATTTTTACACTAAAGCACGCCTGTTCTAATTCTGCAGAAAGTACTGTGGAGTTCAGACTGTGACTTTTAGCATGCTTAATAGCTTTCCAAAATCTTCCATTCCAATTATCCAGTCAAATGGTTGTCAGGACACTCAAAACAGATCTCTGTCCTCCTTCTCACACAGTGTTTCAGCAAGGCTCAAAACAATGGGCAGCTAGCTTCTGGAGACAGGAGGGCTGCTGCTGAGAGGCGGCAGTTCTGCCAGTGGCCCTGCAAATGTCAGCAAAGACATTATTGTGCCCCGGGGGTGAGCTCTGTCCTGGATGGGTGTGGCTGCTGCAAGAGTTGTGCCAGGCAGTTTGGGCAGCCCTGCAATGAGAGGGACATCTGTGACCCACACAAGGGCATGTACTGCGACTTCTCAGCTGACCAGCCAAGATACGAGGTCGGAGTATGTGCATGTGAGTGCCTCTCTTCTTTTCTTGAATATGTCCAAATATGGTAATGTTAATGTATCATTTTCACTTTCAACCCAAATTTGTTGGGCCCAATTGTCCTACCCTATCCAGGCTGTGACTGGTCACTCATGAGAGCAATGACATTATGTAAAGTTCAACATTTCAATTTAAGGCGTCCCACATACATAAAAAGCCACCCAGTTCAATCCAAATCATGTTTGTCTTATTCTTGTTGTCTTCTGTCTTACTGCTATGCTAACTACTGCTTGAGTGTCTTTAACGTTATTGATACTCAGCTGTTCTTCTATTGCAGTCATTCGCAAAGACTGGGTCCCGACACACACATTGGTTGCAGAACACTATGTTTTGGTTGCCAAATTAATTTATCCACAGGACCTCGAGCACATCGTGCAGGCCTGGGTGCTAACTGTTAAAAGTGAACAAACCTAAACTGTGAACATAACCAGAGCATATAAATAATGTTCTGGTTATGTTCACAGTTTAGGTTTGTTCACTTTCATTTAGCATCACTACAGTACATCTGCCAATCAGAACATTCACTATAACCACTTAAAAAAAGCAGGGAGAGGGGCACATAGAAAGAGCTGTTTACAACCACGAAAAGCAGCTAATCAGGCTGAGAAAGAGTATCAAAGAGAACTAAGCTGATATGTACTGTCTGTCCATTACCCTCTGTTTCAGCACTGTGGACAGGACAAACGTCCACTTGCTGGCTCCTTCTCATTTAGTAAAACAGATCTGAAATGCATCCCAAACAGGCAAACAATCGATTTACAAGTAGAAAGAGTATTAAAATCCATTTATTTGATCTTAGTTATACAGTATTTAAAGGGACACAGTGGAATTATTTCTCCCATCTAGCTGGAGCGGGAGAGAGTGCATTTCAATAAAACGTAACGAAATGAAAAAATATAATCTGCTCATTTAAAAAAAAATGTATTTATTAAAATGTGGTGATTTCTGTAGATACAGGGCTCCTGGGGCAGCGCTGCTCTTGTCCACAACAAACATGAAGCTTCACTTTTAATTAAAACAAACTAATGTAGCTGCCACATCGTTAGATTTCATCTATGATATCAATATTTATCTTACAAAAATAATTTAACCAGCCAGCAGTTAATCTTCAAAGAGCTGCGGTTAAGATGACTGGCTCGCTGTCGCACCTGGGATGACGACGAAGGTTGACTGGCCCATCACATCAGGAAAGGGGCTGCTGTCTCTGATGCTGTACAGTGAACCCTCGTTTATCGCGGGGGTTACGTTCCAAAAAGAACCCGCGATAGGCGAAATCCGTGAAGTAGAAACCTTTATTTTTTTACAGTTATTATACAATGAAATACTCCATAAAACATTGAAAGCAAGGAACAAAACCTTTTTACAGGCCCAAGCATTTGTTTAACAAATAAAAGTACTGTATAAACGTTTGTTGTTGTTTTTTTGTTTGTTTTGTTACAAATAACTACTGTACTGTACTGTAATATAATATATTTATAAATAAATAAATAATAATTTTAATCATCAATACGAACTGAAGGGTTGATATTGTGGGGATCAGCACCGCCCCACCGTGACGGATTGGAACGGGAGAAAATGAAAAATGATTATGAAAAAAAATACAAAGTACAGTAGGACAAATAGTGACTGACGTGTACAGTACAGTATTTCACTGCTCTTCTGACTGAGCCGCTGCATCCTGACTCCGCTCTGTGGCGTTTTTTTCTTCTAAAGCCTGCGGTGCAGGTGTGTTTTTTGGAGAGAAGAACATAGTTATCGGTAGTTGTTGTCGCTCTTTTTTCTTCAATTTGGCAAGCGGTTTTACGTACGTGTACATATTAAACCATAACGTCATTGACACACAGGTAGAGAAGACGCGGAGAGACTGTTTAGCCAATCAGAATGCAGAACACAATGCATGATGCAAATCCGTGAAGCAGCGAGACCGTGAAAAGTGAACCGCGTTATAGCGAGGGTTCACTGTATTCGAAACCGCATACTATACTACTAGTACGTACTGATTTGCCCAAAATGTAGTATGCAGTATGCAAACAAAAGCAAAATCTGCAGTATGCGAAAAATACCCGGATGCCGTACTGATTCGGAAAAAATCTCCAGTATGCATCTGACCAGTCTACATTGCGTACTGTTTCCAACAATGCAACGCGCTGGAGCGGGAGAGAGTGCATTTCAATAAAACGTAACGAAATGAAAAAATATAATCTGCTCATTTTTAAAAATGTATTTATTAAAATGTGGTGATTTCTGTATATACAGGGCTCCTGGGGCAGTGCTGCTCTTTTGTCCACAACAAACATGAAGCTTCACTTTTAATTCAAACAAACTAACGTAGCTGCCACATTGTTAGATTTCATCTATGATACCAATATTTATCTTACAAAAATAATCTAACCAGCCAGCGGTTAATCTTCAAAGAGCTGCGGTTAAGATGACTGGCTCCCTGTCACACCCGGGATGACGACGAAGGTTGACCGGCCCATCACATCAGGAGAGGGGCTGCTGTCTCTGAGACCTCCCGGAGCGCTGGTCCCACAGGTCGCTCTTCACATCTCCGAAAACGTCGGAACAAATTTACAAACAAGCGTCATTTGGATAAACTAATCGCATATTAAGGATCTAAATAGGTACTTTCTCGCATAAAAAACTATTAAAACTTAAGAAAGTGATGTATTAACAGCGCTAAAGCGATAATTAAAACAGCTCTTAGCAGCTTTACCGCTAACGCTGCCGGTTGCTGCGAAATGCATTCTGGGAAACTTGCATACTGTATACTGCGGTGTGGACTGCGTCGGTCTGCTGTATACTGCATACTGAATCCCACATTCAATATGCAGTATACAGTACATACGGTGCAGTATGTAGAAGGCAGTACGGTAGTATGCTGTTTCGAATACAGCCATCGTTTTTTATAGACCGGAAGGACATGGAAGCCTCCGTAGAGCTTGCCCGTCCTACAGATAAGTGATTCTTCCCTCAGGAGGATAAGTGAGATTGTTGGCAGAGATAATTGTACACCAATGAGGACTTATTTATGAATGAAGACGTTGATTTGAGGTAATAAATTACTTTAAGGCCACGAAACTCCCGACAGGATGACCATGACGTCACGGAGAGCTTAAAGGTCAGGAGACCCCTCTGCACGTCGCATTTCCCAGGTAACGTGATTTTGTGAAGGGGCTCCGGTCACATCCAATAGTTACCGAAAGGGTGCATTTTGAGAAACGTTTTTCATTTCGACCTAGGCTTCAGCTCCCTCCTCGCTGGACGAGACAGAGACTGTTTTTGTTTTACTTTCATTTTTGTTAGAATATTCGTCATTATTGTTTTGGATCCAGGAACGCTGCACAACCCAGCGTTTCCTCATCGCCTGCAGAAGGAAGAGATTATCTTCAGAAGGAGACGAAACCCCGTCCCTTCCACCGAGTCGACATATCGCTGTGAACAGCCTGCCATCAGCTTTTAGTTCGCTAAAGCTTGACCCCACTCTCGCGCTCCTGAACGGGTTGGAGCATCAAGCCAGATGGGCACCCACAAGTAAGAGGCTACTGTTTGGGCAGAAACAGATATCGCTGTGAACCAGCCTGCTGTCAGCTTTAGTTTGCTAAAGCTTGACCCCGCTCTCGCGCTCCCGAACGGGTCGGAGCATCAAGCCAGACGGGCACCCACGCTATCCGCAACGAGCGGCAACAATTAAGAGGCTTTTGTTTGGGCAGAAACAGATAGTATATAGCGTGGTTTTTCTTTGTTGTGCTTTGTTTTATTGTGAAAGGACCACCGAGTCCGATTTACTGTACTGTGTGCTAACTGTGCATTACGCTCACAGTAGCTCATACAGGCTAACCCAGCCTGTACAGTCTCACCGCCGTGTGTGGCCACAATACTTATTCTGGCTCGATCAGCGGACTATAAACGAACCTCGATTCGTTTGTCGGCCACTGTTTGAGGGAGAGACGACCGCTGTGTACCGCATGGTCATTGTGATTTTCTTTGTTGTGTGCTAAGCACTAGCTTAGCTTCTTTTCCCTCTTGCTAACTTACTAACACACACACACACCCACACACACCCAGAGACCCATCGTCTTATGAGCGATCTGTTATAACCTGAAACTAAAGCTAATAACACCACTATAGACTAAGGTATTGTGTGAACAGTGATACCCCCTTTTATTGACTGCAGAGACAGGCTCCTCGCGGTAGCATGTCTACCTATTTTTGGAACTGTGGGTAACCCTTCTAAATTCACCTCTCGTGCAACCAAACTGCACGGGAGACCAAAGACGTAACCGCCGTCTTTGTTCAAATCTCGCGCGCATGTGTGTGACCACATTTAGCCAATACATTCACTGCCGCCATTTTTAAATCCCAGGTAATTCAGTACGACCAGAGCCCGTCCAGAGAATGTCTAATAGGAAGAGAATTGGCACTCGCTGTTTAGTTCCGGTTTTCTGGAGTGGTTGCAGTAATAATCTCTGTCCACGCGGGGCGCTCGCAGGCGAGTGCAGAATGAATGAGAGGCTATGGGGTTTTACCCTCAGAATACACTTTTCTCACGATGTAATTTTTTGTCAAGTAATTTGAAAGTTGCATTCAAAAGGGGGGGGCTAAGATAATACACTCAGCTGAATATTGCATTTTTTAAGGTCACTTATCAATCCTAAAAAGCCGTTCAAAAAATGCGATGACGTCACATTTCATACTGTCAGAGGTGCTGCTTTACGGCAGTGTCTGAATCACTTCGGCACTTTCGCATCATGGCTTCCTTTCTTCTCGTGGCATCTGCAACGAAAACACCTGCTGTTGTTAGAGGTAAGGCCAGAGCCCGTCTACGGAGAGCCTTGGCACTTCCTATACGCCCCATTGTACCGATCTTGGTTGCAGTTCCATTAGACATCCACTGGGGGTGATCGCAGGCGAGTGCAGATTGAATGGGGGTCTATGGAGCTAGACGGCTAAATTATCTCTTTTCACCTGCTTGTCGTTGAAACATCGCAGATTTTATTGTAGATTTCGAGAGATCAATATAGATTATAGGTCAAAAGTCGAATGAATGAGTACTTATGTCCTTTCGATTTCTTACAGGTTGGGTAGTTGTTGGCCTGAACACGCTAGCATTCTGCTAATGAATGCTGATTGGTCAGTGACGGACTTGTGACTGATTACGACCAGCGACCCCCGCTTGACGGCATCTGAAGCTAAAGCAGAGCCCGTCTACGGACTAACTAACTAACTAAAACTCTCTGTAACTCGTGTATCAACTGATAGAGCCTTACCTCTAACAACAGCAGGTGTTTTCGTTGCAGATGCCACGAGAAGAAAGGAAGCCATGATGCGAAAGTGTCGAAGTGATTCAGACACTGCCGTAAAGCAGCACCTCTGACAGTATGAAATGTGACGTCATCGCATTTTTTGAACGGCTTTTTAGGATTGATAAGTGACCTTAAAAAATGCAATATTCAGCTGAGTGTATTATCTTAGCCCCCCCTTTTGAATGCAACTTTCAAATTACTTGACAAAAAATCACATCGTGAGAAAAGTGTATTCTGAGGGTAAAACCCCATAGCCTGCGAGCGCCTCGCGTGGACAGAGACTATTACCGCAACCACTCCAGAAAACCGGAACTAAACAGCGAGTGCCAATTCTCTTCCTATTAGACATTCTCTGGTACGACCTGAATCATCAGCTCGGGACTCGTGCTCTCACGTGACTTCACCAAATCCCGTTCGGTGCTTCCTGTAGTCTCTTCAACGAGAGTTCTTAAGTTACGGCCACTGATTTGTAGTCCTGCGAACGTGATCTCACAAGCCACAATCGGCCATCTATGTAGTCCGGCGGACGTGACCTCACAAGCCACGTTCGGCCATCTTTGTAGTTTTTAAAAGGGACCTAGTGTTACACACACACACACACACACACACACACATACCTTCCCTCATTTATATGTTTGGCTTGTTTATGTTGTGATGTTGCTAGCTGTTGAAAGCAACTGTTTGTTAAAGTAGGTGGTTTGGTTTTGGAGAAAGCTTTAATAAATACTGTTGATTTTACCTGAGCAGTGTCTGTGATTTTTTTGCACAATATTATAATATTTGCTGGTTGAGATGGTCAGTGCTCGGATTCACACCTTCCCACTTATCTAATTATTGATATTTTTCATAATATTGACAATTTGATTAATTTCAGGCTTTTAGACTAGAGGTAAATCATTTGATTATTGATCCCTGATTTCAGGGTGGTGCCCCGTGTTCATTAATGACTCATAGTTACCTAGGTTTCATTAATTAACTTTAATAATTTTAATTAATTCATAATAATATATTAATTAATAATCAATAATTAATATCGATTCCCAACATCTAAATATGTTTGTAAGCACTTTCTGTGTGTCGTCCATATGTCACCTTTTGAAGTGAATCCTATGCAGTTTTCTAAATGAGGGACCAGGAATGTTGATTTATGCACAAATTCACTTTCAAGGCACATTGTGAATTGGTCATGATGGTTTGCCATTTTTAAAAATGTGGGTCCCCAGAAAAAAGTTTGTCCAAACCTTAAGGAGCATTTTTAAGGCTGAAATGCTTTGTGAGTATCTTTTTTCTTTTCAAGGCTCTGGTCTTAATTTTAAGGAAACATTCTTAGAAAACGCCATTATTCTTCGTCACTATGAGCAACTAAATACTAGACTCATGGTGGACAAAAATTCAGCTAATAACATAGCACCCCAAGCCAAAGGTAGGGCAAACACTGCATTCAACATTTGGATTAGTTCCAAATGTTGAATGCAGTGTTTGCCCTACCTTTGGCCTGCAACACAGCAATTATGATATTATTAGTTATAATTCTGAATATTTAATACACTGTGAAAAATAAGAAAATCACAATGACAGGATAATGCTTTGATGCCCCCCTTTGCTTCCTTTTCAGCACAAAAATACCAACTTTATTTATGCATGAAGATTCACAGTAACATCATCCAGAGAGGAGCATTGCCTCCATCAGTGATCACCAGAGCCCTGACATGTTTCTGTGTTTCTTTCAGACATGATGGCCGTAGGCTGTGACCAGAATGGGGTCCACTATGAGAACGGAGAAGCTTTCCAGCCCAGCCCCCTCTATAAGTGCACTTGTATTGCTGGAGCCATTGGTTGTATCCCTGCTTTCATCCAGAAGCCTGCTGGACTCTTAGGCCCTGCCTCGCTGATGGGCAACATGCCAGCCGGACTTCGCAGTGCCCAGAGCCCAAAGCAGAACCAGCAGGACACTACCTACATGTCAGGTGTGTGTTTATAGAGTAAACCTGTGGAGAAGGTCCAGGCTGTTCATTTTGTTTTTCATGAAAAAGAATGTTAAAACAAGATGTCATATCAGTGATTTAAGGCTGGGCAATATGGCCTTAAAATAATATCACAATATTTTTAAGGGCATATTGGGATTCCTTGATATTTGTAAATCTCCTCAAAGTATTTAATAACTGTTAGTACAGGGGAATATATCAAACATCATAATATTTCTGACCAAACAGGCCCTACTTCAATATCAGCGTTGCAACAATATTGTAGGGGTGATCATCAGTAAAGTGGATATAATGACTAAAGTGGTAAAGACAAGTCAGAACAGGTAGAACAATCTGGTAAGTTGTGAAAATTATAACACTGCAATAACAGGGTTCCTACAGGTTTCTTCAAGTCAAATTCAAGTCTTTTAAAGACCTTTTTAAGACCATTTATATAAAAACTTAATACCTATTTCACGGCCTATTTCACAGACCTACCTGCAAAGAAAAAGTTTTTTTTTTTAATTTGTTCATTTATTTCTCAAACAAATGTGAAAATGTGGACTGTGTGAAGCATTATGGAAGAATGATGTAACATTGCAGCATAGTAGTGAGTACTTACGCTACAACACCACAGCATAGACACAGACAACAAGCCCAGAGGTGTGAAAAATCAAAGAAAATTTTAGCAGACCACAAAAAAACTTTGTTATTATTGTTATGAGACGTTGTGGGGTCGAGGGGGTGGGGCGATGACGTCATTGTATTGAAAAGTATGCGGATTCACCGTCCACATGAAAACGCAGGGACTGCGTTTTCGAATTTCTCCACCCTGAGACCAGTTTTCAAAAAAGTGCGTTTACAGGATCCGTGTGGACAGTCGGCCAAAACGATGCAAAACATGTGCGTTTACACAAAACAGCGTTTTCGTGTGGATGCCGCCTCAGGGTGAAGAAATTCGAAAACACAGCCCCTGCGTTTTCGTGTGGACGGTGAATCCGCATACTTTTCGATGCGATGACGTCATCGTGCCACCCCGATGACCTCTCGCCTTCGACCTCTGAACCCCGCAACGTCTCATTACAACAACAACAAGAATGGCGGACTATATGCTTGTGTTTGTGCTGCAGAAGATATTGAGCCTATTAGGGTTACTAGGGCAAAATATTCCGCTCCTCTGCCACTAAGCTGAGCAAAAAAGGATTATGGACAACCGACTAGCCATTTTCATCTTCTTGTTGTATTCAGTTTCTCCTTCGGCTGTCTGTTTGTATACAGCGTCTGTGTCTGTGTTGTAGTGCTGTAGCAAAGTGACATGTTTGGACCGGGGGGGCAGCGTTGCGTTCTCAATTATTGGTTCCGCCACTCTTTATTTAGGCTACGTTATTTAATCAAAATAATAGTGGTTGACAAATTAAACTTTTGAGGAGAATGCGATACGGAGAAGTTACATACTGCACGAATTTTAAGACCCAGATTTCAAAATTCAAGACTTTTTCCAAGTCTTTTTAAGGTATTATTTCCAAATTCATAAATTCAATGCTTTTAAGACTTTTTAAGACCCCGTGGGAACCCTGAATGCAACCTTTAAAACCAGGAAAAGAGACCAGTTATGCCATACCGTGATATAACGATATCCATATAACTATAGATATAGATAGCCCTACTGTGATGCAATAAAAATATTTTTTTTTTCTTAACAAAATGTTATTTGGAGTCATTTCATACAATAATTTGCCAAAAGCTTTGACAAAGTATTTCAATAACATGTCATTTTTTCAACTAATTTTGTCACATTAGTTCAATGTGGCACATTTAATTAGAGTTTTTCTATAATATAAACTCAATATCTTAGTTTGATTAAATTCAGTTAAAGGTGCCATAGGCAAGAATGTGGCCAAAACGGTTACTACACTCAAATTCAAAATACTGCAGCGAGTCGTCTCCGCCTCCCCCTCCACCCCCCTCCCCTCCAGACTCAAGGTTGCCAGTGCTGTTATCATAAATGAGTGGTTCTAAGACACAATTCTTTTCTCTCAGTAAAGACCAAGATGTATTATAATTTGTGGTAATGTTAGCTGTTGACTAGGGAAGGACATATCAGATGGAATAACGTTATGCATGATATTTGACATAACTGTCTTTCATTTTTGCCTCCCCTTTTATAACATTATATACGGTAGTTTATGGCAATATACATGCAAAGACCTAAAGAGGACCCAAATTTCTCAAATGTAAGATTTCGTATTGTCCAGCCGCTGCTGGACAGCTGGACATCAACTGGACATCAGCAGGCTGGAGACCGGATGTCCGTACCAAGACAGTGCTAATGCTGCTAGCGTTAGCTGTGCTTCTAACGTTTGTTTTCTAAGATCGAAATGAATAATGTTATTACTCGACAGTTCAAAGTATTCGAAATGTCCATCCCTGTCAAGCTATGATGCTAAACTAGTTAGCCAAGCGTAACTTACCTGTCTAGGAGAGGAGTCGCCAATTCGGCATCCGTTCACAAATTCCTCTCAGCCTTCAAATGTCTCCGTCGTTCAAATTCTTCTCCTATATAGACCCTCGCTTTGCCTCTCTTTTTATCTTGTTGTTTTTGCGATTCATAATGCCTCTGCCATTGCAACTCAGTCGTAACTGGCAACCTCTGGTCGCATAGCAGCTGAGACTCTACTGACTGCACTGATTTGTAGACTACGGTGGGTGGCGCCACATGCAAAAACATGATTCCAAAACATCGACATGATTTGCGGTCCGCAAAAGATTATTTTTAATGCAAATATTTTGGCTGTGCTGTTGTTGTTGGTGAGTTCAGTATGTTATATGAACATTATTCCCGAGTCTCTGACATATTAGAATGATTTTATGGCCAGTTGCTTTAGACTTCTTGCTTATTGTACCTTTAATGCTGACTTATACATAAACCTTATGTGTTCATTCATTTATTACATAACTTCTACATTAATATTTTTCAAGTGTTTATTATCCAAGTATTATTTTAAAAAAACAAGCATTCAATTATTACAGAACTTATACATAAATATTTTTCAAGTGTTTATAATCCAAGCATTATTTACAAAAAGCAAGCATTCAATTATTACAGAACTTATACATAAATATTTTTCAAGTATTATATAAACTAAGCAAGCATTCAATTATTACAGAACTTATACATAAATATTTTTCAAGTGTTTATTATCAAAGTATTATATAAACTAAGCACAAAAAGTAAGGACTGCTTTGTTTGGTATAGTTTTTTGTTGTTGTAACAATGCTTCTGGGCAAGAAATCTTATACCGTTGGTAAGCCTGTTTACTTCCCGTTTGAATGGTGCCACATTTGTAAGGAACATGCATTTGTGGGATGAGCAACAGAGCTGAGTATGTGGGTAGCGCCCATGAAAAATTTGCCAAATCTTCTCTGCCAGTGCCAAACAGCTTATTCTGCTGTTGCTATTGACTCTTGTTTTGAGCTTCTGGTACCCCCAGGTGCTGACAATCAGGTGCCTGATTGGCACCTGATTGTCAGCATGGGCCCTGATACAGTGGTCAGTTTGTGTCTACTCCACGAATCGGCATGCCATGTTTGACTCATTTGGATAGGGCCCATGCAATGGGGCAACTTCAAGCTGGTGTTCCGCAAAACCACGTTGCTGCATTATTTGAGTGAGCCCTAAGGCCCCCTAAGGATTTGCAGGACAATATTGCCGACGGCTCACTGCCAAGACCATCTGGAATAGACTGCACGTAGCCATTATCCGGTCTCATAGGGCTGTCAGGAGGGCTACCATGACTGCCCCTTCATCAGGCCAGTTTGCGCTGCTGTTGGCAACACATGGAACCTGAACATGTGGAGGAATGTTATGTTCAGCGATGAGTCCAGATTCTGCCTACGGCAGTTGGATCATACCGTCAGAGTGTGGAGAAGACGCGGAGTACACTATGCTGATTACGAGAGAAACAACTTTTGGTGGAGGCAGTGTGATGGTGTGGAGCGGCATCTCCCTCACTGGAAAAATGAGGCTTGTCATCATTGGAGGCAATCTCAATGCAGAGAGATATCGAAAAGAGATTCTGCAACCAGTGGCATTCCCATATCTCCACACTCTGGGACCGAACTCTATCCTCCAAGATGACAATGCTCGCCCCCACAGAGCAAGGTTTCTCAGAGACTACCTCCAGAATGGGGGTAGAGAGGATGGTATGGCCTGCCAGCAGTCCTGACCTCAACCCCACTGAACATTTCACTTGGGCGTGCTGTTCCTGCCACAGTATCCAACACAACCATGTTGGCTGACTTGCCACAAATGCTGGTTGAAGAATGGCATGCCATCCCACAGCAGTGTGGGACACACTGTCAGGCTGTTGTGGCTGTGTATGGTTCTTCAACACGCTACTGAGGCCCCTGTTTGTTAAATTAATAAATTGTTAAATTGCCAATATGTCTTGTTTCTTCAGACTTCAATTATCCAATCCACCAAACAAGAGTCAATAGCAGAATAAGCTGTTTGGCAGAGATGATTTGGCACATTTTTGTAGCATTGTTACAACAAAGAAATGTATCACCCTTAGACCTACAATAAAGTATCTTGGTGCTATGAGCTAAACCCAACAGGAAGTCGGCCATTTTGAATTAAGTGCTCATTTTTGGCAATTTGTTTGTGTTGTAGTTTAACAAACTTCTCCTACAGCTTTGACCCGATAGATGTCAAATTGTCACAGGCCAATATTAACATATTTGTGATGAAAAGTTATTCAAAGCTTGAGTTTTTGTTGAAGGGTGTAGCTGTAGCAAATATCAGTGATTAACCATTAAACAGGAAGTTGCTCTTACTCGACTGTACATAATCTAATCTGCACCAAATTTAACACTTTTGATAAGTGTCCTGGCCAGAAAACATGTATATGACAATATTCGCTTACAGTCACAGCGTATGTTAGTGGCAGCAGGAAATTACTTATTTTTTAAACGATGAGGTCCTCTTCCGGGCTGGATGAGTAGTCATCCAACTCAGAACTGCTGAGAAAACCCTTAAGACTTTTGGGCATAGCTGTGGCTGTGTGGCAGAAGGTTCATGTAACTCCATTGCATATACAGTGGGTACGGAAAGTATTCAGACTCCTTTAAATTTCTCACTGTTTGTTTCATTGCAGCCATTTGCTAAAATCAAAAAAGTTAATTTTATTTCTCATTGATGTACACTCAGCACCCCATCTTGACAGAAAAAAAACTGAAATGTAGAAATAGTTTAATGTAATTCAGCACTATGTGTTTAATGTTTGGATACAATTGCCCAATTTGTCACCCTTTGCTTACATGGAACATTATGGTCAGTATGGCCCTCTGGAATTTTTTTTGCCCACCCCTGATCTGCAGTATTAACTTGTTAAAGAAAACAGATATCTGGAGTCTTCTGGTGGTCTGCTTGGCAGTATGCTGGCATACAGACTAGCTCTTTGTGCAGGATGTTGTTGACACAGCGCCCTTTAAATGTAATACTGAAAGCTTACAGGGATCCTCCTTTAGCCTGGAAGAAGAACTGTCTGATCCAGACCACACCCTGGAGCCCCTGCTCCAAAACCTGCGGCCTGGGCATTTCTGTGCGTGTCAACAATGACAACAGCAAGTGTGACATGAGGAAGGACCGACGTCTGTGTCTGCTGCGGCCATGTGAGAAGAGCGTGATGAGGAGCGTTAAGGTGACAAGTTTGTCAAATCCTGTTCAAGTACTGACACATTTTTATGTAATATCAAGAAATGTACACATTATATCACTGTTTTCTCTTCATACATGTAGATGCCAAAAGGAAAGCCTTGCCGGCCTAATTTCCAAGCAAAGAAAGCAGAGAAGCTGACACTCTCGGGCTGCACCAGCACCAAGAAATTTAAGCCCACATACTGCGGTGTTTGTACAGACAAGCGCTGCTGTGTCCCCAACAAGTCGCACATGATCAAGGTCAACTTTACATGCAAGGGGGACTCCAACACACACTGGAAGATGCAGTGGATAACATCCTGCGTGTGTCAGAGGAAGTGCAATGATCCAGGTGACATGTTTTCTGACCTGCGGTTACTCTAATGGATCCATCAAAGAAGTTCAGCGACCCAGACACAGGTCACAAGCCCTGTTGTGGCAGTCTAAGTACTGAAACATATGTTGGTTATTAAGGTCTTCTCTGCAGCGGAGATGTGCCTCAAGAAATCTCAAAAAAGACAACTGTGAAGTGGATAAATTAAGAAATATGTTGTTAGTTATGATAAAGGCTTTTATGAACATTGTCTTCAGGACATGTATGTGCAATAACAACAAGGACCATGGCCAGTGCAGGAGTTGTAACAGCAGAAGTTGACTTATACCTCATACCGTACCTCTTAACATTAATAACTTGAATTGGCATATCAGGTCATACTATAGACTGAACTGAACCCTCCCTTTTTTAACCCATGTTTTCCTGCTTATTTTTTTTCATATTTAAGCAGGTCACAAATAAGACAATGTTGATATATAACTTATAAAGGTATGTACAAAAGATTTTGTTGTGTGAAGTCATTTTTGAAAGATAATCACTGCTATACAGCAGACAGATGAAGACAATCAGCTACACCACAGAGGGGACCTTCATCTGGCAATGCTGAGTCTGTGTGCATCAGGCACGAGTCTCCCCTTTGTGCCATCCAGATGGTGGTACTCTTCGATCAGTGAGCTGAGAGAGCTGATGGCCTCTGAGAAGATGCTCTGCTCCATCCCTTCTACATGCAGGTAGTGATGTAAGTGAGCCTTCAGAAAACAGAGAAAGAGCACAATGTGCTTTTTTAGTTATGAAATCAGAATTTAAACAAAGGTATTCCAATTTGGTTTTATTGTAGAACAGGGGTGTACTGTTTTACCAGCCGTGGACCCCACTAGCTGATAGAAATGGAGAGGGGGACCCCCTACCGTGGAAAATGATGATGCATAAGCCTACTATGTATATGGCGTAGAGCAGACCATAGTGCCATGTATAAACATTCCTTTCCTATCATGCTTCCTAAAATGCTATTACATAACGTTTACTGTCAGATTCATATATTTGTATTTTAATAAACATATAAGTTTTGGGGTCCTCTGTACTTTGGACTTATCCATAGCTACTAGGTCTCTGAGGTGGAGGGTATGTCAGAGTGTTTCTTACTTGATAACTTCCAAATTATCCATTCTGGCCCACAAAAAATTCTGTACACTTGTAGTGATGTTACAGATAAATGGCCAATGTTACAATAATATGGAGTTCGCTGACTGTAGTTGTGTCATGGATAGGTGCAGCACAGTGATGTTGCCTAACTTTATGGAAGCTTTGTAACATGATTGCATGATGAATCAATCTATGTTTTTTTTTGTAGGAATTTGTTTTTGCTAATAATATGTTGGATTCAAATTAAAATAAACTTTCAGAAGTATTCAAATAAGAAAAAAAAAAATTACATAAAGACAAATGCAGAACTGTGAATAATGCTTCCACTAGGGGTGCAACTAATGAAACCTTTCATTCATTACATTACTCACCTACCAATTACTGTGGTTGTTTATTTTCCCATTAATTGTTTTTCGTCTACAAATTACAAATGTCCACCACAAGTTACCAGCACTACTACGCTTTTTGCGTATTATTTCGACAGACAATAATATAAAAATGATGATGTAATTTTTGCTGGTTCTGTACCAAACAAGCATGTTCCCCTACTTCTGAAGAGGATGTTTGTAGACCTCTGTACCATCAGAATACTTTATTTATAATGGTATTTTGTGACACATTTATTGATTTTTTTTCAAAGATTTTTTTCAGGTACAGACACCTTTATTTTGACAGTTGATAGACAGGAAATAATGGGAGATAGGGGGTGTGACATGTACTCTCTTAACCACTCAACCACCCGCGCTGCCCTTTGTGACACATTTATGACATACTTATTCAAAAAAAGGCAGCTCTTGTGAAACAGATGGTGCATTGGCCATATTCTGATTTTAATAGTATTTCATACTAATTGTTTGACCCTAGCAGAGAGCTACTTTATGGTGTATATCTACTTGTACTGTCTAACCATCTGTCCAAAAGTCCAAAGCATGCAATTTTCTAAGATAGTGGAGAAAAAAATTAGAAAATCCTCACATTTGACAAATTTTCCCAGAAAGTATATGATGGTTTCACTTGATAAATGATTAATTCCTTTTCTGAATATTCTCATGCACTAAAAACATGGAATGAGTTGAAACGCACCTTCTTCCTGTAGAGTTTAGTGAAGCGTTCTCTCAGCTCCATGAATGTGTCTTTAACACAGGTGTTGTTGGCCAGGGCTAATAGGAACTTAGAATGACCCACAGGAGGCACTGAACACAGGCCTGTCTTCCAGCCTTCCTGGTTCCATGAAACAAAGGGCAGCGAGAGCTTCAGTCTAGAGCAGGGAGATAATTACAGATCAAATTACAGTGTTTATCGTGCAGCGAAGAGGACATTTTACAATATCTACAAGAGTCTTAGTAGCAATTCAGACATTATCTACTCACTCCCATGCTGACAGAAAGTTGGGTGAAGTTTACCACATAACAGCACTGCGGTATTCTCCTATACCAGGATTTCTAACCCAAAAACTATAGCTCATGTCTGGTCCATGTACTCAAAAACTTTGGGAACCCCTGTCCTAAACAAAAATAATATCACCTTGAAATAATATCACAATATTTTTAAGGGCTTATTTGGATAAACGATATATACCTCTATTTTTAAATCTCCTAATAATAATCAATGACACTAGGACGGGGAAAAAAATTAAACATCACAAAATGTTTTACCAAATAGGCCCTTCTTCAATATCATGTTGCGACAATATTGTCGAGGTGACTCTATTGGTACTTGGATGAAATATTAACACAGTGGAATTTCTGATCAATAAGAATCAGTAAAGGGGATATAATGACTAAAGGGCTAAAGACAAGTATCAGCAGTAAAACCGTCTGGTAAGTTCAGACAATTATATCAAATACTTAAGTGCAGCCTTTAAAACCAAAAAAAGACAACAGTTATGCCATGACATAACAATATCCAAAATCTCAGAATGTATATCATCTCACATCACGATAACGATATATATCGTATATACTGCCCAGTTTCGTTCATAATGACTGAATTTTTACTTTTGGATGACACAGACAACTTTCTCCCCTTTCCAAGTGATATTATTGATGGTTCCGCTGTTGCAAAGAAAACCAAATTGCTTTCCATTTTCTTTAGACTAGCAACTACGAACAACACAGGACAAAATGTGATTTTATTCATTAATTACACCATGATCACACACTCTGCTCTCACAACAGCTTCTGTTTCAGTTTCTCTCCAGAGGAGAGCTGGGTGCTGAATGGAGCAGTCATGAATCATTGCTGTCAGTACTGAATGGGGCTACTATTTGGGTGAGTGAATGTGAAGGTCATCTATGCGCCTATCAGGGTGTTTTGGTGCAGAATGAGGTAGAGTGGGAAGACAGTGCTCTGACCTCTCAATGTTCCTGCGGAGGTCTGACACCTGCACATTACCCCTGAGCATGAGAGCGCAGGCCAGGTAGAGGCTGTGCTTGGGATCGACTTGTATGAGCTGGTGGTCTTTACTGAAGGCATCACTGAACATCTGATCCAGTCTGGAGGGCACAGGCAGAGGAGAGATAATGTTCACACCATGACAAAGACTTTACAATACAGAAAATAATTCTCAGTGCAGCAAGGTCTTTCCATATATTACATTTACATCCTGACACATAACTGCCTATATTGTCTGCTTGTTTATCACATAATGTCTCGCTTTACTGGATGTAGTTCCTGAAATGGCCTTTCAGGGACTTGAATTAGACTGGGGGCCAACAGGGAAATGAGTGAAAAAGAAGAATTTTTAAATTTTTATTTACCCAGGCACATTATGCTGAGCAGGCGAGGTATTTTTAAGCAACACCCTGCTCTGCATTCATACAGTCACGTATTTTCACCTTTGGGAGCTGCCCAATACACCCACCACTCTTTTTGACCAATGAACACCTTCTCTGTAGCAGATGAAGTCTTTATGGCTCACACAAGGCCACATTTATGGCGGCTGTTTTTTTGGGAGGAGGTGGGAGGATCAAATGGCGCTTTCCTGTCTGCAGCCTGCTGCCTAAGCTTGAAGTTGCCACCCTCCTATGTGATAAAATGAAAGCCGCCTTTGTGGTGCCTCTTGTTCATAACACGAGTGTATAGATCAGACCAAAAATAATGCCAATGTCTTATATTAAAGACAAGAAAGAAAAATAAGAAAAAAACTTCTGTTTTGGGAGTTCTTCTATGGAGCCCTCAGATCATTTTTATCATCTCTGAAGGAAAAACTGGGCAGGCCATAGGGCTGGGCAATATATACGATGTATACCGTTATTGTAACACGAGACTACTTACTGTCTAAAATTTGGGATATATCACATCATGGCATAACTGTTGTCTTTTCTTGGTTTTAAAGGCTGCATTACAGTAAAGTGATGTAATGTAATGTAATTATTTGACGTATGGCCCCAGCAGGGCATTGTACATATTTTCAAATAGTATTTGATTAGATCATATTACATCAGTCATGTTATATAATACTGTTATCATTTTACTAAATTCAGTAATCTAAATGAAGATTCTAAACCAAAAAAGTAACAAGCCCTATCTGCAACACAATAAAGGTGGGAGATAGATAAAGTCGCTGATATACAAGAAAATGAATGTCATGGCAGTCTTCACTTTCAATGATTTCTACGTCTCTCATTTTTCTATAATGGAATGAGAGAAACACATTCATGAAGTTGGCTTCAAATCAGAATTTATTTGGGTCTTCTGAAAATGTGCTGGCTCAAAAATATACTGCAGTAACTTGAACCATCAATTTAGGTGATTATAGACAGTTGTGTGAATCATTTTTTTTGCAGCATGGCCTCTTAACTTTTTCTGACTGATTATGATTGATAATAGCTGATGACTTTTCTGGGCCCATTTTAATAGGGCTTGTCGGATACACCCACTAGACTCAGCAACAAACACTACAATGCGAAGGTCTTAAGAGCTAAGCATTTATCTGAAAGAGCCCATTATTAATTTGAACAAGTCAGGAAAGTCACTTGGAGCCATTTCAAAGCAGTTACAGGTTACAAGATCAACTGTAGAAACAACTGTATGAAAGTATAAAGTTTCTGGAGGGAAAATCTATGGTCACATAAAACAAAAATTGTGTTGTTTGGCCACAATGAGCAGCAATATGTTTGGAGGCGAGAAGGTTAGGCCTTCAGCCCCAAGAACTGTCAAGCATGGTAGTGGTAGTTTTATGCTGTGGGGCCGTTTTGCTGCCAGTGGATCTAGTGCTCTAAAGAAAGTAAATGGAATAATGTAGAGTGAGGATTATCGAGAAAGATTCTTCAGGAAAACCTAAAATTCATCAGCCAGAAGATGGGTGCAGTTGGATGTTCCAACAGGACAATGATCCCAAACACACATTAAGTGGCAAAGGAATGGCTAAATCAGGCTAGAATTGAGGTTTTGGAGTGGTCTTCCAAGTCCTGACTTGAACCCCATTGAGAACATGTGGACTTTGCTGATGAAAAAAGTCCATGCCAGGAAACCAACAAATTGAGTTGAACTTTACCAGTTCTGTTAAAAATGTTTAACTGAGGGGTTCAACATTGTCTCACTAAATTCTTTTTAGTCAGTGTAAATTAAGTTTACAGAAGTGCACATCACAAGAAGTCATAAAGTAGTGACTCTGGCAAGTCAAACTTTCATGGGAATCTGTAAAGAGCACATGCTTGTTTTAATAAAAAAAATAATATTTGGTATCAGTGTATCAATAATTGTACTGCAAGAACACGATACAATATACCTTATCTACATTTTGTTCCCCCCCAGTCCTCCAAGAGCAATGCTGTTTCAACATTATCTTTAAATGACAGATGAAGTAACAATGTAAATACATCCTTCTAACTAGTGTCCAGAGTCATCATTGCAGTCAATATGAGGCATGTGTCGAGGGAAGGATGGAGCTCATGTGAGCTCAGTACCCTGACCTCTGCAGCATTCAAAAGAACTGTGAGGTAAAAATAGCTGCAGTAACAGCCAGACAGCAGACCTTCTGGTTGGAACACTGACATCTGCCAGCGGGTATAGAGGGGTGAGGCTGGGAACGAGGTAGTGTAAATGAGGAAAGGGGACCAGGTTCATGGCGATCTCATTCAGATCCATGTTGAGAGATCCCTCAAAACGAGCTGAGCTGCAACAAAGGAAACATATAGAGACATGGCAAAAAATGATGCGGTATTGATTTAGCAGGAAAAGGCATTTACATTATGAGACATTCACTTCTAACAATGTAATGCTCAATTATATAGTGATAACTATTGGGGGGAAAAAATCCAATTTAACAATGCCTCCCTCGTATGTGTACTTGAATCTTCAATAAAATTATGCTTACTCATTTCAGACAGGAAACTATAAGTGGGTGCCAAATTCAAGTTGGTCAAAATTGATATAAGTGAGCAGGGAAACATAAAATCAACATACAATATCTTCCCCCCCCCAGATTCCACTGGGCCCATCTCGTCAGCATTACGGCCAGAATACTGCTTTCAGAGCCGATTGTGGCCATTCTAGACAATACTTGTGTTTCCACCAGCGGCTCTCTGCTGTGCTCCACAGAGAATATGTGCCCAGTTTATTTTTGACGGAAGCTGACCGCAGTCAGTCAATAGTGCATCCGGTCAATTTTCAAAATGAAACGCCCAGTTCCAACTCTGGGGCTACAGCACAAGAAAGTCGTAAAGTATTAACAATAAACACACTTAAAACAGACAATTATGCTTTTCTTCTGAAACGCTCCCAGTGGGAACAAAACAGCTGCTTACACACCAGGAAGCTGAGATGTGCCCAGTGGAATTGATATCATTATATAAATACTTTCATAATTAAGTTATCCTACAGCCAGAAAGGAATGTTTAATTTAAAAAGTTATGCTTCAAAATAAAAGGGCTCACAAATACACACAAAATCATCCATACCATTCAGGGTCACAATTTGATTCAATTTTCAATTTCGTTGAGCACTGACCTCTATCCTTTTGTTAGACTCACATCTGGATTTGTAAAGGTAATTGGTTTAAGGCCCTGACAACTGTCATTTACATTTTCAAATTCACCTTTAAAAAGTTTACAACAAGAGCTTGCATTTAACCTGGTGCCTTTTTACAGGTTAGGCTACAAGTTCAAATATTATTCAGACTTCAACAAAAATATATCACCCTTCAGTGATTCAACAATGTACAAGAAAAAAGATAGGAATTCAGATTGTTACAAAGTTTGTTTTCTCAAATCTGTGGCGAGTAAGCCCTCTTCCCCAGCGAGTGACTATAGGATCTCTTCTCATCAGCTGAGTTCTTCCGCCAAGAATAAACTAATTTAATTGACATTCAGTTTAGAAGGAATATAGTGACAGTCCTAAATGGGAGCATGTCTAATGGTAAAATAAACACTGCAAGACTGGCCCCTCTCCCTAAACATACAGGGGTCTACTGTATACGACCAGACAGTAATACTTTACCTGGTAATATTGAGCAACAGGTTAGCCACAATGTTATTCATGGCATCAAAGGGCTTCTCTGCCCCACTGACGCCCCCCTGGCCAGAGATGATGGTGCTGTCTGTCTTGATCACCGACCCTAGCTTTCCGCTGTGAGACATGTGTTTGATCTTGTTCACAATATTGACCAACGACTGGAGGAGAAATTAGGGAGAACAGAAAATCCTTATAAGTGACCTGAACAAACTGCAAAGATGTTAGCAGAGAGAGGGAAAAAAATAATAATTTACAAATGTACAAACCTGGTTTTCAACAGGCAGCACACAGTTAGCATGCTCTGTGAGGGCACTCATGGCTAGGACGCTGTTGTAGGGAGATGTGATGACATCATCATCCACAGACGGATAGATTGAGGTGACAATTCGACACACCTCAGGGAACTCCTCCTCCAGCAGGCCCAGCACTCTGGTCCCTAGGCCAGAGCCCGTACCTAAAATTCCAGATCAATGCATTTACTTTCTGCTCAAATGAAAGTAAATGCATCCACACACTCCCATCTGTGCAATAGTCATTTACAGAGGCAAACAAACTGTCAGGAAGCTTCTTCATTTATAAATGTGTCTATACATGTGTCTTACCTCCTCCCATAGAGTGAATGAGGAAGAAGCACTGCAGACAGTCACAGTGTTCTGCTGCCTTCCTCAGCTTATCCACTATTTGTTCCCTGTAGGTTGAGCCATACGTCATGTGTCCAACTGCCCTGAGAAAGAAAAAGCTTATCAGTGAAAGGCTAAGATGTAAAACCAAGTCTTGGTTTTTGAGCCATGAGTTACAAGCCAAAGAAAAAATAGAACCTGGATTTAGAAGGTCTTAAAGTTGTAGTCTGTAACTATTTTTTTGTTATTTTTGCTCAAATTTTCATTATAATCTGACAGTAGAATAATATACAGATAAACTGTGAAAAAATCTACTGCTCTTGAATCAACACAACCACAAGGCTAAGGTGGCGGCAGTTACAGTAATACTCGCAATAGTGCATATCGCTTTACGATGTTGCAGTCAAGCTACGCAGCTTGTTGGTAAATCTAGCTTGTTAGCTTGTATGTTAACTCTAGTGTTTAGCTTTGTCTTTATGGCTACTGGCTAGCAAAAGTGTCATAACATTAGTTTGTGTTTAGTACGCTCTGAAGTGGTTGAATTAGTTTAGAGAAATAACGTTACTCAAGCTTCAGAAAGGCAGCGTGGCAAAAATGTTGCACAGGGTAATGATTACCTGGTAACTCCATCTATCGGGAAGTAAGGAATATGGTTTGTTACTCGGGATATCTACAGTGACCCGGCATGAGGCACTTGTCATTGTAATTTAGTTGTATTGATCAGAAATAGAACAATCAGGGCTTATTTTGTATGGAATTATATTTGTGCCAGTATCCTGAGCGAGCAATGATATATTCTGAGCACACAATGAGAGATTTTGAGCACAGAAAAATATATTTTGCAAGCACATCAATTATATTTCAAAAAGAAATTACACTTGAGCAAACAAAAATATATTCTGTGCTCCATAAATGTGTTTGCATGTTGCACTCATAATGTTCTCTCACAAACTCTTTCCATGGTGCACAAACAGACCGCTGCGCTCGCTTGCTCCCCCTATCCCTCTCTCGCTCTGCGCACTCGGGTTTGTTCTCTCCGCGCGCTCAGCTTGGCACACACGTTACAAATGTGCCACAAAACCAACCAATCAGAGAGCTGGCGGAAGTACATCCTGATTGGCTGTTTGCTGTCCAATTAGATCGCTAGTTAAATTAGCCCAGAAAAAACAGGAGATCGCATCAGATGGACTCGGACTGGATGAGGAGGACTTGTTTGAAAACAAATTTTGGTCAGTATTTATTATTATTATGATTATTGTCTGATGTTACAGAACTACCTTATTAATTTTTGTACGATAGTGTTGTAACGTTAGGGTTGCGTTGTCTGGGCTTACATTATATCCTCTTATTTTGAGACATTAGACTTTTCCTTTCTGTCCTGGGCACCATTAGATAATGTCAGGTGAACAACAACAACCACACGTAAGTAGTTTGTGTTGCCTTTGTTATAAACACAGTGTGTTCTAAAACATTTGTAAAGTTCTGTTTTTACCTTTCGCTAGCTAATGTTATGTCAAGAAATTAGTAACGATAGCTAACTAATGCCAAGATAGTTTGACATCTTAATTAGACAACCAATCATTTTATTTCAACATATAACGCCTGAAGAAGGTACTTGGGCGATATGTCGGGCATTACGAATTACATCAGTTTCCTCAGGGCACTCCGGTTTCCCCCACCACCAAAAAACATGTACAATAGGTATAGGGACTGCAGATGGAAATTAGCCATTGGCTATAATCAGATGTGTGTTTACATTCAATACCTATGTACTGAAATGTTCAGTAACATATGCTGTCCCTCCCAACTATACTAAACTAAATTTAAGGAAATAGTCTTGATTACCTTTACATAAGATTTGATATTCTAATGTTGCACTGTCAAATATGATTTGTAGGTATGCATTCCCCTAGGTCACTATTATCTCTGAAAAGTTTGGCATTAATTGAAATCTAAGAAAAATGTTTTCAAGCACGTGCTACAACTCAATGGCTATGATGCTAGAAGGGGTAAATGTAACGTTACTAGCTTCCATTTCACATATCTGATGTTAGAGGTGGACAAAGTAAAAAGTAAAAATGTGGCATGTAGTCCTGCCATGTTTTGATTCCACCTGTGCACTTAAAACAGGTGATTTCACTAATTACCTCACCTCACTTGGATGAGGAGTGCACGTCACATTTTTACTTTTTACTTTGCCCACCTCTGCATATCTACATGTCTGCATACTCATGTGGTTTATTATTCTGAGACATATATGACTGAGTCCCTCTTCCTTGCTAATCTGAGCTCATTATAAAAGGACAGTTCACATAAGACGTAAAACACACAAAAAATGAGTTGTAAAAGTGTGTGGTGAGCTGATACCAATCTTGTTTTCTGACAGACTATTATCAGAAGCAATTGGACTGTGGAACACACTGGCGAATATCTTTCCTGACAACATGGTTATTATGTCTAATGATGAGCTTGTCATGATTTGTGTAGATGATGCAGATAATTTTCACTAACAAACCATGATGCCTTTGTTGGTTGCAGTGAGTGAGAGGCACATGACATGTTTAAAATCCTTGACAACAGTTCAATAACCAGTAGTTTTAATATCTATATTGAGTATAAACAGATATACTTTTATGGAACAGTTGTTTATTTTTATAAACGAAATACACACAGCAGTGCAATATTTTAATAATAGTCTTGACATATTGTTTTTTTTTTTGGTCTTTCCAATTGGACAGCAAACAGCCAATCAGGATGTACTTCCGCCAGCTCTCTGATTAGTTGGTTTTGTGGCACATTTGTAACGTGTGTGCCAAGCTGAGCGCGCGGAGAGAACAAACCTGAGCGCGCAGAGCGAGAGAGGTTGAGCGAGAGAGGGGTGGGGGGAGCGAGCGAGCGCAGTGGTCTGCTTGTGCACCATGGAAAGAGTTTGTGAGAGAACATTATGAGTAAAACTAACATGCAAACACATTTATGGAGCACAGAATATATTTTTGTTTGCTCAAGTGTAATTTCTTTTTGAAATACAGTGAACCCTCGCTATAACGCGGTTCACTTTTCACGGTCTCGCTGCTTCACGGATTTGCATCATGCATTGTGTTCTGCATTCTGATTGGCTAAACAGTCTCTCCGCGTCTTCTCTACCTGTGTGTCAATGACGTTATGGTTTAATATGTACACGTACGTAAAACCGCTTGCCAAATTGAAGAAAAAAGAGCGACAACAACTACCGATAACTATGTTCTTCTCTCCAAAAAACACACCTGCACCGCAGGCTTTAGAAGAAAAAAACGCCACAGAGCGGAGTCAGGATGCAGCGGCTCAGTCAGAAGAGCAGTGAAATACTGTACTGTACACGTCAGTCACTATTTGTCCTACTGTACTTTGTATTTTTTTTCATAATCATTTTTCATTTTCTCCCGTTCCAATCCGTCACGGTGGGGCGGTGCTGATCCCCGCAATATCAACCCTTCAGTTCGTATTGATGATTAAAATTATTATTTATTTATTTATAAATATATTATATTACAGTACAGTACAGTAGTTATTTGTAACAAAACAAACAAAAAAAACAACAACAAACGTTTATACAGTACTTTTATTTGTTAAACAAATGCTTGGGCCTGTAAAAAGGTTTTGTTCCTTGCTTTCAATGTTTTATGGAGTATTTCATTGTATAATAACTGTAAAAAAATAAAGGTTTCTACTTCACGGATTTCGCCTATCGCGGGTTCTTTTTGGAACGTAACCCCCGCGATAAACGAGGGTTCACTGTATAATTGATGTGCTTGCAAAATATATTTTTCTGTGCTCAAAATCTCTCATTGTGTGCTCAGAATATATCATTGCTCGCTCATAATTTTGTTGCCAATGCCCTACCAAAGCAATGAGCATTCAACCCAATGTGAATGCGCCATTTTGGTTACCTGGCTTCCTCTGTTACCGTGGTCACAAGCCCTCGTGCATGGCAGGCACCTCTGTGGGGAGGGGCTTTGAAGGCAGGGCTGCAGTGCAGCACAGAGGATACATTTTCTTTTTTCTCATAACTACAGACTGCAGCTTTAAGTGTATTGGCAAATTACTCAATATGAAAATTTTAAATTTAAAATTACAAACAGTAACGACAGTTGCAAAATATCTGAATCAAAGAAAGAGAAAGTACAATTTTTTGATAAAGCTAAACTGTGTGACAAACATATATATATATATATATATATATATACATACATATATATACATATACATATATATACACACATATACACATATATACATACACATATACACATATATACATACACATATACACATGTATACACCAATAGGAAGCAAGGTCTTAAATTTTAAAGGGTACACCTTCACAATAAAATTCACATAACAACAGGAATTTCATAGTACAAAATTGGGTGGAACTTAATATATCTTCTAGAGCATAAGTCACTAAGAGGCGGACCACGGTCCGGACCCAGACGCCGTCCTATATGGACCTGGACCTATAGTCATTAAATTATTTAAGTATTTTAAATTATGACGGGGCGCTTCTATTTTGACTAGTGCAGCTTTTCTAGACTTTACGGTACTGGTTTAGCAGATCAGGAAATCCACTGACCAATTGCATGTGAGTTAAGCCATCCCACGTGATGCTACTCAGTAGGGCTGGGTATTGTTAAGAATCTCACGATTCGATTCGATTTCTATTTGCTAGGTCACAATTCGATTCGATTTCGATTCGATTCGATATTGATTGAAATGCTTCGATATCAATTCAGTATCAAGTAGAAATACACAAGAGTACCAGATATTTTTTTTAAAATAATTAGTTATTTAGTTTCATGCCTTATGAACAGCCATGGTATAACTCATAGCATGACAAAACATGACACTGCTTTAACACTGAACTATAGTGCACGTAAATTTAAATTATGTGTTTCTTTCCTCTTGGAAAATGTAAAACAACTCGTAACATTTTGAGTAATAAAACATCAGCTCAATAATACTAGTACATAGTGAGTACAAAAGTATTTTTAAAAATGACACTGCTGTATTAACACTGAACTAAAGTGCATGTAACTTAAATGATGTATTTCTTTCTGCTTGGAAACTGTAAATAACTCATAGCATTTTGGGCAAAAAAAAACAAACATCTGAAAATACAACATCAGCACAATAACACCAGTATGGTATACGAAAGTTAAAAAAAACCCACGGTACCCATACCAACACGCAAACACATGACACGAGTCGCCATCCTGAAGCTGTACGAAGAGAAAAAGACCGCTGTTTTGGAGTTGTTGAAATCGACAGAGAGAGTGGCTCTTACATGTGATGGCTGGACGTTGCGAGTGGTGGACTCCTACGTGACTATTACCTCTCATTTCATTTCTAACGAGTGGGCACTAGTGTCACGGCGTACCGTGGTTCGAGCGATTGTGTACCATCTTCCTAAAACCCACGTTTTCGACGACACTGTACGGCCGCAGGTTCTTGCATATGAAGACGAATGAAGAAGTTATGGTTTGGTCTAGTGTGGCCCCAGTCCGTACAGCGCGAATCACATGAGGGTGTTGCTCACAGCGCCCCCACTGGCCAGGGGCTTGAATCGATTCAGAAGACTGCTGAATCGATATTGAATTGCAGGGAAAAGAATTGCGATGCATTGCTGAATCGATTTACCCACCCCTAGTACTTTCAATTGTAATGAGGCGTCTCTGGAAGGAGTTAAGCGTCTTGTGGAGTGCATCCACTGATGCCTGCAGAGGAGTGATACAGTTCTGAATTAAAATTGACTCCTTGAGACTAAAGTGCTGTCCAGCCAACCCAGCCTCCAAACTTGTCCAGGGATAGTTCACTGTTGTCAGCTCTGATTTGGTGCTGGGGTGAGCAGATGCCATGGCTGGTGGGTTGTTAGTGAGGGAGCTAGCACATGTGGGGTGGGGTGGCTATACAGCCATGATTTTCTGTTTAGAGTTGCATATTTCTTTTTCAGTGTTTAATGTAAGCACTAAGAGTTTCGACTTACTGTGGCTGAAGTGGTTTATTGATGTGAACAAATAGTTATCAGTGTGAAATCGGGGAGCCCCTTGATTTTGCGTCTTTCTCCTTTGCTGACATAACCAGAAGTCCATTTTTTCATTTTTTTGGCACCTTTGTTGGCCATGTTTGTGAAGCCAGAATCCTGTGGTTAGTGTGTCTCTCACCAGTTGTTGCCTGAACCTGACACGTCTGTGAGGAGCTGACCGCTGTCGAACACTTCTCTCAATGGGCCCTGCAGGATCTCGTTGACCACACCCTCCTCCATGTCCACCAGCACCGCCTGTGGGTTCAAATATGTGAGTGTGAGGACAGCACATGTATTTTGTTTGATTATACGCTGAGCACACAACTTTGACTCTGTTGCATCATTCTATAACTCCTCTTTCCTAACCTTAACCAATGGACGCCAAACCTTTCACTGAGCAGAATCCAACCCTTACCTTGACCCTGATTCTAAAATAAACTTTTCAGTTTTCTGGTCATGGGGAGAACTTACCCTGGCCTTCAGATGTTGGATTTTGTCACCCACGCCACAGACTACCCCCTCACTTTTCCTGGAAAAGCACAGCAAATATGAAAGGGCTACAGAGGCACTTGTAGCAGTTATTGGATGAAAGCAGGTGTGGTTACCTGGAGTCCACATTTCGGAAAAAGCTACTGAGGGCCTCATCATACAATCCTCTCTGAACAGGAGAAGACACAGGATATTAGAGGTGCCTTTAAAAGTCATCACAAGGTGATTTTAAAAACAAGTTTGTTATTATAAGATGAGATAAGGAACAACAACCGTATAGGTAGTGTTCTCAGTTTTCATTATTCTGAGTACAATATTATTATAACCACTATGTGAGTTCTTCCTTTTTTTCACAACTCAGAATTCTGACGTTTGAGGAAAAAGTTAGAATTATGGGGGGGGACACAACCACAAAAAAGTTAAAGACGCTGTTTGTAATAAACCTGCATCAGTTTAAATCATGTATGATACTTGTATTAGTCTTCTAGCATCATCAAGGGCAGCAGCCTGCCAGAGTTTACTTATTTTTCCAAAATGTATCTTATTTCATCTTATACTGTTATTCTCGCAGACATTGATGTCAGCATTTACTCCTTTTACAACTTTCATTTTTGTTTTTACTCTGATGTTTCAGTATTTTAGAGCAATGTTGATATGTGATGTGTCTTGTGTCTCTGACACATCAAAATCTTGAAGGATGCAGTGAACTCACTTAAAGGAAAGGCACCTGATTTTTTCCCTAAAAATGCTACATTGTGAACTTGTTAGAGATGTGGAAATTTCTCGATTGTGCGATGCAATGCGATGCAGATGTGGTAGACTCTGGGATTGATGCAGAGACAGAACATAATCGAGAGTCTTGTTAACCATTTCTACCTGAAGCTAACGTCTGCAGCCGTAAATAATAACTGTTACTGCAAGCCCAGCTAATCAGCCAAGATCTGAGGAGGCTCTGTCAACTTTGCCGTCCAACTCTGAGAGAGGTGTGTGCAGCCAATACATGCCTTATCTATAAAGCTGCTATGTTAAAACAATATTATTGTAGATAACAACAAACTTGTAAGCCATTACAAATGGATAAATGTTTTGATTTTGTAATGTTTATGTATTGAAAAGATGCAGCTTTTACTTTGTAGACGGCTATAGTCTGATTATTGGTGGGACTTTCTGAATAAATGGGGAATTTAAATAATGAAAAGTAGCCATGAGCAGTGATAAACATTATTGAGCATGCCATACATACTGTACCCAACTGAGGACTTCGGTCAAATTGGATTTTGTTGCTCATTAAAAAGATTCAACTTAACTCCTTTATCAGCCATGGTTTACCTCCGTGTTTTAACACCTTTCTTCATCAACTGCGATGTGAAAACATCAGATTTCCACAGTCAGTGAAAGTAAAAATGCTGCTCATGAATCAGCGCAGCACGGAGTGTCTCTCCTGTCAGCCTACTGACAGCACACTCAAAGGGAGACAGGGGCTACACATTTTTGTGACATAGGCCAGAATAGAGTGCCCTTAAATTGCAGCTTCTCTCATCAGCTGCCCCCTCCTCACTGGCACACGCAAACGTGACCACATATCACCTGTCCTAGCTTCGCTGCACTGGCTCCTGGTTGCTTTTAGAATAGATTTTAAAATTTTATTGTTTGTTTTTAAAGCTCTTAATGGCCTATCCCCCCAGTATTTGACCGAGCTCCTTCAAATCCACGCCCCTGCCAGAACACTGAGATCCTCCAATCAGCTGCTACTGGCCACCCTTAAAACTAGACTCAAAACCAAAGGTGACTGTGCCTTTGTGGCAGTGGCCCCTAGGCTCTGGAATAACCTGCCCTGGCACATCCGATCTGCAGGATCTTTTGAGGTTTTTAAATCCTCCCAAAAAACACACTTTTTCTCCCTAGCTTTTAATAAAGTTTAAAGGGACTTGAGGCAGGATTTGTGAAAAAATATACATGCATTTAAGTTTTTTAATGCTAATGGGTGATGAAGCATTCAAAACCAAAAAGAATGAGCCAACGTATCTCTCCATTGCCTTAAACAGGCTGTGTGCTGCATAATGTACTGCAATTCAGGCCCGAATTTCCCGCGCAGTCCTGCAGGTGTGACGTCAGATGACGCTGGATGCGCGTCCTCGACGGCTTGGATACAGGAAGAGGACAAGCGCGGTGGACCCAAACTAGTGTTTGGGTAGTAATGGATTCTGCTACGGCCAGAAAACAACCCACCACCACACAAAGTTCGCTAAAAAGTCATACTAAGAAGAAAACAAAGGTTTTATCAGCGGTAAGTCGTGAGTCGAAATTAAATTACGACCAAAGCCGGACCGGCACCACAATAAACATCGGATACGCGTTCAACTCACGGAGGCAGCTTCAACTTGAATTGGGACTGAAAACAGATGCTGACATGGCTCATTTCCTAGTGACCAGGTAAGAAAACATTACAGCTCATGTTTAGAGCTTGATTTGAAAATCATATGAGATCACCGAGGACTCGGAGTGACCTAACGTGCAAAGTAGCGTTAGCTGCTAACATGTATCTTAGTCCACCACTGTGTAACACTGAATAGTTACAGACTGCGCATTTTCCACGGTCCTTTAGTCTGAAACCGGATAGTTAGAAATATGTCCCTTTATATATGGGACCGAAAGCCCAACCTGTTAAACGGGAGGTGACGTTAGCAGCTGGCTGTAGCCACAGGCTAACGGTTTGTTTGTGTCAGTGTAGTAACATTAGCCGCTAACACACAGCAGTCCCGTATCAGAGACGATATTTTTGTCTCCAAATATGCCGTCTTTTCTTTCGCCTGTGCCTTTCAAACTGGCCGCGCTTGTGTGTTGCTACACACAGCGAGCCGGCTGCTTCATGTGTGTAGGGGATAAGGCTATCCCTTACACACAGCACAGTTCGCAGTGGTGAGCTAACATCATTCCGTGGACGCATGCGCGAAGGTCTTGCAGTAAACAGTCACGTGAATAGCGAGTAAAGAAATAACAGTGTACAACATAATAACAGCATCAGCTGCTCTGCTGTGAAGAGTTCACGCGCGCTCCAGCGCCAGCTTGGCTGATGGCTGCTATTAAGTCTTATTTCTTGATCCTGCCTTATGTCCCTTTAAGTGGACATCTGGCAAAAAAATTTTATTTCAATTTTAATTTATTTTATTCTATTTTATTTTCATTCTATTTTATTGCATTGTGTTTATGTTTTTTAGTTTTTTAGTTTTTACCTTATTTCCTGCAACTGTGATATCTGTACAGCACTTTGGTCAACCCCGGCTGTTTTAAATGTGCTTTATAAATAAAGTTTGAGTTGAGTTGAGTTGAGTTCACCACCATCACATGTTATTAGTTTGATTTGTTTTAGCATAAATTCATTAATGTGCAATAATGTAAATGGGCCCATTTCATTTTTGTCAAATCTATGGATTACTATTTTTGATTGTTTGGTCTCCAGCATATAGGAAAATTTCTCATGAATTTTCCCATAAACCCACGTAATCTCCAATTCTAGCAGGGAAAGAATATGTAGGAGTAAATATGAAACAGAACGCCAGAGTGGAGGGGCTGATGAGGATGTTGATCTCATGCACATAAACCATGTGATAAGAAAAGGAAATTCTGCCATCATTATTGTCATTTGTCTTTGTGCCTTTCCTGCTATAACACATCAAAAATGTCTGCTATTAAAAGACCTCTCATTGTGGCCAAAAAGTCAGATTATCAAACACAATTTAGACAAATGTAGTGTAGGCTGCACGTAAACTGTTCACGGGTTTCTGTTTGAAGGCAGTTTCTGATTGTAACATCTAGGTAGACAGAATGCCTTTGCTGCATTATTTGTGAATAAGCACTTACTTTATTGACATGAGCATGTTCTCGCAAAGCAAGATCCCAAAACCTGCAGCCAATTTGGTTGCCACATTGTCCAACTGAAAAAAAACGCATTTATATTTTAGTTAACATAGGTTAGCATTATGCTAATGTTTTGACAACTGGTTAAATCAGCAGTAAACCAGCTCAACCAGTCGAGACGCTATATTGAAATTCTGACTGTTCAACTTATAGTGGAGCTAACGTAACTATATCTACAATACCACAACACAGCATAGACATAATATATTATGTCTATGCAACACAGCACATGACAGCTAGCTCTGCTGTAACTTTTTTTCTGCATACTAACTTCTCCAGCTCAGTGAGCTGCACTCGGGTTTTACTCACCTTGGACAACAACTGACTGCGTCATGGCAGCAACAATACAATTAATATGCTGACCTGAAGCATACTTTATGGTAATATTTGTCCACAGCTGTCTATTAAAACTTCAGATCGTGTCTGTAAGCTCGCGCCTTAGACTCGCGCCTCCGATCTGTTTGGTCGAGTATTGATGACGTGAGCTATGGAAATCAATGGCTATGTCCCAATTCAGGGTCTGCATCCTTCGAAGGACCCAGCCTTCGCAGACCGCGAAGGCTGGGTCCTTCGGAGAGACCTGCGAGGCCCCGTCAACCGTTGTTAAATGGGACGGTCTAGCCTTCGGAGCATTTCCTGGTTGCGTCACCAGATGTTCCTGCCCCTACCTGTCACTATTCATACTGCCCAGGTCCGCGAAAGTGACAAGAAGAGTACAGTTTGACTGTCAAATATGTTTGAGCTCCAGGAATTCCTGATTTCCTTTTTAATCCTCCTCCTTGTGGAAGAAGAGAAGAAGCAGCTCTGGTTTATCTCCGGTTAATAGGACCGTGGAGAGGTGATCCTGTTATTGAAGCCACAGTACTGTTATCATTATTATCATTATTAGCTAGCTAACAGTTAGGGGTCATTAACTTACCGATACATTATGCTGACATACAAACTGTTGATCGCCACATATGGTTTTATTTTAATTTAAAAGGCATTATTCCTTTTTAAAGTGTTTGGTAGATAGTTTTGTTTGTTGTAATAATTTATTAGGCTATTATTATTATTATTATTATTATTATTATTATTATCATTATTATTATCATTATTATTATTATTATTACATTATAATTCTTGCCTCTTTCTTAAAGAAATAATTAGTGACATGGCAGCCGTCGGTCGAGTCAGCCCTGCAAACCCAGTTGATGGACGATGTGGTGGACAGTGGAGACTACACCCCCAAACACCCTGAGTACCGACCCAGATGATGTCCCACTGACACCAGGGTCTTTACTGTGGCATCCCATCCAGCCCAGCAGCACTGCAGGGACTCCTGCTCAGCCTGTTACTGTACATCATTTGTTACTGTTTTAATATTTTTGTCATTGTTTTTGTTAATAGTTAATAATAATCTGTAGCCTAAATAGTTATTTATACTGTAATTTTGTAAATAGTTGTAAATGTTAAGACCTTAATAATAAAAGGAAAACATTAATCACTTGTTGTCCCTGAAAAGTAGCACTTGATGCTGTTTGCTGTTATAAATTGTATTTCAGTTGTAAATACTGAATGGAATAGACAACGTGTAACACTAGAACAATATTTTATTTCATGAATTATATAAAATGAACAATTATGAACAAATAATTTAAAAAGAACTCATAAATTAACTAAATAACAGAAATAATGTAACGACTGTCCTCTGGAGCAGAGAGAAGAGCCTCTCCATCCTCTCTCCGCAGCCTCATATCCTCCTTCATCCTCCCTCCTCCTCTTTCTCCTCAGCCCTGGCTGGTTCTCCTCCTCCTCCTCGTCATCATCCTCCTCCTCCTGGTCACCTGCCGGCACTTGGCCCTGGTGTGTCCTCAGGGATGGAGGCAGTTAGGACAGGGGGGGCAGTGGAAGGCCTCTGTCCTAACAAACCTAAGACAGTGGAAATCAATCACGTCTTAATTAACTTGCATGGGTAAAACACATATGATTTAGTTCCCACATCATCATTCAAACCTGCACCTTGTACTTGTTCTCTAAATGGTCCCACTTGTTTTTGGCCTGCTGGGGCTGGACCTTCCCCTGCAGGCCCATTGTTTCCAGAACTGTTCTGAACACACAGAGAAGCAAGAGAAAAGGTACACACAAGATCACATTAACACAGGGATGCAACGATTTACAAAACGTGACATCAGGACTGAGAGATGGGCGATTTATTATTTATTATATATTATCTATTATTGCATTTTCATCTTGCTCCGTTTATATACATGAAGTAAAAATAGTCTATAACATCTCAACAGTCACAATAAGATATAAGATATAAGTCAACCTCTGAACGTCTAACATTTGAAAGTGAAGGTTTTTAAGGCTTTACTTCCAGAGGCATCAAGCTGAGCATTACCAGCGTCACGTAGCCTATTTTACCCTTGAAGTTTAACATATCTGGCGTTGGATGCTCAAATGAGTAAAAACCGAATATAAACCCAATACTTACATTTAAATGCGAGATCTGCGCCACATGATGTCGCCAATTTCTTCTTCTTTCTTTTTTTTTTTTTTTTCGGGCGCGCAAAGAATCTTGGGATATTTGAGGCCACGAAGGATAGCAGTAACTGGCCTTCAAATGCAGCCTCCGAAGGATGCATCCTTCGGAGGCTGCATTTGAAGGCCAGTTCAGGATCTAACGTTACGTCACAACGCCGCGCGAAGGCTGTCCCATTTCAGAGACTCCTTCAAATGCAGCCCACAAATGCGGCCTCCTTTTCCCTCTTCCTGGAGGATGCACCGCTACTATCCTTCGTGGCCTCACATATCCCAAGATTCTTTGCGCGCCGGAAAAAGAAAGAAAGAAAGAAAGAAGAAATTGGCGACATCAAGTGGCCCAGATCTCGCATTTAAATGTAAGTCTTGGGTTTATACTCGGTTTTTACTCATTTGAGCATCCAACGCCAGATAAGCAGGGCCAGCCCGTGGCATAGGCAGTACAGTATAGGCAAATGCTAAGGGCGCCGTCCATCCAGGGGGCGCCACGATGGAGGGAAGAAAGACAAAAAAAGTGCAACTTATATTTTTATTGTTATTTTTATACTAAAACTAATTGATACTATTATTTCTTAGTATGAAAAGAATAAGCACATATTAATGGTACTGCATACCAAAGCCTATTAAATAATAATAATACCTCATTAACCCCCCTCCGACTGATTAGCCTGTACCTGCTCTCTGAGAGATGGTCAGTGTTTTGACGTGACCCAGGCCAGAAAGCAACAATGTCAAAACGACCAAAACTTTCTGGTGCCCAGGGAAGGAAGAAAAGAAAAGAAGAGGAGGAAAAACGCGACAAAGACAGAGGTACAGTGAAGATGATGTCAGGTATTTATTTGTCTGTTGCCGAAAGATAGTAACTTTTAGGCTAACAACACGGTTTGCTAATCAATAAATAGCGTTAGCTCGTTTTAACGTCAGTTAATGTGACGGAGCGGCCTAACAGCTGTTATGGAAAAAAAGTAATACTCCCACCTTATATTTCTCATTTGTAGAGATTAGATCTATTCAGCAGGTGTTTACATCTGTCTGCATTTTTATTTTAATTTATTATTGGTTAGCTAACGTTTGATCTGCTTGTAGTAGTCAGTCAAAATGCTATTCCTTCATATATTAGAGTTGTAAGTTTAAGTTATATAAGAGTTGTTTGTTTTTACAGTTCATTTTGTCTAAAGTGTGTTTATAGTGTTAAACTTTACATCCATATTAAAGTGCACATTATGAATGTTAATTCTTCATAACTCAGCATTCCCATATGCTATATTATACTGCAGTTTACGGCTTCTTTGCATTCTGCTAATCAGCATTTCACTGTAATGATAATAAGATTGACTCTAATCTAATTTGCATATCAGACAAAAATTGCCTTGTATCTTATACATTTACGGCACAGTGAAAGTCATGCATCTCTTAGGTTTTTCATTTTATTCTTTTAATTATCTTTTATTATTAGACTCTAACACCCAACGATGTCACTGACTCCTCTTCTTTCTTCAGATGCGCTGTTAAAATACCTGAACCCTACTCCTGCAAATCCTGCCACTTCATCAGCACCAAGTGCTCCTCCTGTCGCCTCCATCTCAGAAGAACCCAGCATCGCCACTTCATCAGCATCAAGCAATCCTCCTGTCGCCTCCATCTCAGAAGAACCCAGCATCGCCACTTCATCAGCATCAAGCAATCCTCCTGTCACCTCCACCTCAGAAGAACCCAGTGATGCAGCATCAGGAACAAAGGCTGCACCAATAGACCCTGCTGACTGGCCATCTCCTCTAACTGATGAGGTACGAACAGGGTTAGTTCACAGAGGTCCATTTCAAATTGAAAACAACTTAACATTCCCTAAACAAAAGGATGGACGAAGGTGCCAACATGAAGGGAAAAAATAAAGGTGTTCAGGCAAGGTTGCTTCAGCTGAACTCGAGAGCTTTTTTTGTCCCATGTGGTGCCCACACCTTAAATCTGGTAGTAGTGCAGTGGCGGCTGGCCCATAGGGGGCGCTGGGGCTCTGCCCCACCAGCTGTTGAGGGGATTTTTTTATTTATTTATTTTTTTATTTTATTTTATTTTTAAATCAATGTCAGTTTTACTTAATAGTGTGTTTGCCCACATGCAATTTAAATCATTTGAACAACATTTCCACCAACTGACACTCATTAAACAGTGAATTTCCACTGACAGACAGCGTATCATTCTCTCATGGGGCGATCGGCAAAGTGCCCCTGACCTGCAGCTAAACAGCCAATCCGGTTATGGTTGCTAGGGGGAAATTATGAATAATTGGCCTATCAACGTCGCCAAATTTAACACCGGTGGGGCGCTGGAAATTTTGCCCCAACTGCTACGTAAAATGCGTGAAGGTTTAGGATTGCTTAAGCTACATGAGGAGCCAGCGATAGTTTTTTTTCGTAGTGCGACTCCCTGACTCCTACGCTACGGGGGGAAAAAAAATACGTGCGGCGACGGCGAAGAGCGATGGCGGTGACAAGAGTTCAAGAGCAGCTTCCACCAAATTCGGTGAAATCATTGTTAATATACCCTTTTGCGAGACGGACGACAGAGGAAAAACTTCTCGTTAAGGAGCTGGGACCCGACAAGCCTGAAATCAACATTTCGCAGCAAACTAAGGTGAAAGATAAATGTTATAAACGGAGTTTTTGTCGGGGCTGGTTCGACCGTAAGACGTGGCTGGCAGGTTGTGGAGCCGCCAATGCACTTTTCTGTTTCCCCTGTATCCTCTTCAGAAGTGACAAATGTGATTCGAATTGGACAACGTCTGGACTAACTGACTTAAAGCACCTCTCCGAACGGACCAAGAAGCATGAGAGATCCAAAGTACACATGGAAAACTGCGTAAAGCTAGCTGTGTTCGGAAAGTTTAGCATAGCAACGCAGCTAGATTATGGGCACCGCATTGCTGTGAGAAGGCACAATGAAGAGGTAGATAAAAACCGGAATATTTTATCTAAGATTCGATCGATCAATCGATTGTGTTAAATTTTGTGGTGCTTTTGAATTAGCAATGCGGGGACATGATGAAAGTGATTCCTCAGACAACGCCGGAATATTCAGAGGTTTGGTCGACTTAATGGCATCCATTGATCGGGACTTGAGGGAGCACCTTGAAAATGCGACCGTATTTAAAGGCACCTCGAAGACAGTTCAGAACGAGCTCCTGGACTGTATGCTGGCAGTTCTAAGAGAAAGGATCGTGGATGAAGTAAAGACAGCTGAGTTTTTAGCTATCCAAGCTGATGAAACTACCGACATTTCCACACACTGTCAGCTAGTCCTGGTACTAAGATACATCGATGGACGCAACAACATACGATAGCGGTTCTATGAATTCATCAAGCTACCCAACAGCTGTGCGGATTCAATAGCTGGTGCCTTATTGGAGAGCCTGCACAGCATCCTTCCTGAGGGACAAGAAAAAAAGTTGATCGCCCAGGCATATGATGGGGCAGCGGTAATGAGAGGTGCCACTGGAGGAGTGCAACGAAACGTACAGGACATCTATGCAAACGCTCACTACATTCACTGTTATGCCCATCAGTTAAACCTGGTAATGCAGCAGGCAACCTCCCACATCCCTCAGATCAGTCACTTTTTTACCGACATGGGGGGGATTTGCTTCTTTTTTCTCAAAATCGAGCAAGAGAACTGCAGTGCTAGATGAGATGGTGGCGCACCGACTTCCAAGTGCATCATCAACACATTGGAACTTCAACAGTCGTGCAGTCAACACAGTCTATGAGCACAAGAATGATCTGGTGAAGTGTTTTCAGACCATCTGGAACAGTGAAGCATTTGATGGCCATACGAAGAGAGAGGCTGGAGGCTATGTGAGAATGCTGGAAGATGAAGCTTTCTGTTTTTTCCTAGCCTTGTTCCATAAGATCATGCCACATGTAGACATGCTGTATAACCAGCTCCAGAAGAGACACATCGATGCTGTCTACATCGCAGGAATCACCCAGGCATTCATTAACTGCATGGAGGCTATTAGGTAAGTTAAATGCAACTTTATGTAGCCTAGCCTAATTCTTAATTCTCTGCATAAATTATGTGTAGCTTTAAATGCTTATGTCTTCTTATTCAAATAATTAATTTATCTGTGATGAATGTTTAGATGAAATATAATTACCAGTAATTATAACAACCTTGGGTTTGGTTAATATATCCCTAACCAGTTTTCACAACTGACTCATAAAACTTATGTATTGGATCAGGGAGGCTGTTCCTAATCTGGCTGAGGATGAGGAGTACAGGGGACCTGTTCAGGAGCCACCCACAAAGAAGCGGAGAACATTGGGAGAAGACACGCAGCACCATTTGGCACTGGAGGTAACACACAGGCTTACACACACACACAGAGGAACAGCAGGGTGTCTGCGGGGTTGTAAAAGGTAGTAAATGAAATCAGCCCAAATTAAAGGAAAACGCCACCGTTTTTCCATACTGAACTATGTTCCTCCCTGATGTTAGACGAGTTGACACATACCTCTCTCGCCTTCGTGCGTGTACTCAATCGTTCTGGCGCGCAGCGCTACTTTGCTAGCATGTAGCTTGGCCCAGTACATTCCTTCGGTCCCAAACGGGGGTGAAGTTAGAAGCAATCAAGCACTCCCACGTTTTCCCTATTTAAGTACGGTTACGTGAGTAGTTACACGACCCAAGTGTGGTTACACCAAATGAAACATGCCAATTTTCTAAGCGGATAAAAAGGATAACTATAATGTATGGTGGAATAACACCTGGGAGCACTTCGACGTCAGTGCAGTAATATCATCACTCCTATGAGTAGAAGTGATGATATTACTGAGTGTGTGTGTCGGTCACTCACTGTCCCTCAGGTTGTGGCATGTTAAAACATATTGGCCAGCAGATCTGCCCTGTCTCCTTCTCCCAGGAGGAGTTTTAGTTTGGAGAGCTCATTCAGCTCTGTGAAATCTGAGATCTCAGAGCTGGATGTGTCAAAGTAAATGTTCCTTGTTTCGCTGAATGTTTCACATTTTAGGAGAAAGAGCGTCTCTGTCTCGAGCTCACCTGTCGAACAGTGACCACATGTTGTGTGATGATTGTTTGTGTCTTCCTGTCTGGATTGTCAGTTTGTGGTCACTGATCCTGGACCTGGTCAGGATCTGTCTCTGCTCTCTGTCTCTGACAGTAGAGAGATATTCTGCTGATCCATAATCTCTGTTTAGGGCTCGATAACATTCTGATCTACTCTGGCTTTCAGTTTCTTCTGTCCAGTGTTCCAGATAGGTTTCTTTTCTGTTATAATTGGCTTCACTCTGATCGGTGTTTGGAGAGCAGTGTTGTTGTGAGGCTGCTCAGACTGTGTCTGAGAGTAGTAAAAAAATATTGTGAAGGTAGTAAAAAAGGTAGTATAAGGTAGTAAATTCAACTTAAGAATTTCTGTATAAACCCTGAACAGACACACAGAGACACAGAGAGAAACAGAGAGGAACAGAGACATTATCAAATGAAATCTAATGAAGATGCTCCCCACTTGATACAATAGTCCAGACTTAAATGTATATTTTCATTTGACGATATCTATGAATAATTACAGTTAACCATTTTGGTTTATTACACAATATAGGCTAGCTACTCAGAACATTAATTGTAGTGAGACATGTGAAGACCTAATTCTTTCCCTTTTTTAAAATTGTATATTATCACATAGGTATGTGACACCATCATGAGCCATTCCAAGGAGAGGTTTTCTTTCACCAAGCACCTCATCAGCGCCACACTCTTGCAAGGAGACTTGTTCCAACAATACAGCAGAAGGTTCCCAGATTCAGCACTGGAAACCACGGTGGAAGCCTATCCCTCATTGGACAAGGCCAGACTTAAAACAGAACTGTCCCTGATCTACGAGAATGAGGAGTTCCGGAGTTGCAAAGGTGCACTGGCTCTCTATCAGGTTTTGATGGAAAACAACCTTGGAGAAACATTCACTGAAACTGTAAGTCTTCTCAACATCATCATCACAACACCAATGACAACATCAGAGTCTGAGAGGTGCTTCTCTACCTTAAAGAGGATAAAAACTTTCCTTAGGAACACAATGTCACAAGATCGGCTCAACGCTCTGGCTATGCTCTCCATCGAGAAGAAATTGACAAAAGACATTCCTGATTTCAACACCAGGGTCATTGGAAAATTTGCCTCTCAAAAACAAAGACGAGCGAAATTCTTGTATAAATAAAACCTAGAGAGAGAGAGAGAGACAAACACATGTGCACACACAGAGGAACAGACACACAGAGGAACAGAGAGGAACAGGGAGGAACAGAGACACAGAGAGGATCAGAGACACAGATGAAATGAGACACAGAGAGGAACAGAGACACAGAGAGGATCAGAGACACAGAGAGGATCAGAGACACAGAGAGGAACAGAGACACAGAGAGGAACAGAGACAGAGACACAGAGAGGATCAGAGACACAGATGAAATGAGACACAGAGAGGATCAGAGACACAGATGAAATGAGACACAGAGAGGAACAGATACACAGAGAGGAACAGAGACACAGAGAGGATCAGAGACACAGATGAAATGAGACACAGAGAGGATCAGAGACACAGAGAGGAACAGAGACACAGAGAGGAACAGAGACACAGATGAAATGAGACACAGAGAGGAACAGAGACACAGATGAAATGAGACACAGAGAGGAACAGATACACAGAGAGGAACAGAGACACAGAGAGGATCAGAGACACAGAGAGGAACAGAGACACAGAGAGGAACAGATACACAGAGAGGAACAGAGACACAGAGAGGAACAGAGACACAGTGAGGAACAGAGACACAGAGAGGAACAGAGACACAGATGAAATGAGACACAGAGAGGATCAGAGACACAGAGAGGATCAGAGACACAGAGAGGATCAGAGACACAGAGAGGATCAGAGACACAGAGAGGAACAGAGACACAGAGAGGAACAGAGACAGAGACACAGAGAGGATCAGAGACACAGATGAAATGAGACACAGAGAGGATCAGAGACACAGATGAAATGAGACACAGAGAGGAACAGATACACAGAGAGGAACAGAGACACAGAGAGGATCAGAGACACAGATGAAATGAGACACAGAGAGGAACAGAGACACAGATGAAATGAGACACAGAGAGGAACAGAGACACAGATGAAATGAGACACAGAGAGGAACAGATACACAGAGAGGATCAGAGACACAGAGAGGAACAGAGACACAGAGAGGATCAGAGACACAGAGAGGAACAGATACACAGAGAGGAACAGAGACACAGAGAGGAACAGAGACACAGAGAGGAACAGAGACACAGTGAGGAACAGAGACACAGAGGAACAGAGACACAGATGAAATGAGACACAGAGAGGATCAGAGACACAGAGAGGATCAGAGACACAGAGAGGAACAGATACACAGAGAGGAACAGAGACACAGAGAGGATCAGAGACACAGAGAGGAACAGAGACACAGAGAGGAACAGAGACACAGATGAAATGAGACAGAGAGGATCAGAGACACAGAGAGGAACAGATACACAGAGAGGAACAGAGACACAGAGAGGATCAGAGACACAGAGAGGATCAGAGACACAGATGAAATGAGACACAGAGAGGAACAGAGACACAGAGAGGAACAGAGACACAGAGAGGATCAGAGACACAGAGAGGAACAGAGACACAGAGAGGATCAGAGACACAGAGAGGAACAGAGACACAGATGAAATGAGACAGAGAGGATCAGAGACACAGAGAGGAACAGAGACACAGAGAGGAACAGATACACAGAGAGGATCAGAGACACAGAGAGGATCAGAGACACAGAGAGGATCAGAGACACAGATGAAATGAGACACAGAGAGGATCAGAGACACAGAGAGGAACAGAGACACAGAGAGGATCAGAGACACAGAGGATCAGAGACACAGATGAAATGAGACACAGAGAGGAACAGAGACACAGAGAGGAACAGAGACACAGAGAGGATCAGAGACACAGAGAGGAACAGAGACACAGAGAGGAACAGAGACACAGATGAAATGAGACACAGAGAGGAACAGAGACACAGAGAGGATCAGAGACACAGAGAGGATCAGAGACACAGAGAGGATCAGAGACACAGAGGATCAGAGACACAGAGAGGATCAGAGACACAGATGAAATGAGACACAGAGAGGAACAGAGACACAGAGAGGAACAGATACACAGAGAGGAACAGAGACACAGAGAGGACCAGAGACACAGAGAGGAACAGAGACACAGATGAAATGAGACACAGAGAGGATCAGAGACACAGAGAGGAACAGAGACACAGAGAGGAACAGAGACACAGAGAGGAACAGAGACACACAGAGGAACAGAGACACACAGAGGAACAGAGACACACAGAGGAACAGAGACACAGAGAGGAACAGAGACACAGAGAGGATCAGAGACACAGAGAGGATCAGAGACACAGATGAAATGAGACACAGAGAGGATCAGAGACACAGAGAGGAACAGAGACACAGAGAGGATCAGAGACACAGAGGATCAGAGACACGGAGAGGATCAGAGACACAGATGAAATGAGACACAGAGAGGATCAGAGACACAGAGAGGATCAGAGACACAGATGAAATGAGACACAGAGAGGATCAGAGACACAGAGAGGAACAGAGACACAGAGAGGATCAGAGACACAGAGGATCAGAGACACAGAGAGGATCAGAGACACAGATGAAATGAGACACAGAGAGGAACAGAGACACAGAGAGGAACAGAGACACAGAGAGGAACAGAGACACAGAGAGGATCAGAGACACAGATGAAATGAGACACAGAGAGGATCAGAGACACAGAGAGGAACAGATACACAGAGAGGAACAGAGACAGAGACACAGAGAGGATCAGAGACACAGAGAGGATCAGAGACACAGATGAAAAGAGACACAGAGAGGAACAGAGACAACCCACACTCACCTTAGACACTCCCCCCTCCACTCACTCACTCACTCACTCACTGTTGATTTATACCAAAGAAGATAAAAGTGCCCGTAGTCTAAGAATCACCCTTGTATAGATTCAACTGAAAACATACCCTTGTTGTGAATTTATCTTTTGATTGTATTGTATAGTATTTGATAGCATAAAGTCTAATATAGCTGTAAATTGTTACTTTTTCTGTGAAACTGGAAACTGTGAAATTAAATTATTATTGTGGAACTGTAGTCATTTTCCGACTGTTCATTTGAATGCTTATGCTAGATTAGGCAAGGAAATCTGTTGGCACACCAGCCCCACCAAGATTTTTTTTCACCAGCCGCCACTGTAGTAGTGGATGCTGCAAAAAGCTCACCAGATGCTCTTGCCTACTTTGGGCATTTAACAAAGTTATTCAGGCTCTTCTTAGCCTCCACCCATAGGTGAGATGTCCTCCTGAAACATGTTTAAACTACTCTGAAATCATGAGCAGAGACCAGATGGGAAAGCAGGATAAAAAGCATTGAGGCAGTAAGGTATCAGGCTGGGGAAGTCAGACAGGCTCTTCTGGAGGTGAGGGAAACGACTGCAGACCCTGTGGTTAGAGTTGAAGCCCAGTCTTTGGCTGAGGAGATTGGATCCTATCGCTTTTGTATCTGTACAGCCATATGGTATGACATTCTGAGCAAGATCCAGCATGTGAGTAAACTGATGCAGTCGCCCTCGATGCAGCTAGATGTGGCTGTCGACTTGCTGAAGAAAACCAAAGATTCCCTCACCAGCTACTGAAACACTGGATTTTCTGATGCACAGACAACTGCAAAGGAGATGTGTGAAGAAATGAATGTGGAGGCTGAACTCAAACAAAAGCGGTTGAGAACCACAAAAAGGCACTTTGGTTATGAGTCTCCAGATGAGCCCATAGAAGATGCACTTCGAAAAATGGAAACTACATTTTTTAATGTGGTAGTGGACACAGCCATCTTTTCACTTGATGAGAGATTTCAGAACCTTGGACAGGTGAATGACAAGTTTGGAGTGCTCCTGAACTTCCCCAACATACAAAAAGAAGAACTGAAGCAGCACTGTCAAACCCTGAGTACTGCTCTGACCCATGACAGCCAGCCAGACATTGATGGCACAGAACTTGCAATGGAAATGCAGAATTTTCCACAATTGCCATCAAAGAATATGACAAACATGGAACTGTTGACCTTCCTGCATGAGAAGAAGCTGACAGAAATTTACCCCAACATGTGGGTTGCTCTGAGAATCTCTGCCACTCTTCCTGTTACAGTGGCTGCTGCTGAAAGAAGCTTTTCCAAGCTCAAACTCATTAAAACTTACCTGAGATCTACTATGATGCAAGAACGTCTCAGTGGACTTTCCATCATAAGCATTAATCATGTGGTCTCAAATGAGTTGTCATATGATGATGTTGTGGATGACTTTGCTGCAAGAAAGACTAGGAGAGTAAAACTGTAGCAGGTGATGTGAGGTTGACTAGGTAGTGGTGTAGTTTGTCATTCTGATAGCAGTATTAAAAAAGCACCACTAGAGGTCTCTGTAAATCTTGTAACATAGTTATTTATATGTGCACTTATACTTTATACAAACTGTGCAGTTATTATTGTCATTTGTTGTGCCAATACAGGTTTCTTTAATATCTTATTTTGTGCAGTGAATTTAGAATTTATTTTATGTCACTTGTTTACAGTTTTTGTTTTGTAGATAGTTAAATGTTATACTTTGCATAGGCTATTTATATTACATTTTTTGTATTATTTATTTCTAATTTATTATCTTATTTTTAACGGTTTTCATTGTTTCTCTAAAAATAAAATAAAATGTCAAAGACAAAGCTATTCAGTTTCTTGTGTGAGTATATGTAAACTGGCAGTGGAATTTACTGCGATGCAGGGGGGTCACCACCTAAAATCTTGCCTAGGGCGCCAAATTGGTTAGGGCCGGCCCTGCAGATACGGGTAAAATACGTGACGTTGGTAATGCTCAGCTTGATGCCTCTGGAAGTAAAGCCTTAAAAGCCTTCACTTTCAAACATTAGACGCTCAGAGATTGACTTATATCTTATATTTTATTGTGACTGTGAAGATGTTATAGACTTTTTACCTCATGTACATAAACGGAGCAACGAACACATTTAGATCAGGCTGTGATCCCTGCTTTATTTCCAGACTGTAAAACTGTAAAGTCTAGTTAAACGATTGAATTGAATAAAGAGCTAAGTTTAGGATTATCCTTATGATGATTTTATTTTTGCTATATTAGAACCTTTTTGTCAGTTGACATAACACAAAACGTCTTTTACATTTCATTTTGTTTTAGGGAGCAAACAAAGAGCTTCATTGCTTTCAGAGGTCAGAAGACCATTTGTTCACAGGGGCGAAACATTCCGCCACGGCTGGAAGTAAGGCAATAATACATAATAAATGATATATAATAAATAAGAAATAGCCCATTCGTCAGTCCTGATGTCATGTTTTGTAAATCTTTGCATCCCTGTGTTAATGTGATCTTGTGTGTACCTTTTCTCTTGGTTCTCTCTGTGTTGAGAACAGTTCTAGAAACAATGGGCCTGCAGGGGAAGGTTGAGCCCCAGCAGGCCAAAAACAAGTGGGACCATTTAAAGAACAAGTACAAAGTAGGTGCAGGTTTGAATGATGATGTGGAAACTAAATCATATGTGTTTTACCCATGCAAGTTAATTAAGACGTGATTGATTTCCACTGCCTTAGGATTGTCCTCATGGATGATAGGACAGATGCCTTCCACTGCCCCCCCGCCCCGTCCTAACTGCCTCCATCCCTGAGGACACACCAGGGCCAAGTGCTGGCGGGTGACCAGGAGGAGGAGGAGGATGACGATGATGAGGAGGAGAACTGCCAGGGCCAAGGAGAAAGAGGAGGAGGAAGGATGAAGGAGGACATGAGGCTGCGGAGAGTGGATGGAGAGGCTCTTCTCTCTGCTCCAGAGGGCAATCGTTACATTATTTCTGTTGTTATTTAGTTAATTTATGAGTTCTTTTTAAATTGTTTGTTCATAATTGTTCATTTTATATAATTCATGAAATAAAATATTGTTCTAGTGATACGCGTTGTCTATTCCATTAAGTATTTACAAATTAAGCACAATTTATAACAGCAAACAGCATCAAGTGCTACTTTTCAGGGACAACAAGAGATTCAGTTTTTTCTTTTATTATTAATGTCTTAACATTTACAACTATTTACAAAATTACAGCATAAATAACTATTTACAGATTATTATCAACTATTAACAAAAACAATTACAATATTAAAACAGTTAATAGATGTACAGTAATAGGCTGAGCAGGAGTCCCTGCAGTGCTGCAGGGCTGGATGGGCTGCCACAGTAAAGACCCTGGTGTCAGTGGGACATCATCTGGGTCCGTACTCAGGGTGTTTGGGGGTGTAGTCTCCACCGTCCACCACATCTTCCATCAACTGGGTTTGCAGGGCTGACTTGATCGATGGCTGCCATGTCACTAATTATTTCTTTAAGAAAGAGGCAAGAATTATAATTTCATAATGTAGCCTAATTATAATAATTATAGATTATTTCAACAAACCAAACTATCTACCAAACACTTTAAATAGGAATAATGCCTTTAAAATTAAAATTAAACTATATGTGGCGACCAACAGTTTGTATGTCAGCATTAAGGTAATGTATCGATATGTTAATTACCCTTAACAGTTAGCTAGCTAATAATGATAATAAGTAATAATAATAATAATAAGTATAATAATAACAGTACTGTGGCTTCAATAACAGGTTCACCTCCCCACGGTCCTCTCAACTGGAGATATATTAGAGCCGCTTCTCCTTTTCCTCCACAAGGAGGAAGATTAAAAAGACATATTTGACAGTCAAACTTTACTCTTCTTGTCACTTTTGCGGACCTGGGCAGCATAAATAGTGACGTACAGGTAGGGGCAGGAACATCTGGTGACGCAACCAGGAAATGCTCCGAAGGCGAGTCCTTCGAAGGGACCGTCGAAGGCCGTGTCAACCGTTGTTAAATGGGACTGTCTTCTGGTAAATCTCCGGTTGAGAGAGGACTGTGGAGAAGTAAACCTGTTATATGAACCCAGAGTAATGTCATCATAATTATTAGCTAGTTAACATTTAAGGGTAATTACTACCAATACATTACGTTAATGCTAGATAATATAGGCTAAATATAAACTGTAAATCGCCACACTCAGCCTATTACTGTAAATAATTTGGATCTGTTTTAATATTGTTTTTAATAATAATTGTCTTTGTTAATAGTTTACTTTTCTAATAATCATCTGTAAATAGTTATTTCTGCTGTAATTTTGTAAAGAATTGTAAATGTCAAGACCTTGATCCTTCATCCTTTGACAAAAGAAAAAATTAAATCCCTTGGTGTCCCTGAAAAGTAGCACTTGATGCTGTTTGCTAACCCTGTTATAAATTGGACATTGTAAATACTAAATGGAATAAACAACGTGTAACAATGTACAATATTTTAATTTATGAAATATATAAAATCTTATGAACAATTAATAATAAAAAAATAGAACTCATGATTTCACTAAATAACAATGGAACAGTAAAAACAAAACAAAAAAAAATGATTTACTGATTGGCCATCCCCTCGAGCAGAAAGAAGAGTCTCTCCATCCTCTCTACCCTCTCACTCTCCTCTTTCCTCTGCCTCCCTCTGCAGCCTCATGTCCTCCTTGATTACATTAAGGAGTTCATCGTCCCTCCTCTTCTTTCTCCTTGGCCCTGGCTGGCTCTCCTCCTCCTCATACATAGACGCCTCATTGAGCGCTGGACTGTGCGTCGACGTCGCCGCAGCTCTGCCCCATGAACTAATACAAGTCAATGGAGTGAACTTTATAAAGCTCCTTCTACAAAGTGCTATAAGTTAATGTCTGTCATTTTCACATTCACACACGTACAGATATATATAAGAAACAGATATGGAACCAAAAACAACGTCTGTAACATTCTCTGATGATTATAGACGTTAACTACTCCTTATGTGTTCAGTATAGGCCTACAGGTCGGCACCAAACAACAGGATGGACTTTATAATGTTTTTATGAGTGTTTACAGCTGCCAATGTATGGAACGCTGTTACTGTGATGATACATGACAGTTAAATATTGAATCTGTGTCTATAATAACCAGATCCTGATCCATGTAGCCTAAATGTGATGTGTGTCTACCATACTGTCGACTTGTTTCATTTAGCCTAATTTAACTTTAAATATGGACAGCTGACTTTATAATATATGAGTCAGAATCAGAAATGCGGTGATGTCGACATACACTGCCTATAAAAAGTATTCACCCCCCTTGGCTTTTTACCTATTTGGTTACATTACAGCCTTTAGTTCAATGTTTTTTTTATCTGAATTTTATGTGATGGATCAGAACACAACAGTCTAAGTTGGTGAAGTGAAATGAGAAAAATATATACATAAAACTATTTTTTAGAAATAAAAAAATTAAAATTGGCACGTGCATATGTATTCACCCCCTTTGTTATGAAGCCCATAAAAAGCTCTGGTGCAACCGATTACCTTCAGAAGTCACATAGTTAGTGAAATGATGTCCACCTGTATGCAGTCTGTGTCACATGATCTGTCAGTACACATACACAGCTTTTTTGAAAGGCCTCAGAGGCTGCAACAGACCAAGGAACTCTTCAAACAAGTAAGGGACAATGTTGTTGATAAGTACAAGTCAGGGTTAGGTTATAAAAAATATCCAAATCTTTGATGATCCCCAGGAGCACCATCAAATCTATCATAACCAAATGGTAAGAACATGGCACAACAGCAAACCTGCCAAGAGACGGCCGCCCACCAAAATTCACGGACCGGGCAAGGAGGGCATTAATCAGAGAGGCAGCACAGAGACCTAAGGTAACCCTGGAGGAGCTGCAAAGTTCCACAGCAGAGACTGGAGTATCTGTACATAGGACGACAATAAGCAGTACGCTCCATAGAGTTGGGCTTTATGGCAGAGTGGCCAGAAGAAAGCCATTACTTTCAGCAAAAAACAGTATGGCACGTTTTGAGTTTGTGAAAAGGCATGTGGGAGACTCCCAAAATGTATGGAGGAAGGTGTCTGGTGCAAACCCACCACATCACATCACATCACCAAAGAACACCATCCCCACAGTGAAACATGGTGGCAGCATCATGCTGACGGGATGTTTTTCAGCAGCTGGGACTGGGAAACTGGTCAGAGTTGAGGGAAAGATGGATGGTGCTAAATACAGGGATATTCTTGAGCAAAACCTGTACCACTCTGTGCATGATTTGAGGCTAGGACGGAGGTTCACCTTCCAGCAGGACAATGACCCCAAACACACCGCTAAAGCAACACTTGAGTGGTTTAAGGGGAAACATGTAAATGTGTTGGAATGGCCTACTCAAAGCCCAGACCTCAATCCAATAGAAAATCTGTGGTCAGAGTTAACGATTGCTGTTCACAAGCGCAAACATCCAACTTGAAGGAGCTGGAGCAGTTTTGCAAGGAGGAATGGGCAAAAATCCCAGTGGTAAGATGTGGCAAGCTCATAGAGACTTATTCAAAGTGACTTGGAGCTGTGATTGCCGCAAAAGGTGGCTCTACAAAATATTGACTTTAGGGGGGTGAATAGTTATGCACATTGACTTTTTCTGTTATTTTGTCCTATTTGTTGTTTGCTTCATAATAATAATAAAAAACATCTTCAAAGTTGTGGGCATGTTCTGTAAATTAAATGATGCAACAATCCATGTTAATTCCAGGTTGTAAGGCAACAAAACTTAAAAAATGCCAAGGGGGGTGAATACTTTTTATAGGCAGTGTATCGCAGCAGCGGACCAACCCACTCAATGAGGCGTCTAGGTGTCTATGTTCGAAGGATGCTTTTGACTATGAATTTTGTATCAGTTAGTTTGCTGATGGTACAGTATTTTTTCTACAAGATAAATCTATAATTGGAAAAGCTTTAAATGTAATCTCCATATTCTCCAGAGCATCTGGTTTAAGTTTGAATTTGAACAAATGTGAGCTTCTCTCACTGTCCCTCTGCAATGAAGACCATATAATGTCCATTCCTGTGAAGAAAGAAGTAAAATACATGGGTTTAAATAAAATCAAAGGTAACAAATTAAGGGAAAGTAATAGTTTTCATGAAAAACTAGAGATTATGAAGAAAACTCAAAATCATTGGCTAACTAGAGATCTTTCCAGTTTTGAAAGAACCATACTGTCCAAAGCTGAGGGCATTTCAAAACTGGTTTATCCATGCCAGTTATTTGTTGCTCCTCAAAACATTAAGAAAGCCAACTCAATTATAGATAATTTTATATGGAGAAACAAAACACATTATATAAAAACGTCACAATTAATCAAAAACGTGAGCAAGGGAGGATTAAATACATTAGACTTTGAATCAATGATAGGGATGTTCAGAATAAATTGGATAAAAACATTTCTGTCACAAACTGAATCCATATGGTTTCATATCTCCAAAAATACATTTGAAAAAAGTGGGAGGTTTGGATTTTTTTTATTCTTTTATTATTATCATAATTTTATAACAAAGCCTTGTAGATTTTATTTTCGGTAATAGAGAGATGATAAATGGTTTGTTTGTTGGAAATAAATAAATAAATGAAAAAAATAATAATGTTAAAAGGATGCAGACCCAGAATTGAGACACAGCAATCGTCGTAATCCTCCTCCTTCTTAGGGATGGAGGTGCGCAAAGAATCTTGGAATATGGTAGGCTGCGAAGGATAGTGTACAAAAAGAGGGAAAAGAAGGCCACATTTGTGGGGTGCATTTGAAGGAGCCTTCTAATTGGGACAGCCTTGGCACGGCGTTGTGACGTAATTGGCCTTTATATGAGGCCTCCGAAGGATGCAAACCCTGAATTGAGACACAGCAATTGAGCGCTGAATCGTACAACGACGTTGCCGCCCTACTGGATGTGGCAACTCTGCCCCGTGAACTAATAAAAGTCAATGGAGTGAACTTTATAAAGCGCCCTTCTACAAAGTGCTTGAAGTTAATGCCTCTCATTTTCACATTCACACACGTATGAATATATTTTGGAAACAAACAGGTATCAAAAACAATGTATGTAAGGTTCTCTGATAATTATAAATGTTAACTACGCCTTATATGTTTAGTATACAGGTAGGCACCAAACCCACATATGTATTTTTGTAATGTTTTTATGCGTAATGTGTAATGTGTTTACAGCTACCAATGTATGTAACGCTGTTACTGTGATGATAAATGACAATTAAATAGTGAATCTTTGTCTATAACAGGATCCTGATATGTAAATGTGTCAGCCAATGGCGGCGGGAGGGGGGGCAAGCAGGGTCTTTCTTAAGACCCTCCTACCAAAGGCTGCGCCACCCCCCTTTGCCCCCCCTCCCCCTTGAAATATTTATGGATTAAAAACTATAACATGAATGTAGAAAAAATGAAGACACTGAGACATTAACACTAATGAGACATTAAATATTGTTTATAACGTTCCTATGGTGGTGACCCTTGACTTTTTGTTTCTCCTGTGTCGTTGGCTGGTTTGCACGCAGACAGCACGCTGAATTTGACTCCCACGTTAGCGCGGTGGTTGATGGATAGCTGCTAGCTAGCGAGTGTGAACAGAGCAAAATGGACCGTTTTGTGATATCAAGAAAAAGAATGAGAGTGGATGATGGCGGTGACAGTGGTGATTTAGGGAGGCACAAAGGTAGCGTTAGGGTGGAGGAGGACAGAGTGATGACGGCAAACCTAGAGAATGAGGATGAAGGGGAGGATGAAGAAGGGGCGGTAATAGGTGAGGCGTTGGCGGCATCAGCGGCCACATCGTCTTTAACACAAGACTCGGAGACCGATGGTAACATTCCCGAAAATGTCGAGCAAGAAGCGGCGAGTGAAGGGAGAGCTTCGCCGAGCGCCATAGCTACGATCGCGGGAATCCTGGTGGCCCTGTGGATTTAAGCCAAGACCCAGCAGAGGGACCGAGGCAGCCTCAACTTAAGTCATACCCGTGTCGGACATTTGGATCCTAGCTGACGTTGTGGAGTTTTTACCACTCGTGGTTCAAACAGTACTCGTGGCTGGAATACTCGCTGTCAGTTGATTCGACTTTTTGCTATGCCTGTCGACACTTTTTCCACCATGCCCGGGGGTCCGGTCACACAGAAAAGAGCTTCACCCATAGCGGGTTCCAAAACTGGAGGAAAGGAGCAGAGAAACTTGCACAGCACAATGTAAGTGTTTCTCACAAACTAGCAATGGAAGGCTGGTGTGAGTTTAAGGAGAGGGTGAAAAGTGGTTTGAGGATTCTGACAAAACTTGATGCTGGACATGACAAGATTGTGCAAGAAAGCAGGCAGTACATGCGAGCAGTAGTTGAGTCACTGCAGTTTACAGCATGTCAAACACAGAGAAGATGAACAGTCCACCAACAGAGGTAATTTCCTTGAACTGTTAAATCTGCTGGGAAAATTTGACAGCACTGTCTCAAAGAAATTATCTAGTGGACCTGGGAATGCCAAATACGTGCATCATGATATCCAGAATGAGCTGATTGATGTTATGGCCAGCACGGTGAGAGAACAAGTGAGCAAGGAGGTTAAGCTGGGAGAGCACTTTGCTTTAATGGTGGATGAAACCAAGGATGTGAGCAAAAAAGAGCAGATATCTGTTGTTCTGCATTACCTAAACAATAATAGTATTCACAAAGAGTTTCTGGACTTCATTTCTGCAGATGGCTTGGATGCAGAGTCTTTACACAAGTCAGTTAAACAAACACTGGCTAAGTGTAACATAGACAAACATTCATGCATCGCACAGTGCTATGATGGGGCATCTGTTATGTCTGGGTGCAACAAAGGTGTCCAGGAAAAATTTCACCAAGAAGTGCCACATGCGCTTTACATCCATTGCTATGCACACAGACTAAACTTGGTTTTTTGACTGTGTCCATAATGTGAAACCAGTTGTAGAATGCTTCGCAACAGTCAAGATGCTGTACAATTTATTTTCTGGGACAGTGACTCACAAGGTGTTCATGCAGAAGCAACAAGAACTTGAGCCTACCAAACACGCAGTGGAATTGAAAAGACTATCAGATTCTAGATGGGCCTGCCAATATTCTACACTGTGGGCAATAAAAAGAACTCTCCCTGCTATCTTAGCAACTCTTGTGGATGTGAGCAACCAGACGAATGCTCTTAGAGCTACTGAAGCAAGATCACTGATTGGACTGATTGATGCACAGGTTGTTCTGCACATCTGTATGCTGGAGAGCATATTCAGTCTCACAAAGAACTTATCTGATTATCAAAAGGCCACAGATTTGGAGCTAGCATCTGCCATTGACCTGGTCTTTGCAGTTGTTGATGTCCTCAGTAACAAACGCAATGCTGAAACATGGACTAAAATCTGGGAGTGTGCCAGTGATATGTGTGAGACGGTTGGCATTGACATGCAGCGCCCACAGGTGAGGAGAAAAAAGCAGCCTCACCACCTGCAGGAGTTTGTGGTGAACAGCCAAACAGGATCAAAAGAACCACTGGAAATCTCAGAAGACTATCAGAACCACTGCTTTTCCCCAGTAATCGACCAGTTAATCAGTGAGAAGTACCACCATATCACACCCATCCTCAAATCCCTCCACTGGCTTCCTGTCCAGTACAGGATTGAATTCAAAGTTTCCCTTCTGTCCCACCAGTGTCTCCATGGCACTGCCCCCCTATACCTCAAACAACTTATTACCCCTCATTCCTCCTCACGCCATGTCCGCTCTGGACAAGCCAACCTCCTCCAGCCTCTGAGGACAAGGCTTCGAACTATGGGCGACCGCGCCTTCTGTTCAGCTACACCAAGTCTGTGGAATGCACTGTCCATCTAAGGGCTCCACAGACTGTGGACTCTTTTAAAAAAAGGCCTTAAAACACATCTTTTTATAAAAGCCTATGGATAAAACTGCTATTTTAATGTTTACTCTGCTACTTTTAAAGTCTTTTGTGTTGTTTTTATTCTTTTTTTATGTGCATTGTAGCACTTTGAGGTCATTGAGTTGATGTAAAGTGCATTATAAATAAAATTTATTATCATTATTATTATTATTATTAGTGAATTGGGCAGGCGTTTTTCTTCTGAAAGCTGCCACATTCTAAAAGAGAAGCAGCTCTTAACCCCAAACACGAGACATTCTTGGACAAAGACACCCTTTTGCCCATGGCTGAACACTATGGTGTATTGGAAGAAAACCCCTCAGCAGAACTTCACCAGTTAAAAAGACTTATTGAGAGGAAAAAACAAAGGGGGGGGGGGGCGTTGTCAGCACCACCCATGATGTGCTGGTGCTATTGAGGCCATACAAGGAAGCATTTGTTGACCTGTTCAAGCTTGTGTGTATCTCAATGACACTGCCCGTCACATCAGCTGCATTTCAATCAGGAGAGACTTACAGACTCAAGAATTAAGAGAGAAAAGGATTTAAATTGAGGAGATGATTTGTTGATAATGTAGATAGACTTTGGCGCTTAAGCCCCGGTGGGAAGTTGATAGCCATGGTGAGGCAGCCCATGAATAGGGAACTTCTGAAGTGAAGAAGGATCCCCCCCAAAATAAAAGGTATACCATACCTTACGAGCGGTACTATGGGGAGAAGAGCAGAATTGATTAGAGAATACATGGAAAATAAACTTTAACATACGTGAACGTGACATGGGGTGAACCTGAGAATGAGCCGTGAGAGAGTGATAATGAAAGATGTCGAGGGAAAAGAGCAGAGGAGTTATTAGTTATTAGTTATTGCTATGATGCTGGAATTGCTGCCGATGCAGGGATGCAGCTGTAATGGGATATGATGCTATGATGCTGGTATTGCTGCCGATGCAGGGATGCAGCTGTAATGAGATGTGATGCTATGATGCTGAAAATGCTGCCGATGCAGGGATGCAGCTGTAATGAGATGTGATGCTACGATGCTGGTATTGCTGCCGATGCAGGGATGCAGCTGTAATGAGATGTGATGCTGCGATGCTGAAAATGCTGCCGATGCAGGGATGCAGCTGGGAATGCGTTGCTATGATACGTAGATGCTAAAATGCGGGGCGTAACTGAGAATGAGAATCCATTGATATGGAACGTGGAAAGCTGCCGAGCGTGGGTGCAGCTTGCGATGGAAATTGCAGGGAGAGACGTAGTGCGAGGCTGCAGGGATGAGAGCAAGGTGAAGATAGTGAGAGATAGAGTGAGAAAGATGAGCGAAATTGAGATTTGAGGGGAAAATGCGTTCCTAATCGCGGGGGGAGCAAAGCTGGGAGACAAGGATAAAGGTTAATGCCACCACCACCAGTATTTGCATACTCACGAGATTCATGATTGGAGAGATCTTTGAGCGGCTAATATCGAAGTTGGGTCGGGACGGATATATGCAGAATAGGCGGAAGAAGACCAGCGGCCCAGTTGCTGCAAGGAGGCTGATGAAATTCCTTGAACTGCAGCTGATGTGGTGGCGCCTATTCTGAATGAATCCCCCGAATATTGTCCAGGAGAGAGGTTGCACTTGAGCAGCACCTTTTTGAAGTGCTGTCTGAACCATGATTTAGACATAGAATTGGAGCCCGGGGTGAGAAACAAGGGAGATGGCTGCTCGGAACGGGGTCGGAGGCGGAGATATTTAATCATATCTTTAAAAGGACAAAAAGGAGAGTCAGTGCGTGCGATGATGATGGAGCAGGCGCCTTTAGCTTTGGTGTGTTTAAGAAATATTCTGTAATGACTAGGGTGAAATGAAATATCTGAGAATGAAATGTCTCTGGCAGGATTGAAAACACTGCAGGGGGAAGTAAACTCGCTGATTCTTAGAAAGCCATAAAAAGCTAGCAGGAATACGCTGATGAGGAGAGTGTCTGAGTAGGGAGAGAAGAGGCCCTTGCGAAGGGTGCGAATCATGTTTTGAAGAATGGGGAGCGTGATGGGGCGTCTATGGTCGGGTGAAGAAGGAACACATTTGGTGATCCCTTTCAGTAGCAGTTTGATTGCAGGATTTGAAAAAATGCTGGGAAAAGAGGGATCATGGCATCTTACATTAAACTGAATACCAGCTAATAAACTGCGAACATATTGAGGCTTGAATTGACGAATGTCGGTGAAAAAGCAGATAAAGGCGCAAATAGTGTTAATGACGATGGGATAAAGGGGAATATTGATGGAGGCGCAGAAGGTTGCAAAAGTGATCCAAGCAAAATCATAAGTTTTGTGTGTGGAGGCGGCCAAGCCTGTCCTCATGTAAAACTTGGCCGAATCTAGGTACATGAGCATCGTGTTGTTCAGTAAAGTGCTATTGTGTCGAGGGGCGGGACAGAAAGAGGATTGGAGCTGGCATCCGGACAGAGACTCCGGAAGACCTGGAAGTTAAAACGGGAAAGGGAGTCAGCGACTGTGTTTAAGTGGCTGGGCACGTGATGGGCAGTGATGAGAAAGTTGTGAGATATCTAAAAGCCACGTGATGCGTCGCATGAATGGCATGATGGCGCGGGCGGTTGATCGACCTTTGTTGATGATGTTGACTGCTGCTTTATTGTCACACAGCACGGCTATGCGTTTGCGATGCCAGAGGTGGCCCCAGATGTGGCACGCAACTGTGATGGGATATATTTCATGCAGCGCGGAGGACGAGTCTTGCTCTGGAAATGAGGTGGGCCAGCTGGATGCGAACCACTGGCCTTGAAAAAAACCCCAAAAGCTACGGATGGCGCCGCATCCGTAAAGAACTGAGAGTGGTACGCCGAGGTGGCTGAACAGTGCTTTGAGTTTAATCAGAGACACGGATTTACGGTAGGGAGGATCGATGAGCAGGAAATCGTCCAGGAGGTGGAGTACTGCGGGGACCCTGACGTTGTTCAGGAGGATCCAGCAGAGCGCTTCCGAGATGGTATTGAACAAACAGGGACTACTCCTGCAGCCGAAAGTTAATCTGACCGCAAAGTACATTTTTGAGTCCCATTTGATGCCAAATAAATGCCGCTGCGACGGATGAATGGGGACGATTTTGAAAGCATCAGTGATGTCAGCTTTTGAAAGCCAAGCGCCCTGGCCTGCCTGTTTAATTAATTTGATGGCGTTGTCAACCGTGGCGTAATCAAGTGAAAAGGGAACCGGAGGGATGAGGCCGTTGACGCTCGGGACGGGACCGGAGCGCGGATAGATCGAAAATGTACCTTTTCTTCCCTGAATATTTTCTTGTGGCAGTGCCGATTGGACTGGTGCGAAAAACTGGAAAAGGAGCGGAGTTTAATGGGCCGATTATGTAGCCTTTATTGAGTTCCTTTTCAATTAATTGAGTCACGATCTCGGGCTCCTTGATGGCGGACTGAAGATTTTTTGCGACGTAGGTTGAGTCTGGATTTGAAATGACTCCTACTCGGAAATCTTGAGAGAGACCCGTGAGCAGATGATTTGTAAACGTGGAGTTTGGATGATGGCGGAGTTCAGCGCCCAGCGCTTGGACGTTAATCGGAGTGGAGGGATGAACTTTAAGAAGGTTTTTGAGCCGCGCCAGCTCTCTTGCCGTGGACGATTCAGGCGGGCTGGAATCAAACGGCGAGGGCACACTGACCGTGGGTGCGCGTCTTTGCAGGCGCTACAGACGTGGAGAAATATACAGTTGGGGTAAGTACATACATTTTCGTTGAAATTATTGCAAATAGCCATGTTATTGAGAGTTTCCACCTTTCGACCGTGTTTGTCGGTCGCGGGAGTGTGGATGTTGATGCGGAGAAGCGCAGTTTTTGCTGGCAGCGGTTCAGGCGGTAGAAAGGGGAGCTGAGGGCACAGAGAGTCGGGGTGGCCGAGAGCCCCCGACGACCATGATGAGGATCTCGGTGTCCAGAACTGACCAATTTATGCGGGCGTTGAACTGAGAAATTTGGGAAGCAGCTTTGCTCGAGAATGCTTTGTGATACTGATAGGACAGATTGCGGCCGTATTTGAGATGGAGATCGCTGATCAGCGCCAGATATGTGTCGAGCTCGGTTCTCCTGATGGGGTAGACGGAGCAAATGACGTCCCTGTATGCGCCGAAAGCAACGAGGAACTCCCCGATAGACAAATCCCTCGAAAGACGGGGATCAGCGGATTTAATGACTGCTGAAATGTTATCGCTGCATGAGATTTTTGTGTCGCATTCGGGGGAAGGGAGAATGAGGCTGACCAAATTAATGTTTTTCCCCTGGAAGATTTGAGAGCGCAGCCGGGGCGAAATGTTTGAGGCTGATGGAGTGTAGGGCCTACCTAGCAGAGGAGCGGATGCGGCGGAGGCCAGGGAGTGGAGTGCGGTCTCTGGGGCGCTGATGACCGGAGCTGAAGAGGAGCTGGTTTGGGGCACTACGATGTTGGCTGATGTTGATGTGGATGCGTTTTCCAGTATGTGAAGACGAGTGTTGATTGATTGGACTCTCGTTTGCTGTGGCCCGGCGCCGGGATGATTGAAGCGATGCGAGCGCTTTTCCGGTGAGCGGCTGGAGGCTGGGATTCTTCCAGCAGGAGTTCGCCGCTTGGGTCGAAACCCTCGAGGGGGTCGGAGTCGGAGTCCGACATGCCTGCTGAGAGAGCAGGCGAGATGCTATGCTATACTATACTAGTCGCTATATGGGTGTTTGGAGCTCTCGGGCTGAAATGACAGCTGAGTGACAGCAGAGGAGAGAGAGAGCACTTTTAAATTTGACAGTTTGCAGTTGATTGGTTATCAGGCTGGTGTGTCATGACGTGATTGGATGAAGAGGAAATTAGTGGGCGGTGCTTACAGAGAACCTGAGGTTATGATTTAAGGAGGCGTGAGCAAAGGGGCAGTCTTACAGTCTTCCTGTCTGAACTTTTGCTAAGCTTCATGTGAGAGGAGCTCTTCTTAATTACGGCATTTGAAAACCTACCTCAGGAACAAGAGAGAAAGAGCAAAGAGACAGTGGTAAGAGTATACTGTATTACACAACTATACACTGTGCTAAAATTGTCACAGTTACACTCTTGTAAATCCACAGATGTTCTCTGTGGTGGCTATGATTTGTATTGTTTTTTTGGGCTTGTTGTTTGGCATTTGTTGTAGTTTGTAAGTAAGTAAGTAGTTATGCTTGTGTTTGTTATATGATAAACAATTAGTAACGTGCATTTCACAATATGTAGTGAATTAGCCCGGGAACAGTAAATCTATATCTATTATAGTAGATTATTCATCATTTTTTTGTGTTTGTTGTGTCAGAATTAAATAGCTCCTCCTATAAACAATCAGACCCCCCCATTGCCCCCCCAATAATAATTTTCTGGTGCCGCTGCTGGTGTCAGCTGGTCTTTAATGGAGTTGCCAGTCAAATCTCAACTCTATTGAGCTGTTGTGGGAGCAGCTTGACCATAGTAAGGACTACCTAATAAGCCATTCCAACCTGGGAGGTGCTTAGGAAGCATGGAGTGACATTTCTTCAGATTACCTCAACAAATTGATAGCTGGAATACCAAAGGTCTGCAAGGCTGTAGCTGCTGCAAATGGAGGATTCTATGACAAATGCAAAGTCTGAAGGACAAAGGTATCATTAAAGTAAAATCATTACTTCTAACTTCACCAGTGTTTTGACTATATTTTGTATTTATTTCTGAATTCATTCGATGACTTAAAGTGAGTTTTTTGGGTGAGTTTTTTGGAATTCCAACCAACATTCAACATCAACAATAAAGCGGACAACTTTCTTTGTGTGCACCACTGACACATAAACAGTTGTGTTTAGGGCAAAAAACACACTTCCCTTCTCATGTATTAAAATATAATAATAATAATAATAATAATAATAATAATAATAATAATAATAATAATAAGAAGAAGAAGATAAACAAGAAAGATGCAAAGCTTACATGGATGTTAATTATTTTTAATAAAAATAAAAGAAATAAAGAAATAATAAAGAAATAAAGAAATCTTTAAGAAATAATTAAATTCTAAATCTTGGATAAACTGTAGGTGTCTCCAGGATGGTTCTGAACCTGAAATCTATTTATATTCTCTTTATTTCTTAGGGATTTGGTCATAATCTTGGTGTGAGACATTTTTACGTAAAACAATGAACAAGAAATTACAAATTACAGTAAAAGATTAAAAAAAATAACAATCATTAAAACAGAGTGAAAAGAGCGGTGACAATAATTCTCTTAATGGTTATGTTTTACAGAAACAGAGTTTTTAATGTGTTTGGTCAGTGCTGGATTAGGGATAGTGATGGTGTGGACACAAGTGTTATGCTGCTGGACAGGTTCCAACGCTGACTGCTCCACTGACCAGAGCAGCTTTGCTAAAGCTCACTTGGATGTTATTTATGGTCAGGTTTCTCATACAGCCCACGTAGGCCTTTCTGGTGGCGATGCTTTCTGGGAGGAAAAGATCTGAGCGAGAGAAGAGTACGTCATATGATTACAAAGGTGTAGGGTTAGAAAAACAGAAGAACAACAGGATGTGCTCCTGGCTGACCTGGAGTTCCACCAATGAATATTGGCTTCCTGGAATATGTGGAGTTGGGGTTCAGAGGTCCCACCACATGGTTGACCTCAGAGTCCACATCCAGCTGGACCACATTGGCATCCCGGATCACTGACATCAAGCAGGACAAAATGCATCAGATTAGACAAAAAGCTCTACAGAATCTCTAATCAAGCTGTAGCGAAACAACTGTTTTGAAATGAAAACAAAGCACTCTGACTTACTATTGTAAATCTTTATAAATTGTATGTCCTTATTCCAGTACAAAGATACATACATGTGAGATTAAGTGGTCCTAGACAGCTGAGGAGGGACACTTACCTTAAAAAGTTCTCAAAAAGTTGAGCTACATATCGTATTGAAATTTCAACAAAACATGTCATATCACGTTCACATTACATGTTTATGAACCTGAAGAAATGCATTATGAGGAAATGTAAAGTTTTAACGAATCAATGGTTTGCAGAGACCACCACTGCCAACATTTATTCTACCAACTGTGCATATGCAGATCCATTCAACACTGTGACCTGTTCAGATTGGGATCAGGTACTGAACACATTTAAAAATTCAGTGTTAAGTTACCGACAAAAACATCATATCTGTACAACAAATCCAAGCCATTGTTGACTTTTTTTCAACTTTTCAGTGTTATTCTTCTTCATTATTTATTTTCACAGTTTTAAATCAGAAAAGCTCACCAGTGATTCTGTGCCAGTTGCCAGCACACACACCAGGTCTTGGTGACACCTTTGTGAAGAACTCATGAGAGCCATCGTTCACAAAAACCACCACCTGAAAACACACACCAATACTGTACCAATACTTTCTTAACAGAAGATGCATGTTTGATTATCATAACTTGACCTGGATGTGTATATCTCTCTGGATGAGTGTACCAATGACTTACCTCCCCTTGATGAATGTAGATAGTGAAATAGTCCTCTGCTGTCTGCACATGCAGTAGCACTCCAGATGCCACACGGGAGCGCACCTCCATCGCCAGTTCAAACCTTAGTCCGAGGTCAAATGTTTCATCTGAAGGAGAGAAGGAGAGAGAGAGAAGGAGAGAGAGAGAGAGATAAGGTGAGTTCTGGATACCTGATCCTCTCTGGACCTCACCTCTTTTGTCATATTAATCAACCACGTTTCTCTGCTGTGTGTGCACATATGAAATAACTCATCTCCCGCAACAGCTAGAGCTCAGTGCCGAAGTTCCTTGGGGCCTTCACCCTCCAGATATACTGTTTCATGTTGCCTTCCAACGTGTTCCCTCCCAGCTTCCCCCAATCAAACCCTCTCCATGCACACAAAATGGTAAAAGACCAGAGGGGCTTGTGAGATTTCCAAAGGGGAATCTTATGAGCCATGTAATATAACAGATGCACATGGTGTCACATTTGGGAAGAGAGACTGCACACAAACAACACTTTTCTTTTATACAATTTCACAGTTCCATATTTTTAGTTAGAAGCTGGTGTACAACAAGCCTGTCTCTTTTCCTTTTTCATTAAAAAACTAGTACAATTGTACCCAGCACAACATATCCTCCTTCCTCTGAGAAGTATGTTCCCGTTTCAGAGAGTCCCTCGTAGCATGGAGTGACCCCAAAAGTCCCTGACATGGAGGACAGCCACTGCCCATCAAGCTGAAGGTTCTTCAAACAGCCGGTAAAGCTGTATGCAGAGTTTCTCTATATAGACACAAACATCAGATGTTTAAAACTCAGTTTTAAAAAAGACACAGAAAGGTAGATATTTAAGTGGTGTAAAATATGAAAGACAAATAAAGCATTGTCTCTTTTACAAACAAAAAGTTTGGTCCGGTGCTGGTCAATCAGGAAAATATGACCCAGTTCCCAGGAATAAAGTTATAAAGTTGTATTTCTGTAATATATTATTTGATTCTTTGGCCCCTAGAAAAACTCCATTCTGATAGCATCCTTCTTTTCATACATAACAGCGCCACAAAAACTTAAAGCATAAAAATTAATATCCATCCCTAAATGCATAATGAGTCATCAGTACCCACAAAACAACTTTTTTGTCATTGTTGGGCCTGAAACTGGTTTATAGATTTTGACTTCATTTGAACTTTTAACAATTGGTCAAATGACTATTTGTAATGTGAAAACAATTTATACCGTTTTGTCAGTTTTTGTTTTTTTGTCGTTTTTATGTCTGCTGGTATGAACGTTTATGTTCTGGAAGATTCCAAAGGTTCATACATTAAAGAATTTTGTAAGAGTTTACTGTTTTTATTTCAGAGCTAAAGACCTTTATTGAATATTCATGCATTTCATTTTAACCCTGCTTTGTCTTTCATGTTAAATCTCTTCTGTATAAACTTGAAACAATACCTGAACATTCTTTAGGGCTCTTCCTGGAGGAACTCCTCCAACATAGATGGGTCCGCTGACATGCCAGGAGGCGTTGCTTCCATGAGCTCTGCCTTCCAGCACTGTGAGCCCATCAATTATTAACCGCCCCATGCTCCCATCACGGATAAAAATAACCTTCGGGGAGAAGAGAAATTGTTGACACATAACTTAAATCGATCCACCCATGCATACAGATTGAGAGAACTTACATTGTGCCATGCACCGTCATTGTATTTCTCCTCGCTCTTGATTTTTACTCTTTGGTCAACTTCGTTGAAGGTGTATACAAGCTTCCCGTGGGCTAGGAAGAGAGCCATGAAGTTGTCCTCTTGGACATCAGATACATAAAAGATGAGGCCAAAGGATGAGTGTGTCTTCAGGGACAAGGAGAAGTGAGACCTGGGAGGTGGTAGGTACATTTTGTCATATTTGCAGACAGAAAGAAACCTTGAAAGTACATGTGCATATCAAGCTTTTAAGAAGACTTGACCTTGATGGGTTACCTGGAAAGAGTTTGTTACTTTACATACCTCTCATAAAGGAAGTCTGGGAGGGCAGTGTAGTGCTGCCTGCTGTTGGCAATGCCACCATAGTGGAATGCTTGGTGAGTTGCTGTAGGACTTGTAGAGAGGTAGCAGGGATCAGTGTCCCCCTCTGATGGTTTCTGGTCATCACTCTTCGGTTCCATCAGGCCCAGAGGGAGGCTAAACTTCTCTCTGCTCACCTATAAGAACGTTTATTAGATGTCAGGGTGGCTAAGATCATTGCAACCAAAAGAAAAAAGATAGATCCCAATAAAAACAGTTTTTTTTTGGTTTACTAAAGACATTCTATTCATTTTACCTTATGTGTTTTGGCTCTCGAAGTGTGTTCCCTGTGCCTTGACAGCAGAGCAGCAGGGGGGCGCTGGACTGGACAGTCCTGCAGGGAGGTCTTGACCTTCTCTGTGTACCGCTGGAAGTCCTCTGGTTCAATGTCCCGGTCCTGTCTACAGAAATACAGGTAGGAGTGACAGGCATAGAACTGACTTTACGCTTTTAACACACCAACACGTCTCCATAGCAGGCAACAGCAAAATGTCCCTAACTAGTCACTCACGGCTTTATTTTAAGTGTCTTCCTCACATTGAGGGAGATGGGGCAGAGAGCTCTCAGTGTAAACTCCCTTGAAGTCTGAAGAAATATGAAGCGGACAATTTGACCTGGTGTAACCTGTAGAACAAAATTTTTAACCACTCATACACTCTCAGAAATAGGGGTACAGTACGAGTCCTTTTTTGTACCCCTAGGTACAATCTACACTAATGTACCCTCTAGAGCTCATTATTGGACCTTAAGGTAACTATTTGTACCCTTTTGAGGGCCCAAAAGGTATATATATGTACCCCAGTGGTAAAAGGTGCATATATGTACCTTTTCTTCTACATGCTGGGGTACAATTGTATTAGGCTCTACAAATGGCAGTAGCCTAAATATTAATATGTTTAAATAATTATTTAGTCTTTCTTCAGTAGTAGTTATACTTTTTAAATGTTAAGGTTTCACTGTTTCCTTAAGTATTCAATGAAGATTTTAACTTCTAAGCCATTTTTGAGTAGCCTTGAAATATTTTTTAGCAGATTTGCAGGTATGAAAAATTACTAATCATCCAGTCAATATTGTATGTTATGATATTCACAAACGGCCAACCATGGATGCACAGTAAAATCAGCTACCTACAGCCTGGCAGACAAAGAGCCCGTCCACACCGCAGTATACAGTATGCAAGTTTCCCAGAATGCATTTCGCGGCAACCGGCAGTGGTAGAGCTGCTAAAAGCTGTTTTAATTCTCGCTTTAGCGCTGTTAATACATCACTTTCTTAAGTTTTAATATTTTTTTATGCGAGAAAGTACCTATCTAGATCCTTGGTGATACGTGATACGCCTCTGCCAATAACTGTCAGTAGGCAAGTAAACCACTATTGACTCCACCATGCCTCGTCTATACCAAGTTCCAAGTATTTGACAATTATTCTGTGGATAACAGTTTGTATGTCACACTTCGACATAGTATTTAAAGATGTACAAAACTGACATGTGAAGATCTTCTGTCACGAGTGTTATTTTCATGTATGCAGTTTTAAGGTTGGTGGAGAATGGACTTGCCTGCAATGGACAATTTTACATTGTTTAAAGTTAAATGAAATTGAAATGTGAAAATAAAACATACATTCTGGGTACAAGGGTACAAAATTGCCACCAGAGGTACAAGATTGGTCTTTATAAGGTACAAACCACAAGGGTGCAAATAAGTACCCAGTGTCAAGGGTACAAAATTGTACCTTCAGAGGGTACTGCCCCAGTGACAAGCCATTGTACCCCTAAAGTTACAATTCTGTACCTTATTTTCTGAGAGTGTACCTGTTGATGTAGGCGTAGCTGATGCAACCTGTGAAGTTCTTGAAGCTGCTGCTTGGAGACCCTCCATAGTAGAATCTCTTTACTGCAGAGCCTGATGAGGATCTTGTAGCTGATGATGGACGTTTCTTTTCCTGCTTGTCTTTGTCGTCAACTAACAGTGAATACCTAAGGTGAAAAGTTGAACCAGTCAGTACTTTTATTCTGGCATTTATTTTCCTTAGTCAGCAGTGCTTAGTCAGCTTCTTTTCTAACTACCTACCAAGTGTATCACCATCACTATCAGACACGTCTCTCCTGTATCAGTTTGCTCTCTTGTGGACATGGTTCACAAAAAATGGATATTTGGATGGTTCAATTCTGTGTGGGTTTTTTTTTTGTAAGAAAGAGTAATCACATGTAATTTTTTTCAGCCAATTTTGACCAACCCAACCTCGACCTACAACACAAATGCTCAGCTGTACAGAAGAGGAATAGGGCAAGAATTTCTCAGACTTCTGGCCTGAAGTCCCCCCTGAATTCTAAATTTAAAGTCAGAATTTAGATTTTTCTTTCAGATGATTTTTTTTTACTGCAGCTGCAATCTTCTTATATACATATGTGTTGAACAATTAAACAATCTTAAAATGTAATTATTGGGATAACTATAATAACTATTCTATTTAACTGTAATTCTGCTCTCTCTTTATGTCTAAAGTGAAGTGACGTCTATCTAATGTGTTGCAGTTGAGAGGAAACACGATGAAGAGATTGCTGAAATCAAAACCCTACACAGGTGTGCATAAAAGGTGTTAGAAGGACCCTGTAGCTGTGACAGTGAAAACTTACTTCAGATTGTTCACTGAGGCCACTAAGAAGTGTGTCCTTCCATCATTGTATTGCTTCTTGAGAGATTTAACTCGTGTGCCTCTGGAGTTCAGCACAACTGCTCCGTTTTCGAGGGAAATGCTGAACTCATCAGACTGAAGAGTAGAAAATTCCTTACAGTTATTACTTAGCAGCACAGGAAAGTTAATGAGGGATTCTTTTAATCATATCAATGGTAAATTCTTGTCTTGACTTATGATAATTGTGAATATTTTCATTTTAACCCCAAATTAGGAAATTAAAACTGCACCAAAAAAAAAATCTTCTCACCTAACCATTTGAAATTCAGCATTATACCACTTTGTAAAATTGGACTGTTTGCCATTTGCATCCAGACATAGATTAATGCATACCCCTTCACTGTGATAGAAAAGCAGCCCACTGGGCTGCAGTGTTCTAAAGTTGAGTCCTCCCTCAAAGTTGTCGAAGGGTGAAATCTTCGCTGTGGAACCCAGGTAGCTCTCTCCAGTGAAATAGGCTTCACGGGACATCTGTCACAATTAAAACATATCACGCTGTCATCACCTATTGCCTTTCATTCTCAAATCAGCTTACAGTTCAGTGAGCCCCAATGGGAATATCAATTGACTTATGTGGAAGCTGGAAAACAGCCAGTTATTTTCTTTCAGTTGAGGGTGAAAGTTTGTGTGCAGATGGTTGTGAGACTGTGGGCCCTATTCAAATGCTCTGGTCTGTAGCACATGGTGCAAGTGCATTTGGGATGTGTCCAACTCCCTTTGGTAGTTAAATGGCGGATAATCAAGGCACAAAGTACAGCACAGGGTGGCAAGAACTTGTATGTAGACTATTCAGTAGTCATGGGTGTGTTTTGAATGAAACATAAATTGAACCAATCTGAGTGTCATCTCCCATTCCTTTGAAAAAACAGGAGCACCAGGACCTGGCACATTGCTAATAAACAGTGACACTTGTCTAAACTGAGGGACAAGGAGGAAGTCTCAGCTGCTGGACCCTCTGGTCCTGCCTCCATCATTTAGCAGTCATTCGTCCCATCAACTTTGTTTTACTGCAAATGAGAAAATATGCTGATAATTAATAGAAGAGGAGGAGTGCTGCTGAATGTTGATCTGTGTGATAGTAAAGCGTGAATCTCAGTCTGTGGATCAGACAGGACGGGTCATAAAAAACATCATTCTGGTTGATAGCAGGTTTAAAATGTCACACACATAGTTCAGATTCATTCAGTAAAATTGTTTGGTGTGAAGCAGACATCGTACTGATAAATCCAGAGATCCTGTCTAAAAATGTTTATTTCTGAAGCTCAAAGTTTAAGTTGTTTCCTTTCAAGTTTATAACTACAGGTATTAGTTTTGTTTCCTAAATGTGCCATGATATTTGCTTTAGTGACATTACTTCACACATGGAAACATTTATGACTGAAAACAGCCTCTCTGATCATGAGTGTACGTGTAGTATGAACCCGTCTATGTACGTGCATCTTACTATCTGAATAACGCTCCCTTTAAACAGCAAGAAACACACTGGGCCTTTGAGTTTAGACCAGCTTTTGTTAGTCTATGTCACAGTCTCTCCCTGCTACCTAAAGAAAGCAATGCACCATCAGTGCGCCTGAACACACCTCATTTTAAGACCAACATGCCCAGTGGTGCACAGATAGGCACAAGTACATTTGCTATTTACACAACAGGCACTGGCTGTGAAAATGACACCTGTGTCGCTCTGATACTAGCAATGACACTTGCGCTGCTCTGTGTGCCACTTCGGTGTCACATAGAACCCTATGTGTGCAATCTGCATTTCATTCGTATTTGGCACTGATCCCAGAGGACATATGCAGCTACAGTCTGTGGTGGTGGAGGGAGCACTTACAAAGGACTCCTCAGGGCAGCCACTGCTGATGCCAATGGTGCCAGGCTCCTCCAGCAAGTTGAAGTCTTTTTTCTGGAACTGGAAACCTTTCACACAACCTTTCAGGCCTGTGACAGCAGACAGCTCAGGCCTGTGGTGGTACACATACTGTCAGTATCTTATAGTGAAATTCTAAATATGTATGTAAAATATATCCTTCTTGTGGTGTCAGTTGGGCTTATCTAAAACTCTAGGAGTCATAATCAGGGTTTTCGTGTCAATGAGAGGCCAAACCACGTGGAAATATCTGCGTTTTCCCTTCACGTAAACGGGATCTTGTTTTCCCACAGTTCTGGGGTACAGGGTGGGGCAATGGGTGTGGCATGGGTGTGGTCTCAGAAGTTCTGCTACATCTCTTTTTAAATGGACTTCAAGAAAAGATTCAATGGTACAGCTATACTACTAGTCTGCTGTTTATAACTCTGTACTGTTGGACAGTCAAAGGAGTAAGTGAGAGAGAGAGAGCAGCACACAACCTTTTAGGTTCTCAGGTGCTGGAACTTCTGAGAAGAAGAAGAAGAGAAATCTCTTTGACACGAAAACCCTGATTTTATCACAGAAAACGATTATTTCTAAAAACTCTGGCTATTGACAGTATATTCTAATATACAGGATAACATAAGTAGATGTCCATAAAGCCCTCTGTAATTATTTTCCCATCTAATATGACAACAAAATGCAAAAAATATTTTAGCCTGGCTTTATCACACGATCTGATTTCGTTTTTTAAAATGTATGCAAATTGGCAGATTTTTAATGAGATAAGGCCTCATTTGCGTATTTAAACATTAAAATACAAAAAACTTGATAAAATGAAAATAAAATGAAAATACTACAAAAACTTTTTTGAGTAATCAACTGAGAAAGTTTCATGGTGATATCTATTATTTAATTTTTTTACCCTATTCACCTATAGTGTCTCGCCTTAAGCCACTCACATTCCTAGTAACTTTCACTGCACTTAATGATGTTGACCTCTTAGAGTGCTATCAATGGCATAAAAGAGTTCCTCATGCCCAGATACATGGAAATACATCTTTACTTTACATTTCTATCACATTTAGTTCCTAAGATACACACATTTCTAATTTCAGGCCTAGAAATGTCATATCACAGAGGTAAATGACCTCTAGCTGACCTCAGAGGTCAATCTGAGAATGCCTCCACATCTTAAATTAAAGCTTAGGTCATCAAGAACAAACCCTGAAAGTTTCATGCTTCTTTCACAAAAAGCAAGATTGTCCATATTTTAAGAGCTTAACAGCCCCACTATATCTGGTTTCTAGGGAGATAAACTCACCTGGATTTAAGAATGCTTGAGGGAGCCCCACCTATGTAGATATCTGAGAAAGGTAGAGTGGTTTTTGGATTCTCCATCGATTTAACATGGCTCTTGTCCACCAGTAGGATAACCTTCTTTGACTGATGGTAGATCACTGACACCTGTGCAAACAGCCCAACAATAACAGTTACTGCAACACATAACTCATTTACAAGTGCAAGTTGAAATTGTCTGACAAGCTAAATCAGAAGAAATAATCTACCTCATGGTATCGTGCATCATTTATTTGCAGCTTTGGTAAGTTGTTCTCCAAAAGTTGAGGCCCACTGCTGAAGCCAAAGTTGTACAATAAGCGCAGGAAGCCATTCCTTAACTCTAAAAGGAAATACTTATCCTGAAAAGAAGAGGTCAAAATGCATTAAGATTTGTCTGTGAGACTTGAGCTAAACTGAGCAAAGAAAGATAAATATATGCTTCTTTCTACACTTCATCAGTTCTTACTAGAAAATGCATTTCCTGCTAAAAATGCAGTGTGAATGCGGAAATGCAATTACTGGAATTGCAGAAATTCCCTCACACTGCCTTACCCACTTATTCACTTCCTACATTTTCTTTCATTAAATGGTCCAAAACATTTAAAAACATATTCCACATCCCTCAAGCTTTATGCTTTTTATTTTACTTTTATTCACACATGTTGGCATACACATAAACATTGCTGTCTGGTTGCCAAGAAGTTTGAGCATACAACTCAAGCCTATGCACTGAACCGCAAGATTACTGGTTTGAATCCTGACTTTTGGGATGACATGCAGCAACAAGCCACAGGGTGGAGTAAAACCCAAGGCCACTGTTGCAAGAACACAGTCTCTGTACAAGGACACGCTTTGCCAATTGAGCTACTGCGGCACAATAGAAATGTGGTGTAATTCAACATCCAGTGTCTGATATTAAATATTATTAGATAAACTGATATTTAACTGGGGAGGATGAGGAGCGCTGCTGTGCATCCCTCTGTGTATGTGCGGGTCACAGTCCGTGGATCATAAAAGGTATCATCCTGATCAATAACAGGTGGGATGAGATGGGTGAAATACGTCCTTAATGAGGAAAATATGAATGACAGTACCACCAGCGATCCTCCAGCGGCAGAAATGATGCGTTTATCTGTCAACATTTGCACACGAGGAACAGATTATACATTTATTTAATTAATTTAAAAAATCCTGACGCATTTCCCTTGGAGAATTTATAACTCCAGCTTTTAGTTTTGTTGATTAAATGTGCCACAATTTTTGTTACAGTACATGACTGCCAGTGTAGGTGCATCTTACTGTCTGAATGATGCGTTCTTTAAATATCAGGAAACGGTCTGTCGGTCTATGGCGCTGTCACTTTCTGCTGCCTCAAGATAGTGATCAGTCATCAGTGCGCCTGACCACACCTAATTTTAAGACCAGCACTCCCTTTAGTAGTAGTGGAAGTAGCAATAGTCGTAGTAATGGTTGTAGTAGTAGTCAATGGTGAGAGCTGAACCGCCAACCTTATGTTCATGTGTCTCACATTCATTCTGTATGGCAAAATTTTGTTGAAAACACCATAATATTTTAGATACAGTGGATATGAAAAAGTTGAATAAAAGCACACCATTCCTAAAAGAGCTGAACAATTTGACATTTAGAAGGTTTCTGCAGCTGAAAGCATACAAGAGTTGAAAGGTGCCAAAAAATTTTTGGAGTCAAAATAATAATAATAATAAATATTCAAATAAATAGAGTGTGAATGTGTCCACACTCACCTTAAACATATCTAAAGAGATGTGGTAAGATGAACAACACTGCAAAAACTGAAGATCTCACGTTAAACAAAACATCTTATTTGAAGTACTATATTTCAAACTAGTCGAGATAATTTTATGTTTAGATTTAATCTAATCTAGATCAGATTTCAAATTTTAGTCTTTTGTCACATTCCACTGAAAACAATGGTGCGTCAGATGGTTTACATCCCATTCATTTCAGTTAAAAACCATTGTCTTACATAATAATCATTAGGCTTCAGTAACTCCCTTTGCTTATGATGACCATAATGTCAACCATCAGACATCCACAGCAATAAAATATATATGTACTGGGCACATAAAATGTAAGTGATGATGATTATTATTATTGTTGGTTAAATGTGTCATCAAAAATCATATTTGCTCAATGTCCATTGTAAAGCCATGCTAGTGGATCAATGAGGCTAACATGCTCACACTGACAATGCTGGTGTTTGTTAGGTATAATTATTAAATTCAGTGTTTTAGCATGCTGACATCAGTACTGAATATAAAATGAAGACTGATGGGACTGTCATTAGTTTAAAAGGTAAAAAACTATGTATTGGATGGATCAGAGTTTTGACCTGAGAATGGCACTATAGATAAAAAAAAAATATTCAGATCACCAAAGTTAATACAATTTATCCTGAGGGGAATGTGAATGTGAGCCACAAGTCCAACCAGGAAATACGGAGATATTTCACTGAATAAGTGAGAACTTTAGCTGGTAGTGCTAAGCAATCGTCTGCTGAACGTCAAAGTTAATGAGTTTCAGCCATATAATATCATGGCAATCCATCTCATAATTTATAAGAAATTCTGATTTGTAACAAAATGTTAGACCCTTTGATAGACATTATTATTATGAAAGCCACCATATGATGCATTAGCTAAGTAACAGTAACAGTAACAGTAACAGTGTTAAGTGAACATATCTACGAGTCTGAAGGATTAAGAATGGAAAAATACTTGAATCAAGAATTTTTTGTTTATATTTTATGTATTTCACTTGTTATTGTCCTGAAACAAGTCTTGTTTCAAGTAATAGCTACTTGACTGAGGGTTCTTTGAGACTAGATATTTTTACTTGTTTAAAAAAATCTTGGCAAGTGAAATTTTCTTTTCTATCTATAGATCATTTTTCTTATTTTTAGGAATATTTTTCTAATTTTACTGCTTTCAAAAGTTAACTTTATAGTATATAGATTTTAAAAAACGGCATATGTGGGCATTTCTGTGTAGATCACTTCAATTAAGTACATTGTGGTCAAACACTGTCAAATAAGTGGGTCACAGTGACACTACATCTACCAAATGGTCAATTTCCCTGTAAGAAAAGTCAACTTGAGCTGTCAGACTTGTTCTTATATGTCAGTGCAAAATGTGTCTTTAGGTCTTTTGTAGTCTTTAGACTTACCCCATTGACCATGAGGAAAAGGACACCACTGTTTGCGACCGTTCGCACTGCAATATCAAATCTTGTTACGACACCAAATTTGCCCCTTCTCTCAATGTTATTGATGAGTGCGTAGCCTGTTCCATCAAACAGGTAGCTAGCAATACGACTCTGGGAAAAAGCCAGCTTGTACCTGAGGGCAGAAAAAGAAACATCATTTAAGATACATTTTTAAATTGTCTGTTTTTCAAATAATACATTTGTGTACATCTCTTATACTGTAACACAAAAATAAAAAGTAAAATGAGAGGGCTGAATTAGCCAAAATTGCCAGGTTTACTGAGTATCAGTGAGTTGGTTTAGTCATTTGATTTGACTATTTAACAATAAATATTAGTTTAGAAACCACTTATTAAGCAATTGTTTATTGTAATCCGGCAGCTGATGTTTATAATACTTTGCAAATGATTAATACTGTAAATACTGTGCATTTCATCTTTAAACATTATTTAGTTATTGTAAGGTTGGTGCTGATGTTTATGCATTGTCTGTTAACAGTCAAATAACTATCAACTAAAGTTATTAATGGTGGTTGTAAAATGTTATTTTTGAGCATCAAAATCTAGTTTGTATAATATTATTAATAATAGTATTAGTATTAATAATTATATTATATATATTGTGCTCACATTCTGCAAATTCTGAATAAAGATTATTAATTCATATCACCAGAAACTCTCTGGTCTGCTGTGTGCATGGCATTCAATATGAATTTGAAGGTGGCACACAGCACACAGAGAGTGACAGGTGGGGGGCTAATAGGAGCCCAACAGCAATTATTAGCCATAAAGCCCTTTAACTGGTTAATTCGGCCATGCAAATCTGTACCTGGGGCACGGCGTTGATGTAATGATATCGATTTTGTGAGTCCTTTTGAAATTGTACAGACTGATAACATCGTTGTTCAGCAAACCCAACTCGATGCAGCCCACAAAAGGAGCAAGACTCAGAGGAGGTGGAAGCTGCGTAATTAAACAAAGACCAACATGTCATCATTTAGGAAGAACAGGATGATTTTATAATTATTTATTTGTATCAAGGAATGTTTGGAAAAGCCATTACCCTGACATCTGGTGGGACACCACCCACAAAGAACACTATATCCTTTGGGTCGATGTCAAACAGTGAGTCAGTGCCTGGAGCCTCTCCCTTCTGAATAAACTTCTGCTCGTCTGTAGAGCTCTGACTGGGGATGGTCAGGAAGACTTTTCCATGTCTGCCCAGTCTGCAAGCAGAGAGCACAAAGGGGGATTTTTTTTAATTGCACAAGGAGACTGTAAACGGTGGCAACAAGATCATGACAATAATACAGTTTGCTTTTTCACATTAAAAGTTCAAAATCAGATCAACTTTGAGTGCATGTGAGCATGTGTGCTCAGTCAGCTCGGAGTACGGTCCATCTGTCGAGTGTAACAGCTTGATCCGGAATGCTGTGGTGGAGACTGGTCTCTTTGAAGATGCGAGCCCAACAGTCTCTGACTTCCTGTTGTTTGACCAGCGTGTCCAGCTTGTCCATTTCTTTTCCCTGCCACCAGAAATTAGCCGGGAGTAGCCTTAAAATCCAAAATGGATTAGCATTACTCTTATCCCAACTCTCTTCCTTCCTTTGGCAGTCTGGTTGGTCAGGCTGGATGGTCAAAAGATGCCATAGACAGTGATCGTCTCAATTCTGCTTTTAATCCAAAACTTAATCCAAAACAAAATCTTTTCCAATGCTGATGAGTTTATTTCTAAGAAAGGCTGTACATGTTTCAGCAGTAAAGCCAAAAAAAACAAAACAATGTAGCAAAATTTGAAGGATGCTGCATCAATCTATGCAAGATCAGATAATTTACACAATCTTTACCATAATCAGTGCTTCCAAAGTTCTACATAAAGCTATGTGTTCTATTACGCTTTGTTCTCAAAAATGTTACCAAAGAGTAGCAACAAGAATTTAACACCACAGAACTACAGGTAGTGCTGTTGGAATTGGAAATTGTTACTACAGCTACCAAAGATTTGTTATCAGAGCAGCACTGTGCTGTGACAGAAATAGGAAAAGGAATTATTAGACATGAAACTATACTAATGCTATACTAAAGCAAAGTGGTCTGTGATTAAAAAGGGGTTGGTGAAGGGGATGTGACGAATGAGATAGGCTAGAGAATAATAGTGATGTTACCTTATGGATAGTAAGCTGGAAAGACGCCCTGAGGTAGCTTTAAAAAAAGAAATATCTGTAGCAAATACTGAACTGAACAATCAAAATCAAAGTCTAAAAAAAGAAGAAAAAGGGAAAGACTAAACAAACAAAGAAAAAAAAATCACTTTTATCAAAGAAAATTGGCAAGCCATGATACAAGCCAACCTTATATCCATGCGTTCCCTGAATTATACTGAATCTCCTTATAGGCCAAGCCCATTTCTGCCTACCATTTTTTCCCCAAATTCGCGAAATGTCACAAACCTACTTCACCGATTTGCACCAAACTTTGTGCACAGCATCTGTGGACACTCTGGACAAAAAGTTATCAAAAGAATTTTGATATTCCAAACAGTACTCAAGTCATTAAATAACAACTTCTTGTACATTTTGCTCAAAACACGAAGTGTTGCATATCTCCACACTGGTCTATCCAAATGACTCAGGTGACTACTTCCCCATGAGCCCCTAAGGCTCTGTGCAAAATTTTGGCTGATGACCACTAGGTGGTGCTGTTTAAATTGAAGTATTTTATGTCTTCACAGCGGTTGCTCGGATTAAGACAAAACTTTTATTGCCAGTGCCCTCCTGAGGGTAGCTGACGAAGGTGTTACCAATCCGTGACTAGGTGGCGCTTTGGTGGCAGTCTAATTAAATATTTGGCACTGTGCCCACACCATAACACTCATGTCGATGAAATTCATAGGGGTGTTATAGGCTGGCCATTGTAGTTCAAACACCAAAAATGACCAGCAGGTGGCGCTATTATCAAGACAAAAGCATTTTTGGCCAATAACTCCCACATAATATGTCGCACATTTTTAAACCTTATATCTACGTGTTGCCTACATTGAGCTGAATTGTGTGATGTAGGCCACGCCCACTTTCGCATTAAATTTCCATTCGCAAAATCTCCCAAAATGAAAAACGTACTTTTTCGAACTCCTCCGAGGCGATTTCATTGCATTGCATCAAACTTTGCAAGTAGAACCTGTGGACCCTCGTAACAAAAAGTTATCAAAAGAATTGTGTTCGTCACACACCCAAAATATGAAGTGACAATTTCCTGTACATTGTGGTCAAAACAGACAGTCTTGCATATCTTGACAAAATAATATCACATTACAACAAAACTCTTGCTAAATATGTTCCATGGCTCGATGAGGGTTTGTGCAAAATTTGGTGCAAATCGGCCAATAGGTGGCGCTTTTATTGCTAAATGACCAAAAATGCTGCCTTGCTAATGGATATACAAACCTCTGTTTAAGAGTCTGTCGAGTCACACAGAAAAGTCATCTCATTATTTAGTTTTCATGTACATTGCAGGGAGTTCTTCTAACTTCTGGGTATCTTCTTTCATCTCGCCTGTAGCAGCCCACGCTTGCACCAGCCCATGCATTCAGCACGTTACACGCAGCAGGCGGCAGGCAGCAGGCAGCAGGCCACAATTGCTGCACACTGCGACGCCAGTACTCACCGACACGCGTGGACTGCGAGGGTCGTTCATCGCTGCTTGTAGCTTTAATTTTATCTTATATTTTTATTGTTGTTGATTGCAATTACACATTAAATTCCACATTCATTCAAATTATAATTGTTTGAAAAAATAATTTGACAAGTTTTATTAAATCACTTAAATATGCCTCTTGAACAAATCTGCTTGTTGCAGTGATTCTTGAAATAGGCCTAAAGTTTAAACCTAAATTGAATTACCTTTCAACTTTAATGTAGTTAAAGACTGCGGGCCATTGGCTGACAGGCTTTGAACTCAGCGGGATTTCAACATCTTCACCCCCGAGGTTGTACACGTACACCAGGTTGTCATTCTTGATGGCCAGTCCAATGTAGTCTTTTCTACCCTGTAAGCAAAACAGCAGATGTTGCATCATGGTGAGTTCCTACCCTGTTCATTTTCCCATCATGGCCTTTGTTCTATCATTATACAATGCTTCACCACTGCTGTACAACAGGAAGATGATAATATCTTATGTGAATTCACCTTAAGGATCAATAACACCAACGTCCCTTATTTTTTACATCTAATAGTGCACATGCTAAGGCTATTAGACAATGAAAAACAAAGGCAAATGCCACTGCATGAATTAGAGTGACAGTGAAATCCCTAGGTGAAGTGTCATTAAAGAGAACAAAGAGGCCTCACATTGGGTATTTGCACTGTTTCTGTTTCCCAGTAGATGGGAAAAAACACCATTTATGTAAATTAACTCCAACTTTGAGGGACCACACATCCACTATGTCACAGGCCTGTCTTGGAGACCTTTTGAAAGGGGCAACTGTGTGATTTCAAAGCCTGTAATTCCTGCCTTCATGATATCAACTCTCTGGCAGATCTGAGCCAAATACCTACTCTAAAACTTCCTTGCTAAGTAGAACTCATATACTCAACAGATGCACAAGTTTTTTTACTTGATGTAATGGCTTCCATCTGTATTCACTCTGAATTCCATTTGTTTTATAGTAACTCATTAACCCAAATGGCAAAGCAACAAATTTGGTTTTCCTAAGATGTCTCACACTTCTGTCTCCCAGGTATAAGATGAAACGGTCCTCTATGGGATCCTTGTCAGGGTCCACTCTCATGAACAAGCTAATGGATGTCACTGTCTTCAGTTCTTCCAGGTTGCTGTGAGGATGAACCTCCACTGAGGACTGACCGTTGAACTTCATGGACACTTGGACCTGGGGTAGAAAGCAAACCAGAATGGCTTAAGAATGTAAGATTGTAAGAATGACCATTTGTAAAAAAAAAAAGTTGATTTTTTAGTGTCATTCCCAACTCGTGAAATAATGATGCTCTGGGTTTCCCAACTCGTCAAAAACTCATGCATTGGGATGCGTCCTACAATCCCAATGCCAAGAGTTGATTTTTGAGTCTCATTACTCACTGGAACTCCAAGTGTAATGCTAGCTAGCCAGAGTCAATGGATGTCTATTAATCTTATTAAAAAAAAACATTTAGGTCTTGGTCTATGCATGAATCCTTGATGTTTAGTATGTAGTAAATGTGCCTAAAAGGGAGCCAGATTTGATTTTCTGAAATCAGCCATATTGTAAGCAGGTTCAAAGGGATGTACTAACTTTTTTGGCCACACTCCTGGCCTGGGCTATGAGCTCTCTGATCCTCATAATGTTGGTAGTCACATTGTTGACAGGCTTCTTCTCCTCAACTACCTTCAGCTTATCCAACAGCTCAGGAACGAGCATATTCAGGTTGTCAACTGTAAATTATGTTGAATAAGAGGAAATAAGAATTTATACTGGATGACATATACAAGGAAACGGGAAAGTGAGAAAATGCATGAAATGTATAACAGGCTTAATACATGTTTATTATATGGTAGCTACTTAAAATATCCAAGATGTACATATGTGTTGCAGAACACACTGCAGTGGTTAGGATACCTGCTTCCCCAGCAGACAAGATGGCCTGTTCATAAGCAGCTGTAGAGTATTCATTGTTTCTCATGTTGCTGGCCCACTCCTCCGCCTTACTGGTGATGGGGGTGATGTTTTGAAGTACCTCTGCTGAGCGGTTTAGAGTTCCCTCAGCCACCTTTAGGGTGAACTCTAGTCGCTGCGGTGTCCTGTCTAAAATTGTGTGCAGAGGGTGAGAAAGAGAAAATTCTGATATATCAAAGTTAATGCTGTATGGTAAAAAGGATGGGCAATGTTTAGCTGGTTAGCATGCTAACTTTAGTAGACGTTTCTGCAACACAGTTCATAGGTGTCTTTAATGTAACGGCAACAATATTGTTTCCTGTGATAAATAGTAAATGGACTTCTATACCACTTTTCAAGTCTACTGACCACTCAAAGTACTTTTCAGCAAGTGTCACATTCAACCATTTACTCACACATGCAAACACTGATGGCAGAGACTGCCGTTCAAAGTGCCAACCTGCTCATCAGAGGCAAGTTGGGGTTTCAGTATTTTGCTCAAGGATACTTCAACATGCAGCCAGTGAGCCGGGGATTCAAACCAGCGACCCCGATAATTAGTTTAAAAAGTTTAAATTATGGCCATATCTTACTAGTTATATTAAAAGAGCAGTCTGACATGTCTGGAACTCATCTTGTTAATGGGAAACTGCTAGCAAGACATTAGCATAGCTACAACTAAGTATGTGAGAAAATATGATTTGGTGGAGTGGTTGCTTTTGTAATTTGGAGATCCTTTATTGTAAACATTAAAAGAACAGAATCAGGAGCTACATTTATTGACAGATGAAATGACTATTAACTCCATCTAGCTATCTGTTTCATTTTAATTCCATTGTTTGTGCTAAGCTAGGCCAAACACAGCGCCGACCTCCCTCTGTACTGACACAGATATGATTTCTTTTTTAAAATGTTCTCATCTGTCTCTGGGTTTGGCGGCAAACGTTACACTGTTACTTTAAATTAACTACATATTGTCTTACCTGTATGAATACCATTAATCCTTTCCACCATTTCAGCAAGTTTGTTGGTGTTTTTATCCATGGTCTCCTTGGTCTCCTCAATGTATTTCAACTTGTCGACCACCTCAGTTTCTATCTCTGACATAGGGAGATACAATAAATGTCAAAGGGACATGCAATATAATATAATATAATATAATATATTTGACAGATATCTCTTTCAGTGAAATCCTCATACCAATTTGCTCCGAGTGCAATGAAACAGACTCTTTAAAAACATTGTTGCTCCGTGTCAGCAGATGCCCAAGTTGCACATTGATTCCAGTGATGGCCTAAAACACAGAACATATAACAAAGCTATAGACCTGTAATACAGTGTATGCATGCTGTGCATTTCAGACATTTTACATACATCTTCAGCTCTTTGGGATAAGTTGAGGGTGGTGAGCGAGGTGATATTGGCATCATCGATGTATTTCACAATGTTGTTGTAGACGTTGGCAGCACTTATGGCTCTCTGCACAAAGCCATTGGCATCACTCTCTCTCAGATCCCTGGAGGAGAAAGGATGATGGATGTTACAGTCTAGTGTGAGCGTTTCTGTAATGCGCATACTACCATCAAGAATCCCCAGTAGTCATGGAAATAATATTCAGAATTCAAGCTGCACTTATCAACGACTGATCAAATGACTAGGTGTAATGCTAAAAGGTTTGCTCATAGTCACAAAACTACAGAGAATTGTCATGTGACTCCAGCTTATCCATTCAGACAGAGGCCGATTCACCTCTGCTGCGGCTCTGATACTACCTCCGGAGGCACATCAGAGCCTCCGTGAAACTTTTCCACTTCTCCGCATCTGAAACTTTCACAGAGAGGACGATGCGGAGAATTGGCGCATGATTCCCGCACTCAAGGGGCAGGTTGAACTACCCAGGCCCCAGAGAATGCCGCTCAGCCTTACATGGTGGTCACTCACGCTATCACAGGGAAAAATCCCCCTGTGGCCTAAAAAGAATTTTCCTCTAAGACTGCCGTTATAAAAGTAAAGTCTGTAAAACTATTGACAAGACAGTGGCCCTCATTTATCAATTTAACGTAGAAACTAGGCCTGCACGATATGAGCAAAATGTGCGATGTGCGATGACACCCTTCAATATTGCGATGACGATATGACTTGCGATAAATAAGAAAATATTTAATGTTTGCATACAGTTCCTGTGTCTTTCAGATTTTTCTGCATTAACAGATTCCCTGCTTTGAGGTACTCTTCAACACTTAATAGCTGATGACAATTCAAGAAAAAAAAATAGAAACAAATATTTTTGAGCCTGCTTTTATTGAACAAAACCCTTCTAACATTAATTTACACATGTTACTGTTGCTGCAGTGATGGTGGTGTTACTTGACTGCTGCTCGACGTTTGCGCTCTAGACTGACTGGCCTTAAATGGCTCGTGCAGCTCTTTATGGCAGTGCAGCAGGTGGTGATGGAGGTTGGTGGTGTTACCTCTGGACGTTGCTACAACTGTTCTGCAGGTCCTGCACAGTACCTGAGTCTGTAAATTGTCTTCTGGCTTGAGTCCAAAGTATCTCCAAACCGCGGAGCTGCTATTTCTTTTTGCCACAAGCGTTTCGTCGCCATTTTCACCGCTCTGCTCTCCTGCCTCCGCCATCCTGTTTACTCTGGCTGCTAATTTTCACGCAGGAACATGAGCAGAGCTGGGCGTCATCTGATTGGCTAAACGGTGTGCATGCATTGCCCATGTGTCAATGGCCGCATCTGATTGGCCAAATGTCAGCACGCTGAGTGTGAAAGCTTGGCGGATGTAAACAAAACTTATCGCACTTCAGACCAGCTTTTGCGATGGGTTTATCGCGCACATTCACATTGTGATGACGATGAAAATACGATTAATCGTGCAGGCCTAGTAGAAACAAGCGCAGATCTGAGCGCAGAAATCATCTTACGACAGGGTTCACGTGTGATTCAAGAAACATTCGTATCTCGCCGATCACAGCATAAGAATGATCGCGTTGATAAATGTGGCGGCTGAATACAATCGTCATTTCAATATCACACCCTTAAATATTCTCAGTTTAGAGGCCTCGCCCCTAGAGTTTACGACATGGAGATGCGTGATACGTCCAAGAAGAGGAACTTCTCTGCCCTTGAAATTGAGACCATAACATCACATGTACAATTAAACAAATTAGTTTTACTTGGCAGCCTGAAAAGTGGCTTCAAAGGAAGTCGGAAGAATGCTGTATAGAAATAAATAACTGTTGCGGTCAACAGCATTGCCGTCATCAATCAAACTCCAGCTGAGGTTTAAATATTTAATTTATACATCCACAATATGTATATTCATATATATGTATATGTATAATCGATTATATCGCAATTTATATTTAGGTCAAGAACAAATGGTCAGACCTCAAACTCGCCACCAAAAAGCGTGTTGCGGCCCCCAGGCGCAGTACCATGCTGATTGGAGGAGGCCAGCTGGACCCCAGCCTTGCATTGACCCAGACAGAGGAGCGGGTGGGCGCGCTGATCAGGTCTGCTTTAATTTCAGGCATAAGTGACGGAGGAGACACAGACATACCACCTGAGTCTGAGCCGGATAATGGTAAACACTTAATAGCCTACTAATATTTTTTGTACAGGGTTCAGGTGCTGGAAATCTCTGAATGCTAGAAGCCTTTTGTTTGTTTAGCCTATATCTAAATTAATTAAGGTTATCATTACGGTTGCAGTCAGAGTTTATTTCTTTATTTGAATGATGGCCAGGCTTTCTGGGCATAGGTTCATCTGGCAGCACCGGGACATCAAATGGCACCCTGTTTTGCGCAATACTGTGCAGAACCCCACAGGCTAAAATTATGTTGCAAACTTTCTCTGGCGTGTACAATAAGGTTCCCCCCACGGATCCTAGACAGAGCCATCTGCCCTTAAGCAACCTGATGCAGCGCTCCACCGTGGCCCTTGTGCGTAAATGCGCATGGTTGAATCTGTGCTCCTGCTCTGTTGCAGGGATTGCCAGTGGAGTTACCAGGTACTCCTGGAGGGGAGTGTCTGTACACACCTTTCACCCCTATTACAAAACACTGTACCATGATGACTTTGAAGATGTTATTTTACGGTAAAAATAAATTACATAATGTTGCTATAAAAAAGTTTCCCCAAACAATTAATGAGCTGGGGCGCTGTTTGGCTCAGTTGGTAGCACGGGCATCCCATGTACAGGGGCTTTGTCCTCGCTGCAGCAGACTGGGGTTCAAGTCCCGGCCTGGGCACCATTTGCTTACTCCCCCCCTCTCTCATCCTGTTTCCTGTCGTATCTTGAGTCTGTTCTGTCAACAAAGCCATATAAAGGCCCAAAAAATACTTTAAAATAAAAAAAGATTATTGAGCGTTTTTTTTTGTTTTTTTTTAATCAAACCAGATGGTATATTTAATTTTTTCAAGGTTTATATCTGTAGTAGAATCCAGTGGGCTTGGGGCTCAGTGCCACAGAAAGGGTAGAAAAGTCTTGAGAGATGCTTTTGCTTTCTTTTTGTCAGTGTGATTATTTATAACTCATAGGTCTAGTACTTACTCCTCCAGTTGGTTGGCCTGTTTCTCCAGTTCCTCAGCATGCTCGTGAGCCCTCTGCACCAGATCTCTGTCAGCCATAGAGAGTCTCTCAGTCTTCTCTGTCAGCTTTTGGATGGCACCATCGATTGCTGCATGGTACTCGGTCACGTTCTGTACAGTCGCATGCAAACACACAGATCCATATACATACTATTTGCAATGACATTTTACTGCTTATCATTCATTTCCCATTCACAGAATCTTTGTACCTAAAGTGGAGGACTCAAAAGGGAGAGCTGCTTTAGAATCTGACATAACCTGCATCTCAGGATTCCATTTCATGACTAAATTCTATGTAGGATGCAGAGATATTATATCATGACACACTTCTTCATTCAGTAAGCTATAAAGAAAACCTAAGTATCATTGGGCAGCAGGGAGATTTTTCTGCTCTCACCGTTGACCCAAGATTATGAAACCACCATGGGTCTTCCTGACAGCCATTGCTTCTCCTCACAGTTATGTAGGCCTCACCTGCACTGTAGCATCCACCTCAATCACAGTCCTCTTTGTTTCAGAGATGAAGCCTCTGGCTGTATCCAATGCTTTGCTGACAGTATTGTGGTCATCTGCTAGCCTCTGCTGCTTAGCCTGGGTCACAAGGAAACAAGATCAAGGTTATCCACTATTCAACTGTAATATTTGTTGTCTTTATTAGAAAGGATACAGTAGAGATAGATATGAAATGAGATTATATATCTCCAACTGGACTCAAACAGGGGATGTTGCAATCACATGTTTAGCATAGTTTGTCATTTAGGCAACACATGTTTTGGCTTTCTTTCAGAGAGTTTGATGAGATCAATAACACTGTCATATCTGTGTGTTATCTGTGCTTTTTAAATGGGTTTTCAGTTAGATGCCTCAAATGAGATTTTTGTTCTACAACATAAAATATGTCAGTAAATACTAGAGCATTCACGACTACTGCATTTTAGAATATCAGTTTTCACCAGAAAGTCTCAAATTGGACTAGCAATGGGTTAATCATAAGTTCATTGATACAATAGTGATGCTTTTTGACTATAGTATCAACTTGACCGGTTGCTTGCCAGGATGGCGTGAGTCTTCCTTTTCTAAATACGTTAAATTCTGTTTATTTCACATTTCATAATGTTGAAATTGATCGACCAATCAAATATGTGTTCAGCAATGACTAAACTTACAGAAGCTTCTCCTTTCACATGGCCTGTTTGCCACTTCATTACCATGGTGACATCGCACTGTAATGGGGGGGCTGCACTGGATAACTGTAGGTGCTAGGTGGCAGCAGAGTGCTTAAATCCTGATGATGACAGTAAAATAACTATAGATAACTGCATACTTGTGGATGCTAATGTAGCTCTTCAGGGATTTAAGGTGTTATTTTTCTAACCTGTGAAAACACATTAATTGAGGTTATAAGGGCTATGGCTGTTGGTAGCTGTAATTGATTTTGTTCAAATGTGCCAGATTGTAATTTTATGGGTTATTGTCCGTCAGACAATGGGGCTAAACTAGCTAATATACGCTAATGGCAGTTGGCACTTGTTGCCAAGTAATGGTAAAGATCATGTAACGTTGTCATTTTGATGCGAATGAAAAAGGCGGTTGCGAAAAGTGAGAAAACAGAGGTTGTCAGGAATATTAAATGTCATCACACCAAACACAGGGGCTCGTGTACTCATTAGTCCAGTGTCAAACCTCTAAAAGATCCATTGTGGACAGAGAGGAGGAAAAAAACGTAACAACATCGTCATTCCTTATGCCGTGGGAATATCTGAGAAACTCTTCAACCACCAACAAACATGAGTAGCGTGAGTAACATGATGTTCTGAAAATGCATTTTTAGTGAATGACAATGGTGCTAACCGAACTCATTGCATTTCCCGGGACTAATATACTCAAAATAAAAGTCAGTCCTTTTTTTTTTTTTTTTTTTTTTTAAATAGAATTGTGTTTTTATTTTGATTGCAAATTAAGGTGTAGGTTAACTCTGTGTGAAACAACAACAAAAAGAATTAATAATAAAAAAAATTGCGTGCCAGATTATATTTCATGTTTGACATAAGGTCACATGCCTGAGGGATCGGGAGGGGGTCCTATAATTCATATTAACTATAAACTGATCAATGAACAAGCTGTGAAGTCTGCCTGTAAAGATGGAATCGCAACTTGGCTCCACTTAGTTAGAACCAAAGACGCCTCTTGAATGAGAGGTGAAACATCTCAAGAAACTAACAAGTCATGTTACCTATGATGTAGCGCTTAGAATTACCATGACCTGGATGACTGAGTACCTTCATCAACATGTCAGGCAGTAGCCTTCTTAAGTCTGTTGGAGTAATGGAAGAAAAAGGACCTGTTTGAAGAATAACTGCAGGTGATACCTCTAACTTCTCAGTGAGGTGACAGCTCCTTTTCCCTCATTAACGTTATCAAGTTCTCTATTATGACTGATTTAAACCCACCTATTTCCAAATAGGTGCTTTTGCTTATCATTTTGGCGACAAATCCTCCGCCATCGTCTTGTCAGTCAGCTCTCCTGACTCTTTCCGCGCTAAAAGTTAAATGTCACTGCTGTTACTCTGTGTTGTGCCTGTGATGCTGGTCCCACAGCTGCATAGAGTAGACACCTCTGTAGTCGTAGTGTCTGTCAATGTGCTAAAGTAAAATGACGGCGGGGGCAGTGGCTAAGTTATTTAATTGATGTAAGCCTGACCACCGTATAACACTGGGAACTCCAACTACCGCAACAAGCCAAGCGCCAGGTTTAAATCAGTCATTTATTAGGAAGAAAGATTTGAACTGTTGAAAATGAATGTGTGAATGTTGACTGTTCATGGTGAATTTTGGGATACAATTTTAGCTGTATTACACCATGGGGGAATTGACTGAAGCTAAACTGTGATAATGGGGCAGCCTTGAGTCCTAGTGGTAGTGATTTGTGGCACATATCCACAACATCTCTGTTTTGATCATTTGACCGCATGGCTGAGGATGGTGCAATGATGAAATCATTTTATTTGGCCATAGTAACCCAGCAGTTTGCACACTGCGGCTGCAGCTAGTGTCGACCAATCTGTACTGAGGCTAGGAAGAGCCCCAGATTTGGAGAGGCTCTGTGTTTGGTTGGCACTGGTTTACAGCAGAGACCATGATAATGGAAATCCCCACTCCTGGGAGCATTATTTTCACACAATTACAAAAACATAGCCACACTGACACACAGCATTCAGAATTCAGTTCTAGTGGACAGCAGAGCCATAATGTCAACCAGGGCATGATGACAAGGGCTGGATCACAAGTTCCTGGATCCAAATAAAAAACAACAACATGATTTAACACAGTTGTAAATCAACAAATAAACCATTTCCTACCTGGCAGGAAGCACAATGTTTCTACACCTCTCTAGAGTATTATTATTATAAACACAAACTTATAGAGGCTTTGAAACTTGCCTCAAATACTACAGGCAAGCCTGCAATCCACATTATTTTTGTGTGAGTTGCCAAGATTTGAAGATATCTGCCCTAGAGGTGTCGGCTTTCTCTCCAATATAATGGACCTGGATGGTGCTCAAACTTCCAAAAAATGCATCAACTTATGGCCAAGATGCTTGTGCTGAGACAGTGTGTGATGCATTGCCTTTCAATATAAGAGTTGCGATACTCTTTGATCTCACCACCACCATATAGCTCTGAAACAATATATGAATATGAGACAAGCATCCATTTCCAGTTATTTACATCTAGATCTGTTAAAAAACTTAGAAGATAGCACTTTTTGTTTAAACCCACTTACACAAACATTGCATTACAATCATTTGGAATGTACTGAAGAAAGAAACTACTGGTATACTCAGCAACAGACATCAAACCGGTAGACCAAGGAAAACATCAGAAGTTGATGACAGAAACACTTTGAGAGCTGTAAACAGAAACCGTAAAACAACTGTCAGTGACATCACCAACAACCTCCAGAGGGCAGGAGTGAATGTATCACAATCCACCATTCGCAGAAGATTTAGGAACAAAATTACAGAGGCTACACAAGAATTTGCAAACTACTCACTAGCAACAAAAATAGTAAGGCCAGATTGGAATTTGCCAATAAGTACAGAGATGAGGCTCAAACGTTTTGGGACAAAGTTTTGTGGACAGATGAGACAAAGATTAACCTTTACCAAAGTGATGGAAAGGCATACAAGGACTGAAAATGGCCATTGCATACTTGGACCACAACAGCTGGAAGAAAATCTGGGGCCTGTTTAACACATTATGAGCTTAAATATAATTACTGAAGATAAACTTTGCATGCTAACCATACACCAATAACTGCAATTAATTCAAAGTAAAAGTAGTCCAACTAACATCTAATTATAAAACATTACACTTTTTAAACATAATTATAAGTTAGCTCATGAAAAGTTGTCGATGTTAACTAACTAGTGAACTTTAATCATTATCTACTTAGCTATTACTTTACGACAAACCTTAACTAAAGCTGGATGCCTCAGGCTCCGCGCCTCCCTCAGCTCCTTCCAGCTCAAATAAGAGCTGTACTACCTGCTCCACATTCAGTAGTCGCCTCATTGTTTTGACACACAAAACAAAACAAAAAAAAACGACTAAATACATTACATTTCACACTAACTATACACTACAAACACGCTAAATGTCACAAATCTCTCAACTCCTAAAACTCGCTATCGGTAACGCTAACGCTGTCTCTCTTCCGCCACCGTCATTCCCACAACTTTCTCCTCTTCCTCAGCAACCAAATGCCGTGCATTGCCATATTATTTTTTGACTGGTTGATGTGGTGCATTTTTCCACCAATAGGAAAGGGGGTGTTGTGTTTTTGGGCCTCATTCATGAAACGTTAGTAAATTTGTGTGTAGATTTGCACATAAAAGCCTACGCTACTAAAAACCTACTCCGGATTCATGAACACTGCGGGAAACTCAGATCTGATCGTAAACACGTGTGTATGATCATGAATGCCAATCCATCGTAAAGTGACAGCGCGCTCCCTGTAATCAGCTATTAGCATAAAACCCCGCCCATGAATTGCCAATGACCACCATATAAGGAAGTGTAGAGGCATCCTGTCGACCTGTCAGTCATGGTGCAAAGAAAGAAAGAAAGAAAGAGAAAGGAAAAAAAAATTATTCCGAAGCGGAGATTGAAATCATCACCGCCATGAGCCAGCCGTCTCTCACAGCTCCATCCTCCAAACGCATGCCAACTGCGCAGTTACGCAGGATAAATGCGTCATGCATCCCACCAGGCCACCGTGCCACAACACACACTTTGCGTCACAGATCAGTTGCATATTCACAGAATAAAAGTTTTTCCGGTTTATGCCACCGGATAGAGCCTTGATGCGTACGTGTGTGCAGTCTATGGCACCGATGACACCTGGCATGTTTGCGATCGCACTGCATTATTTCTACCTGCTGTTGTGCGCCATAGGGAAATTTAATATACTCTGGTATTAGTTTAATAATACCGTTAAGAACTGCAGGCAGGATGCGGCTCAGACGGTTGCGAAATGCCGGACCTGTCACCTATCTCCCATAGAAAAGAACACGTAAACTATTGAGTCGATTTACATAGATAATTCACAATTATGAGCTTAATCTGAATCTTAATCCTGCCAATTGCCAACTAATTTAACTAAATGTGTTATATTTTTAATCGTTTGTCATGTTTATATCACGTGTTTCAAAGGCATCTGCGTATTGTGTACATAACAGAGCGCAATATGAATTAAAATTGTAATTTCCAATAGTGACAAGCATTATTTATATGCGTTCTTACATTTACAAAAGCACTACGTGTGGTCAGCAGCATGTGTAGATTTTGTTAGTAGCTACGAAAAGATCGGAGCTAATAAAATATTGATGAATGCGGAGATGCACGTAAATTTCCGTCTGCGAACGGTTTACACACAAATTCGTTCTGCTCACGTTTCATGAATGAGGCCCACTGTCCTTAGAACAGCCTGTTTTTACCATTTCTTCCTGCACCAAATGCGCACAAAACAATATTCAGAAAAAAGCATGGCACAAATTATTTATCATAAGTGTGGTTTTACTTGGCCTGTCAACACAATTAAAAAACTGGTATATAGTTTGATGTCCGCACTTTCAACACAAGATGAAATGGAGACTCAGGAAGGCTGCGTCTTACTACTTTGTCTAAAAACACTAGTTTAGCGGTGTTTATTAGACAAGACAGACAGGTTTTTGTTTTGTGTTTCGAATAAGAATTAGTGTTAGTAGAGGCCTTGTTTTGTTTTATTGATTTCATTGCTTTGGTACACCTCCCTCCTTTCCTCCCCCACATTAGTAAACCTAGGCAAGTTGTGTGCTAAGTTCACCATCAATAAATCATTTTCTTCAACCACTTTCCTCATCTCATCTCAAGTCTTGATTTGTCGTGTTGCCGTTCCCTGTTTCCACTAGATGTAACAGAGGGACATAACACCATTATTGTGTAGATTCATGACAGGTCAGTGAATGTATAATGTCAACAAAATGCAGTCATTTATCATATTACCAGCCAGCGTGCTGGGGAAACACTGACAATGAATGGGGTTCAGTCCTGGAACTATTAAATCTTTGGTACTATAGGCAGCCTCATGACATGCTTCCCTTCTGCCTTTTCCAGTTCCAAGAGAGTCTATAGGAGTGTTACCTCTCTCATTCAACAGTGCTGGTGTGACGTTAATGACGTCCTCCTTGGCAAAGCAAGGTAACGTTAGCTAGCTTATACCCCTTTTCCACTGTCAAAAATCCCGCTTAAACCAGCTGAGATCGGGCTATTGTTTGCAATGGGAATGTGAAAACTCAGCATTTACACCCAGGTCAATTGACTCTGCAGTAGAAACAGGTTTTAATCGCCTCGGTTTGGCTCGGCTTTGATCTAAATGGAAGACCCGGGTAAACACACTAAATTCTGTGGGGCTAAGTAAGAATGCGTGATCAAGGTTGTGACAATAATTTATCCATTTATCCATACTTTATGGATGCTTCTTTCACAATGGGTCAATTTTTGTTTTCTCTTCTGTTACAACTGTTTCCGGTGCATTTGTGACGTGAAACATGACGTCAGAGATGTACACCGAACACTTCAGGTAAAAATCACACACACGCTGCTTTGCCTGCGAAAGTGGGAATGGGGTCAATAGTCAATTTTGAGATTTGTACCTGCATTTAAAGAACCTGTCTAGACCCACTAATTTTGGTGGAAAGCAGTATTAGTTAGCTATTCTCTTGACCATGGACACTTCCTTCTGCACAGTGACATGGAAAGAAAATAGTTCCTACATAAAACTGCTGCACAACAAGGTCTGTGATCTGTTGCATCTGTTGTTACAGAGCCCAACGAACACTAAATGTCAATTGCCACCCCAGCAACATCTTTTCACCCTGCTTCCGTCTGGAAAAAGATACAGAAGTATTCACTGCTATATCACCAGAATACAGAGCAGCCTCTTTCCTCATGCTGTCTATCATACTAAATGTTTTCTGAGGAATCTAAATGCTTGCCAATGGGTTTCCTTCTTTTTTGTACAATAATAATTCTGTGTGTTGGACAGTGGGCTGTATCATGAGAAAATAAAGTAAATGTTTCTGTGTGAAGGTTCTGGATATTATCATGGGGAAAAAATAGCATTGCAGCATTGCTCTCCCCCCCAGTGTTTTGCTAGTCTAAATGTAAGCATCCAAAACTCCCACAGATGGTTTTCTGTTTCTTTTCTCAGCAACCAGATATCTCTCTCACTACAGCCTTCTGCAATTGTACAATGCATGCTCATAATAGGCTCTTATGTCTTTGAAGGCCAGGCACCAGTGTGAAGAGGCAAAATTCAACCGTGTTTGAACATTGTTAAAGTAGTTAAAGCAGACAGCACACTGAAGATGAGCACACTCCCTCACAACAGGCAGGAATGCTCTTTAACAGGACTGTGGGGGGTTCATGGGAAATCACCTCATTCCTCTGGAATTTGAGGATGTTGGCTCTGTTCCTGTTGTCCGTCTCCTGGACGGTGCTGGCTGCATTCTGGAGAAAGTCCTTAGCGTCAGACAGCTTGGTGGAAAAGCCGGACAGGACCTCCCTGACAGGTGGAAGGCGGCCATCTGTGATCATCAACTTCTTCTCCAACTGACGAACACGGCTCAGCACTAGAAACACAATCAGAAACACAAGCTATTACTTCATGATATCATAATTTGTGTCACATTTGCATTGTATGACTTTCTGCTGTAGACACTATATTTAAAACTCCATTGTTGAGTCAAAGTCAAATATAGGTTTGTAATTGGATCCCTGCAGATGCTGCAATGCAATCTAAATATGTACTGCATCTTCATCTATGTGTATATATGATTGTGCATCCAAAGCTTAAAGCGTGTGCACACCTAGTTTAAAATGGGGACACAAGCTTGTAACATCATTTGAAATCATTTTGGGATTTTAGGTTTCCAGAGACTTGGATTTACCGGACGAGCTGCATGGAGCCATTTTATGTTTTTTTTTTTTTTTTTAAATTGTATCATTATTTTGTATTTTACGTTTGTATTTCAGACTTGTATTTTACATTTTAAAACAAGTCCCTATCTACTTCAGTGATTAAAGAGAATGCTGCAACGCTGTTTTCCTATGAACTATTCTTTTGAAACGGCATGTATTCTCTTTCCACAGTGTTGTCTTTTAAAGAATCTAATCAAAATGAAACTAAAGAATATCATAAACCTTTGACTTTTTATCTAGTGCCACAAGCAGGTAGATTTTTTTGTACATTGTATAATGTTCTGGTAAGTTTTGTATACCATGACATTAGATACAGACATTCATGTTACCTCAGGATGATTTCTAGTTAGTTATATAGTTATGTGCTGACTGTCACAGTTTGGCATAGCTGGTCACCGGCTCATTTCTGCCTTCCCTGTCACCAGCCATTCTCGTCTTATCAGCCAACTCCACTCACCTGTCCTCATCCCTGCTACTCATCACACATCAACCCGGTATATATACTCCAGCCTCACAGACACTCATTACCAAACTGTTCGTCACCTCATGCAAGACTCGCCGGCGCTTTTCTGCAGACTGATTACCCGTTGCCAAGGGGTGGGCTTGGGTTTAAATTCAGCCCAGGAGCTTGGTTTGGAGAGGCCTTTTATCCAATTGCATGACGAACGCAAGTGGAACCGTAATTTTAACACGAATACTTTATTTGCAGTATAAAAACAATCTAATGATATCAAACAAAACACACACAGATTAGTCAGTCAGTAGAGTGTATTGAAGTACATATGCTCACACATACTATGCATACTCATACTCACACACTATGTTTTTTCAACAATCAAAACTACTGTGTGTGTGTGTGTTCAATGATAAGTGTAAAAGAGCTGTATGATTTAAAGGTTGCATGTGGTGGAGGATGAAGGTGACAGGACCATAGAATTCCTAACTGAGGCGCAAATTCAAACACGCAGGATCCAAGAAAGCTATTTAACCATTTATTTGTATGAGTTGGAGATGGTTGGTTAAATAGGAGGAAGGACGATTATCTGTACAACAAACAAACATAAATGAATACACTGCCACACGTGTCATAAACTAGAATTAGTTTTAGATAGTATTAGTATAGTATAAATAGTATTTAGCAGGCTTACATTATTAATGCATCCGCTCAAAGTTAAGACATCTCAAGTTTTTGTCGACACCAAAACAATACATTATGATCTGTTCAAAAGAAATACACAAAGAATTAGGATGCATAGCCTTTAGGTTTAATGCAAAGGACAAACAACAAACAATCTGAAACTAGAATAGAACTACAATCATCAAACTTACTGAGGTGGCAGCATGGCAGAAAGGAACAGAGGACCTGATCAAGACACACCCTGGTCCTTATATCACTTCCCCTGTGGTGCTAAACTCCTCCCCTCATCAAGATTTTTAACAACAAGCAGCTTACTCCCGAACCTCCCTATGGCCAGCCCGCCCCTGCTGTTGCCGACCCGGCCTGCTTTGGACCAGCCTGCTTCGTTTGATCTCCGGAAAACTAACGAGCCTTCTGTCCCTGAAAAAGCTCCAGCGAAATTTTACATTTTTACCAGTTCAGACCGACCAATCAACATGAGGAGAAAGACGCACAGTAATTTTAATTATGTGTTAATACATTTATTCATAACGAAAATCTTGTCTTCTTCTGGTGAACCTTTTTTGGTCATAAAAGTTGCAATGGCTGCATGTTTTTGTTTGTTACTTACTTTACAGAGATTTTCGCCAGCCACAAAGCACATGTGGCGGAAAAATTGTCTTCCTGGATCAGCCCTACCCTTTCAAACTCTGAACGTTTTGCCCAGTCGGGATTGTAAATTGTATATCTTATTTCACCCCGGCGGCTTGCATGTATTTGCTCCATTTCCTTCCTCATCCGTCGTCTCTCCTCCCATTTCAAATGAAGATGCTAAAACTTCTTTGAGCATTGGATGGAGACATGCGCACAGTGCACCTCATCACGTGATTGGATGTATGAAGTGGTGTAGTGGTCCCTGGAGAAGTGGGTATACTCTTAATTTTTGCCCTTTTTTAACGCAGCCCAGAAAAATGCCCTGTTTTAAAAAACAGTGACATGTAAAACAACTCTATTTAGTTTACCCAAAAATCCGTCAGTAGTATTTGCTCATTGTCACATAATTTCTGCTGCGTGATCTCAGGGAGGTGAAGAGGAAAGAGAAGGATGATGAAATTACTGAACCAATACTGGCCCACAGATTAGTGAGAGACAACTATGCTTTTTGAGTGAACTTTTCCTTATTCCTTAGTCCACACTGTGGACAGATTAAGGGATAAGGAATGACACCTATTCTCTCACTAAAGGCTAATTGCCACCAGGCCTGGAACGGCCGCGTAACGACTGCGCCGCGGTCAACCGGAGCTGATCACTACCACTCTCATCAATGAGACCATCCCCACCGGATGCGCTGCGTAACGTCTCAGCAGCGTCGCCGGAAGCGGCTCTCCGCTCTGCAGCGCTATCAATCTGTAGCACTTCTATTTTTTGAGGGAGCAGTTGCTAAACCGCGTGAAGCTCAACAGAGCAGATTGCACCAGACAGGAAATCTGACACAGAATCAAAGTAATACACCTCCGCCCCCTTTCAAAATAAAACACAATACACAGTTCATATAGCCTATCACAACTTCACATCAACATTACGTCATGACCGGGGGCACCAGGTCAGCAGTCAATCAATCAAAGGGTCTCAGAGGGTCGGCGACATGGAAGACAAGAGACTGATTGTTTAAGTGGACCAGCATACAATCCTTTATGACATGATGGATCCTTTTTATAAGGACAATGGAAGAAAGGACAAAGTCTGGCATTTAATTGCAGGAGTTTTGGGAGTGGATGGTAGATTATAAAAATGCGCACACTTTATTGCATGATCTCGCGGTCTTGCGTACGTTCATGATCTCGTGACCTCGCATGAATACGGCTGGCTCGCGACGCAGCGCTACGCTGCCGTTACGTGCCCGGTGGGGATTGACGCTGGGCAGAGGACGGAGCAAAACCGCGGCGCAGCCGTTACGCGGCTGTTCCATCCCCAGTGGAAATCCTGTTTTAGCAAGTCAGTAGTTTCTTTTGTAAACTGTCTCTTTGAACAGATGATTTGCAACAGATAGCATAGGCCATAGTATGCCACTGTTATAAAATGAACATGACTTGATCAGGAGCAGTTTATAGGTATTACTGGTCACACAGGCAGCCTGCATGAATGTAAAATATAGATGAGGCAAACGTGGTGTTTCAGTTATTTTTTTTAACATTTATTTAAATAAAATACTTCAGATCTGAATTTGACAATGCATCCTTGTTCATATTTCACCTTAGATTAAAAAAAAACAAACACATCAAAACCAATCAGATAAACTCAAATTTAAATAAACACTATTTAACACTATCTAACTCATTAGATATATATAAATATAATATGATTGGACATCATCATTCAAATTATTCAACAAAACAATATGTAACAAAACAACAATATTTAACACACACACATATACATATATATATATATATATATATATATATATATATATATATATATATATATATATATATTTACAACAAATCAACAGTGATATACTCTATCAATCCAGTGCTGGGTTTCTAACCTTTGCTCATACTACAGTATATTCCAGACAGATTTCCTTTCTGCAGGAGTTTTCACACTGCACTGTCTAGAACGCACAGAAAAGGCAGCACGATGGATCTTCAACCAGGTCCTTGTATACTTTCTAGGATCAAACTTGGAAGTAGGCGGGCCGTTGATATTAATCATCATCAGGTTTGATATGTTTGAGATCAGCAGGACAGCCCTCTTGTCTGAGCTTATACTGTTCATAAGGCTAATTAAATTAGCTAAATTGCTAGCACAGTCGCTTAATTGGTTCTTCACCATGGCGTATGTATCATGGCTTTGATGGCCATTTACTCTGATCAAGGATGCTGAGATCCTTGATGGTCTCATCCTCAAAAGACAAGCATTTCTCCAGATTGTTCACAAGGCTTTGTAAGAACTGGCCTGGATTGACAGACTTCAGCTTTGCAATTGTTTTCAGTGCTTTAGACTGATAGTCCCCAGTCTTTTTTGCTTCTAAAGCCTCATTGAGCGTTTCAGTAGATGCTCTGCTCTGAGCAGAGTTATCAAACGAGACTGAAGCTCCTGTTACAGGAGACTTAGTTCATTGAGAATGTCATACATGAGCCGAAGATCACAAATAAATTATGGACTACACAATCTAGTAAACCTCTGTACATTTGCCTCCCTTTAGTGGACCTCGTCTCATCACAGCAAGCATTTTTAAAGTGCTGCACAAGAGCTCCCAAGGATGTCCAAACAGCAAGAACATTCTGCCAATGTGAAGAAGTTGTGGGCCTACTTCAGCATTTATGAGTTCACGTTCATTTTTGTTTGACATACTATACAGAGAATATAGCTTCTGTATAAAAGTTTTGAAGTGATTGACAGAGTTTACCTCATCAACTGCATCTGACACAGCGAGTTCAAGTTTATGGTTCATACAGTGCCATACAAAAAGCTTTGGGAATCTCGAGGTCAGCCTGGTTGCTACTCCTGACTTACATTGGCTCCATCAGATACAAACGTTACCAAGTTTTCATGAAGCCACTCTTCTCTAAAGCCAGCATTTGCCAAACAGGTGAGTAATGCCTGTTCTATGCCATCTGCTCTCTGATTTTCCAGTTCATCAAGTTCAAGGAATAGGAACTCAGGGCTTTCTTCTTGAGTTGATGCTTTAATAGACACTGTCATGACAGCTTTGCCACTTAAAGAAGATGCCTCATCAATTAGGACAGCTAACTCACTGGATGATGCTATAATGCTACTGATGATTTTGCTCTGTATCTCACTGGCAACGTGTTGTATTATTTGTGTTGCACTGTAACGTGAATGAAGTATTGAGCCCATTTTTACACTATACTATCCTCCAACAGCCTGGGTGTAGGCCTTGGACAAAGCATGTTTCCTCACCTTATTTCTCTAGTGGAGCTGTTAAGCTCAGTAATCTTGCTTTTTATGAAAGAAGCATGAAACTTTCAGGGTTTGTTCTTCAGGGCATAAGCTTTAATTTAAGATGTGATAGCATTCTCAATTTGACCTCTGAGGTCAGCTAGCTGTCATTTTCCTCTGTAATATGACATTTCTGGGCCTGAAATTAGAAACGTGTGTATCTTAGGAACTAAATGTGATAGAAATGTAAACTAAAGATGCATTTCCATGTATCTGGGCATGAGGAACTCATTTATGCCATTGATAGCACTCTAAGAGGTCAACATCATTAAGTGCAGTGAAAGTTAATAGGAATGTGAGTGGCTTAAGGTGAGACACTATAGGTGAATAGGGTAAAAAAATTAAATAATAGATATCACCATGAAACTTTCTCAGTTGATTACTCATGTTAAGCTAAGAAAAAAAATGTATTGCAAGTTTTTTGTATTTTAATGTTTAAATACGCAAATGAGGCCTTATCTCATTAAAATTCCGCTAATTTGCATACATTTTAAAAAAACGAAATCAGATCGTGTGATAAAGCCAGGCTAAAATATTTTTTGCATTTTGTTGTCATATTAGATGGGAAAATAATTACAGAGGGCTTTATGGACATCTACTTATGTTATCCTGTATATTAGAATATACTGTCAATAGCCAGAGTTTTTAGAAATAATCGTTTTCTGTGATGAAATCAGGGTTTTCGTGTCAATGAGAGGCCAAACCACGTGGAAATATCTGCGTTTTCCCTTCACGTAAATGGGATCTTGTTTTCCCACAGTTCTGGGGTACAGGGTGGGGCAATGGGTGTGGCATGGGTGTGGTCTCAGAAGTTCTGTTACATCTCTTTTTAAATGGACTTCAAGAAAAGATTCAATGGCACAACTATACTACTAGTCTGCTGTTTATAACTCTGTACTGTTGGACAGTCAAAGGAGAAAGTGAGAGAGAGAGAGCAGCACACAACCTTTTAGGTTCCCAGGTGCTGGAACTTCTGAGAAGAAGAAGAAGAGAACTCTCATTGACACGTAAAAAAAGTACTCAAGGCTGACAGACTTGTTGTTCTACTTCCCTGGCGAGACACTTGAATTTCAAAGTTCATCCATTCTCTTGAGAGTGATACACCTTGCTCCTTGTTGATCCCAATGGAGTTCACACTGCTACAGACCAGACATCCTGTGAAGCATAAACAAACAATGCAACTACTGTATCCACAGCTGTATGTGTGCATGGTCCATTTCTTCCACATACATTCAAGGACACACACACACACACACAATATTTCTCAGTGTCCACTGTTTCAGAAGTTACCCAAACTAGAAATCTACCTACGTACCCATTTTTTTGTTTTTGGATCCCAACCAGGGGTATGTAAAATCTTCATTTTGTTTGACAGTCCACAGGTCTGGCCAGTCATTATTAATGTCTACAGAAAAACAACAAAAGTGATTGAATTGCAGGTTATAAAAAAACAAAGTGATAAAATATAAAAATAAATATAAATGCAAATGTAACAAGGGAAACAATGGCAATCAAAGTTGTCATAATCCATTTCATTGTATTTATTTTTCCCCCTAAACAGTTAATTACTACAGAGCCCTGGAGGTGACATGGATGTGTCTTTTGTAACTTGCGTTCATGACTTACTATCTTGCACGCAAGAGATGTGAGCCATGTTTGGCCCATTTTGACTACTTTTACATTTAGGCTTATAAACAATATGTAATGTACATGGAACATCATGTATTTGGCATCTATAGATTCAGAACAACCTTGGCTATCATAAGCATGCATGTAATCTTCTTAGAAATTAAGTATGAGTGAAAAAAATTACAATATACTGAAGGCTTTCAAAAATGAAAAGTACATTTTTGTACTTTTTTATTCAAAATCACACCTCAAACAACAAGAGTGAATACTTTTTACACAAAAATATCATTTTTCAATCCCTTGTGAATAGATGCATGTGCAGTTTTTGCATGAAATCTGCCAAGAACAATAAAATAATCCACACTGAATACCAACAGTCCTACTCGTTTTTTTCCCTCATTTTCAGGCATGCCACAGTGCAAAGCAAGGGCTCTTCAGGAAGTTGCAGAGAGTTACCTGGCATTTCTCACAATGCCAGGGGGTCTTGTTATAGACTCTAATTGACTTACAATAATACTACATAGTAATACAATAATAATAATCATCGGTATCATTGGTTCATTGGTAATTTGCGTGTTGCGTCTGCCTAAAATCCATTTTTTCATTGGCCTGTTACGCGGTGGAATAGAACAAGACGCAAGTGTCGCACAGACACAAACCACACATCTCCGTTTTCAGCAGAATCTCAGGAAAACAGTGCAAACGCTTCTCTGTATCATAAACCGTTTCGGAGATATTTACGAATATGTAACATCATAGGCGTTTTGGGCGGATCCGCCCAGTCCGTCCTCAGAGGGTTAAGTATACTTGGCTTATCTTATATAAGTATACAGAAAAGTCTAAGTATATTTGGCCTATACTATACTTTTGATCAAGATATACTTAAGAAAAGTATAATTAAGTATTCTTGCCTTATATAGAAAGTTTAAATATACTATACTAGTTGTGCTTACCGTTATGATAGAGTAGCCTATTTAATACTTTTGCACGCATATTGCCGTCTTTGAGGTTGTACTCCAGCATGTTTTACATACGATCTTATAACTTACATGTTAAAGTTTATAACACATCAGCTTTGGGGTGGAATAACTAAGAGTAAATAGTACACAAGTGGAACTGAAACTAATCTTATCTGTACACAATGTTATTAACCCACACAGAAACAGATCAACATTTGCCTGATTTTATTGACAGTTTTTCCAAGGTGTGAGAGTATTGTAACAGACTTGATTCATACTGGCTGCTATGATAAGCCATGACCAGAATATGAATACATTTATATCTAAATCTCCTCACAAAAACATCAAATCTCTCATCTCATCACAAAAGGAGCAAGTCTGGCTATCTGGCTACAACACGACTCATGACCCCTTTTCATATAGTCCAATTCATATAGATGCGTTCATCTATATGTAAAAAAAAACAAAAACACATCCATGTCACCTCCAGGGCTCCGTCAATTACACATGCTGTAGCCGTAGCTATATCCGTGACTGTCGAGCCCTGACATGTTATTAACATCATTTACAAGGTCCAGCAATAAAAATGGCCCATGCCCACCTACCGTAGTTGACATCTTCATCCAAAGTTGTACCGGCATCTTTGGCTGTAGGCGAAGAGGTAGCATCTCCTTCACTGACAGCATCCTCTCTGACGGGGGTGGGGGGCAGAACGGATGTCGACGTTGGATTTAAGTGTACCGGTGTAGCATTGCTAACATTAACGTTAGCTGAGCTGCTGGCTGATGTTGATTCGCAAGGACGTTTGTTGATTTGTTGAATTGTGAAATGAAATTGTTGTTTGAATAGCTCGCTTCATCTTACCGGTTCACTACAAATCCTGAAGGCAAATCATTTAAAGGTCCCATATTATACTGTTTTTCATCAATTTCACACAGCTGTCAGAGGTCCAACAACACAGTATTCGAAATGTATTGCCCCAAACCCATCCGTGGTCCTGAATTTCAGCTGTCTAAAAGTCACTCAAATGAGCTCTACTGAGAGCAGGCTGTTTCTTTGCCTGCACCTTCAAATGCTAATGAGCTCCGTCTGTCATCGCCTGCCCTGCCCGCTACACGCCCCTCTTAGGGAGACATCCTGCTTATGCTAGCATGCTGGGAGTGGGGAGTCTCTCATGTAATGTCTGTATTTCTTCAGGAGCCTCTCCTTCTGGGTCCGAGTCTGGGTCATACTGTTATGGTTGAACGACAGCATCTCAGCGAGCCATAGCGATACATCCAAACATTAGCGCATCCAAACATTAGGGAGACATGCTGCTTATGCTAGCGGTAGCATGCTGGGAGTGGGGAGTCTCTCATGTAATGTCCGTATTTCTTCAGGAGCCTCGTTATGGTTGAACGACAGCATCTCAGCGAGCCATAGCGATACATCCAAACATTAGTGCATCCAAACATTAGGGAGACATGCTGCTTATGCTAGCGGTAGCATGCTGGGAGTGGGGAGTCTCTCATGTAATGTCCGTATTTCTTCAGAAGCCTCTCCTTCTGGGTCCGAGTCTGGGTCATACTGTTATGGTTGAACAACAGCATCTCAGCAAGCCATAGCGATACATCCAAACATTAGTGCATGCTACCGCTAGCGTAAGCAGCATCGTCTTTCTGAGAGGGGCGTGTAGCAGGCAGGGCAGGCGATGACAGACGGAGCTCATTAGCATTTAAAGGTGCAGGCACAGAAACAGTCTGCTCTCAGAAGAGCTCAGTAGAGCTCATTTGAGCGACTTTGAGGCCCCGTCCATACGAAAACGCTGTTTTGTGTAAACGCACATGTTTTGCATCGTTTTGGCCGATCGTCCACATGGATCCTGTAAACGCAGCGCCTGTAAACACACTTTTTTAAATACGGGTCTCAGGGTGGAGAAATTTGAAAATGCAGCCCCTGAGTTTCCGTGTGGACGGTGAATCCGCATACTTTTCGATACGATGATGTCATCACCCCACCCCTCGACCTCTCGCCTTCGACCTCTGAACCCCGCAGCGTCTCATTACAACAACAACAACAATGGCGGACTACATGCTTGTGTTCATGCTGCAAAAGATATTGAGCCTATCAGGGTTACTAGGGCAAAATATTCTGCTCCTCTGCCACTACGCTGAGCAAAAAAGGATTATGGACTACCGACTAGCTATTTTCGTCTTCTTCTTGTTATGTTCGGTTTCTCCTTCGGCTGTCTGTTTGTATACAGCGCTAAAGCTTTATGCGCATGCTCCGTCTCTTCTTCTCTGTTTTTGGTGAATTTTCAGTGCCACCTATAGGCTTGGCATATGAACTACAGCGTATTGAGTCGTTTGCAATGGATCCGTGTGGACGCAAATATTCTTGAAATGATGCCGAGGAAGACGGATAAAAAAAAGATTGTTTTGGTACGAAAACGCTGTTTTGTGTAAATGCATGTTTTGCATCGTTTTGGCCGATCGTCCACACGGATCCTGTAAACGCAGCGCCTGTAAACACACTTTTTGGAAAACGGGTCTCAGGGTGGAGAAATTCGAAAACGCAGCCCTTGCGTTTTTGTGTGGACGGTGAATCTGCATACTTTTCGATACAATGATGTCATCGCCCCACCCCTCGACCTCTCGCCTTCGACCTCTGAACCCCGCGACGTCTCATTACAACAACAACAACAACAGCAATGGTGGACTACATGCTTGTGTCCGTGCTGCAGAAGATATTGAGCCTATTAGGGTTACTAGGGCAAAATATTCTGCTCCTCTGCCACTACGCTGAGCAAAAAAGGATTATGGACCACCGACTATATATTTTCATCTTCTTCTTGTTGTGTTCGGTTTCTCCTTCAGCTGTCTGTTTGTATCCAGCGCTAAAGCTTAATGCACATGCTCCGTCTCTTCTTCTCCGTTTTTGATGAATTTCCAGCGCCACCTATAGGCCTGACATATGAACTACAGCGTATTGAGTCGTTTACAGTGGATCCATGTGGACGCAAATATTCTTGAAACGATGCCAAGGAAGATGGATAAAAAAAAGATTGTTTTGGTACGTGTGGACGGGGCCTTAGACAGCTGAAATTCAGGACCACGGATGGGTTTGGGGCAATACATTTCGAATACAGTGTTGTTGAACCTCTGACAGCTGTGTGAAATTGATGAAAAACAGTATAATATGGGACCTTTAATGTCAGTTTTGCATTTGGAGAGGCAGGGTGACAACGAAAAGCTGTGTATTACTTAGATAAAGTTTGACATTTTTGGAAGGAAAAGCTTATGTTCAGGTTTAACTTTTCTTTTCCATATCATTAATCTGATGACAGACGTCTCATGATTTTAATTTTAGCACGACTGGCTGTATTATTGATTTCCGTGAGTTTGATTATAAATTCCGATTCAGCAGTTAGCTTACCTTCGTGGTAGCACTAAGAGGCCTGCCATGGTCCGTTCAACATTCATTCACTTCTTCTGATGAAAGTGGCCACCCCCAGGACCACAACGTGAAACATGATCATGTTAAGACTCAGAATATAATTTTAACATTAAGCCATACACATACTATCAAAACTATTACAGAATAAAAACTAATTTGTGCTTGTATGTTTGGGTCTATCGGTAAGTGTGTGACAACTGCTGTGACAAAATAATTTCCCAGTCTGGGATCAATAAAGTAATTATATTCTATTCTAACGAAACACTTGTAATCCCTGTTAAAGCTATTGAGACATCAGTGTAAGGATGGCTGATACAAATGAAGGTTTTCAAATAAGGTATTTTTTATTAAACAATGACAGACAACCAGGGCCATACACAGGGCCCAAAAAATACTGAGGTCATGAGTCAGAAATTCTAGGTGGGTTCGGGGGCATGCTCCCCCGGAAAATGTTTTAAATTCCATTATTTAAACATCATGACTTTTGAATAGGTTTTTTTGTTTTGTTTCTTATCAGAGAACATCACCCTCATCCTAAATGATTTGCAAATAGTCCATTTTAAGATGGTGCAGGTCTCCCTCCCTCCCTATTGAAAATAGACACCCAAGCCCTAGGCTGTGTTGTGAACACTATTATGTTGATGATAGTGCCTAATCTGTTCACTCTTGTTAAGGAAAGCCAGCTTTTGAACACATTTCTATTATAATCTTACACAATACTTCAATTATACATACTGTCATACAGTTCTGGCATGGTCTCTTCCTTTTATAGTACCTACTCTTTTAAGAAATCTTAATATATGAGCTAGAACACCTTGAGGGTGGCGCATGGCTTTTGAAAATTTGAGATAAAAATGGGGCATTCTGAAGCTTTTTGAAGGACCATTATGGTGACTCATGAAGTAAGGGCAAGTAACTCAAAATGGGCAACTTATCACAGAACATTATTTATTATTATTATTTTTGAAAATTAACCGGATGTTTTATTTTGTTACTGCACACAACTTCCTGTCCCGCACGATCTGCTCTCTGCCGAATTGCTGCATTGTACTCCGATGTCCGGTAAAAATTGGGGGGTTGCGTATCTGCTGCGGAGGATCCGGAGCGCCGCAGCGTCGCAAAATGAATGTTGATTCAACCGGTGGACATTGATTGACGACCGGTACTGACGGAGTTAAATAAAATTAAACTTTGATTCGATGTTTCCTTGCTATCTGAGCAGTACGCTGGGCTGCAATAAAAATATTTCCACATGAAAATGCTTTTTTTTCTCACAGTCATGTACCACTTAAACGTGTTATGTGGTGAAAACTGCTTTCCACCTACATTATTAGCTTGCTGTGCTCATCTTCCAGCGGCTGGTGTGACTACTGACTCACTAATGGTAGTCAACGTCCGACTTGTGTGTGACAGTTACCATAGCGACAGTGCGTGTTGTTGATGACGCGCAGCACATATCAACAACATACTGCGGGTCGAACTACTGTTTTATTAAACAGTCGCGTTACTCTTGGCTCTTCAAGTTAAGTATACAGTCAGATTCACGTGTAATTTATTTTGAGTTAATATACCACAATTTAAGCTAAAAAAAATACCAAGGACATGACCTCGGTGTCCTCAATGGTAGTTACGGCCTTGCAGACAACAAGAATGTGTGCTTGTGTGTGTGTGTGTGTGTGTGTGAGAAAGAGAGAGAGAGAGAGAAGAACAATTGTGAGAACAACAAACTATAGAAGAGGGAATATTAATAAATACAAGTATTTTAAGTTGGGGGATATTAAAAGTCTACAACTATTTACAAAAAAGCAGTCAAAAAAATTTGAAAAGCAAAAACAAAGGTTCCTTGGTGAAAGGGACATCCTCTTTCTCATCTGTTTCCTGGGCCCTAAAAAGCGGAGTAAGAATAGGGACAGTGGTGAATAAGGGGAGAGAATACAGTTGAAAGCAGACTCAACAGAAGACATAGCAGGTAATGTTAGCACTATATGCTTGGGATAATCCAAACACAACATATTCTAACATCAGCCATCACTAAACAGCCCTGAGCGAGCTCAAAACATGATGAAGAGAGAGAAGAGGATCCTGGTTTGGTCATGTACTCTGACCTCTTATTTCTACTAGTGCTAGCAGCTGGAACTAGTCTTATATCACACACAAAACCGACTAACGATGGCTGACACGGTCAGGTTCAGCAGATAAAAGCCAAAATAAATTAAACCCCCTTGATAATAAATCTAAATACTGCTTGTTAGTTACCCAACATCATTAATATAAAAGTTGCTGGCGATTCATTACCGAACTCTTAAGTTACCTTCACAGCTGGCGAAGTCACGCTAGCTAACTAGCTAGCAGGCAATGCTTGAAAATTGGATATAGATAATTACGCTGTGCATATACAAATGAAGACCAGTATAAGCATAACAAAGGGCCTCTGATACAATATAGACAGTTGACAAATTCAAAAGAGGTCGATATTTCAGCAACTTACCTCTGGAACTAATCGACGCGCTGCAATGTAAGTGAATGAGATCCAACACTCAAATGACAGTGTTTGGAGCTAATCCGGTCTCCATACCCCGGAAGTAGGCGGTAAAAAGCGCCGACATTTTTTACAACTGAGGTCCATGGGAGTGTCGCCACTCTGTTTACTCTATCTCTCTGCACCGTCCTAGGGGAAAAAATTTGCAATTTGGCTTGCAGACACTACTGAATGGTGCGCATCAGGGGTGATTTAGAAGTGGGTATACGCAATGCTGACTGAAAAATAAGCGGGTATACGCCTTATACCCGCATATACCCTGGACTACACCAGTGTGTATGACATAGATGTAGACTATAAACGGGAACAAAACAGAGACATTTTTGATGGGAACCTTTCTAGACTACAGAACGTAGGAAACCAAATTAAGGTTTTACATTTTCCCCCAAAAACAGGACAAATTGTGTCCCGGGAGAAATTTATATTTTCCCGGGACAGCTGATGAAAAAAGAGAACAATTTTGGGAAAAACGGGACGGGTGGCAACTCTAGTAGAGGGACGTTTCGGTGATTTTTCTAGTCGTGCTCTGTTTCTGTTGAGTCTCCTTATTAAACTCCACAGATCAAATGTATAAAATTCTGTGTATATTCAGATGTAGAAATCCGTATACACACAAAACGGGAAAAATGCTTACAAACATGCACGAGCTGTCTGACCATCCCCACAATTCACTATAAATGGCTCTCAACAAGCCCCCAATGACCTGGTATGCATATAAAGGGCAAGAATTTAGTTTAGCGTTGAGGAGAAATGTTACAAGTAAAGAAGCAGTTGAAGAACAGGGAGTGTAATTTTGCAGACCATGAACTTAGAGTAATGATTGATCAACTGACAGATGGAAAAGAGTATATTTAAGGGGGCTTCAGTTCTGGATTTAGTAATGAAATCATGTTGTTAAACATTCTCATTGCTCATAGGTATCATTATTATTATTATTTTTCTTCATTTGGAAACCTGCGTCGAAAGTGGCGTAAGTTCATTTTTAATTTGTATGCATGGTTTATACATTTGGTCCCACAAGTCACTATTCCTGGTTTCCTGCATTTGATATTAACTGTAACACTCACTGTCTTTTGGCGCCACCATCTTACCATTAATTGTCCAATAATATTGATGACCAAATATCTGCAAAACTAATGACACTCCAATGAGCCTCTCCTGCAGACTACTTTATTTTTTAGTGCTAATTAAAATCAAATTAAGATGGCGACCATGATAAATATTGCCTGCTAAACATCACATTTGTCAGATTTATGTTGTGAACAATAAGAAAGTTAACAATTTTGTGTTTAGCATCTAGCTTAATGCACCACTAAGTACAGCTGCTGTTAATGTTCATAGTGGTCCATTAGCCTACTGCCTTTTTAGGGACAGATTTACTGTAATTTCAGCACTACCAGATCACTATTTTTTTCCCTCACTCAAACAGATGACTGGACAAATTGAAATTTTCCAGGCCTGTTTCTGTTTATTTTTTTTATTTTTATTTTTTATTTTTTTTGGCATTCAAACTTGAAAAAGATTGCAGCTGTTTTGGAATTTTTTTGATGGCTTACAATTGAGAAGTTGCATATGATGATCACTTATGCGTTATCTTAACTTCCCTATAAGAGTTTAAATAAATTAAAAAAAAAAAAAAAAAGAAAAAGTCAGTCATTTGGATCCACCTGTTGGTGACCTTGGAGGCAATGGAGAGTGATAGCAAGTGAACTGGGTGATGCATTTTGCTAACATAGGGGATAGCATCCCCCCTTATCCCCTTGAAATGCCCTACTGGATGTACTTCTATCATCTGGAACTGGAATAAATATCCACAATATATTTGTGCACTTTTTCAGTGATTGTTTTGTTTGTACTATTGTGTTTTGTGAATTGCTGTATGTATCCTCACAGTCATGGGCTTCAGTGGACTCATCAGTGGCGATGGGCTCTCGTGGGGACAGATCCAGTTTCCTCATCCAGTTTACCATTCCCTGGGCCATCTCAGTGTTCTGTCTGACTACCTCTGGATCAACATCCTGGTGATCACTGTACAGCTCCCAGTCATGGATCATCTCTGTGCACATGGGAAACAAAATACATAAGTCACTCAGATTACATTGTGTAAGTGTATAGGTGAAATGATTTGATATGGTTGAACACTCTGAAGATACTGTGTATATATAATGTGTTTTTTAAAATGACTGTATTCACATCACATCACAACACATCAGACGTTCATAGGACAGAAGACTCATTTGCACTTGAGTAGACCTGCTTGGTACCTTCAATGCGCAGGTTAAGATCAGTGAGGTTTGTGCTGAGCTGTTCTGCAAAGGTAAAGGTCTTTAGCGTGTCGTTATCCAACTTGTTTCCCAGAGTGTTCACCACGCTCTCCTGGAAAACCACCACAAAATTGATTAATGGCACTTCAATCTGTGAATGAAGACTTTTACAGAAATTATTTTTTTCTGAAGTAACTGGAACATAAAAGGTCCAACCTTGTAATCAAGCCCCTGCAGTTTAATTAACATATTATTTGATTGAAATACTGTATAGGAGCACATCAATATGCAGTTTGAAAAAACTTTACTAGAGTTCCGGGTGTTGAAGGTTCTTGCCGATTATTTGGATGCACATGACTTAAAAAAAGTGCATGCATGTATTTCAAGGGGAAAAACATTGGCTTACACTTTTAAAGCCATCTCTTAAATAGTTAATGTGCTTTAAAATTAATGATGATGGTCTAACTGACCAATTTTCTCAGCTGTTTGATGTCCAACACTACAGCCTCTGTGGCCTCCTCCAGCTCCCCAGTCTGGGCCTTCATCACAGAGGACTTATGTCTCCAGCCTAGAAACTGAGTCTGGGATCAAAGCAAAGTCATTTATTTATTAGACCACATTATAATGGATTAGAAATGGTTAAAAGCTCAGTGTAGTTAAGGAACATGTAAAGGAAAAAATGTTCACTGCATTTCAACAATTATCATATACTGTAACACTGTAGTCTCACCAGAGATGCTCACAAGTCATGTTTTGCAAGGTCAAGCCTCAAGTCTTAGAGCTACAGTCCAAGTATCAAGTCTTGGTTACAAGTCCAAGTCTTAAGTTTCCTATGATTGTAATGACCTTTCTATCATCTGCTGCATGCCATCCGGTCAGCTTAGAACACTGCATAGTTACATCTAAGGAATTCAAAGCAGGTATTGTATTATCATTGCTCCTTTAACTATAAGCATACAGTATTGTTTAGCACTGATTAGTTGTTTGGTGTGTGTGTGTGTGTGTGTGTGTGTGTGTGTATGTATGTATGTGGGATGGAAATTAGCATCCACCACCCGCCATATGTAGGTGAATTTGTGTGCTGGCAGGTGAATTGAATCAGTTTTCCAGCCACTGTGGCGGGTTCATTCCTGTCAAATCTGATCCAATTACTCTTAATGATCGATATCTTGGTTAACAGTGTGATTTCCACAACCCCAGAGTTAAATCCAGTCAAATTATATGTTTCTGATTGGACCAAAGTGTCAGTTGGACTTCACTAGCAGGCCTTCACTTGGACTCTTCACTGCTACTAATTATAACTGCGTGCTCCGGTTAGCCGAGCTGGCTACCCCGTTGCATGGCAACCACTGACTCTGAAGTTGGAACTATTTATTGTGGTGCACGAATAAAGGTAAGCAGGAGCTACTTTTTTTACTTTTTTACTTCATTGGCTTGTGTATGATGAGGAATGTCAACTGATGTACTGCTCAATTTGTCCTTTGTGTGCGTCCAGTGCAGTTGAACATGTGAAATAAGTTGAAGTAGGTTTACTGTAAATTCCCGTAGTTGCAGGGAGATATTGATATAGATTTCTAACCATCTAACCTTCATTTTGAACCACTTTGTCTGTTCAGACTTCATTTCCTGTTATTTCACGACCTAGTAGATGACCCTTGGATAGTTTTACCCCTGTAATCATTCATTGGTATCACATAATTACTGAATAATCAACTCTGGTAACAAGTACTGATAAAAAATATGTTTCTAGGCATTGTACTGTACACATTATGGATATCCACAATTTGTATTATGATTAGTAAAAATGCAATTGTGGAGATCTGTATACATATTGTGGATATCTGTAATGACATTTTTATCTGTCACAATGTATTTTTGGATATTCAAAATTATATTCTGGATATCTGGAATAGTTTTGTTAATTTGGATATCTGAAATGAAAATTAACAACAATCAATCATTAACAACTGGATTGAAGATATCTGAAATGGGAGTTGTTCCTAGTAAGAATTCTATTGCAGATATCCAGAATGTTCATTCTAGATATCCAGAATGTAATTGTGGATATCTGAAATTAAAAGCCCAATACACATGAATGGCAAAAGTGATGTCATTTGTCCTAGGAAGAATGACGTTGTGGATATCTGAAATGACAATTGTGGATAGGAAGAATGTCATTGTGGATATCTGAAATGTTCTTCTTGACTAGGAAGAATTTAATTACAGATATCTGCAATACATATTCAGTCTAGCTATTAAATGTTGAAACGGCTTGCCATATGAGACTCAATTTAACAGTTGGCAGTCATGTAAACATAACGTCACGCGCATCTTTTCTGGTCAGTCGTCATGGAAACATGAATCCCTGCCAGTGGTGCGGCGTTTGGACCAGAGTGAAAACAAATGTGTTGACATATCACTGTATACCAGCAGTATGTGTAAAAGCACTCACTGTGGGTTTTTAAATTAATTGTTATTTATTCCGAGATTTATATCTGTTATTTTTCAGTTGTGTCTGACTATCAAACTAGACAATAAAAGAAAGTTAAATGTTTTTCTTTTGCTGTATTCATTCATGTTTTACAGAGGATTTAACCTGAACCAGGCTCTGCAACAATAATAATCACATCACATTCATGCAGGTGTAGTACTATATACTACACACACACACACACACACACACACACACATACACAGCAGGTCTATAGGCTGTTTATAACACACAAGTATAAGATGTTTGAAAGATAACTCCTAGCGTTACTCTCTCCCTGTGTGTTTGTGTGTGTGTGTGTGTGTGTGTGTGTGTGTGTGTGTGTGTGGCCTGCCAGTGACTAAAGGACATAGGACAGTTCTTTAAAAGAAAAAAGACAGATTCAGGTGAGAGACTAAGGACAGTCCATAATAACCTGTCTTTTTTTTCTTTTGTTTTTTTTGCTCTTGATGTGAAGCTTGTTTTATTATTAATTATTTATGACTTATATTGGTTTATGAAAGTTCAGACAGGTGTGCAACCAAGTAGGTTAGAGATGACCATTTGTAAATAATTTACAGAAGATGGCAAGTACCTGTTACTTTGTTCAATGACAATAAAGTTGAATCTAATCAACTCTAATGACTGTCGATACAAAAGGAGGCATATGGAGTTAACGGTCAGGAAAACCAGCTGAGTGATGAAGGTTTTGTCTTTGTTACAGGGGGCTGTCTGTGTGTACTGTCACAATAAAATAAAAAGCTGGTGTTCTGGAAAGGTCTCCAAAAAAGAAAAAAAAAATCTGTCTGCATTTGGGTCCTGTTTTTGCATGTGTGACAACTATGAGCTAAAAAACTTTCAGATTATACATTGTCCTCAGAGCCATTGTTCATATAAAAATAGAGATTAATGAGCATTCATTGAATGTATGTTGTAATTCCATTTGATTTTGCATTTATATATTCATTTTGTGTGTATGTACAGAACCTGCAGTTGTTGAGCAGTGTAGTTATAGTATTTGAGTCTGTCATTGGCAGCAGCACCCGTGGAGATATTCAACACTCCCACTTTCAACTGGTCCAGTGTTTTATTCGACAGCCGCAAGTCCCCAATCAGATGCCAAATGCACTCATCACAACCTGAATGCAAAAAAGAGAAGTCAATTACAGTATCTGTGTTATAAAATTTTTTTATAAACAATTTGTCTCTAAAAATGTACTCTGCAGTAGCAAAATCTCTGCTACAGTCGCTCCACTTACTGATGTTGCACAGGTTAACTGTTGCAGCCTCTGGCAGGCATTCTCCTGTATGCATATCACAATGGCCGCTCTCACAGTCACACTCTATAAAAGCAGATGCAATTCATCACACAGTGTGAGACAGAAAGTTCTGCATATCATCTCAAATACTTGATCAGCTGGAAACAGGTCAGCCTTTCTATCTCGGGACTGATGGCTTTAGCAGCTGTGTGTTTATAGATTTAAGCTGCATGATGATGACATTCAGTTCTTTGCCTGAGTCTTCGAGTCTCAGGCCACAGGACCACAGCTCCCAGCAGATGCTTCTCTGACATCATGTGCACTACTGTGGTCGTGGGTGTGGGAACATGAATACTCAGAGCAGCCTTTTCCTCTGGGAAAATGTTATCTGCATTGAAGGTTTCCACAAATGGTCTGGGAGTGAGAACAGGAACATCTGACATGTCATATGATGGACAGAAGACTTACTCTGGCAACCGGAGGGGCTGTAGTCCCAGTATCCTGGGAGGCAGCGCTCACAGTAACGACCTCCAGCCCCCGAGCGGCACGGACAGCTGTGGGTAAGAGGATGGCAGGTGGAGCGGATAGAGGCTGGCCCGCATTCACACCTCTGACAGCCCTGACAGCTGGAGAAACCAGAGTAGCCCTCCTACATTACATGAATGAAGAACACTGTTAGAACCTTTTATCATGTTCATTATGAAACACATTGTTATACAAAATTCCTACTATTACTATACTACTACTATGGTAGCTTTGGCTATAATTTTATGTTTTACGTTGTTTATGTTACAAAAACATCATACACATTAAAGTAATAACCAGTTACTAGGTCATTGCACATCACTACCCTGGTAAAAAGCCCAGAAAACCCTCTAATTTCTGAAGGCAACTTAAGAATTTCAGAGTAAAATTCTTGTCATAGGGTTAGGGTTAGGGTTAGTGTCCATACGGTTCCTCTCACCTCACACTGGTCGCACAGTCGCCCGGTGACACCCGGCTTGCAGTGACACACTCCTGTTCTGTCGTCGCATGAAGAGGTGCCACATTTATTGCACTCACACTCTGAGACAGACACAGAACATATGCACTGATGAGAACATTAGGGCTCAAATGATGTGACAAGCATGATAGAAAGGGTTGTTTTTGGACTAGCACAGCCTCAAAAGGCATATGGTAATCGTTGATCCTAAATTGTGACCTTGTCTAGTTTATCTACTGAACAGCTTCAGGGTAACATACACACACAAAATTGATAATAGTCATAAATGAACTCTGCATTTCTTGCTGCATATATTTAAAGACAACACCCACCCCAGTCATAGTTTGTTCTCCCTGCTGACGTCTGGCAAAGATACAGAAGTACAGTAGCAACGATAGCTGATACTTATGTATCTTTTACTACCAGACTGCTGAGCAGCTTCTTTCCTCAGTCTATGAAACTCCTGAAACCATCCCATACACTCCACCATGAAAAGTTGATTTTTTTTCTGACTTGATTATTGTCTTAAGAATGACATCTGGAATTGTTCAGGTTTCACAGAAGATTAAGTAACAATATCTTCACTCAAGCATAACCTTTGAACATGGACGCTCTTCTAAATGTCACGAGTCGGTGAATTATTGATCAAACATCTCTTAAATGAAGATTACGTTTGCAGGAGTTACTCCCACCTCTGCAGTTCTTAGCACTGATGGCGTCACCGTAGAAACCCGGAGCACACCTCTCACAGTTGGCACCGGCGGTGTTTCCCCAGCAGTGCTGGCAGTGACCCGTCACGTTGTGGCACTCATTAAAGATCAGGTTAGGGTCAGAGTTGCTGTTGCAGTCGCATCTCTTACAGAAATTACCAATAGCCATTGGGTTGCCATAATAACCTGGAGCACACCTGAATGGGACAATATTACAAACTTTGAACTCTTAAATGTGTACCTGTTTACTATAAACAATGTTAATATGCTCAACAGTACATGTACTTAAAGTACTTGGCTAAATCACAATTTGTCTTTTAGGTCACAGATTTCAAAATTATTGAACATACTTAAAACTAAAATTGTTTTTCTTTCTAGGAGTATATCCTGACAAACCATGCTCAATAGAAAGAAGATTTTGCAGGCAATAATATTGCCATTATTGGACTATGGAGACACATATTCTCATGCACCAGTCTCAGTCTTGAAGCCATTGGATGCTATCTATCATACACACCACTGTGCTCTGTATAGAACTGTTGGTTGGCCCTTTTTGGGTTAGAGGACAAACCAACAGAGTTAACTCTTTATCTACAAAGTACTAATTGATAAACTTCCCATGTAGATTATTTTTTTCTCCAACCAACAACCAGAGACGTGCAACTAGATCTCAAGACTGGAACATCCTAAAAATGTACATTCTTTATTGATGCACCTTTTACACCAGTAAGTCTCAGCTCTGATGAGGCTTTATTAATTATGTGTGTGAATGGTGTTTCACCTTTTTGCTATTTGTTAATAACTAATACATTTTTAATAAATCTATGGCTCCTTCTTTTTGGTATGAAATAAACCTGAATGCCTTCTGTTGTTGGTACTGTGAGAAGTAATATAAATCCCTGGGTAGTGTCGGTGTGCTTTTTGGTGATTAAATACCAACCTAACCAACCACCTGCTTGCCACACTACCAAAAAAGAAAATAGACCCATTTCAGGCGTTTGAGAAGAATTAGTTCTGCTACAATTTGCCTATTATTGTTTTAGATCTATAAAATCTTTGGAAAAAGAAAAGCTGCTGTTGAAGTTTAATCACTGAAGGAAGATACAGTAGTGGCTGCATTCATGCATCTATGGTGGCTTGCACTGTAATCTACTGTAAGTTACTTTGAACTGCTTGTTGTATCATCATGGAATTCTGTCCAACCTCAGTCAGTAATCTTCGCTTTTTATTGAATGTGTCAAGGGAGGATCATAGCTTACATTGACTTATTTACCTTCTTGATTGGTTGTTCAAATCCGTCTTAGCACTAACCTCTCACAGAAATGTCCAGCGTAGCCCTCTTGACACTTGCACCGCAGAATGGCACCTCCTCTGTCACAATGCACTGCAAAACTGTCCAGATACACAGGGGAAAGTATTTCAGACATTACCCACAGCTTGCCAACACAGTCTTGTGTCTGCAGAAACAAGAATGGACTGACTTACTTATTGGTGGGGACAGAGAGGGGACAGGCACAGGGTCGGCAGGTGCGGCGTCCGTCTAGGCTGGAAGCCAGCATATAGCCATCTTCACACATTTCACAGAAATCCCCTGCACTGTGGTCCCTGCAGTTCTGGAAGGAGGTATATTACAAGTGAGCGGCTAACTTGATCAAATTGAAAAATCTGCCAGTTACAGTACTAGATATTGCATTTTCTTGCTTGATGTTATACTTCATTAAATGACAATTAATGTTGGAAAACTTACTTTACAAACACCAGTGATGTCATCACAGTAATCTGCATTGCCTTTGCAGTTACATGGTAAGCATAAATTTTGCTCACTCCGGAAAAATCCCATCATACATACCTGCAGTGGATAAAGAAATAAACACTGATCAGCCACAACATTATAACCACTGACATGTGATGTGATTAACATTGATCATCTTGTCACAATGCAATGGTCTGCTGGGAACCCTTGGGTCCTGGCATTCATGTGGATGCCATTTGAGACACATGACCCATCCAAACAATGCTGTGGACTAAGTACACCCCCTCATGGCAACGGCTTTCCCCGATGGCAGTGCACCCCCTCCCAGCAGGACAATGTTCCCTGACACACCTCAAAAACTGCTCAGGAACGGCCTGAGGTACGCAACAAAGAGGTGTTACCTGGCATTCAATATACGCACATGGCAAGTACTTTTTAACTGATGACTAACCAAACTTACTATTGATACTAATGATGCTGTGTTCTCAAATGGAGGGCACACTGACCCACTGACTAATCATCACCATTAGGTCCGACCAGCAGCCAGCAAAAGTACTGCAATGAAAGCTAGATCTTTTGGCTATAAACCATACAATAAATCATTCAGTGACTGAGAAAGTAGATACTGGGAATTCCTATAACTTGGGTTTACTCTCATCTGCAGTTTATCAATATCCTATAAGTTTGTCTCATCTTGTTGCAGATAACCATGTTACATGTGCCTCTTTGCAAAGCAATTTTGCATTAGCTGCTTTCAGTTTTGCTACAAAACACAAGAGGCTCTATCTTACGCTTGGTGCAAAGCAGTGCACAGCGCAAGTGTCATTGCTAGTTTCAGACCGACACAGTTGTCATTTTCACACCCAGTGCCTACTTTGTGTGCCAATAGCAAATGTATTGGTGGATTGCTATCTTGAGGCAGCAGAAAGCGACTGCACCATAGACAAAAAGCTGGTCTAAAGTCAAAAGTGTCAGTCTGTTTCCTGCTATTTAAAGGATGCATTAAATACACAGGCAGGTTCACACAATTCAGAAACTCTGATTTTATGATTTGAGAGGCTGCTTTTAGTTATCTTAAACATGTCACTATAACAAATTATCAACAAAACTAAAAGCTATAGTTATAAACTCTCCAAAGGAAACAAGTCAGGAGTTTATCAGCTGTTCCTCGTGCGCAAATGCGCATGTAAATGTAGAAATACCCACATTGTTTCTGCTGTTAAAGGATTGATACAGGTAATGTCAGGTAATATTTCCTTCATTAAGGATGTATTTCACCCTCTCATCCCATCGTTATTGATAAGGATGACTTTTTATGAGCTGTCCTGCCTGATCCATAGACTGAGATCCACGCACACACAGAGGGATGCGCAGCAACACTCCTCCCCCTCCTCAGTTTATCTTTTTCATATGAAGTCAAACAGAGTTGTTGATGGGACAGATGACTGTGAAATGGCAGGGCAATGGGGGCTGAGGATCCAGCAGCCAAGGATTACATTCCTGTCCCTCACTGAAGATGAGTGCCACTGGTTAATATGTGCCATGGCCCTGGCAACACCTGGCTCTTAAAGGGAATGGGAGACGACACTGAGATTGGTTGGATTTATCTTCCACCCAAAACACACCCATGACTAATTAAGAGTCTGAATGCCACCTCTTTGTGCCTTGCGCCACACTTTGCGTCCAGATTATCCACCGTTTAATGAGCAAAATGGATTTAGACATGCCCTAAATACACTAGCTGCTGTGTATAATCCATGCACTATAGACCGTCTAAAAAGGGCCCAAGCATTCCCAGAACTAAATCAACTTTTTCAGAAACTGGACAAAAATCTAGTTAATTACATGTTTATTCGTATTGTTCAACATGACATTCAGTGTCTCAGTAGGCTTATAGACCTACAACATTAATTTTTCAAGAGGAAATTATTTGTCATTATCAAGGTGAACATATTATCAAGGCTATACATAGTATGTGATTTTAGGAGATGCAAGGTGGGATGCCATCCCCCTTGTTAACAAAATGACCAAAACTCATCCACCTTGTTGACCTACCATCCGTTAAATCAAAAATACTTCATATGTTCAGTCTAAAAATTACAGGCAGTTCAAAATCAGTCTAACTCATATCTGAGACCATTACGATTATTAAAAGTGGCAATGTGAGGCTCCACTCGACAACTCAGATGTCACTCAATGTTTTTAGCAAACATATCTGCTTAAATCTGAACTGAGGGCACAGGAAATAAAATATGTCAGCACTGAATCAGAACACAAGTTAGACCTTATGATGATTTGGACCTTTCCTTGAGGAAATTTCCACTAAGTGTTTGAAATTTGAGTTTAGATTGCTGAAAATCTTGTATGAAAAAGATAATATATGTTGTATACACCTGAGTAACTATCATTTTTCACCAGTAATGAATGATGATACTGTTAATTTGACATTAATGTTTCTTTAAACTGCACCAACTGAGTTGTGAGGAAATTCATCATGCAGCAGTTCCCTCCCATTCACAGAAACCTGCATCCTGTCTGGATGCCCCCACCAAATCCCCCACCCCCACCACCACCAAACACACATATACACACACACACACACACACACACACACACACACACACACAGAGCCCTTTGAACATCTTTAACATTTGAAGCAGCGCAATTCAATGAGGCGTACAATAGCGCTTTGTTTGTAGCAGTCTGTAAGAACTCCATAGTTTGACCTCCTTGTTCCACCCAGTCAACTGAACAACATTGATGCTGTTCATCCAGAACAGGCAGAAGATGGAACATTCCATAGACTCCCAGCACTATATTCTTACTTACAGTATGACTCACATTTTCCTTTGATTTATTCACAGATGGGCTGTGAGACAAAGATATGCAGCTATAGCTGTCTAATGTGAAACATCCTGTGAACAGCAGCATTCTTTCTGCCAGCCCTTTTCTTGTGGCTTCCCTGACCAACATAGCACATACACACACAATACTAGATCCATCAATCACAACCATATAAACAGTCAATGTATTAACCATTCATGTAAACAAATCCAGAAAATACAGCTAATCAAGTAATCGAGTTTGGTCCTCACAGATAAATGAAAATAGTTTTGGCTCCAAATGGTCCAAGCCATTAGGATTATTAAACCACAACTATATGGGAAACCACTTAGATTCTGCGCTAGTTACCATTTGTAAAGCCATGGTTCAGACCCATTTGCTGTGTGACAGTTTGTGATGGGTCAAACAGCTGCAGTGTGTATACACAGGGGAGCCCAGGCCAGCGGGTTGAGGGTTAGAGGGAACTGTAGCATATGGTCTTGAGGAAGGACATAGACTCTTTATACTCCTCTAAGTTTAAGGAATGTATGTCAAGTTTACAACCCCACAGCTTGTGGAATAACATTTTTTCAGCCCATGTTTGCATGACTCTTAAACATTTTGGAAAAAAGGCTCAGGACATGGTCTGAAGTTAGTAAATAATCTGTATGGAGTTAAAACATTTAAAAAAAAAAAAAAAAAAAAAACTTCATTCAACAAGAGGTATCTAATTTATTTAACCAGGGCTTAAAATTAAATGTAAAAAAACAACTACTTATGGTTTAAGGGGCGTTGGAACAACTTTTTGATGAATTGCAGTTTATCCATCCACCAAATGTTTTTCAGCTACAGTACATTGCTGAAAAAAGCTGATAAATCCACTCTGTGCTTGCTGCCCACCACCAAACAATAGAAGGACAATGTTGGAGAAACTAAAAAACAGAGCATAAAGGAAAGTGAATATTGAATAGTATTGGTTTAGTATCCGCGAACACAACAACAAATCAAAGCTAATGCTGCTACTTACCTTGTGGGTGTGTAAATTGGCAACTATTTGATAATACATAACCTATACAAACTTTATAAGGTGTTAATATGTTGATACCATGTAGAATATAATCTGAAAGTGAGTCAAGTTGTTTGTTTTTACATAACAATGTCCAGAACATGACATGCATGCTTATGCATGACATAAGTTTGTGAAATGAAAATGCATGTAATGCATTAAATCTTTTTCAAATTACCAGATTTTTTCACAAAAAAGACACAAAGTTTACCTTAGCTAAATTATATTTTGGCTTTGACAAACATGGTTGCTTGAATGACACTAAACATAGTTTTAAGTTTGGTCCTTGTCAAAAATGTAGGCTAGACATAGTTTTTCTGTTCATATAAATGTTGTTAATCCTAGAAAACACTGCCTATTATTAGTTTACCCTGCCGGGTACCTCAGTTTGAGAGCCTCTGGGTGAAACAACCAAGATACCAAATACCCATAAACAACTTTAGAGTTGTTGGTAGTCATAGTCTACTTTTATTGTGGACAGAGCCAGGCTACCCGTTTCCTCCAGGGATTCAGGGGTGATATCAATCTTCTCATTTTATTTTCAGAAAGTGTATTTTGACAAATCTTTAAACTTATCAACTTGTCAACTTATCATCACTTATAATTCTGAAGTGATTGCTAATTGCACAGTGTAATGGCTGTGGAAAAATAACAACATCTGCATTTGGTTGATTCCCTATAAAAAATCGCTTTTACTATACTTTTCAGTCTGCCAATAGGCTTGAAAAATGAGGGTCAAATTACAGCACTAAGAAAGCAAAACAGGAAGAGGCATTGTTTTCCCTGGTCGCAATCCCCAGGTAACACTGGAATAACTGTGGAAACTCTACACTACAAAAGAAGAACAACCCCTGTGCATTTCTTCTTTAATTATTACTTCAAGACATTTTTCTTCTTTTAGACATGATGGTGATTTAAATACATCAGAAACTTTTATGTAAATTAAAACAATTGACATTTGCTGCTTTCTATGAACATACTCTGACTTTTTTTCTGCAGCTCTTACACTGTGCCCAATACAGTGGAGAACAAAGATTACATTCAACACATTATAAAGCTTCTCTCTGTGTTTTCTTGTGAAGCACCCTCCTCCAATGCTGCTCGGGCTGGTTAGTTTTTATCAGTGTATTTCCTGTGTGGTGACTGAAAGCTAAAAGGATAGACCATAAGTTTCGCTTTCTGCGATACAGAGACAAACAAACGGAGCTGGTATTAAGCTCAAAAACAGGATTGGGCTCTTGTATTGGACTCTCGTATTCTCGTATTAGACAGCACTCATCTAAAGTCTAGATGAGTGCTGTCTAAAGTCAACACACTCTAATCATGCAGCACCAAAATTGTGGCCATGCCCTCTCCATGCAGGATGGGAATGCTCTATGACAGAGAGTTAAATCCCTGGTCTGTAGTTTTATAAAAATAACTTTTAAATGTGATTGTTCCTTCACTTGTGTACTTGTGTATGTTTTTATGTACAGTGCATCTGCTATCTGACAGTTTTCCCAGAATTTAAGTGGATTAAATGTTAAAGCTTGAAGGTTGAATCTCATTTCCGCTTTGTCTCCCAGCTGGAGCTGGCTGCTGTGTATACTGCCTTTGAAGAGGACTTTAGACACTGGATTTACTCATGCTAACTCCTCTAAACATCCTCAGGACACGACAGACCCTGGGTCATGAGAATCTCATCATAAGTCAATTACTGTAAAACAGACTGTCTGGCTGCAGGGGCGAGGCCTCTTCTCTCGGGAACCCCATATTCAAAGGACTCATACTGAGAAATGTACAACAAAAAATACATAAGGTAGTGATGTTTAAAATGCAGTAATTTAGCATTGCCAGTTTTGGAGATTGAAAACCTCCACATTCTCCATGACATGTTTGACCTTTAGCCCATTTCCCCGCGATGTTTCTTCATCCGAATCAACTCTAACAAATGCATAGTTACTTAGCTCTCTGTTGTCAAAAGTCATGGCTTTCCAGTACAGTCCTATTTGGCCACTGGACAAAAATCAACTCCAAAATCATCCAAAGCAGCAGCCAAATAATGACAGCCAAAGTGTAATGGAACATTTCTGTAAAAGGTTAAAGTTGTAGTTTAACTATGGCCTGACATCGTGTACTACTTATTTGAAGCTACAGGCAGCTAGCACTAACCTGACTCTCGCCAGATGAATTTTGTTCCGCCTAGCTCCACTCATCCATCTGGGATCGCTCCATTGGCAATGTGTTTCAGAAGGCTCGGCCTTATCAAAAATCCTTGCATATGATTGGATAAACCACTTGTCTGTTGGAGCCATTTGGTAGATCAAGCTCTTGCCAAATCCGGTCGGGAGAAGGGCAAAAACATCGTTTCCACCAACAAAAGCCTTCAGAGCCATTCTCTGATGTTCTTTTAACGAAAACATATTGGGTAGATTGGACAACGCGGCTAAAATAGCAGCATCAACGTTGACGCTTGCTTCCTCGACACGAGCCGCCATTGTTTTCTGAATCAAAACAGTCGCTTCTCCGCTACGTCACATCTATGAAACTCCCGCCCGGCGGTCCTGATTGGCTCTACCATAAAATCTGGTGCCGAAATCCCTCCCAACGGGAGCGATCCCAGATGTATGTGAGTGGAGCTAGGCGGAACGAAATGCATCTGGTGAGAGTCAGGTTAAGCTAGCACATGTACTGATGACTGTCATGACATCAAAACTGTACAAAAAGGTTGTCAACCAATACATTTTATTATGAAGCAAGAAATCAGGACACATTTTTCGGTAGATTACAAGATCACACAATCTGGAGAACAAAATGGTACTCTAAAGTTAAGCATTTAGAATGGTTTGCTCAGACTGATATTACTAGACAAAAACATCAATATTGGTCGACTGCAAAACCCGAATATGATTTTTTTTTGTGGCCAATGCCAGCATTTAAAAAATGAATAAGGTTAGGGACTAATACACCTATGGGGTGAAGTCTTTGTAAAGATCAAATGTCAAGTGCAGTTTTTTTTACACAATGTGAACTCAAGTCTCCTGTGTGAATGAGACCCTACATGCCTATGCAGCACTGTCACCCGTACTTTCTGCCTTGCTACATTGAGGACACACTTCATTTTACAATAACAAAAAGTGCAGAATCATCCATAATCTGCATAATACATAATACGAATATTCTAAAAATACTGGGGTGTATAATATATGACACAGAAATGGGGCTCTCAAGAGTTACATTCTTTACTATGTGAGTATTGGTTGATTTTGCTACACCAGTGGATACTGATGGTAGCAATAAATTGTATTGCAACTATGGTGAAAAAAAAAGAGAGAGAAAACAATTTACTTGTGAAAACTGATATTGTATTGCATAATGCATTTGAATTCATCTTGAATTCCTTCAAAATGACAATTGCATTGACCACAACAAACTTGCCTTAAGAAGCTGTACTCTGCAAGAAATGCAACCAAAAACAAGCAGTTGGGCTATCTGAGAGGAAAAAAAAGACACAGTGATACTGATATCAAAATGTTTCTATATCACATGAAATTCATGTAAGCACCGTAACATCTAGTATATGCATGCTTTGTTTCCTGTGAATCCTTTTGTGTGAGTTCTCAATTTTAATCATGTGTAAAAGACAGATTTATCAGTAACTATTAATCTACTATATTGGGAGGCAGCATTACAGAATTCAAATAAAATGGATGTTAATTGCAACTTGCAAATTTTTGCTGAAAACTTGGAGCACAGTTGAACATTTGGCCTCTGAGCCTAGATCTTTTGGAGGTAAAGTAAGCCAAGGGAACATTTGCCAGTGGTCTTGGGTGGCTTCTAATGCCCTACTGTCTATTGTGCTCTCACCTTCTCTCCTCCTTTCTCTCGATTGTTGTTCAACATTTGGCACCTGGATTCCTTTAGGGAACTTTTAGGGAGGGGTAGGAAGGGCATGACAGTGGTGTAAACAGTAACTCAGAGGCCATGTGAGCTTTAGCCTTGAGGTACCTCTCATGACACAAACACACATATGTGGATGTAAAGCAGGACAATTGTGAAGTCCAGACAGTCACATAGAAGTCATAGGGGGCGCTCCAGACAGCCAGAACTAATCCCTCCCAAAACATTCACAAACCTGCCTAATCCTTCACCTTAACATTTTCATACATGATAATCAGCCTCAGAAAAAGTCATGAAGTAAACATAGCTTTGCTAGGGCTTGTGGTTTACCAGCCATAAAGAGATTAAAGCAAATTGTACTTACTTTCAGCACCGACTGTTGCTCTTCCCCAAGCCTGGCGGCAGAAGCTGGATAGACGATCCCTGAGAGGATGCAGAAAAGGCAGAGGCAGGACAAAGATTTAGCAGCCATATTTGTGTGTTTGCCAAGTGGAGCACTGATCAGTGTCTCCGTCAATGTCTCCTGGCTGTAGGAAACTATCTGGGCAACTCCTCTTGCTCTGCTGCTCCCGTTGGCTTCCCTGTTCCACTACTTTGACCTCCAGATGCGGCACTGAACCTAGTCCCAGCCCAGTCCTGTAAAACAAACAGACTTCCTCCCTTTCTCTCCCTCCTTCCCTGCTCTGATTCCACTCCCCTAGCGGACTTGCCTCTCCCCTGAGCCTCTGCCTAAATCACATACAGATGGGAAGGCTGGAAACTAAACGAAAAGAGTGAGAGTGGGAGAGAGAAAGAGAGAAAGAACAACAGGCAGAGAGGCAAATGAGCAACAGAGGGCTTCAGTCTCTTGAGCAGAAGAAAGGCTTGAAGCAGACAGTGCAACCAACCAAACTGCACATGTTGAGTGTTAGCTCCCCATCTCAGTTTGGATGACCGGGACACCCTTTCACTTTGAGCTCAACAGGCAGCACTCCTCACTCTACTGTCCCCTCTCCCCCTGTTTAGCCATGGTGGGTAGAGGGTCTAAGCTTCAACACTCACTCTGCACCTCACAGGCAGAAAAGAAACAGCTGCAACTCACAGTCCCATACATGATCTCTCTGTTTGTTTTTTCCAAGGTCAGACCAACAAAAGCTGCTAAATTTAAGGATATAATGTGAAGCTCTTAATGGTGAGAGCCAGAGTGTGACACTTCCAGCACAAAGAGCGTATTATCTTATACTAAAAACATTAGTTCCCTTAGATCTGAATGGCAGATTCTATAAAGGCCACTTGCAATTACTTTTGCGCATGCTGAAACAGATGCCTCTAAGCAGGCTTGTTACACAGGTTCAAAGACAGAAGTGACTTCTCCACAAAGACCACGTTGTATACAGTTCCAAATATGTCCAAGTTATGTGGAGCTGGCCATGTGGTAGTTATATGTCTCAAGTGACTAATAAACAGGTTGTCACATTCCAGTTATGTATAGCAAAGATGTCATCCACGCAAGGCCTCGGGCAATGCTATATTTACTACTCCACATTACTACTTAATGTCAAAATGACTTCTTGTCACTTTTTGTCTAAGAAAGTATAAAGTTTAATGTTACTACAGTTAATTTTTTAAAAGAGGAATAAGACCATTTGTGAATGTATCTGTTGAAACAGCACTGAAGTGTTGCATTGAACATGTACATGCTGGTGTTATGGTGTGTTCCCACAAAAAGTGAAGCAAAAATTTCACGCAGGATGTATACAAATTCAACGCAAAGATACAAATTGACGTGTATGCAGCAAAAAAAATGAGACGTGAAACAGCCAGCTTTGGAGGAGAAAGAGAGATGCAGGGCCAGACCTTTTGGAAGAATAAACATCCAGTGTCACATCGTATTGTGCTCTGATCTGGAGCCATTTACAGACAGGAGGAGAGCTCAGAGCATACATTTTAACTTGTGAGATTTAAAAGTGGATAATTTATGAACTTGACCCCAGCAGTACTCAGCGGAGGTGACCTCAGTTGCTGGATGCATATGTACTGTAATGTTGACTGTTTAACATTGTTGTAACATGTTGACTGACTGGAGATGGAGGAGAACTGCACTTCATGTCATTAATGTAAAGATGAGAGGGGCAAAAGAGAAACACAATCCCTGATGAGTTCCCTGAGTTCACTGAGAGGCTCAATTGAATTCAAACACATAGACACACATGGTCTCATTGCATTGTTTGCTGTAACTTAGCTAATGTAAAGTTGTGTATTCTGGGATGAAAATACACTCATACAGGTAACGTGAATCAACACAAATAAACTGTCGTGAGCAATGCAATGTGAAAATTTGCTTTGCATTCTTTGTGAATACACCACTGTGCTGTAAACCTTAATACACTACAGAATGAAGCAAATAGCAACCAAGTGCATACTGCATATACTGTAACGTTGGTATGAGTCCTTTTTCTATTTTTAACAGGCCCACTCAAAATGTCTGCAGTCTACCTTTAATTATTTAAGATGTTTGTCCCTTAACAACATCTGACATTAGGGAAAACCGAAGTCTGTGGGCCATTCCACTCAGGAAGTTGAAGTTAGCAGGCAAAGTTAACCAGCTTCTATCGGGAAAGTGAAAAGTGTTTTAAGAAAAAAAAAGTTGTATCTTGCTGAGCAAAACATGTAATTATTATACATTTTTGCTGAGGAAACCAGGGTGATGCTAACTTCAGTGTTAGCCTTCATCCCTGCCACTTTCTTTAAAGAGTTGGTGGCATCAAGATGAACATTTGATGGTGCTAATTCTGCAGTTGATTACCATTAAACCATTGCAGAAGAAGTGCATGCAAGTTAAACCTAGAACGCTGGAAAGCCATGTGTAAAATGTGAGGGTATTTATTCATTTATGCTTATGTCATGTATTTATTTGCGGACGACAAATAACAGCAAATGTGTTTTCTTTATTGGGGTGGCAGCTTGAGCAATGTTCAAGCAATGTTCACAACTGCAATTTTTGTACTATTCACTATTTGTACACCCTGCTGCTGTCTAGCAAAAGATCTGCTGCCTTACCAGACTATAGAGCAGCTTCTTTCCTCAGAGTCTCTTGAACTCATCCATCTCAACTCATTTCATCTTTTTCTTTCCCTGTTAAAAGCTTTTTTTTTCTCGTTCTTCATTGTTTCAAGTTTTTCCTAACTTGAATCAAGGGTCAGAGGAAAGAGGGTGTCGTATGGGCTATATAAATAAAACTGATTTGATCTTATTTTGATCATCAGCACTCTAACATGAATAGTTTATTTTTCTGACTCAATTCATATTCATTAGTTATTTTTTTATTGTTTATTTTGTGTGTAGCTTAGGGAATTACAAACAGAAATTTCATCAAGCAATCTTACATTACATAATGATAAGTTAATCTTGAAAGTTGAATAGTCTGTTTCAAATTAATTTTGTACCAACATTCTAGGATAGATTACATAAACTTTGACCTTTGACAAGTGTAAATGTGTCTTTGTGATATATTGAATAAAAAATAAAAAAAAGAAACTTCTGATGTTTCCACATTCTTATGTGCAAACTGAAAATGAGCATAAAAACCCTCTTAGTGGCTGCACCATGCTGCCCCTGAACACAGTATATTGTGTTTATCCAATATGTTACAGTAAAATAATGAGTTGGTTACCATAAGCTGTCTTCTTTTATGGGGCCACTTCTGGCAGTGGCAAAGACCAGGCTGAAATGGGTAGTCATGTGACATCAGCATCCTGCACCTTACCCCAGGATTTGAATGACATTAGTAAGTAGGGAGTACTAAAATCAGAGATAGCAACAGCTAATGACATCAGCCCCCAGGTGATTTACTGTCAGTCTGTCTTTGTCTTAACTTAAATACTTTTTTTATTTCCGGTTTGCAAGGTAAAAATAGTCAAAATTAGCGGCAGAGGAACAAAAAACATTACTTTTTCTTGCAAACAAACTTACAGATTCACCCTGCTTATAGCCAATTGCAGTACCATCCTGTTCTTCTCTAAACCCTTATATTACCCATGAAAAGCCAGTGGTACCATGACAAAATCCATTGCTGTCTTGGGAGTAGCTATTTGAGCCTTTATGAAACACTTTAATGCCAAACAAATGGCACAGGAATTGCACTTACCACCAGAATGATAGTGTTAAGCTTTGCTGGACCACAGCGTGTTTACTTAACCAGCTAACTGAGACAGAGATGACTCACTGAATATTGGTATTCTCAACACAGGCATGATATAAACATCAGAGATCACTCACCAGCCAGGATCATATTCAGTGATCAAGTGGGTTTTACAGCAGCAGCAGCACTTGAATGCTTCTCTGCAAAGGGATGAGTTGGTCCTGGGTGATCTTCTTTGCCAAGATGAGAGTTTTCAATGTTATAGTTTCAGCATATTTTTTGAGCATGCTGTACCTTTGAGGTTATTCTGGACAGTCTATGCCCATCTGTTGTTGCTTGTTGCACTTGTTACACAATAAGTGCTAAATAAAACATTTGGAGGTATACACTAATACTAAATTATGGGAACAGCTCATTCTATTGGTGTAACAAAAAGAGGTCTGTGTAAGCAGGCATGCTAAACAGCCATGGTTGGAATGTTTCATTTCAGTTATTGTCATCAGAAAAAGCCTTTCATGTTTTGCCATTTACAAAGTTTACAATATACTGATACTGATACTTATTCACACTATGTTGATAATTGCTGAGATTTTGGAACACACAGGGAGGACAGTAACACAGAGGGACATGAAACACAAGTAGACAAAGTTATGTGGAGAAAACAAAGGTAAAGAGTAAAACTATCCATTGTAAACATTCATTACAGCTTACAGACCATTGACCTAGGAACTTCATTTTGAGATCGAGGAGGTGAGCCACACAATGTCGAGGCGCGGCTGCGGTAGAGAGAGAGAGGTGGAGATGGCTCATGAGAGCAGCGCCAGGTGAGCGATTGACAGAGCTGGCACCCAGTTACTAATCACTCTCTCCCTTTATATGCAGTAGTGTGCTGGACATCAGATGGAAGAGGCAAGGGAGATGCTCAGGAGAGCAGACAGGAAGCAAGAAGAACGAGACGCACAAGCCCCATTCGGTCCCCTGGGCAGTATTATTGTGTAGTTGGTTCTGTTAAGCAATAAAAGAGACTGAAACACCAGAACTGTGTGCTTGCTATCTGCGGAAAGAACTCACGGTCGCCCGGAAAAGGCTACAGAGATACTCAACAGTAAAAGTGAGGGATAAATGACATATTCAGACTTATTTTGAAACTGATTTTGAATTACTCCTCACTCATGCATCCTGTAGCTTAGGTTCACCTCCAGATCTGGGCAGAAGGAGAGTGCCATGGTTGCCTCTACAGAAAGCTGGGAGGTCAGGGGGTTCAGCGGGTCAGCCCTCTCCCCTGAGCCTGCAGTATCTCCTTACACTCTCCACACATACCAGTGAAAACTCTAACCTAGATAACAACAAACACCTTCCCATATTAATAGAACACGCTTACTGGTAGTTCTACATCTCTCTGGACAGAGCAAAAGCACAACTTCCAAAGGATACATGTCTGACATTGGATTGGAAGTATTGTGCTTGAAAATGAATGATTTGCATTCACATTCATGATTTAGAAATTTAGCTGCATACCCATCAGGATGGACAGAGATAGAGTGAAAGTAGACTATGCTTCAATTCCTTTAGCATCAGGATCTTTAAGAAGATGGAAAAATTGTAAAATTGCACTGCAAAATTAAAAGTAAATAACGGTTATATTTATAGTTTTAGCCCTCATTTCTATCATTTATAAATGTTGTACTCTCCAAGAAGAGATCTGGAATATTACTTAACAGTGTCGAATTGAGCGTGAATATGAATAGACAGACAATCAGACAGGTTGAACAAACCAACAGGTACGCCATATCTAAAACACTTAGTTTGATGGTAAAACTAACAGCGAATAACTCAGAATGTTGGTAGTAACTGCTCATAGCAGTGAAGCAGCATTCACAGATATTATTCATATATGGCAAACTGTCTATCACATTCTGTGTCATGTATGCAAATTTGGTGTTGAGTGTGATGCAGTTAGTAATATTAAAGGATCCATCACCTGAAAATCCATTTTTTTCAGGTAATTTCATGTATGCCTCAATCCTCTCTGTCACTGACAATGGCTGACATTTTTTTCTGGCAAAGAAAGTCACTCTCGCCTCCTCAGTTCACAAGCAGGAGGAAAAAACGCGAATTCAGATTGGTCTGCTTCTTGTCGTCAAGAAGCAGACCAGGAGGGGCCAGGTGGGGAAACTGCTCCCACTATTATCTGGAGAGAAGGAAGCGACTCCGCCATTTTTCTACCCGGTTTCACTCAAGCATGTCGAAGGAAATGAGAGCTGTGTACAGCAGACATAGCTGTTCAGTTATTGGCTGTCAAGACCAAGACAAAAATCTTTTTTCCCATCTGGCGATAGTGATTTGAGGAACAGGTGGATTAAGTTACATATATTTTCAACGGCAATGTTCCTGTTGCTCCAGGGGGCTATCTGTTTGTCTGCGGCAAACACTTTTCCCCGGACTCATATACAAACTTGGGACAGTATAATGCTGGATTAGCGAAGAAGCTTCAGCTAGAAAAAGGAGTTGTTCCAAGCATACGGGACCCGACTACAGCACAGCTTGTGGTGAGTTAACGTTAGCATTTTCATTATCATATTCATCTGTTATGTAAATGGTAAATGGTCTTGCATTTTTATAGCGCTTTTCAAGTCTACTGACCTCTCAAAGCACTTTACAATACTCGCCACATTCACCCATTCACACACACATTCATACACTGATGACGGAGGCTGCCATGCAAGGCGCCAACTGCTCATCAGTAGCAACTTGGGGTTCAGAATCTTGCTCAAGGACACTTCGACATGCAGCTTGGGAGGAGCCGGGATTCGAACCAGCAACCTTCCGATTACTAGACGACCCGCTCTACCTCCTGAGTCACAGCCGCCCCGGTAACATTAAAATTAGCTCTGTAGCCGGTAACGTGAACGCTGCATAACTGCTCCATCGCTACAGCTGCATCCTCCTCCTCTTCTGCTTCATTATCGGGTGCAGCAGGTTCTGGAGGACTCAAGATCACGCTTTTCTCTCGCGAGAGCGAGGTGAATACACAAAAAGGGCTAAATAGAAGTGAATACTGCATATTTTTTCTCAAAAATGTAGATTTAAGATCCTTTCAACATCTGAAAGCGATATAAATACCAGGTGGTGGGTACTTTAAACCTGGTGTTGGTCAGATTAGAGAAACAAGCAAAAGCAAGCTACATTTTCTACTACTTCGAATGGTTTTGATTCCATCTGAACCCACATGGATTCCTGTTTCTCCATTGACCATGAAATCAGGTTCCTTATTTGTGCTGCCCAGAAATAGTACTGGAGGCTGGGTACACCCAAACCTTCCAAAGTTTTGGGCTTCATGAGAGTCGATAAACTGATACAAGGTTTTTTGTTCGCTCCAAATGAATCTTGAAAGACAGCTATTAATTGAATTAAAAAACTCTACAGATAAAGAACATGGAAGCATCTGGAAAAGAAAGATACATCTTGGGAGAATATTCATTTTGATTAGATTTATCCTGCCCAAGAATGATAATGGCAAAGAGGCCCACTTTGATAACTCTGTTTTAATCTTAAATGAAAGGGGAGTGTAATTTTCTTTGACTAAATTCTTCAAATCTGGAGTAATGAATATACCCAGATATTTAAAGCCTTTAGGTGTAGAGTTAAACCCACTAGAAGAAAGCATTTCTTCAGTTGGTGTCATGTGTAGGAAAACAGCATTGGACTTGTGAAAGTTTATCTTGTATCCTGAATAGCAAGCAAATTCTTTAATTGTACTTAGGAGGTGAGGAATAGAATTGTCAGGATCAGTGATATATAAGAGAATATCATCAGCATATAAGGACATTTTATGTTCATTAACCTCAAACTTAAAACCTTGGATGTTGGTGTTGTCTCTAACAAATGCAGCTAGTGGTTCAATCACCATGGCAAAAAGTAAAGGTGACAAAGGGTACTCCTGCCTGGTCCCTCTAGTTAGCCAAAAAAATTTGAGCAGTAGCCATTGGTTATGACTGCTGCTTTAGGGCTGTTATAAATGCTTTTAATCCAACCAATGAAGTTACCACCCATTTTAAATTTCTCCAGAACAGCAAAAAGAAAGTTCCACTCAACCCTGTCAAAAGCCTTCTCTGCGTCTAAAGATAAAAGAAGAGAAGGCTTCCGCTGGTTGTTGATGCAATTTATAACATTCAGGGTTCTCCTTATGTTGTCCGCTGCATATCTCCCCTTTATAAAACCTGACTGGTCTGAGTTGATTAGTTTAGGAAGGATTAATTCCAGCCTTCTTGCTAACAGTTTAGTGATAATCTTATAGTCGTGATCCAAGAGACTTATAGGCCTGTATGATAAGCATTGCAGGGGATCTTTGCCGCCTTTGAGTAGAACACTAATGTGAGCTAAGTTCATTGTCTGAGGGAGTATTTTTTCCTAAGTTATTCACTATTGCCATAAAAATAGGACAGATTTCAGGCCAGAACTCTTTATAAAAATCTACTGAGAAGCCATCTGGCCCTGGGCTTTTATTTAACGGCATTGATTTAATTGTGTCCAGTATTTCAGCTTCTGTGAATGGAGAATGTGTGTTGGTCTGAGATTGAGCCTTCTGGTAGCTTGATTTTGCTGAGATAATCCTCCAATTTGTGATTTGTAAAGGTTATTATAGAAATTGAAAAATGTTTGGTTGATCTCTCCAGGGTGATAGGTTGTTTTATCATCATTGGAGTGTATAGCTTTTATAGACTTTTCAGCTTGCTCCTTCTATATTTGGTGGACTAATAATTTACCTGGTTTATTTCCAAATTCATAATCCTTTTGTTTGATAAAATTAATTTTTTGTGTGATCTCTTCTGATATCAGAGAGTTTAGTTTTGCTTTAGCAGTGACTAGTTGTTTCCAGTTGTCCTCAGTGGGGTTTTCTTTATGTAGGTTTTCCCTTTGTGTTACTTCTCTCTCTATTTCTTTTTGTTTATCAAGTTTTTCGCGATTTTTAAATGAGACGTATGAGATAAGAAGTCCTCTTAGTGTGGCTTTTGCGGCCTCCCAAATGATATTGGGCTCTAAAGAGGGATCATTGTTTTCTTTAATATAATTTAATATCCACACACGTATGATTGATTTTAGTTCATTATCTTTAAGAAGGGAAGGATTAAATCTCCATCGCTTAGAGATAAACCTTTTCTGATCGCATTGGATCTTTAGGTGGATTCTAGAATGGTCTGAGAGGACAACTGGATTTATACTACACTTAGAAATCATATACATATAGTTAGAGGGAACAAAAAAATAATCTAATCGAGAATAGGAATTATGAACATCTCTAGTGCCAGGGTTTAATTCCAGTTAGACCAAAATCAACACACACATCAACACTCATTAAACAAAAGTACCATGTCAGAAAAAAGGATGGTTCATCTGAGTTAGGAGCATACACATTTAAAAAGGTCATTGGGGCACTATTGAGGGTGCCTGAGATCAAAACAAACCTGCCATTTGGATCTGTTACTAGTTTACCCAAAATAAAATGTATATTTCGATTCAATAACATACATGTTCCTCTACTGTGAGATTTGTATGATGAGAAATAAACTTGACCTACCTAGTCTGTTTTAAGTTTGGTATGTTCAATGTCTGATAAATAGGTTTCTTGCAGGAAGACAACATCTGCGTTATCGTCCTTCAAAACTGATAATATTTTCATCCTTTTAGACAGATTACCTAGACCTTTAACATTCCAAGAAAATATGTTCAATTCATTCATGTTAGTTGCCATTCAGCATGGGTATTGCAGTTAATGCATACTGCTGAGAACAAATAACTGTATTGCTGTTTTTATTACTATTTGTTGCCCCCCCCCCAAAAAAAAAAAAAATGAACAAAGAATATAATGTAAAGAACAAAGACATTGGGAAAATCCCTGACCCCCTCCAGAAAAGGATAAACCAAAAAAACAATATAAGGAACGAAAACATTTACATTTATAGGAGAATCCCTAACCCATCTCAAAAGTAAAAGGAAGTAAAGAACACGCAACATAACTGAAAAAAGTCGAATAAAAAAGAAAGAAGACATTGCCATAGACATGTCTTCCTAAATCATTGGCGACTTTATAATAATAAAGTCTATTGCAGGTGGACAGTACGTGGTAAATAAGCTCATTATGTTGGCCTAGTAAAAATAGTAATAAATAAATAAATAAATAAACAGCCCCTCCTACACCTACGTCCTTGTATGCATGATACGGTCCATTGGTTTTGTTTTTCACCCAGTTATATGAGTAGGCTACAATAAAGCTAGGAGCAGATCGGTAAGAAACAATATACTGATCCCCAGACGACTGAGGATCAGTCTGTTTGACATGACAGTTCGTGATCAATCTCATGAAAAGGGAACAAAAGAGGAATTGCAGATCAGTGTCTTCTCTCCTGGAACCTCCTCTCACCCCCTCTCACCCTCCTCTCACATGGGTTAGTGGACTCATCCACCGTAACAACGTACTTTGTTTCCGGAAGTAACCCGTTGCAGGGATGGGTATAATGTTTTGAATAAGTTGCAATGACAACAACTAAACAGTTCATAATCAAGGAAAAGAAAGAAAATCGAAGGTTCGCAACTGAACGTAGTCGAACGCAGAATGATTGATCGTTTGTTATAACAGTCATTAATTGGGGAAAACAATTTGTCTTACCTCCGCTCTATTGATGAACTGTTAATCATCAGACCCAGGGTCTGTTTCGGCATATTACTTATTCACCTTGTCGATATGAGCTTTCGAATCGGAAGGGTTCAAGTAGTGCCTTTATGGAGAATCCGAAGCTGGTGTGGATAAGCAAAGCCTCTGAACATGTCCTTCTCACAGAGATATTCAATCACACCTGCAAATTCATTGCGTTTGCGGCGAACTTCTGCTGACAGATCCAGGTGAAAGGTAAGCTGAGCCGTCCCCTCTCGTATTGGAGTTGTCTTCTTTTTTTGCAGTTTGGAACATCATGTCACACTCTGAATCGCAGAAAGCGGATCATAATTGGTCTCGGTGGATTCTCCGGTTTGCTCGAGGTTGGCCTAGGTGATGTATGCGTTGAATCTCAAATGTTTGATCCATAGATAAATGTAGCCATTCCGGTATCTTCTGTTGAATGAATTCGCGTAGATGTTTGTGTTGAAATTGTTCGGGAAGTCCCATCAACACCAAATTCTTCCTCCTTCCTCTGTTTTCTAAGTCCTCCGTCTTAGCTTCGAGGATTTTAATCATCTTTTGGGCTCGGTGCAACTCTCTGTGAATTGTTTGCTGGGTATCTTCAAGATCTGAGACCCTTTGTTCAGCAGCATCCAAGCGCTGATGTTGTTTATTGAGTACCTCGTTTGCCCTTCATTGTTGTGACTTCCATAATAACATTTTCCAGACGACTTCTGATACCTTCCCACACCTTTGGGGAAGGGGAATTTCCCCTCCTCACATCCTGATATGTTCTCTACCATACATTGATCACATTGATTTCAAAACTAACCAAAAAGATGGCAGGGTGGATGGTGTAAGTGAGCACAACAGTGACTCTGAGTAATGTGTTATTATTAACCAACACCCTGGATCTATTGTTCTTGTAAGTCACAACCACAGATTTTGGCTGTGATTTTGGTAAGTACATTTTCTGTTCTTATTGTATCACTAAAACAAGGATGTATTGTATTATAAAATGCTGTTGTTCATTGTAACAGTGTTTAATGTATTTTTATTTATCATGCCAGATATAGACATAAGGTGCCAAAACATGCAGTGTGAGGCTATGTTTACATCAATTGTCATGGCAACCTGCTAGTTAACATCAGTGCCCATATCTCTTTGATGACAATTGGTTATTTTGTTCTTCTTTTTTTTAAAGTAAAGAAATCACTATTTATTTTTGCTATTGTGTTTATAAAATGTGATCCTACATGGTGGGACATGCCATAGTGGAGTGTTCTTCTACATTACAAAATTATATTTTCATTGCTTGCTAGAACTCTTTCTGTGTCTTTCTTAGATAACACCTAGTTGATGAATAGGGCTATCAGGCTATTGCAAATTACAAATAACCCATTTAAGGACTTGACTGTATTAGTATTAGTGGTCAAAAGTGTTTAGGGTAAGTCATTTTCCTGTGGGATGAAATATATTAAGATTCCCAACTAAATTCATGTAACCATCCAAAGGAGTAAATGTGTGTTTTCTAGCTGCAACTCTCCTGTGGGATGCTGTTACACTTTCAATCTAGGTTACAAACTGCTTCACAGTTTCTCTCAGTGTGTGAGTTGTTGATTCTTCAGGGATCTTGGAGTATGTCGGTCTTGGCAGTGACTGTTGATTAGAAACAGATGGGAGGAGGAGGTGGTGTGAGAGGGAGTGATTTAAAAAATGTAGAGCAGAGGTCTGACTTGGTGAGAAAATGGATTCAATCTCCACTCACATAATCTGTCCTCACTGAAAACTGAAACGATCCAACAGATTATATTACCACAAATCACATGTGTAAATGTTTGCAGTTCTGGTGTGATTTCCTGTGTATTTCCCCAAAGGTAAATTAAGCCCATCATCTGCTCTGAGTCTAGGCTCTTCCCAAGACAACTGATGAAAAAAAGAGGAAGCAGAGGCCAAGAAATGTTGCTTGAATGTTGTAGCTTGAGTGCCTGACCAACCGGCATGATTCAAACATACAGATGTATTATGGGGTTAGTTTGTGTTCTCTCTTTTCATTGTCTCTGTTCTTTCTTCATACAGTCTCGTGGCAATAATAATAATAAAACTTAATGTCCATAGTCCATTATTATAGGAGGGTGAATAGTCCACAGAAGTATTGGTGGACCCCCCAATCTTCAAAAAGGGCCAAGAAAATGACCATGTACACTGAATGAGTTATGCTTTCAGATAGATGTCACATATTCAGTCCAATTAAGTGTACATGCTAGTGTTCTTCTGTTGTTACCATTTGCACTACACTATTGCCCTAACCTTAATTATGTACTCAGATAACAACCCATTTCTGTGCTTATTCAAACAAATACTCAGATTGCCTGTTTCTATGTTAATATGTGTCTTTAATACTAGTAAAAGTGCTGCAGCATCATCATGACAGACTTTTATTAAGCAAGGGCAAAAATATCAACTAGCCAGTTAATTTTCCTTATTCAGTTGTGTGTGATCCCTTATCTTTTTCTCTACATATTGTTATACAAAGAATGCATGAATGATCTGGTAGGGGGAACATGGCTGAATCTGGAGGGCCCTTTCACACTGACAGTGCAGGTCTTCAGTAGCTTCCAGGTTGGTTGGCCAAGCTGGTCATACGTGTAGAAGTGTCTGGGCTGTGAGTGGAACTGTGAGTTTGTCAGATAAATATTACTCATATACATGACTGTCAGGGCATTTGCTTCCTTACAGTGTGTCCTCCCAGTAGCTATGCAGTTTCCCAGGGCCGCGTCTGGGTGCTTGGTTCCTCACAAAAACGTGATCTCCTGGCTCAAGGTTGGACCTCCATGTGTGCTGATTGTAGTTTCTCTGTCATCTCTTGCACACTTTTTCATGTTTTCCATCACAATAGCATTCACTTCATGCATAGCTTCTCTCCACTTCTCTGCGTAGCCTGTATGTGACCCATCCTCTTCTCCCTTTGTAGGATACATTAAATCGAGTGGCCAGGTCAGCTCATGACCAAAGAGAAGGAAGAATGAAGAGAATCACGTCGATTCATGCAAAGTTGAGTTGTAGGCATGAACCACTTTATTTAAGTACTCTTTCCAGTTCAACTTTTGAGCCTCTTCAAGTATGCACACAACATACCTAGCAGCGTCCTGTTGAAGTATTCTGCTGGATTAGTTTGGGGATGGCATGGAGATGTGCAAGAATTGCAAAAACCACATTAACCTTGTAGCTTGTGAAAGAAATTATTTTCAAAATCTTTTCCTTGGTTGTGGTGTATCTTGGAGGTGAAAACAAAGCTCATATTGAAGTTATCAGAGTTTTCTGGCTGCAGCCTTCCTCGATTTGTCCCTTGTCGCATACACCTGTGTATATTTGGTGAAATGATCCACCACTACAAGTATGTATTCTTCACCTCCCTTGCTTTTCTCCAAGTGTAAATAGTCAATTGGGACTATGGTGCAGAAGTGTCAATGCTCTGGAAAGGCGTCCTGGTTACTCTGTTTGTTTTTTTCTCTTTATGCAGCAACACAACTGAATAACAGTGCTGCATTTCCTTCCTCATTTTAGACCAGCGTTTCCTGGTGAGAGCTACCATTCAGTCTGCACCTAAATGTCCAATCCCCTCATGCAGGTATTAGATGGACAAGACTGTGCTTATGGCTGGATCTGCATTTTGTGCAGCTCTGATGTCCTCCACTACAAGCGGCTTAATTGGCTCAGAGATACTGCCCCCTTCTGGCAGTGCTCCTCTATTACAAGTGACAGCACAGATCCAATGAACCTCTCCCCTTTTTTCTCTCTCCGGGGCTTTCCCAATGGAATCAACAACTTCCTGATGGCACTCTTGCACAATTTCCTTGGCATGATTTCCTCGGCTATGGTCTCTGAGATAGGAAATCTGCATCTCGATTTGCTGATTCAGATTTGTATATGAGAGTGAACCTGCAATCTGCCAGTTCTGCCACCCAGCAATACACCGTGGCATTGAGTTTCACTGATTTGGTGACATAAGTTATCAAATTATTATCACTATATACCTATGAGGTGCATGAAACAGGTACTCAGGTAAGCACTCTGTTATGGCACATTTCAGTGCCAGGAATTCCAACTTGCCAGAATGTAACTTGTAGTTTCGTCTGCCACTGTCTATGTTCTGGACCTGCTGACTCTAAGGGCTCTGTCTTGCCGCTGGTATAAAACTGCACCTAGGCCAGGCATAAACATGGAGTACAGATGGCTTCTCCAGGTCCAGATATGCCATAACAGGTGGGTTTGTCAGCTGATTTATTATCATGTTTAATATTTCTTGGTGGATACCTGTCCACTGAACTGGGTGGGATGGTGGTAGCTGAACAGACTGACAGCCAGTTGCCTTTTTCTTTCTTTTTTTTCTAGTCAGACTTGGGTTTTGTCATCAGCTTTCTCCCCTCTCGAATAGTCGTTGGTGTCTCATGTTGCTTCCACTTCTTTGGAGTTCATTCTATATCCCTCTTCAGAAATTGCCCGACCCACATTTTCATACCTTATGTTTGAAAAAGCCACATTTCTTTTGCCTCAACTTGATACCACACTGCCTTCGTTCCTGCAAAACCTGGATTCTGACCCAATCATAAAGTCCCCATGGTGTTATGAATGCTGTACAGGGCCTGCTTCGCTTACTCATGAAGCCCTGGTAATAGGCCTTCCTCTGGTCCAATACTGTGAACCAGGAATTGCCTCCCAGGTTTTCCATGATCTCTTGTAGCTTTAGGATTGGGTGATGATCTGGCTGTGTTTTCCCATTTAAGAGCCTGTAGTCTCTGCTCAAGTGAAATATTCCATCTTTCTTCCTGACACATACTACAGGTGAAGAGAAGGAGAGCAGGATTTCTAGATCCAGCCTCTGTTTAATAGATTTTATAGATGCATTTTTACTTCGTGGTAGAGGTGTCGAGGGATTGCACTGTGCCTTTTCTATACAAAGATATTATCTTTCAGCTGCATGTGCATCTGCAAATCTTGGATGCACCCTGTGTCCCAGTCATCCCCTGCAAATGTCACACTCATCTCTCAGCATCTGCCCCACCTGCTGCTGCTGGTCCTCTGACAGGTGACTCAGATGGTGCTTGGCTGAGTTGCCACGATCTGATGACTGAGGCTACTAAGCCTCCACTGGCTTGGTTTCCAGTGGGCAAACTGCATTCACACTATTGTAGGAGCACATGCCCATGCGTCTCTGGATTTCACAAAAGCTAATGTCTAATTACTAATTAGTCCTTTCATTCCCAAGCTGCCTGTTTTCAGGAGAGGCGCCATGCAGTCTCATCCCTACATCTGGCTAAATGAGGACGATGTTGTCCTTGCAATAAAACCTTCAAGACAAACGCTTTCTTAGTTATTTACGACTATATAATGGCATTTGTCCCCCCTTTTTCTTTAAGACAGACACTCTTCCTCTCAGGCCATGCGACTCTCAGCACTCAGGAATCCACTTTCTGAGCTTCAACAGGACAGATGATCTGTTTCTTCAAAAGATGTCATGATTAACCTATCTGCAATTGTAAATCAAGAAAGGACGAGTGTTTTCCCTCTGTTTCGCATCAACAGGGAAATGTGGCTATCTGGTTTCTTCCTCCCCCTCTGTCAAGTCATTGTTTACTACATGCTGTTCTGTGTCTGCTGGAGAGTGAGACTTGGTGAATGGATCAGACTTTAAAGAGATTTTTTTTGTTTAAGACTTCTTATTTACCACTAAATATTTCTAACAGGTTTGTGTTAATAAGTATTGATGTTGAACAGGAAAGATATGTGACCCAGTCTGGCAAAATGAGTCACAGTAACCCAAAGCTCCAAACTGAGATTTTGGTATCAATGGGAAGATGAGAAAATAAGCTTTAAAATGATATCCTAGTCAAAGTCATATCTTGAAGGGTTGTCAAGATACATCTATTTGAAGTATGGTCACCCACCGTCTTTTTCCAATGGAAAACACGAGAAAATCGCGCTTAAAGTTTTTTTGTCCATTTTTTGTTGATATCTTTACAAATCCTTAGCATCCAAAGAGATGCACCCATTATTTTACAGCTAAATTTTTCAAAAGGCATTTGGATACTTAGATAATGCTATTAAACCAGACTGAAGCTTAAATGATTTAATTATTATTTGTTTAAATTCATATTTTAGAAAAGACAATTTAACAAAGAATTATGAAGATTTACAAAAAAATTGACAAAGTTTGTACTGAGGTGTTAAATTTTCGCTTTGGAACCTTTGAGAGAAGAGAGGGGTTGTCAGTGTGGATGATGTGTGTGTGTGGATGATGTGTGTGTGTGTGTGTGTGTGTGTGTGTGCGTGCGTGCGTGTGCGCGCGTGCACATGTGTGTGTGTGTGTGTGTGTGTGTCTTACTGTGCGTGCGTGAGATTGAGAGAGAACCCAAAGCAGAAGAAACTGTAAGGTGTTAAAAAAGGTTGTTATTGTTTTGCACAAGAGAAAACAAGACTGGTAGACTAATAATAATAATTTAACAGTTCATATATGTTAAGACAAGTCAATTAATTACATTAAATAACTGATTAAAACAAATTTAAAACTTTCTCATGGAGATCCCCTCTGGATAAATCCTTTATTTTGTAACATACACTCATACATTTGGACTTACATTTACAATTACAAAATACATTGATGAAATGCATTGTGATCTTTAGAACATTAATTTGAAGGTTGAATACTTCAAATTAATGTTCTGGAGGAGGGAATGGAGGAACCCGAGTGGCCCGTGTCTCCGCAGGAAGACTCTAAACCTCCGGAGGAACTAGCGGAGGGGGACCCACAGTGAAAACAGCCCATGGGAGATATGGAGTCATTTTCACATTAAGCACTACAGATTACCTTAAAACGATGGTACGATGGACTCGACACAAATCACTTTGTAAACTTTTTTAGGATTTCGGAAGTAAATCTTGCTAGCTGGCAACAGAGCGCTACTAATCTGACAGGCAGATAGCTTGACCAATCACCCCGCGAGTTAGCCTGGGAGAAGGCTTCTGATTGGCAACGATAATTTGCATACATGTTTTAAGCGTTTTGATTGGTTTCATAAGATGTGTAACACCATAGCAACACCATATGTGGATAGCAGAGATCATGACGTTTCAGGGGATACCCGGAACATAGGGAAATCCTCGCTACAGGCGAGGGGAGCCGTAAAGATTTTCAGTGTTTATCGCTTGCATTTTTTGTAAGATGTGAAAGTTATAAGTCAACTTAAATAGCCATTTAAGTACCTTTACATAATTATCTGGAGTATGAAATGTTGGAGGATGATTTTTCAATACCTTTTCTTTCATACAAGATCAAAAAAAAATCGATATTTTTAATGTTTATTAATGTAATCGGCCATATCTCAAATTAGAACGTTGCGACTTCCGACTCATTTCGCCAGACTGGGTCACATATGTATTCATCCTCAGTTCTACTGCATATTCATGTGTATTTTATTTTTAATTGAATTTTATCTCTTCTTGAACTTTAAGCAACAATGCCATATTATTTCACGTAGGCATAATCCACATATTAAGCCATGGTGAAATTCAGGGAAAGGTGAAACACGATCTTGAAACATTAAAACCATAGTTTTGTTAAATTAAGTTTCGTGAGTTGAGACTTATAATATGGTCTAAGGCGTGAACCCATCACTCTGCCCCCCCCAGGGAGCCTAATAAAACAGAGAGACAAACTTTCTCTCTTGCTCTAGCTCTTGCTCACGCTCTTGCCAACACTCTTCTATCTTTCTTGTCCTCTTCTCTTTTCTACTCTTTAAGTTTTTACCTTTTATTTTACTTTGATTTGCGACACAGCGTTCTCTGCAGAAACCAACCACGTGTTGATTTTTCTCAATTCTTTAAGTATTCTTACTTTTCAAAACTCTAGCAGAATGAAGTTCTGTTTGTTTTTGATTTTGTTTAATATATATCGTTATCTTGATGATATTAAGTATCACCGCCTGATTCAGAGGAAGTGAATTTAATTGAATTCATCCTCTACTGAGTAACAATACAGAGACAATCCGCCAGGCCAGCGTTTCATCCTCCAGTTTTCTTAGTCAAGCAAGTTGACTTAGTTTCGAATCAGAGCTTAATAACCACCACTCAAAGCAACAAAGAAGAAAAACTTTATTAAGAGCATCATCATTGATGACGACGTTGCAGTAATTGACTGCTTCAGAAACCGTGCAAACGATTTCCAACGAAAGAGACATTGGTGCCAAGCCGAGACTGGCTCTGCCCCCAACGCTCTCAAGTGGACATCCCGCTGGGCCGTGGACCAAGAGTGTCATCAGCTGAGTACCTGACGAGCCGCGACTTCCCTTGGGTTACTGGACCGACACTGCAGAACGCAGTTGAGCTACTGTAAGAGCACCCGAGGAGACCAAGTTATAAACTAAACTTGTTTAGTCCAGATTTGATTAATTTCCTCCGGATTATTCAGATAGATCAAACAACGGAGGTGGTGCCGCTTTTACGAGTGTATAATTGATCCCAGTGATTAATTACGTTTATTAAAGTAGTGTTTCTCCTACACTATGCAACCAGCCTATTGTTGTGTGGCCACAGAGCATAATTTCATAGTCAGTTTGATTTTGAACAGTAACTGTTATTACCCATTGTTCTCCTGCAGGAGCTGGATTAACTGCTCTGTGATGATTCGTTCAGTGGGCCATGGTGCCTCCTGATTTGGCTCCAACACTACATGTGATCCACTCAACATCCTTTAATTTAGCTGACCACATTCCACTTCCATGATTTTGGTTTTGGGTATGGCAGCAGGTCATTTGCCTAGTCTGGCGATGTCGGGGCCACTTTTCAAGCTTTTGCATTTTTGCATATCACTTCCAGTGCTCTGCTTCAAGAGCACAGTCTCTTTACCATTTGACCAGAGGGAAGACAGCCTCCAGCTAAGTCATTTGTTAGGACTAGTTCATCAATTACATTAAGCCCGATGACAGGATGGTCAGAGTCATTGCTGACAACGAGGATTGGGACCAGAACTGGGTTATCACTTATTCCTGATACAGTGTGTTTGGACAGGTTAAATTCAACCCCAATCCATCCTTCACTGGGAATATCTGTTTCGCTTCTAGCTGAGAGGTCTTACACTTCTTCTTCAAACGGCTCCTTCACCAGTCTCACCTCAATATCCGGCAGGTGTTATTTTTTCCAGTCTCGACACGTGTGAGTCAGTATCTCACAGTCCTATAATGGAAACACCACCCAGGGAAGCTCGAACTACGAATCTCTTCCATGCCAACTTAGTAGTCTGTTGTCACTTGCCAGGGAGAGGTGCTTTCAGCTTGAACTGGTCCACTTTTTTCTCTCTTCTCTTCAGAATACAGAAGAAAACAGGTGTTCAATCTTATTTATGGTGGCTGAAACAGTTTTAGCGTGACAACCTACTGTCCACTGTGCTGCACTACCACAAGAATAAAGTTTTTTTTCTCAAAGTTAAAATATACATTGTGTGAAAAACATGTAAGAAAAGGCTGGAAAAGTCACAAATCTTGACTTTTGAGGTAAGGCATTAGGCATCTACAACAGAATAATATTAATTTTATTATCTGTCTAGTATTCTTTATTATTTGTGTATTATTCTGCCGTAGATTATTGGTTAGACAGAGTATGATTATGACAATGAAGATTTTGGGCAGGAATGCTGTCTCTGCCCTCGTTTGGGGTTGCTAGGTGCAGTACCACTTTCGGCCACAAGATGGTACCCAAGCGCTCTTTGTTTGGACTGGGATTGCTTTTTTTTTTTTTTTTCCCTGAATTTTTATCTGTTAATACATCAATCTTATCATTGAAGTATTTAATTTAATATTCAGTAGTAGATGTAACATCTTCCCCATCTAAATAGTGAAGTCTCAGCAAATTTACAAGTTGAGTCTCTGTCACTCTCATACATTATCAAATAGAGTGCTTCACAGACATCATTTAGCTCCAATGCTGAAAGTGAAAGTAACCTTTCTTCTATCTCCTTCATTAAACTCTCCCACACGGATGACATTTCTCGTGAGTTAGACATGGTAGAAGACTTTTACCTACGTTGCCTCTTTTAGTGTAGACAGTCTGTGGATGTTAGCATGCTAGGATAGCAACTACTTTGCTTGTTACTGTGTTATGGTCATTGTGTCTTTTTTCATGTGCGTTTTGCTTCCTGATGACAAATGATCAGAACCAGGCAAAAACACAAACTTTCTGTTGCACCCTCATAATGACAGAACTTAGTCTTCTGTTTGAGAACTTTATTCTCTCCTGTACTGCATGTTTTTCTTTTAATAGTTAGCCAGAGCAGGACGAAAAACGAAAAACAATTATTGTTTTTTGTTTTTATGTGACGTTGAGTATGGCAACAAACGTGGCACCCATGAACAACATGATTACAACAGGTGTGCTGTAGAGTATTTTGTTTATTGTGTGACCTGATGTGAATCAGAATTCTCAGTAATATTGTCTCAATATGGTTGCTTAGTGTATCAGCCATCCTGTTGTTGCTTGAAAAGAAAATTGACATTCAACATAAATGTAACAAGAGAGGCCACGTATCAAAAGGGAATGAAACAGTGGTCCAGGCAAAAAAAAAAAAAAGGCTTCCCAAAGAATCTCATTGTGTTTTTTTTCATCGGAGAGTATGGAATTGACCAAGGTGCTCTTCGCAAAGAGTTTCTTACAGGTATGTCTTTTTGATCAATGCCCAAATAAGTAATGAAATTCAGATTAAATAAATTAACAGCATAGATAACATCTTGCATCATTACAGAAATGATGCGTGGAATTGAGGCACATTTCTTCGAGGGAGGTGGGGAAAAGGGGAAAAAAACCTTAAATACAGTCTTTTAGACTACCAGGACAATACATTCAAGTAACATAACAAAAATATAGTATTGAAATTGAGAGGAAATATTACAAGATTACAGTTATTTCATGTTTTTCAAAACTGTTTGTGTCATTGTCAATAAGAACGTGTGGAGAGATTTTTGCCACAAGTTTGGTGCAAGGGGGTCCTGCACCAAACTTTCTCGCAAGATGGTGCTACCATTTCTTGTGCCATGGGAACAATGGTGTGCCAATGACATAACTTCTCCTGATATCAAATACCTGCAGGAGGAGGTTTTTGACACAGTTTGATTTATATACAACTTTTCTCATGTTATAATAATAATAATACATTTTATTTATATACCGCCTTTCAAGGTACCCAAGGACACTTTACAATGACAAGAGACTTAACAGTAACAAACAAAGAATAAATGGATAAACACAATAAATACAATAAGATAAAGAGATAGGAAAGTTGATTGATGGGGCTGGACCTAGAGCTGATAGGCCTTATTAAAAAGATGGGTTTTTAAGTCTTTTTTGAAGGTCTCCAGAGAAGTCTGTTTGCGGATTTCAGCTGGGAGAATGTTCCAGGGAGTGGGGGCTGTCACACAGAAGGCTCTGTTGCCAAGGGTTTGAAGTTTGGTGTGAGGGATGGAGAGCTGGTGTGTGCCTGATGAGCGTAGGGTCCAAGATTGGGTATAGGGGTGGAGGAGGTCAGACAGATATTGGGGGGCAAGGGAATGGAGGGATTTATAGGTCAGAAGGAGAATTTTGTATGAGATGTGTGATTTGACTGGGAGCCAATGAAGGCGGATGAGAGTGGGGGTGATGTGTTGCCAGGGCTTGGTGCGGGTGAGGACCCTGGCAGCAGAGTTCTGCACATACTGGAGCCTGTCCAGGGTTTTGGAAGGGAGCCCAGACAAGACTCCATTACAATAGTCCAGGCGGGAGGTGATGAAGGCATGGATGAGGGTCTCAGCCACAGGTTCGGAGAGGGAGGGCCGGAGTCTGGAGATGTTTTTCAGATGATAAAAAGCTGATTTTGTTATGGATTTTATGTGTGATTGAAAGGATAGTGTGGAATCGAGGATGACACCCAGGTTGCGGACCTCCGTGGATGGGGAGATAGAGCAGCCATCCACATCCAGGAGAAGATCTCCAACCTTCTGGAGCAGCGCCTTTGATGCCACAACCATGAGCTCTGTTTTACTGGTGTTAAGTTTAAGTAGATTTGATGTCATCCAGAGTTTGATATCCTGGAGGCAGTTGACAAGTGACTGTGGGGGTAGCTGGGTGGATGGTTTGGTGCAATGATATAATTGAGTGTCATCAGCATAGGAGTGAAAGTTGAGACCGTGTTTGCGAATAATCTGACCAAGGGGGAGCATGTAGATGGTGAAGAGGAGGGGTCCAAGCACAGAGCTTTGAGGCACACCTTGGTTGACTGGAGCTGGGGTGGAACTGGAGTCTCCGATGGTGACAAACTGTTTTCTGTTTGTTAAATAGGACTGGAACCAGGAGAGTGCTGTACCAGTGAGGCCAAGGTAGTCAGATAGGCAGGTGAGGAGGATGGTGTGGGAGATTGTGTCAAAGGCTGCAGAGAGGTCCAGGAAGATCAGAATACTGATGTGGCCAGAATCGGCAGCGATGAGGAGGTCGTTGGTGACCTTGATGAGGGCAGTTTCTGTGCTATGGCGTGCCCTGAAACCAGACTGAAGGGGTTCATAAAGCTCATGGTTGGACATGTGCTGATGGAGTTGGGCGGCAACTGCTCTTTTCAGGATTTTGCTTAGGAAAGGAAGGTTGGAGATCAGCCGATAGTTGTGTAAGTCATCTGGGTCTAGACCTGGCTTCTTAAGGATGGGGGTGACTGAAGCAATTTTGAAGATGGACGGAACTATGCCAGATTCTAGGGATAAATTGATTATGTTCATCATGTTATGTTATAATTATTAGAAAAATTTTTCTATTCTTTGTCAGAAACATGGTATGTGCTTCCAGATTGAAGAAGCAAATGAAGAAGCACTGCTGCAACTGTCAGATACAATTGTGGCATGTGGCTACATGGGGCCAATTAATGTTCACCAGAAAAAGGCCATCACAGAGTATGTTTGGCACAACATTTAAATATTTGTCTCAAAATGTCTTGGTGCTAAAATTTTCACTCTGAATCAATACTACATTTTTTCCTTGCCATTAGTGCTGTTACTTTGCATGGACTGTTGAGGCTCATCCCAATGCTGAACCAGCTATGTGAGGGGTTGAGGCTGTACGGAATAGATGGGGTTTTGGGTCACCATGAACTAGGGGTGGGAATCTCTAGGCACCTCACGATTCGATTCGATTAAGATTACGATTCAGAGGGCTGCGATGAGATGATAAAATGATTATCGATGCATCTTGATGCGTCTTTTTTTTTTCTATACAGGATTTGTTTTTCCTCACTGTGTGACTACTTGGTACTTTTAAATCAAAGTATTTGTAGTGATCCATACTGAATTTACTTCCAATATATTTAATTAATAAAACAAATGAAAGCCATCCCACTCGCTTTCTTCAGTCTTGCCATGACTCAGTGAAATATCTTCGAGATAGGATGTTGTATCTCGGCTCCAAAGTGCACAACATAGTGCGAAAGCCCTGGTTCTCGGCGACTGAATACGGCCGCAAGTCCTTGGCAATAAAAGTTGCAATAGAGTTTGTAATTCCCTTTGCCCTTTCCAAGTTGGGTGGAAAATCTGATATTGCTTGCCCAATAGTCCTCTGGTTGGAAGCAACTAAAACCAACTATTTTCTTCCTCCACTGGGTGGAAACATGTAATGTGGTTTCTCATGTTTGTCGTGTTTCCAAAATATTTTTGTTTAGTTCGACACAACTTGCATATGGTGTGGCTCTTGTCCAAGTCCTTTTTCCCTTCAACTTCATGGAAGCCAAAATGCTTCCACACGCTTGCTTTTAAAGCAGAGCGTGTTGGTTGAATGTTGCACTCAACCATCTCGTGTTTTTTGTTATGTGCACGCCATCAACTGTCAGGGCGCTGCACTTCTGCACTTACGAGTTCCGCCTCTTGCGTTCCATCAACATTACGTTGTCAATTAACATTTAGAAAATTGATTTTTGACATTTGTGAGTCAATTCAGAATTGTCCACGTCTGCATCGCGATGCATCTAAGAATCGATTATTTCTCCCACCCCTACCATGAACAGATGCGCATGCAACTGTTTGTTCCTGGCTTCATACAGGAGGTCAATAACATGAATTAAGAGTGCTTGAAAAAAATGCCTAAAATGGTCAACATGTGATTTTTGTCTTGCTGTTATCTTTTTTCTTTTTTTTTTAACAGAATTTTATTGGTTTTCATCAAAAACAAGAGTTATACATTTTCCAGCATATCAAAAACACACAGAAAACAAAATAGAAATAAAATAATAATAATAAAAATACCTAAATAAATAAAACAAAATAGTGCCACCCACCCATTCTCAACAGAAATACCTCCCAACTGACCGCCCCCCTCTCTCGCCATGACATTATGCACATAAGCTTTTCACCATATTGTACAGACACAGTATTGATTAGTGTAGCCATATATAACAGTAACATCAACTTTAACATTTCGTGATAGTACACAATTATACATGCAGTTAAATAGGTTGAGTTAAAACGCTAACCCACAGCAGTATTGAAGCAATGAGTTACAAGAGAAAGATACCTATGAGTTTATTCTGGCTGGGTGTATTGGCCTCTCAGCACTAACGTAGTCAATTCCCCAGGTAAGTAGTCAAGCAAAGGACACCACATTTCAGTAAGGGACCTCTCATTACCCTTCAAAACTGCACTGCTTCTTTCATGAGGGAGGACTCTGAGTATCTCCCTGTACAACAATGTGGCAGTAGGTGGCTTATCCTTGATCCAGTTAATCAAAACAGGTTTGATAGATTGTACCCCAAAATCTTTTAATCAATTTACATTGCCAAAAGTAATGATAGTGGGTTCCAATCTCTCTTTGACATTTATTACACAGAGGGGACTCCTTCCGGTCCATCTTATTAAGTATGTAAGGAGTTATATGTAGACGGTGTAATATTTTATACTGCTTCTCTCTCAATCTATTACATGTAAAGGTGGACCTAAACACTTTCATCCTCAATGTACTCAGTGTCAAGGCCTCTCTCCCATTTATGTGTGATGCTTGTGATATCACCTGGGCTGAGAGAGTATAGCAATGCATAAAAGATGGAAATAAAATGGGTGAAACCTTTTCGGTCAATAAGGAACCTCTCTACATCATTGTACATGACTGGGTCTAGAGGAGGTAAATTTTTAGATCTAACAAAATCTGGAGAAAACCATGAAAGTGTTCTTTAGGGATACTGAATTGTGACTGCAGTTGTTGGAAAGTCATTAGTGCGCTATCATGATATAAGTCTCCAATCACATGTGCCCGATTGTCATGCCACGAGTCAAACATATTGGGAAGGAGACCTGGAGGAAACTCCTGGTTCCTTATGAGAGGGTCAGGAATGAGGCGCAACTTCCTCTACCCAAATATTTACAGATTTCCTTCCACACTCTAATTGTGTTGTATATAATTGGATTATTCTTGATATCCCTTGGTAATTTCTTTCTATCACCCATGACCAAGCTCCATAATGAGGAAGGCAGAGAGGACCATGAATCTAGACAGGGCCTGGAGTCAAGATGAGCATGTAACCATTCCCACAAGAATCGAGCATGGCATGCCCAGTTGTAAAAAATTATATTTGGCAGGGCAAGGCCTCCCCTGTCAGAGGGCAGCTGTAGTGTTTTCGTTTTCTGTTTAGGTCTCTTGCCATGCCATATAAATCTAGAGAATGCCCTTTCTATATCAAGAGCAACCTTGGAAATCCATAAAGGTAGCATTTGTAGGGGGTATAAGAGCCGGGGGAAGACATTAATTTAATCAAACTAATGCGCCCCATGAAGGATAAGGGGAGATCATGCCATCTTTCTAAATCCTTCTTTATTTTAGTTGCTATTGGAGAAAAGTTAAGCTTCCATAACTCTGTCAAATCTGGTGAAACATTTATCCCAAGATAGGTGAAGCCTGTTGAGGATTAATTTTGTAGCCTGAGAAGGAACTGAACTCATGAATAACAGAGAGAGTAGCTGGTATTGATATATCAGGTTTTGTTAAAAACAGCAAGATGTCTTCCGCATAAAGGGCAATTTTGTGAACTGTTCCCCCAACTGCCATACCATGCACACTTCAACCAGAGGCTAAAGCGCCAGCGCAAAGAGCAGCGGAGATAGAGGGCAACCCTATCTCGTCCCCCTATGCAAAGGGAAAGGCGATGATTGTGTGCCATTGGTTACAACACGAGCCTCTGGGGAGTTGTAAAGTGTCCTCTTAGTGTCCCCCCCCAACACATCAAATAGATATTCCCACTCCACCCTGTTGAACGCCTTTTTCGGCATCTACAGATATAGCAAGTGTTCTGTAATTTGTCAGACTTGAATATTTTCTCATTGTAGGAGATACACTACTTTAATAAACGTAATTAACCACGAGGATCAATTATACACTCGTAAATGGGGCACCACCTCCGTTGTTTGATCTATTTGAATAATCTGGAGGAAATTAATCAAATCTGGACTGGACAAGTTTAGCTTGTAACAGTTCTAATCAATTTAAATTGACATATTCAATTTCATATCTATACTGTATGTTCATTCTCATATCTAGAGCAGTAATTTCCTTTACACAGTTCCATGGTTCTCCACATTAAAATTAAACTTGCACAGACAACGACATACGATTATATATGTTTATTAAGTAAATAGTTCAGGTTAAATAAATTCAATGGCAATTTATACGAACAACAACAGATAACAGAAAATGTGACTAATGTGACTGCAGATGGTGAAATTACGGGTCGGGTGAAAGCCTAAAGTAATTTTAATACTAACGCGACCCTAACGTAATTTCTCTTAAGCTCAAAAGATAGAAATCAGAACCTAAGACACCAACTCATGTCTCACAAGTGTGAATCCAGCTGTATAGAGATGTTCAGCCTACTTTGCCTTAGAGTCAGGACATATATAAAAATAAACAAAAGACTAAGAGAAAAATCAGACATGTTAAAATCAGCAGTAAATAAAAAAGACACAGGTAATAAAGTACATTAAAGAAAACAGCTAAAGGAGGAGATTAAGGTGCATAGACAATAATAAAAACATCTAGGGACAACCTAAAAATGCCTGCCTGAACAAAAAAGTTTTAAGCCCTTTTTTAAAAGTGTCCACAGACTGGGGTTGTCGTAGATGTTAAGGGAGGGGACCGGAGGTTACGGGTGGATGAGTGAGGGGTAAGGAGGTCTTTGAGGTATTGCGGGGAGTTGCTGTAGATGCAAAGGTGGGTGATGAGGGCGATCTTGTATTTAATTCTTGAGGTTATGGGAAGCCAGTGTGGGTTCTGAAGAATGGGGCAGTTCGGGCAGCACAGTTCTGAATGAACTGAAGTTTCTGAAGGTGTTTGTTGGGTATACCGATAAGCAGGCTGTTACATTAATCAAGCCTTTGTATTAATCTATATGAGTAGAGGAGGAGAGCAAAGAAAACGACGAAGAAAAGTCACTTGCCAGCTGTGCCTGGAACAACTGGCAGGGACAAGCTTTTAACTGTGAGGAGTTTCTTACAGTGGGTGACTGGACAAGGACATCTGCCACTGACAGAAACCAAAAGAAAGACGTTCAAAATTTCAATCAGCTTTACCCATGACTGTCAAACCCACTACAGGGAACACAGCCTTTGCTTCCCCACAGTAAACGCTTGTGCAACAGGGCTTACATTTCCCACACAGCACATAGAAACCTTTTAGGATTTTGAGAAAAAACTCCCAATAGCCATCCATTTTGGATTTGACTTCAGTAGGCACTAAAATAAGTCAGCCTCTTTATTTCTCATCATTAGGGCCCGAGTGACCCACCCAAGATTTACAATAGATTTGAGTCATCCATCAAACAAATATACTGTTATGTGCGTTTGTTTTTGCTGAAAATTAAGTATAGTACAACATTCTAAGCAGTTGTAAGATGTTTGAAGAAGAAGGTTAATGAGACTTAAAATTATGAGAATTAATAGAAAAACATAGATTCACAATCATTATGATTTAAAACGTAAAAAATTAGGTCAAAATAAGGTCAAAGTCGTACTTATAAGATGATTAAGTCCATGTTATAACTTTATTGAAACATGTATAGAAACTCCAAATTATGAGAAAAGGTTACAAATTGGAAGCAAAAACTACATATACGTATCACACACTTCTGTCTTTTTATCTTATAACTCAATATGGACATTACTTTAACTCTCAGAAATGGGCTTTAATAGATACAGCTTGTAATATGCAAACATTTTTTTTTTTAATGAAACTGCATACTTTATCCCCAAAGCTGTAGTGGACTCGAAGTCATGAGGCAGAAAATTTAAATACTCTATTATAACGATGAAAAGTGCCTTGAGATGATGTATGTTGTGATTTGGCGTCATATAAATAAAGCAAATGGAAATGAAAATGCTGTACGCAAGTGAAGTACTTAAAGCAAATTTCTGTAACTTTTCAACTGAAAATAACAGTTAGGTAATTTAAAATCATTTGAATGGTACACTGGAGAAATGCAGTCGTTTAAAAAGGAAAACGTAACCTCAAGATTCTCCAGCTGGTCAACTGGTCTGAGCATCCTTCCTGTGTGCCAGAGCTGTTCAGGAGTTTTGTTCCCTACACTTCTGAGAAAATGGTTGTTCCAGACCTGGACAAAAGCCTCCAGGTCTGCCTTCAGTTTTTTAAGGAAGGTCATGTGCACAGCAAGAAGATCTTCTGTTGAGGACAGGGTAGTAGTAAATCACTATGTTTATAGATGCACATCAAACACAGCCTATACAATTTAACATTAAGTACAGGGTTGCCTTTTGAAATTACATCCATAATGGTTTTTCTAGTGTTTTTGTATCATTTTGCAAATTCAATCGTTAGAAGATCTGCAATGAACCATGATTCCATTAATGTTCATTACAGTAGCCCTGACATTTGCCAACCAATCTAATCCTGTTGAAACTGACCAATTTTACAAGGACTAACATCATCTGTTTTCCACCCCAAATGCCCCTTTCCTTTGGAGAACACATTAAGAAGATGATCAGTTTCAAGGTTCTGGAGATCACGGTAATATTTTGATGTGACACATGTCCTGACATCACGTCACAAGCATTCAATCCTACAAAGACAGAAATTAACATTATTTCAACCTCTTAATTGAAGCTTAAATATTACAGTGATGGGTGCGCTGTTCAGCTTTAGCAGTGTGTTTTTGTTTTTTCACACCTTTTTTTTTGAAGTTGGGAGAAAGGTGGATAGAGAAATTCCAAGACAGAATGAATGGAACCCTTCTGAAGGCTAATATCCACCGGGGATGTAACAGCCGCGTAACGGCCCACAGCGGTCACCAGAGCTGATGCTGCCACTCTAATCAATGAGACCATCCCCACCGGGTGCGTCGCATAACATCTCAGCAGCGTCCCAGCAGCGGCACTCCACTCTTCTGCTCTATCAATCCGTAGCACTTCTATTTTTTGTCGGAGCCGTTGCTAAACCGCGTGAAGGTCAACAGAGCTAGCACAGGGGAGAGAGAGAGCGTGAGCGAGTCAGCGCATGCAAAGCAGCTGCACAGTGTTGTGTTGTTCGCGTCGCTGTTTTTTTTTACTCACTCGCACCTGCCTCTGCTTCACTCTGTAGCTGATTATGTGCGCAAAGATCAAACAAGTGTGCGTGGCAGTTAAAATCTGTGTGTGACACGAAATAATTTATGCATGCGGGCAGATGTGTTGTCGCTCACGCGACTTTTGACTCAAATATAACACCATATCTTAACTTGATTTAGCAACAGATCTTTTCTTGCCACTGTCTACACTTGGGTTCTAATCCTTTTGTAGTTTGTCTCCACAGACATCTCATTCTGACAGTCATCTTAAATGCACTAAGAGATCTCATGGGACCAGTTTTATGCATACTAAATCTGCTCACATCTCCTTCAGCCTGCATAGTCGCCATGGCAACCATGGACCACCCCTGGCTTCTAGTGCATCTGTCAGCCACTACCACCTCATACATTCTCACACACACAAACACACTGTCATCTTGCTTCGTCAGCATCAGCAGGGAAAGTCTTTTCAAATCTGCTGTCAAAATAATCAAAATATTGAAGGTAGATTTGTCAAATATAATACATGTAAATCCTTGTGGATTTAAGGAGAGACTAGAAGAACGCTGAGATGGCAGTACAGATCTCCCATTTGATTGTTTTCAGTTTTTGTCTAAAGAGGGCAGCCTTGAGCCTTTTCTTGTGCAGCCCTGTTGACAACACAAAAATCCACACAAACCTGCTGTGTCACAACCCACTCTACGAATGTAGGACCACCCATCCTGCACTAAAAGTCCCTGGCTGGTATTTAAACCCTACTGTTTCAAAGAGTGAAACAGCACTGTGCATGTGTCAATTCTCCACTCATCTTCTTCTCTTTCACTAAAGATCTATCTCTTTTGTCACTCTAAACCCTCCCTGCCTGTCTAAAGTCTCTCTTCACCCTCTAACTCCACCCTTCTGACGTCCCCACACTTTATCTAAAAAGGCAGTGCAAGGAGATGGAGTTTGGGGGAGGGGTGTAGTACTGTTGTAATCTGCGATTGTTACAGTCTGCAGCCGTGCTATGCTGTCACAATCCCAAATTGATTTTACCATGGCAGCATCAATTTAAGGGCTCCTAGTGCTCTGGGCCTGGCTGCTCAAATTCAGCTGAATGTGCAACAAGCCTCCTTTTGCTCCCTATCCCAACATTGGGTATTAAAGGCTATTGTGTCCAGAGAAGCAGTGTATGCCCTGTGGGTCAGCCATGAGCTGGGACAGAGGGGGAAGTGAAATAGTAGAGGAAGGAGAGCAAATAGAATTCAATGCCTTCATATCCACATCAAGCACTCCATTAACCACAGTACAATATATGCCCTTCATAAGAGCCTCACCATCAGACCTATCCACTATCTACACAGCTCTTCTGAAGCTCACACAGCTAGCTGAAGAACTTGGACAGAGGCATATTCTCGTAACTGCTGATCTTGCCATCTATAGCAAAGCACAAGAGATTCTATGGAGTAAACCTGAGGCCTTGGTGGAGAAGGTTACAATGAGAATGGGAGACATGCACATCACAATGGCCTTTCTGGCAAGTATTGGAAAGTTGTATGCTGATGGAGGTCTCTTTGACATTATAACTGAGTCCGGCGTGTATGCTGAAGCAACAGCTTGACAGATGCTTCAAGGAAAACAACTTGCAAGAGGTGTAAGGTGCATCAAGCTTGTATCTGAGGCTCTGTTCAGGCTCTTCTGGAATGCTATAGGGTCCTGGCTTGACAAACAAGGCTCAAGTCCATTGACTGGTGCACAAAAGCACCTGCTGCAAGATATACAGCATGCCTTTCATGCCAATGACCTGGGGCCTTATTTATAAAACTGTGCGTAGGATTGACGTCAAAAGGTGGCATACGCACGAAACACATAAAGTGCTTATGCACAAAAATATCCTGATTTATAAAACAGTGCGCACGCACGTCCTACACTGATTTCCCTTTATAAATCACAATCCACTCTAAATGTGGCGCACCTGTGTGCGGCCAAAAAATAAACCATCAGCAATCTGTGTTCTTAATTTTACCGATAGAGCACATGAGATAAAACATTCTATCAAGAAATACTTGTACATTTTATCGAGTGACCCTAAAATTGGTCACTTATTTGAAACATCACCCAGAATCACGTTTCGTCGTGGAAAGAATTTAAAAGATAAACTAGTTCATGCTGATTGTCTGTTTCAAAACCCCAAAAGTGGCCTTCCCTCTTTACCAGATGGCAATTATAAATGTGGACGGTGTGCACAGTGTAATTGCACAACTAAGTGCAATACCTTTTCACACCCTTTAACTGGTAAAAAATATAAGATCAGAGGAGTTATCATATGCTCAACAACGGGTGTCATTTATTTGATTAGATGTAGCTGTTCTAAAATATATGTGGGCATGACAACAAGAGCATTAAAAAAAAGAATGGCAGAACACCGCTCAGCTATACGCCATAACAACCCAGGCAATCCAGTAGCAGTCCACTTTAAACAGGCTAATCACCCAATTACAGCCTTTAGCTACTGTGGCATAGAAAAAGTAGTCCTGCCTAGACGTGGTGGTGATCTAAAGGAGACACTTCTCAGACGTGAAGCCTTTTGGATCATAGAACTTCAAACTTTTGGGACCAACTTTGGTCTAAATGATGAATTAGACTTGAGTGTATGTTTGTAAAAATGGTTCCCATATCCAACTCATTGAATGAATGATTACTTGTACTGATTTAATATTATATGATTGAAACCTTAATGTCATTCCTGTGAAGAGTGAAGGTCAGTCTGTATTTAGTATTTATTATGTATTGATGTATTTTCCCCTATATGTGTGTGTATATACTGTAGGATGATTAATTTTCTCCTTTTTTCCCTCTTTTCCAGATCATCATGTGTGTTAATGCGGTTCAAATTATGTTTGCAAGTGTTAAGCTCTAAGTTTTTTTCTACCTGTCGTCACTTCCTCCGACAAATCACATACCTGTGATCAGTTAACTGCATGAGTGTGATTAAGTTTTAAAAGGAAGTCACACAAACAGAAACAAAAGACTGGGTCCTGATGAAGGTCTTATGACTGAAATGTTGACTCAATAAAAAAGAGCTTCAAGTTTTGTTTTTTTATGTTGAAAGTGAACACTTTTAGCCACTAGATGGAGGCAAAAAATTTTTCTCAAATCAACCGCAATTCAACACTTTGTCCAGTAGATGGAGATAAATCGATATTTACTGCAATTCAACCTCGAACCCACTAGATGGTAGCAAATCAAATTTTCCCTGCAATTCAACTTTTGTCCACTGGATGGAAACAAAGAGACGCTTTTAGCTGTAATATTATAGTCTGTCCACCAGAGGGAGACAGACAGTCACTTTAATTGTAATTCTACACTCCGTCCACCAGATGAAGACAAAAAGCCACTAACAATTGTAAATGTAATTTATTTCTTGCCCACTAGGCGAAAACATCAAATCTTAACTTTAGCTTCTACAATGTTCAAAGTTGACCACTAGTTGCAGGCAAGCTCCTCCAATATCATTCAACACAATTATCACAATATTCATCAACCAGTTTATATGGATTACATCCAAGTAACTGACCCTATAAGTTCAAAATATAGTGGCCAGCCAGTTTGTATGGAGTACAGTGAACCCTCGTTTATCGCGGGGGTTACATTCCAAAAAGAACCCGCGATAGGCGAAATCCGTGAAGTAGAAACCTTTATTTTTTTACAGTTATTATACAATGAAATACTCCATAAAACATTGAAAGCAAGGAACAAAACCTTTTTACAGGCCCAAGCATTTGTTTAACAAATAAAAGTACTGTATAAACGTTTGTTTTGTTTTTTTTTTTTTACAAATAACTACTGTACTGTACTGTAAAATAATATAGTTATAAATAAATAAATAATAATTTTAATCATCAATACGAGCTGAAGGGTTAATATTGCGGGGATCAGCACCGCCCCACCGTGACGGATTGGAACGGGAGAAAATGAAAAATGATTATGAAAAAAAATACAAAGTACAGTAGGACAAATAGTGACTCACGTGTACAGTACAGTATTTCACTGCTCTTCTGACTGAGCCGCTGCATCCTGACTCCGCTCTGTGGCGTTTTTTTCTTCTAAAGCCAGCGGTGCAGGTGTGTTTTTTGGAGAGAAGAACATAGTTATCGGTAGTTGTTGTCGCTGTTTTACGTACGTGTACATATTAAACCATAACGTTATTGACACACAGGTAGAGAAGACGCGGAGAGACTGTTTAGCCAATCAGAATGCAGAACACAATGCATGATGCAAATCCGTGAAGCAGCGAGACCGTGAAAAGTGAACCGCGTTATAGCGAGGGTTCACTGTACACCCGAGCAACAAGCTTTAGATGTGAAAATGCTGAGAAGAATATCAACAGCACCCCACCTAGACACCACTATTATGAGAACTCAGACACTGTTGTGACTACTCCCACGCTCTCACACATAACAACCTTCAGTATTCTCAAACAGCACTCACAACACAAGTGCAGATTTTACTTTCCAACGCACCTACGATAATGCCCTAAAATCAACAATTCAACACAATTGTAATATTTTCACATCCAGCAAACAACTTTAAGCATCACACCCAGCAAACAACATCAAACATGATAAACAATTTTAACACAACTAAAAATGCTTTGATAATAAAAGAGATTTTTTTATTTTTTTTTATTTTCCAATGGTACCAGATTACAAACAGGCCTCACTTATTTGTCACTTCACTTATTTCACTTCACTTATTTGTGATTTCACTTATATGTCACTTCATGTATTTGTGACTTCACTTATTTGTCACTTCACTTATTTATCACACAGTTTTTCTTATTTGAACTTTTTTTAAGGGGGAAACCTTAAGTTTAACTACCCATCGGTACGTTTATGGTTAATGATACAATTCTTTCACAATAATAATTATATATATATATACATATATATATATATATATATGTATATATATATTCACTATTCACTTGTAAAATATTTAAGCTGCTGACAACCTTTCCTCCTCTTCACTCACAAAAATTTGGATATAGTCAATTCACAGAAATTTGGTTTTTCAAACAACAGGTTTCTGCTCACCTTTTTTTTAGATGGACGCGTCCGGGTGAGTGCCGAGGAGTCCAGTGTTCAGCTCCGGTCCCGGCAGGGAAGGACGCTCAGTATGGGGCCCAATGTGGTCCACGTCTCCTTTTCTTTTCTCAAATCACGTCGGGGTCACCAAATTGTTGAGCGTGTTCGTTTATTTGAGTGAAGACAGAACCATGACGTACTGTTTACCATTTATTTAGAATTGTATCATTAAGTCAAAAAGGCTTGATCAAGGACTTTCTCTGTTTGACAAATCACAGTCAGCGGAGTGCTGTTACTCTGTAACCAATCGCCCAGAAAAAGATGCAAAATCTTTCTTTACATTGTACCATATAATTTTGGTATCAGAAAATGTAGAATTTCTCATTGGTTAAGAACAGATAAGGTTAACAATATTGATTGGTTGTACAGGTGGGGTGGTGCTGTGGTTTAGACTTAGCCCCCCTTCATTAGTGCACGAGCTGGTCCCACGATACTCTTCAGGCGGTCAGCGGCCTGTTGAAAGAAAAAAAAAACTCTCTTCCTGCCATCTATCCTAGCCTCTGTCTCCTCTCTGCCACCCTCCTCCACACCTCAAGGACACATTCATGCAAACACTTTTGGTTTCATGCAAACACTTTTGGTTTATGCCTGTGGCCTAAGAGATATGGATAGATGGATATCTTTCGTTCCCTGGCTCTTCTCTCCTATGTATTGACCCCTCATGAAAAGGGTCAATGCTTCCAACCCTCTCATCTATCAACAGGGCCTGGCCGCCACCCATTATCTTACTATTTAGTATTGATCATGGAATTCTTTTAGTAAAATCAGGTAATCACAGTAATTATTTTTAAATGTAATCAAGTGTATTAATGTATTAGAATCAAGTGTATTAATTTATTATACTTAAATCAAACAGTGTAAATCAATTAGATTATTTTTAAAGCGTGAGGTGCATGAGGTGCAGAGAGGTAAAAAATAAATCCTAACAGTGGCCGGGGCACCGAACAACCCAAATTGAATCCTAACGGATTGGTACAAACCGTACAGGGTGGAGAAGGCCATCTTGTCCTTAGACCCTGGAGACAAGGGAATCTGCCAGTAGCCCTTGGTCAAATCCAGTGTCATGACAAAGCGAGCCGTGCCAAACCGATCCAGGAGCTCGTCGACCAGGGGCAACGGGTAGGCGTCAAATTGTGAAACATCATTTAACTTGCGATAGTCCACACAGAATCAGACAGTCCCATCCTTCTTGGCCATCAGAACTGTGGGGCTAGACCAGGCACTGTTGGAATCTTCTATTACCCCCATCTCCAGCATGGCTGCCAATTCCTCCTGAACCACTTTTCTCTTGTGTTCTGGTAACCAATAGGGCCGTGAATGCACTGCCACGCCCGGGCACGTCTCGATATGGTGCTGTATGAGGTCTGTGCATCCTGGCAGGGGGGAGTACACATAAGCGTAACGCTGCTGCAACCTGGCAACATCTGCTCCCTGAGACGGTTGGAGATGGTCACCACAGAGGATCGAGCCGGAATTAGAGAACTCTGGCACCTCAGGCCCAGCTGTCACCAGGGAAACAGGCTTCGCCTCCCTCCAGGCTTTGAGGAGGTTGAGGTGATAAATCTGTGTTGCCCCTCCCCTGTCAGAACGCACAACCTCATAGTCGACATTGCCCACTCGCCGTGTGACCAGGAAGGGTCCTTGCCACTTGGCGAGTAAGTTGGAATTGGATGACTGGAGTAATACAAGCACTTTATCTCCCGGTGCAAATTGTCTTAATCTAGCCTGTTGTACAGGTGCTGTTGACGCTCCTAGGCCTTAAGCAAATTCTCCCGTGATAGCTGCCCTAGTGTGTGAAGTTTTGCTCTAAGGTCCAGGACGTACCGGACTTCATTTTCCTCCCAGCTTTGCTTAACCAGGTCCAGAGCCCCCCGCGGTGTCCTGCCAAACAGCAGTTCAAAGGGAGAAAATCCTGTGGAATTTTGGGGGTACCTCCTGCACCAGAAACAACAGAAGATCTAGCCCAATTGTGGCCGTCCTCGTGCACAAACTTATGGATTATGGATTTCAAAGTTTTATTCAGATGCTCTACCAGACCGTCGGTCTGCAGTTGATATATGCTAGTCCAAATTGACTTGATGCCCAATAACCCATAAAGTTCCCATACCAAGGTGCCCTGGTCAGTTAGGATCTCTTTCGGGATCCCCACCCAGGAGATGACCTGAAACAGCGCCTGTGCCACACTTTTTGCAGAGATAGTGCACAGGGGCACTGCTTCGGGATATCGTGTTGTGTAGTCCACGAGGACTAACACAAAATGATAGCCCCATGCGCACCAGTGAAACAGCCCGATGAGGTCCATACCAATCTGCGTAAATGGGACCTCCATGAGAGGTAATGGGCGCAAAGGCACTCTTGGGATGGCCGGCTGATTAACCAACTGACATTCAGGGCAAGAAGTGGTGTGGATATGCCTGCACGGCGTCAGGGTGCACCAAATGACCATCAGTTTTTATTACCAAAATTAGGGGTGCACAAGGCGTGAGCTAACCGCAGCCTTAACCCTATGCTTTTTTCCCCCATGTCTAATTTCCACTAGCACCACAGAGTATCTGTGAATATCCCCATGCACACACCTAATATCTATCGAGGATGCCTCCATCAAAGCCCCGGGTCGAACCAGGTTCAGGTGGATTATAAACTGCATACAGCCCAAATCCACCATTGCCTGATTTATACCCCCTTGAATCCTTATCGGAACACTGTATGTCCCCCCTTGAACGGGGGAGGGTGTAGGAGGGCCAGCGACCTGGATTGCCTGGCCGACCTCCATGAGCGGGCACTCCTGGCGGAAGTGTCCAGGCCATCCGCATCTCCAGCACTCCTGCCCCAGCACTTGACGAACCCCCTGTGGGTCGAAAACAGCTCCCGTAGCGGAAGATGGAGAGGAAGCATAGGGAGGATTAAAGCGGGGTGGGTAGGGGAGGGCCAAGTGAATGTGCGGGTGGACCAGGGGCCGCGGGCAGCGACACAGCTCTCCGTCGGGCCGCCGGGAGCCAGAGGCTGACCCTCTCGCGGCTGGCCTTTGTGGTGTACCGCTAGGTGATCCTCCATGAGGGTGACTGCGGCTGCCAGGTCCGGCAGTCGATACACCGCACCCACTCCGAAGTCCCTGTCGGGAGCCCCTCAGCAAACTGCTCAAGCACGACTTGCTCGAGCATCTGCACCTCTGAAGCAGACTCCTCCGGCTGCAGCCACTGTAATGGGAATTTTGTACGCCATTAGGGGACATTTGAATTGAAGTCTAACATAGCTATGGTCAAAGTAACTGTCTGAAGTTTGACCTGTGCACTGTGACCTTGATTTATGACCTGTTTTATGACTTCTTTTTCTACTTACATAGGTAGGTAAGGTAGGCAAGGCAAGGTATTGTTTTCCTCAACAACAAATTGGCGCATAAATTAGCAGCTGTTGGAGTTGTCACACCCACATAGAGAAAGATAAAAAACAAGCTTTCCTCTTCATAATTTGAGTCTTTCCTTTGTAACAGATCTGTGTTCTGATTTGCTTTGTGAATGCTCCTCTTGTACGAGATAAAACTTTGTTTGATTCTTGAGCTGACTCCGATCTCCTTCCTTTACTCTAAATTTAAGGAATTATTTTAACAGCCACCTGGTTGCAGCGTCCTTCAGCTGCTGGGCAAATGTGAAGGGACGGCTAGCTGACCCTAGCTGGATGGTCCTGAACTGACAACGGTGATCCTCAGGGGAGAAGCCCATTCGGTCAAGGACGGCTTTCTTCACTGCCTGGAAGCTCCCCTGAGCAGAGGCCGGCAGGCCGAGGGCTGCAGTCTGGGCCTCCCCCGACAGTAAAGGGGGCAGCTGCATGGCCCACTCTGCCAGCAAGGCGTCGACTCAAACAGCACTGCTCTCCTAAGCCCTCTCCACTTCTCTCTCTCCCGCAGCCGCGTCTCTACCACACTCACCTCCACAGCCAGTTTGAAAGAAAAATGCCAAAAGCAAGATTAACTGGTATTTCCCAAACAAATCTTTGTAAGGTTAAGTCACCCCTTTACTTTGCTCCCAAAGGAAGCAGCCTGTAACATGAAGCCAATAAAGGGTATTGATAGCAGCTGTGATTCCCCTGGTGGGAATCTACTCATAAATATCACATGATTTCTCATGCAGATCTAAATATAACCTACTCCTTTTTCCTATGCGGATGGTTGGCAGTGAATACCAGCTCACAGGGCTTCAAACTCATGCATAGGAGACCTCAAGAGTGTTTTTGCATAAAGGCCATCTTGGCCTTTTCATGGCTTTCATTTATAGGACAGCTTACAGAGATGACAGGAAGTGGGGATGAAAGAGAAGGGGGATGACACGCAAGAAAGGTCTGCAGGTCAGACTCAAACCGTGGGCCAATGCAGCGAGGACAAAGCCTCTGTACATGGGGCACATGCGCAACCAACTAAGCCACTGGAGCGCCCTCAGAATACATTTTTTACATCAATATTTCATGAGCCGATACAGCACACCATGTGTTTCCTTCCATTTGAATTGTGACAGTTCAGAATTCTGTTTTGCCCAATATATCCTATCAGTAATAACAGCATTTATTCACCAAATGACTTGGCATTGAGCCCTTTAGTTAGCAAAGCGAGGTCAGGTGATGGAGGAGCATAGCTGTCCAATTCCATGTTAGACACTGGAGTTCATGGCCTCTCCCTGACCTACAATTATTTTTTACTGTAACTACCATGTGTACCAATATCATGTTGCTTTGCATGGGCACAGAGATAGTCATACAGAACAGTTGAGATGCAACTGGACAGGAATTAAATGTGACTTGGATGATGACGAAGGACAAGTTGAGGTCCGTGCAAGACCTCTGAGTGGCACGGCGGTGCCTGATACTTGTTGTATGGTTGGTTTGGTTACTTAGCATCCATACCAGGGTGAAGGACGCATGGAGGTATGTGGGCAGTGAAAGTTATATTGCATGAAACTGACAAATCTATTTTCGTACATAAGGTAAGTTAAGGAGCTTAAATGAGCCTGAAATTAACTAACTAGCCAACATCAGCTACAGTGAGCAGCAATTACAGGTTATTTTACCTCCTATTTGTTTTGAGTATGAATTTGACAGGTGACAAATTTTCACATTTCACATTGACAAGATATATTAAAAGTACAGGGTGTGACTAATTTAAAGTCAGACTACATCATAAAAGGTCAATAAGGCTGCTCGAGGGACACAGCTTCATTTGTTTCCTTTTCATTCTTCTGCTTCCAATTAGTCACTTTAGCTGACTTTTGCTTCCACTACTGTACTGAAGTTCATAGCTGACAGCAACAGGCTGCGTGATATGCTGTAACTCAATCCGAGAGGTTCAGGAAATCCCTAATACAATCTTTACAAATTGGCATGACATATAATTATTCCATGAATAGTCAGACAGACAGTCACAGTCTAGTCACTTCACTAGTCACAGCATAGACACTTCTGTCACATTGGTGTCCTTGGTTGAAGAGTAGAGTGACTTACTGTATAAACATCAATGCAATGCATTCCCACATGCAAATTAGTACCACACTCACAGCAAGAGCCCCCACAAGTAAAGCAAATCTAAAAATGTAAAATAAAAAGGATACTTCAAAGCAGGAGCAGCTAAGAACAACTACACAGAGCTGCTGATTAAACATGCATCATGTAATATACAAGACATAAGAATGTCATTTTAAAGAGCTTATGGGATCAGGCTTATTTTTAGTAACCACTGAATATTTTAATTAATTTCACCCTTTAGTAAGCAGGTGACCTAAGTCTCTCTCTCTCTGTTTCTCACTCAAAATGATATGAAACTTCCTGTGAAATGTACCATAACATTTTCTGAGCACTAGCATAACGGGATTTCTGAAACTTTCTTAGCTGTCTCAGACAAATGTTTAGAAGCTAACTGTAGTTATGAAAGAGTTTCAGGTGATAAATACTGTCCTGTCATGGCTGTGATGGATGGCCCTTTCCTTTTTTATGTATTCTTTTACTATACATCAATTAAATTGATAGCCATGTGTTTTTCTTTTCAGCACAGTTTATGGTGTCATTTTTGTAGTGGGACTCTGTGTGAATTAAACATGACCTGACTTGACATGGAAAAAGTTCCGAACTGCTCAAGGTGTATTGTAAGCACTGAGTAGAGCAGGCATCACCAAATGGCGAACCTCGGTCCAGACCTGGACAGAGTGATGGTTCTGTCTGGACCCGTGACCAATCTCTGATAAATTCACGAGAATATATCATTTTCATGGAGCTTTTTTTTTTTCCGATGGTCGCGGCTATAGACAGTGGGCGCAGCTACTCCAGTTAATACAACAATGACTTCACTTAATTCAGCCAATCAAATCGTTTCTTTACCCTGTGTGGCCAGTGCACCAGAGAGAGCAAGAGAAAAGAGAGAGACAGTGGTGACAGCATGGCTTGCTCCAAAAGAAGGAAGGTTGATGTGGAAAACCATTGTTTTCAAGATGAATGGACGGAGAAATGTATGTTCATTCTTCCGTCAGGCAGTCCAATCCAGTGTGCCTCATATGCTCTGAAAACGTGGCATTAATCAAAAGTGGCAATGTGAAGCGCCACTACGAAACAAAGCACAGATCCTTTGAGCAAAGTTATCCACTGAAATCCAAACTGAGGGCACACAAAATAACCGAACTGCCATCCCAGTATGACAGATCTACCCGACTCATCCCACAAATGTTCACTAAAGGTATCGTGGATTTTGGGGCAACATAAAAAAACATTTAGTGATGGGACAGCTCTGTGAGGACCCGTTGGGTGTAAAACCACTTGAGACACATACAAGAAGAGAGGACATATATGCAGCATAAAGGAGATGTTGAGAAAGAGAGGTATAGATCTGAAACAGGTGGTCTCAGTCACTACAGATGGTGCCTCTGCCATGGTGAGAAGAGAGAGGGGGGCTGTGCCACAGATGAAAGAGGACAACCCTGATCTCAAAGCTTACCACTGTCTCATCTCATCCATCAGACTGTTCTGTTTGCTACTCTTTCAGAAGATTTTGCTGAAGTAATGAACACAATGATGAAACTCATCAACTTCCTTAGGACATCCTTCAGCATCGCTTCCTGAGAGAATTCCTGGAAGATGTTGAGGCAAATGCCAGTGACCTACTAGATTAGGAAAGCCACTAGGAAATTATGCATTAAGAGAGCATTTTGAGGCAACTGACCCTGCTACTTTCTGGCTACAGACTGTGTCTGAGACCGTTTTCCCTGGTCTAACCAAAGTAGCACTCCTTGACTATGTTTGGATCGACTTACAGCTTTTCCACTATGAACAATATTAAAAACAAGTACCGTTCCAGGCTCACAGGTGAACACCTACATATCTGCATGAGAATGGCATTCATGACTCCATTCCAGCCAAGATTTTGTCACGTCCTGTGTTTGTCTTGTCAAGTTTCATGTTTTTAGTTCCGGTCACTTCCTGTTTTATTTTGTAGTCTTGTCTCATGTCTCGTCTTCCCCGGTTCTGTTCTAATTACGTGCACCTGCCCTCTCGTGTCTCACCTGTTTCTCGTTCCCTCATTTGTCATGTATTTAAGTCCTGGGTTTTGTTCAGTCTGTGTCTTGTCATTAATTGTCTTCACGTCGTGTTCACGTCTTGTTCCTGGAATTTTTTGCCTTATTAAGAAAATAAATCCTTTTTTGAACCTCCGCAACCTTGATCTCCCTCCCGTCTGTGCATCTGGGTCCTGCCTCCACGTCCGCTACCAGCCGATCTGACAGAATGACAAGACCTAAACTGGACCCAGCACGGGCGGAACCCCAGCCACACTACTACTACCTTTTTTTCCCCTCCGACGATTCGGAGGATGAAATTGGACTTCCCCTCGACTTTCTCTGGTCCCAATACCGAGACGATTCCGTGGGGGAGGAAGAGTGGGAAGCTTTGTTTGGCGGAGGGAACCACGGAGCCGGCAGCCGTTGCAGGAGAGTTCAGCGACGCCGAGCCTCTCGGCGGCCAGCTCCCTGCGACGCGGCCGAGTCCATGCCTCAGCCCACGCTGCCACAGCCCATGCTCAGCGCTGCTGAACCGGAGCTGCCGGAGCTGCTCAGCACTCCCGCGCCGGAGCTGCCGGAGCCACCACAGCCCAAGCCACGACTACCTCGTGTCCAGACCAAGTCGCAGTCCACGCCGCCACAGTCCTCGCCACAGCCCATGCTCAGCGCTCCCGAGCCGGAGCTGCTCAGCACTCCCGAGTCGGAGCTGCCGGAGCCGCCACAGCCCAAGCCACGACTACCTCGTGTCCAGACGATGCCACAGTCCAAGCCGCAGTCCATGCCACAGCCCACGCCACGACGGCCTCACTGCCAGAGGAAACCACAGTCCTCGCCACAGCCCACGCTGCTGGAGCAGCTCAGCGCGCCTGAGCCGGAGCTGCTCAGCGCTCCAGCGCCGGAGCTGCCGGAGCCGCCACAGCCCAAGCCACGACTACCTCGTGTCCAGACCAAGCCGCAGTCCACGCCGCCACAGTCCTCGCCACAGCCCATGCTCAGCGCTCCCGAGCCGGAGCTGCCGGAGCCGCCACAGCCCAAGCCACGACTACCTCGTGTCCACACAATGCCACAGTCCATGCCGCCACAGCCCAAGCCACGACAACCTCGTGTCCAGACCAAGCCGCAGTCCACGCCGCCACAGACCTCGCCACAGCCCATGCTCAGCGCTCCCGAGCCGGAGCTGCTCAGCACTCCCGAGTCGGAGCTGCCGGAGCCGCCACAGCCCAAGCCACGACTACCTCGTGTCCAGACGATGCCACAGTTCAAGCCGCAGTCCATGCCACAGCCCACGCCACGACGGCCTCACTGCCAGAGGAAACCACAGTCCTCGCCACAGCCCACGCTGCTGGAGCAGCTCAGCGCGCCTGAGCCGGAGCCGCCGGAGCAGCTCGGCGCGCCTGAACCGGAGCCGCCGGAGCAGCTCAGCGCCCCTGAACCGGAGCCGCCGGAGCTGCCGGAGCAGCTCAGTGCCCCTGAACCGGAGCTGCCGGAGCTTCTCAGCACTCCTGAGCCGCCGGAGCAGCTCAGCGCCCCTGAACCGGAGCCGCCGGAGCTGCTGGAGCAGCTCAGCGCGCCTGAACCGGAGCCGCCGGAGCCGCTCAGCGCGCCTGAACCGGAGCCACCGGAGCAGCTCAGCGCCCCTGAACCGGAGCCGCCGGAGCTGCTGGAGCAGCTCAGCGCGCCTGAACCGGAGCCGCCGGAGCCGCCGGAGCAGCTCAGCGCGCCTGAACCGGAGCTGCCAGAGTGGACTCAGCGCCCCTGAACCGGAGCCGCCGGAGCTGCTGGAGCAGCTCAGCGCCCCTGAACCGGAGCTGCCGGAGCTTCTCAGCTCTCCTGAGCCGCCGGAGCAGCTCAGCGCCCCTGAACCGGAGCCGCCAGAGCTGCTGGAGCAGCTCAGCGCCCCTGAACCGGAGCTGCCGGAGCTTCTCAGCTCTCCTGAGCCGCCGGAGCAGCTCAGCGCCCCTGAACCGGAGCCGCCAGAGCTGCTGGAGCAGCTCAGCGCCCCTGAACCGGAGCCGCCGGAGCAGCTCAGCGCCCCTGAACCGGAGCTGCTGGAGCTGCTCAGCGCCCCTGAACTGGAGCTGCCGGAGCTTCTCAGCACTCCTGAGCCGCCAGATCCGCCGGAGCTGCTCAGCGTCCCCGAGCCACCGGTTGCACTGGAAGCTCACAGCCCACGCCTGCCTCGCAGCCGCCGGCCTCCAGAATCCCACAGTCCACGCCTGCCTCGCCGCCGCCGGCCTCCAGAATCCCACAGTCCACGCCTGCCTCGCCGCCGCCGGCCTCCAGAACCCCACAGCCCGCGCCTGCGCCCCCGCCCCCGCCGCCGGCCTCCAGAACCCCACAGCCTGCGTCTGCGCTTCCACCGCCGGCCTCCAGAACCCCACAGCCTGCGCCTGCGCTTCCACCGCCGGCCTCCAGAACCCCACAGCCTGCGCTTCCATCGCCGACCTCCAGAACCCCACAGTCTGCGCCTGCACTCCCGCCGCCGGCCTCCAGAGGGTCTCAGCCCTCACCTCCCACCTCCCAGCTTGTTGTTGTGTTTCTTGGAACATCTGGGAGCTGCCCCTTAAGGGGGGGGGGGGTACTGTCACGTCCTGTGTTTGTCTTGTCAAGTTTCATGTTTTTAGTTCTGGTCACTTCCTGTTTTATTTTGTAGTCTTGTCTCATGTCTCGTCTTCCCCGGTTCTGTTCTGATTACGTGCACCTGCCCTCTCGTGTCTCACCTGTTTCATGTTCCCTCATTTGTGTCATGTATTTAAGTCTTGGTTTTTGTTCTGTCTGTGTCCGGTCATTAATTGTATTTGTCTTCACAGTCCCATGCCATGTTCATGTTTTTGCCTTTTGTGAGAAAATTAAATCCTTCTTTTTGAACCCTTGCAACGTTGATCTCCCTGCCGTCTGTGCATCTGGGTCTTTCCTCCACGCCCGCTACCAGCCCTCGTGACAGATTTAAATTACTGGCAGGGCAATCACATGCCCATTTCTCTCATTAAGAAAAGTAAAAAAGAAAGTGTTGACCTTGATGATATTCGCGGGCAAACTCACCACTTGCACACAACACAAACTACCCAAATCAGTGCGAGGATACAGCAACACATCTTCCATGCTCACATTCACTACCGGTATGTAGCTAGTACTACGGGCCACCCGGATCAGAGATGGCGAGGCCAACAAGCCCGCAGGAAGTCCTCTGTCCATGGGCTCAAACAACACAGAGGTGTTGGCGAACTGTGCTGAACATGTAGCAGCTACCATAACCCTAGTGCCACCTGGGATACAATGACTTTGACCCTCCCTGGCCTTATGGGGTGAGTATCTGCATAATGACACCGCTGTAAGGCCTCAACAACAGCACTATGGGCCTGAGAGACAGAGGGCAGGTGGAAGAGGGCAGGACCATGTTGCCCAAAAAGCTCATGGTAGCATCTGTTCAAAATGTTCATTCCAAGCACACCAGGTGCCTGGAGGCCAACCCCCCCAGGTGGGTCTCTCACAACCAGAACGCCGCACTGCGCTATGGACTTTCCACAAATCTCAACATCCAGTTCTAAGTAGCCAACATAAGGTATGGCCAGCCCATTGGCTGCCTGGAGTTGTAGTCATTGACAAGAGCGCAGACGGAGCCCCAGTGCTCAAACTGATTCAAGAAGAATGTCTCGGTGACGGTAGACACCATGGACCCAGTGTCTATTAGGCATGGTACGGGGACCCCACCCATGAGTACATTTAAATGGGGACATGATGATATTAAGCTAGGTCCGACGGACACGTTACTCAAGCCAGGCAACCCCCCACCAGAACTTTGGCTCTGCAGTTCGTTGGGTGCTAGTTTCCCGCCGACGGACGAGGGGAAAATTGTCCATCGCTCCTAGGGTGGGCTGCTGAGAAGGCCTGGGCACAAGGGGGAACCCGTGGCCCGTCACAATCTTGGGCAAAATGGCCAGGCTGTTGGCACCGCCTGCATATGATGGGGTTACCACAAGGCCTTTGATGAGGCCGCTGTAACATGGCAACACTCTGGGACAGTTGATTAAGCTGCTCTTGTTGACGTCTCAACATGTCCTTCAGCTCTGATAGTTCAGACCCCTCTGTAGAGCTACTAGAAATGGTCCTATGACCTCCATGGACTGCATACTGACCACCATGTATGGATGGAACAGACTGACTGCAACCCCTTGCGCCACCTGGCATGCCCTCGTGCTTCCACCTGATGGCCTCTGCTCTGAGCTCTAGCATGGTCATGGTTGGCTGGCGTCTTATAAGCTGCTTAAGTTCCCTCCACAAAGCACCATCCATAACATGCTCAGAGAATTGATCGCACAACAAAACCTCAGCATTCACCATCAGGTGCATGATGCTTAACTCTGTCCATAAGACTTATCAAAGCCAAAGAGAACTCCAACAAGGTTTCACCATCCTGTTCTTTCTCGAGAAGAAAGCCTCTTGCAGGGCTACATATGACTGAGAGCACCCGTACAATTCCCGGAGAATATTTTTAATCTGTTTGGGATCATTTCTATCAGCGCTCGGGCGATACTTGATCTCCTCTCTGGCCTCCCCTTCTAAATGTTCAAACAGAAAGAAAGCTTGATCATTCACAGAAAGGTGACGTGCCCGCATGCACGCCTCTACCTGTTCAATCCATTCACTTACCTTAATTCCTGACTTGCCCTTAAACATGGGACACTTTCTATCACGGGGGACAAACACCAATCTCTCTGCCACAGGCTCAGCACGAGAGGTATCGCCCGGAGGTGCTGGATTCTGTCTTTGTTTCAATTTCTCATTGTCTGCTTTAAGCTGTGCCACCAAGTCCCTAAGCTCTTGTAGCTCTGCCATGTTTATACCCAAACTATGACTTACTGTGCCAGCGGGGGTTTTGGTCCACTGCCAAAGGAACGCAACAGCCAACTGCCAGGATGGTCAAGCCAAGTCCACCCAGGGAAATATTCACCAATGAACTCACAATTAGAATTTAGCACACATGTTCGTTGACTAACGGCACCAGAGACGAGATTCCAAAAATAAGTTGTATTTATTTTCTAAAACATGGCGGTTTCACATATAACAAACATGGCAATTTCAATCCCACTGCATGAGGGTAGGGGAGAGACAGAGTTAACAGGGCTGAGGCTTACCAGCAGGGGGCAAGATACCAGGAGACAGAGGGGGGATCCAAAAAAAAGACACCAACCAGTCACTCGTGCTTGCACATGCACACCGCAACACCGGATCAAAAGATGGCAAAATAAGACAAAAATCCAAGAGGGCACACGTGAACAACACACACGGGGAAAGGGACACCACCACCAAGGGGATCTAGCTGCCTCCCTGCTGTGGGCACTCAGCACCTGGGAACAAAGGGGTAGAAAAGAGGTGAGGGAATATACAAACAAACCAACAATAAACACACAACTACACAGAATGACCAAGGCTATGGTTGGGTGGCTGAGCAGATCACTGATGATCCGCAGCTATAGGGATGGCCTGAACTCACAGAATGTAGCTCACAAATGGAAATAAATAAGAAACAAAATGGGGAATTGGCCAGCTACGTGATCACTAGTGACCTGCAGCAGTTACAACAGGCCTCCCACTAGTGTCAAACACAATAATCACAAAGAAACAAACTAGACAAGGAAAATAAAGCACAAATAACACAAACCAGGCCCAAAAAGGATCTTATACATGCGTGATAGCCCACTGGCTATCCGTAGCTATGAAAAGGCCTCCTGCCAGTGGTTTAACATAGGCAGGGCTAAAGCAAACCATAAACAGAATCCCCCAAATTAAACCAAAACTTCCCAGAACACACACACACACACACACACACAGACACACAGACGCACACTAATTGCAACACAGACAGATGACGACACACAAGGACAAGACAACAGATAGCCGGATAAGTTTATAAGGTGTGATTGTTAGCGTCTTCGTTGCTATCTTCTAGGCAGGTGGCTAGCCCAGGACAGATAAGGCCGATTTGCAGGTAAACAACAGGTGGCAAAAACAGCAGTCGACACAGACACAATCGGCAGTACCTAGAAGGCATACAGGTCACCTCCTTAGTGCTAAACATAATGCTAGAAACAAAAGCAATAGCGATCCAAGATAAGGGATACAGACCAGGAAGTTGACAATGTCCTACTTAAGCCAGTGAGCTCACAGAGCTCCGCTGAATGTTTACGTTCAGAAGGAATCCACACCGAGATTGTAACACGATCAATAATCCAGCAGGCATCACTGACCAAGGCAGAGCACCTCCAAGCAACAGGTGGAAGCGCTGCAAAGCGATCACAGTGTGAAAAGAGTAAATCACAATGCTACAAACAAATCAGCCAGAGTCAGAGCGTACTTAGTGTAGCAGGATAGAAATCTGGTTGCGGTTAATTATGCACAGCTGGGTGGCAGTACATAAGTACGGCCCTCCCTCTTGCGCTTCCACTGACGCATCACTTCCGGGTTAGGTGTTTGCCCGTGCAGGTAATGTGCTGCCGCTGCTTTAACCCACATATCGCTTGGTGTCATGCTTAAAGCCTGTGTTTTCACTGCAGAGCAGCGACCGAGTGTGTTATGCACTGCGCTCCGCTTGATGCCTGGTTCTCTCTGACAGTGGTAAGTGTCCGTTCTCTCTGCGTTAGACTGAATGCTATCTTATGGCTAATGCTAGTGTGGTCGCAGGTAGATGTCTGCAGCCGTGTGGGTCTCTCTCCCTCCCTCTCCTTGTGCAGGTTTTTGACCCTGAATACAGGTATGCTTGTCTAAATTTAGTTCACAGAAACCTCTGTAAAATTTAGCTTAGCTGTGCTAATTTTATCTTTACTTTAGGAACTGCTCATCAGCTGGCCGAAATACGCAGGTGGTGAAACACGTGACTCCACCAGCTGATCGGGACCGCTGCTGTTTTGTCTCGTCTACATTGTCGGACTGTTTTGTCTCTGCTGTATTGCAGGACTTTTGTTGCTGTATCACCGGAGTTCTGCTGCTGTATCGCCGGAGTTCTGCTGCTGTATTGCCGGAGTTCTGCTGCTGTATTGCTGGACTTTCGCTGTGGTATTGCCAGACTTTAGTCTTATTTAGTCTTTAGTCGTATTATTGCTGCCTTTAGCTGCGGCTTCGTGCTGCCTGGTGGTGCTGCCTTGGCTGTTAAGGGGCCCACACACCAGGTCCGACATCTTCCTTATCCGACTTCCTTCTCCGACCACTCCGTCGGATCCGTTAGGAAGAAAAGTTGCATTGAAACACACCGCCCCGGCTACACAGTAGCGTATACGTTCTGCGCCTGCGCGAGATGCAATAAGTCTCATAAACATCGGGTGGCGCTAGTCTCGTGCCAGTAACCCAAAACATAAAAACAGGAAATGACGGAACGGAGTGCGGACTGTAGCTTATCAAAACAAAGCACACACAGTGTTAGCTCGGCATTACTTGCATGATGTTGTATTACGGTGGTCTCTCTTCCACCAGGGCAATCAGCTGCTCCTCAAAGTCCTCGGTCCACACAGCCATGGCTTCCAAAAATACGTTGGTTTATCCCCAAAATAACGAACGGTGAAGTGTTGTTTGTAACTCTGTGCCGTCTCTGTTTATGTGGTTTGTATATCATCGGCACTTCCGCCACCCCTCCCACACACCGCGCTGATTCGCTGGCACACCGCCAATCAGAATGGTCGCTGAACAGCTAGCTCACAACCAATCAGAGTATCCAACGGCGTCCTAAATCAGACGCCGTCCTCGCGCTTCCGACAATGCTGAACACACCGAACAGAATAGCTCCCTAACTCGTCCGACTCCTTCCTAACACTTCAGATGTCCGACGTCGGACCCGGTGTGTGGGCCCCTTTAGATGCAGCAGCTGGTACGGTGGACTGCCGTCCGACACCACATTTTTAAACTGTTTTAATGTTGTATGTGAAGTGTTGAGCCTTATTTTTGCATTATTAAGTAAATTGTTTGCTTTGTTTAGACAGTTGTGTTTAGTTTATTAGGTTAAATATCCCGGTAAGTGGGATATTATATTGTGTATTTTGGGTTCATTAGTTTTTGTTGTAACTTGATTTTCTTTATTTTCCTCAGTGGCTGCAGGAGGTGGTGGTGCTGGTGACGCGGGTGGTGGTGTCCCTCCTTCTGTGTGCTGTGCCTCCTGGGATTTTGGGTGATATCACAGTGTGTGTGTGTGTGTGTGACTGACATGTGTGCCTGGGTGAATCCCTTTTTCTTTGATTTATTTTTGTTGTACCCACTTTCCTTCCACTAGCTCCTTCCCCACCAGTAGGCCTCAGCCCCTGATCAGATTCCTATTATTTCTTGTGTTATGAATTTATATATATTTTTGTAAATAAAGTATTCTTTTTTTTGTGAACTGGGAACCACGTGTCTTGCCTTGAGTATAACGAACCTGTGAGTCTGAGTAAAACGTACCTTTGAGTCTGAGTAAAACAAACCCGTGATTCTGGTAACTGATATTTCCTTGGGTGCAATTCCCAAGGTGGCGTTGTTGGGCAACAGTATTTCCTCTTGAGAGCCTCCACCGTGCCACATTAGGAAGAGCGTACATACCGGTAGCAAGTTGACTGGAGGGGCGTAGCAGGAAGTAACGAGGGGACAAATTGTGGCGTCGCCCGACCCAACTCTACCTCAGAATAAATAGGGTGGTGACACAAGCCATTGGCTGTGACGGCCCGATCATTATGAAGGGCGCTGCCCCTGCGTCTCACCACACTTTCATCTTGTGGACTGTGCAACTGCACATGCAACAGGAGCACGACAATATCAGTCTGATCTTGTGTAAAAATATAATTTAACAACCTTTAGTTCAGTGTTGTATAATGTATCCAAAACTCACACTTGAGTGAAAGTGAGGATACCATGTTAAAATGTCACTTGAGTATCTGATATTAGATGTAAATATTCATATGCAGGGTTCAATGTTAACGGCACCATGTAGTTTTACAATTTCAATATTCAGAATTTAATGAAGCTATAATACAAACCTTGAAATATCTCATTTTTACTTAAACAAGCTGTTCTCAGAGGAAAAGGAACTGTTTGATGCTACAAAGATGGCAGGATCAGCCAAATGTAAACAAAGTAAAACAGTATGAACGGTACCGTCTTTCTTTTCCCCCGTCAAAGTTTTTTTTTCTCAATATGGCAAGTTTTTCTTCACGCGAATCGGGGTCTAAAGACAGAGGATGTTGTTTGCTGTACAGATTGTAAAGCCCAATGAGTCAATGTGATTGTGATTTTGGGCTATATATATATATATATATATATATATAAAAACTTGATTTGATTGATGAATTGATGAATTTAAAAAAAAAAAGTTTGTTTCTTCAGTCAGAAGGTTTTGTTTATTTAGTTTGTTTTGGCATAAAAATAATCAGTCAATGTAGAAACTACAACTACAATATTTGGCTCCAAAAATGCAGCGGAGTGGAATAATAGAGGAGAAGAAAATGGATATAATAAGCTTAATACATCAAAATTGTACTTAGGTTCAGACTACATATCAGAAGAACCTTTATGAAAAATGTGATTTTCATTGAAAGCAGTTATCTGTCCATTGTATGCAGGGCCATTTCAGTCTAAAGTAAGGCTTATAAAGCAACGTTTATTACTCTTTCACATGAGCTATAAATGTATAACTACAATAATAATAATAATACTTAAAAAAAAGTCAACAGGAAACACAGACACGAGTTAAAAAGAAAAATCCGTGTGAGAAACATGATCTGGAGCACTTACATGCAGTGGGTCATTAAGGCTAGCTTTACACGACAATGATCTGAACACAATCCGCAAAAGTGGCGTTGCGTTCCCACTTTTTATTTCGCGTTTAGACGAGCGTCTTTGGGTGGAAATCTGCATGCACACGGTGACGCAAAAGTGTGTGAAATTTGATGTAGTGTGCATGCCAGGTAATTAATTCGCCTTCTCTGTTCTGATATATCAGTAATTACTCGGCTTATTTGCTGAAAGGACTCCTGAATAGCTATCAAAGCAGCTAAGGCCACTTGAATGTCTGACTGATGGAAATAATCTGACATGTTTGTTATTGTTTGGCTGTACTGCACGTGGATATGACGTCAACGCGTATGCGAGGATATAGCCAGCGTGAGCAGCTCAGAGCACACTTTTGCGTTTTCAACCCTTTAGACGGGAACGCGACGGTGGAGCGTCTTTAAGATTTCCACTCTGGAGGGTGGGTTCATTTTTTTGCGTTTTTAAGCCCCAAAAACGCTGTCGCCGTCTAAACGAAAGGCACATCTGATAAAATATTTTGTCGGTTTCACCCGGGAGCGTTGTCGTGTAAAGCCAGCCTAAGTAAGCAGACAGCCACTACCTGTGATGTTGTTGGTTATCCTGCAGTCTCCGGACTCACAGCACTGGCCCAGGCTACAGTACCACTGATGCAGCAGGCTGATAGTCCTGAGGAAATCCTGCCCACAGGTCCCTGGTAGGAACTGTCACATCACCAACCAGACACAAACAGGACAGTGACATGAAAACCGCACATGCTAGAAACTGTGGTAAATTTAACAATCACATATTTTGTTCGCCTGTACACAATTCATGAATGGCTCCCATCATTTAAATCGGCTCAGTCTCGTTACCTTGCAGTGTAGCATCGTCCTGGTTCGGCTGACAGTCCCCCTCCCATATGTTGCAAGAAATGTAATTAAAATAGTAAGTAGAGATATTAGAAATGCTGTCGAACTGAAAGAAGTCAGCCTCTGCGGACAGAGCCCATAGCACCGGCAGCAACCACCGCACAGACATCGGAGAAGAGGATGGTCCGAAGCCGTCAAAAGGAGGCTGGATGCGGCGTCCCGATCTCTCCGCTCCCATTTATCTGAAGCCGTCTGCTGGAGGCCCGCTCTGTGTGGGGTACTCACGAAGGCGAACAGGGGCGCTCGTTTTGTCCACATGACAAATGGCGGTCATTTAACTCCGCCCGTTGCTAAAGGGTTCGCCATTAGTTGAATTCAGTGAGTTACTTAACTGTCAAACAATAGTTCGTAGAAGAGGTTAAGCCAAACACTGGTTATGACGCTTAAAAACGTTATCAACCTTGTAGCCGCCCGCGAGAGATACTCAAGAGTATAAAGCCGAGCCAGCTTTGGCTGGTGAAGGGACACGGCGATTGGCAGCCGTTGAATGCTCAGGAAGTAGGAGAAGCCAACTGCATAATTTCTGGTGGGGTTTGTCAAATTTTCACATGCACGCTAGTTCGTCCATCAGTTTGTTCCAATACAGCTTGAGCAGTTTATTCACTTAGTTATCAATTCCATTTTTTGGGCCAAGAGTAAAACAATAAACTTGTTTCAAGGTTTAAATACAGCTTTTACTTTCCACAAACAGACACTGTTTGTTAGCATTTACTGACAAAACATCTGGATGTTCATGATGTTCCCCTTGTCCACAGGCTGTCATCCAAAAAGCACAGCATTGGAGGAAAAAAAAAAGTTTGACCCGTTAATATAATCACAGAAGTGAGAAGTTGATATTTGGGCACTTGAGTTAAATGAGGATTTCACACAGCATATATGTGTTCCTTTAGCCCAGCCTTAAGCTGTTCTATCGAACCTGTAATTTAATCAATTTCACTGGGATAATTGACTTGTCCGACAATCTGTGGGTGAACAAGTGCACGTGTGTCTCAAATGCAAGGTATAATCAGGGTGCTCGCTTTGTTTTATTTCTTCATGTTCTGCTGTGAATGCCATTTGAATAAACTTAATCATTGTTTTACCACCACTGACTAATGGAATTTGATCTTAACAGACCACACTTTAAACTAGCAGGCTCATACTCACTTGAAAGCAAAATCATTTTATACATCTGGCTTGCTTCTCAGGACTACAGAAGAGGATTAGGGCCACATGTGAAATTTTTTGAGTTCTGAGATTAAAGTCAGAATTCTGAGACCAAAGTCAGAATTCTGAGATCAAAGTCAGAATTCTGAGATCAAAGTAAGAATTCTGAGATCAAAGTAAGAATTCTGAGATCAAACCAAGAATTCTGATCAAAGCAAGAATTCTGAGATCAAAGCAAGAATTCTGATATAAAAGTCAGAAACTCAGTTCCTCAACTAGAACAGAACGACCACGCATTTCCTCAACTTGATCAGTCACGTTTTTCAAATTCATCACATCTGACTTCCACTAGCTGCACATGCCACATCTATGACATGATACTTACAACACAAGGCTGTCAAGAGTCTGGCTACAAGGTTTCACATGTCTGGATAGGATGAGAGAGAATAGGTCTGTTATTGTGGTGTTTAGTAATTGAGGATTTTATCACAATTACAGTTGACACATCAGCTAGGAGCGAGAAACAAGCATTATCTTCATGGTATAACCTGTTGAACTATGCTCTCATCATTGTATCATGCAATTAAAGATGGTTACACATTATCATTTCAGCTGTTCAGACCCAGAGGAGACAGTTTTTGGACAATGGCATTGATTCAGTGGTGATAAGTAAATTTAAGACTTCAACTCCACTGGTCATCTGGGTCTGAAGTGCTTTAGATATTAACATGTACCCACCATGTTTGTGTGATATCTTCTGCTCAGGACAGTCACAATTCTGGTTCAGCTGCAAAATTAGAATACTTGGTGAATTAAGATTCTGGAAAATTATGATGATAGTGTTGCACCGGTATGGATGCAGTCAGTAAACTTTACAGGTGTGTAGTTGAGTTCAAAGATGGACGTGGTCTGAACGAGGGCATCTGAAGTAGGTTTTCTACTCCCACCTTTATGTCCCCGTTCATCTTCCAAATTAGTAATGGAAAAGTTCAAGCACACAGTGTGGTCCCCTAATGTCCAAAATAGCAGCAGATGGTAGATGGTTCAGGAGAACAAATAGGCAGCCAGGTTCAGCAGCAAACACATGAAGAAGCATGATTAGATTTGCAGGAACCCTGTGTTGTCACTGGTTGCGCTGAACGGGCCTTCGCAGTCCACGCGCGTCAAGCAGCAGCGCTGTCTGATGTCATCTTGTAGTGTATGATATGGAGAAAAAACCTATAAATGTCATGCAAATAGAATGATGTTTGTCTGAATTCCTGTGTGCAGTAGGTGGCGCTATGGATATGACACAGTATTGATGCATGGAGGTATTCAGGGCAACATCCTCTACATGTGTGATGAATTTGGTGTACTGGGGAAATTGTATGTTGAAGTTGTAAGGACTTGATGTTTTATGGCAAAGCATGAAAATGCACTGCACCACGACACCCACCATGTTTGACGTAGGCTAAAGCTTTTGATAACATTTCATCTTCAAGGTTTGAGGATGATACTGAGTGAATTGGAAGTCTGTGGCATTCAATCTGTAGGAGGAGTTCGTTAAAGTACGAGGCGTGGTAATGGATGAAAATGGGGGTGAAATGGGAACTTCATTCAAAATGGCCGACTTCCTTTTGGAGTGACAGTTTTGTACACTGGATGTTTTTTGTGTGTCTGGTCATAATACATATGCATATCGAATGTCGTTCATGTGCATGTAGGAGGCGGGGCTTGGATTTTTGATATTCCAGGGGGCTCTATAGAGTGTGGGTAACACCTTTTGTCAGCTATGGTCAGGAGGGCATTGGCAGTAATTGTAGCAAGTTTTGTGTTAATCCGACCAACCGGTGTCAAGATATAAAATAATTAATCAAATCAAATCAAATCAAATTTTATTTATATGGCACTTTTCATACATAAAAGTAACACAAAGTGCCTCACAGAGGCTACAAACAACAAGATAAAAATCCAACCCTCCCACCCCCATAAATACACAGAGAGACACAGAGACAAACCCTCAAACACACACACGCATACACACACACAAGCTCACTACACTCTGACGATTGAAACATCTATTTAAAACATGTAACTAAAACATATAGGTAACACATGTACTTAAAACATATACCTAAAAGATTTAGTTAAAACCCATAACTAAAATAGTATAGATTGAAGATTAAATGTGATTGAAAGTCGGGAATAGGAATAAAGGAAATCAATTAAATCAATTAAACGACACCAAACGTGCCAATATTCAGGAAAAAGCATGGCGTAAATCATGTATCTTAAGTCTGGTTTTACTTGGCCTATCAACAGAATTTAAAAGCTGGTATATAGCGAAGCTGCATCTTGCTGCAATCAGTCATGTGATTCTGTCGAATTCAGAGAGTTAATTTATGTTTTGGTGCAAAGTAATAGACAAGAAATATGTAAAGAAAGATAAAGGGCTGGTACTTAAAAAAAAAATCATATAAAGTGGGGCATCTGTACAGGTTTGTCCAGGAATGTCTTAAGTATTGACCATTGAAAGTGTATATTTTCACAGTATGCTGATTACCAGGGGCCTGTCTCGTATTTTTTTTTCTTGGGGGGGCCAGATAGGGGCACAATCTGTAGAGGGGTGGCATATTGTATTGACATGTAAAAAGGTTTAAAATATCCTACGACAGTCCTTGATTTAAGGTGATGGTAATAATAACCAGTAGACTACAATATGAATAATATGACTGTTTATTTACACAAATTAGGATTTCAGTGTGTGCAATTTAAAAGAGTATATTACACATAGAACAGTATGACATACAGTGTTCAGAAACAAAAACACAGTAAAAACAACCTTCAAAAGTGGAAGTGGCCAAGAAAAATGAAAAGAAAAAAATATGGATGAGAGAAGGAATTGCAAAAGGTGTAGCTGCAGGTATGTGTGGTCTAAAAATATTTAAAAACATCAAGGAGTCCCATTGGTGGACAGTATTACATTTACAAAAGTACTGTACTCAAGTAAGAAATTGAGGAACTTGTACTTTAATTGACTATTTCCTTTTTATGCAACTTTAGACTTTCAACTCCTCTACATTAGACTGACAGCTTTAGTTACTTTTCAGATGAAGATTTTTTATCCCCTTCCTGTCCAGTGTTTACTTTGAATCTTTGTGATAAACTGAAGGATTAAATGTTCCTTTTTATGGGTTGAGAAAACTCTCCTACATTGTAAGACAAATTAAACTATTTTAAACCCTTTTTTTCTGAACTGAAGAAAAGTTGACTTTTTAGAGATACAAGGTTCTTAAAGGACAGCAACACTACAAACAAAAAATGATCTTATAGAATATGACACATTACTGCAGATTAAACTAACCAACAGTATATAAAGTAGCTAAAATTAGCTCAACCATGAACATCTACAGCAGTAAAATGAAACATACACATTAATCCAAAAACATCATATATAATAGCAAACACTGAGAGAATTTTACTCCACAATGAGTACTTTACTCTTGATACTTAACTTCTACATTTTGCAGTATACTTCATCTACCACTGCGATAGCTGTATACGCCTGTTTCGGTGACTGTGAGCAAAACGTCCAACAAAGTCATCTAGGTTCAACAATCTTGCCCTCCTCCTCTCAATACTGAGCACCCCAAAGTTACTAAGCCTGTCATCATTCATTGTTGCTCTTTGTATGGTTCAAGGAAAGTTGTAAAATCCAAAATACTGGACATTTCAGTCCTGCACTGTCCCTTCCTCTGAACAGCCTTCTTTGCCTGATATAGCTCATGTTTTAGGTCTTCAACATCACAGTCATACAGACAGCCAAAATGTAAAACTGTTGCTTCCTCTAAAAAGCTTTCACCCTTGGGGTTAAGTGCTTGTATACCCCTCATGATATCACAGTTGTTTTTACTGAACTGCCTCATAAGTTCTGCATTCATATGGTCAACGATTGGGTAAAATACACCCATCTTGAACTTATCTTTGTCCCCATCCGTGCACCTACAATGACCTACAGTGGACTCTACATGATACCCACTAAGTGTGGAGCTCCCTCTTTTTCAACAGCCTCAACTGCGATATTACACTGCTTTGCTGTGTCCACGGTGTGCTGCCAAAGCTCATCAAAACAAGATCCAGCTCTAGTGTGTCCCACAGTGCATGTATTAGGTCCACAGCCCTAGCTAGGTCAAGTGATGGTGCTTGAAGCATTTCGGAGAGACACTTCACCGAGAATCTTTATAAACACTACCGGTGTTTCAATAAACGTCAGGTCTATCTGGGTAAGTAGACCCTGTGCTTCCACAGATCTCTTACTCACTGCTTTCTCCAGCTATCTCGTGAAGCACACGCAAGGCAGCTGGCAGATTTTTGCAGGCAGAATACCTCCATGCCCATTTCTATAGCTTTCTGCGTGCAGTTTTATACATGTCCTTCTGAACCGACAACCACCTTTCATGAATGTATAAGCCAGACATATACACATACAATTTTTGCAGCAAAGAAAAAAAACATTCAACCTCAGACACAGCCTTACCTGAATGAACAATCACAAGGTTGAGACAGTGTGCATTGCAATGAATGTAAAAAGCATGTTTAGCCTCTGCTTTGATCCTGGCCCCACTGCACCTCCCTGACATCACTGCTGCCCCGTCATAACCTTGACCTACAAGATTTGACTTGTATTCAAGGCCATACCTTTCCAGGCACTGTATTATCTTCGGACTGAGTCCTGCTGCATCTAATTCACTGGCTCTCTGGAAATCTAAAAAGCTCTTGTGAATTGCACCATTGTAATAGTACCTTAGTACTAATGACAGTTGCTCATTTTTAAGATCTTTTGTTTCATCTGCAATAACAGAAAAAACCTTGCTTTCCTTTACTTCTTTTATTATTTATTCACGGACCATATCCGACAGGCATTCCAAAACTTCGTTTTGAATTGTGTTACTGATATACTTGGCATTTCTTGCACCATTCATTTTTTTTGCAACCAGCGGACTGTGCTTCGAAATCAATTCCATCATTTCTACAAAACTTCCTTTGTTTTGTGAACCATCATTTTGTATGTCCCCTTTGAGCAACGTTCTGCATGGCTGTAAGATGAAGCACTTCTGCTATTGCCTTTATGTACATCCTGTTCTCTTCAAGGTTTTTTTTTGTAGGCTTTGTCTAAAGCCTCTCGTAAAGAAGAATCTTTGAGAATATTCTTCTTGTATTCGCTCCACGCAAACATGGCATTAACATGCCCTTCTGATTGCTCATGCCATTTAAACCCTCCATCTTTGTACATGGCCTTTTTCCAATTGGAGTAGCCTCCTTTTGCTGCAAAAGGTGTTTCTGGAGTGTTGGGCAAGCTAAAGTGTCAACATGCAAAGCAATAAGCAGAGTCCTGACTTTGTGAGTACTCTAACCATGGGAAATGCATGTACCACAAGCTGTTAAATGATCTCTTCCTTCCCCCCTGCACAGTCCTTGGATACACCCTCAGCTATGGCCGTGTCCATCTGCCGGGCACCGGGATATGTCTGGGAAAAAAGGAATCATTTTTTAATGATTGTTGATCATTTATTTATAACAACCAATATATGATGCAATGACATTGAATTCCAAATGGAAAATGTTGTGAACTAATCCTGGGTCTCCTATTAAATAATGCACTAACTACTTCATCCTTATTTTTTGTGTAAGCTTTCCTTAATCTTAATGCAAAACTAGAAGTTAAATACCTGGTGACTGGGACCAGGGGCAATGCCCGGTGGGCCGACGCACATTTTTGGGCTGGCCCGGGGCTGTCATAATTTAATCAAAAAAGTATATTATAAATCATTTTTATCGACCGCGACAGCCCATTGGTTGATTTTCTTGAAGGACATCGGGCCAATCCAATGAAATCTCTCAGCCCTCCTCGGCCCACCCCTCCCCTCCCCCTTGACCAAGGTTATCAAATTTTACCATTTGAGCTGGCCGGAGTTGGAGAGAAGTGAGTGGAAATGGATAAACCACAAAAGCGCAAGGAGGGCGCAGAGAAGCTACGAGAACAAAGGCTTAAAAGTCTACAAACAAAATTACTGATATGTTTGCCATAGCCACCACAAGTTCGACTGCGGCAGCGGGTGCAGGGCCGGAGGAGGAGGAGAGAGACGTGACCCAGCAGGGACAGATTGAGGAGGAGGTCAGAATAGCTACTGTCAGCCCGGTAAGAAGTAGCCGAAATGTTCGCAGAATGAAGAGGTACGTTTCATGTAGGGAGTGCGGAGGGCTGTGTGTGTGTGTGTGTGTGTGTGTGTGTGTGTGTGTGTGTGAGAGTGAGAGAGAGAATAATGTTTTCAAATAATGCTATGAGTAGACTTGGTGTCCAGCTTACAGTGTTATTTTAGCTTGCCATAAAGTTACAGCTTACAGTTATTATTATCATGTAATATTAGTGAAACATTGCTGAAATGGATGATTTATCATTGGTAGGTAACCAGAGAAATAACACTAGTGAAACTAACATTCTCTTTCTTTGTGTTTAGTCAAGCCGGACTGTTGAAATAGGAGTGGAGGAGTCACAGGGAGATCAGGCAGTTGTAGACTACTTTAGCCGTTTTTCATACTTTAAGGTGCCACTTTGGTGAGGAGATCTTTATTTTACATGGATATATGGTCTTACTGTGGGCATAATTGTGTATTTTTATAAACAGTATATTTCATTAAACACTGAAAAGTCATCTCTAGCAGTGTTTCTTTGACACACACTTTCACTTCAAGATGGGAATTGTGACACTGTGGCCATCTCTCCCAAGATGAAAGTCTTTGCGAGTAGTGATTATCAAACATGTCAATTTTTTAACATGGTTACTCTCTTCCATGTAGGCTACTGCACTTTATTTCAATTTTTGAAACAACACAATGTGCGCATATATCCTCTCGTATGTCGTGTGCCTCCGCATATCATATAAATAATAATGGTGGGCCGCCATGACCAAAAATGCCAGGGCCATTTTTTGGTCCCAGTCCAGCCCTGACTGGGATGGTGTAGGTAGTGAAGAATGTGGAGCCTCTCCTGTGTCACTGCCACTGCAACATACAGACTCCTGTGGGTCCACATCTGACTGGTCGTCTGCCTCACCGGAGGGAATCTCTGACCACACAAAGAAATATTCCATTAACACATAAAAAATAAGGCATATCTTTAATCTTGTTGTCTCTTATTATGTTTAAGCACATATTTAGCACTATATATTTAATTGCTTTATGATTTATTTACCTGCTGAATGCTGTATCGAAGATGATGCCTTCATCCTCGTCTCCAGGTTCAGCACTATGCAAAGTTTCTAGGAAAGATATCTCAATTATTGTCTTCAAGTATACAACTTTTAATACTCATTCAAATTAGTTGAAGTCAAAATAAATCCTGCAGCATTCCTTGATATTTAAGTGATGGCCTTTGTGGAGCTACAGCCTATTCAATACAAAATTGTTATGCGGTACTAGTCTTAACCTTCTTATATGGTCTCTGCATACTTATACATTCCGTGATTTGCTGATAAATCAGTGGATAGTGATGACTGCACATGCTCATCCCTGACAGACATTTCTGCATCACTGTCTCCTGCTCCTGTTGCTGACTTATTTTTCTTCTTCACAATGAAGAAAGTCTCAATATTTTGAGAGCTTTTCATTGGTCTTATTCTATTCTTTCCCTAGGTGTACACTGTCTGCCCCTGAGGAAATAAGTAAATGCATAATGTTCAGTTACGCTACTTTGTCAAGTCAAAAAACATCTTTCCTTGAGATGAAGCAAGGCTATCTTAACATAGATATTACATACGGTTGTGTTATCACTTGTGCATCCATTGTACACCATACACCACCATAGATGACCAAACTTTTTTGGTTGTGGGCCACATACAAAAAAATATAAGGCGTCACAGGGGAAAAAAATATCGAGTGTGAGAGACAATTTCAGGGGTAGCCAGTGCCACCCTCAGCCACCCCGGTGGCCACACCCTTGCTGAGGACAGTCAAGCTCTGTTCCATAAAAATATATAATCATGTTGCTCATCTATTGGTTTACAGACCAGAATTCAAGGACTACGTTTGGAGCAATCACATGAAGTACTGGACCATTGCTTGTCGTTCCATATATTTGTAGTTCTGTATTTACTCCTTGATTTACATTATCTCTAACTTGTTTGAATCAACAACGCTCCTCCTTGAACCGTCACCTTATCGTGGTGGAGGGGTTTGAGTACCTGAATGATCCTAGGAGCAATGTTGTCCAGGGCTTATACCCCTGGTAGGGTCTCCCAAGGCAAAAAGGTCCTAGGTGACGGGTCAGACTAAGAGTGGTTCCAAAGCCCATGATGAACAAGAAAACAACAAGGAAGCATACATCACCTGATTGGCGTCAACGGGGCCCCACCCTGGAGCCAGGCCTGGGGTTGGGGCTCGCAGGCGAGTGCCTGGTGACTGGGTCTGTGCCCACGGGACCAATGATCAATCATATGATCCCCTGATTAATACAATTGCATGAAACATTTCTTGAGCCACAGCTCTGAACTTTAGTTGTTGAATCCTGGGTTTTACAACACATGAGAATAAACATGAGATTAATCTCCCAGCTTATTTTTTCATAACCAAAAATTAGGCTAAAACAACATTAATTATGGATCTTTCACTTACCAATTGTTGTCTCTGTTCAGCGTGTTGGAAAGTTAGTTTAGTATAGTCCTTTAATGTTATCCAAACATGTAAATTAACTTTACGGGCCCGTTTTTAAACTCCATCTTCCTCTGGCTAGCCACTGTCATTCAAGCAGCAGTAATATGAGATTGGTTATCTGTCATTCAATCATCGTTGTGGACACGGTTCTGTAGAAAGAATGAGCCAGACAAGAAGAAAGTGTCAGGATCCAGTTCGCCTCTGCTCTCTGTGTCCATGTTTTTCTTTTCCCCCAGGGCTGGGCGGGGCCTTCCGGTACCTACTGCTTCGACCCTCTGCACACCTGCTGTTCATCAACCTGGTTCACTACTCTTCACACCTACAGCTGATATAAACCGGTCTCTTCCTCCACTCTTCGCCAGTCCGTTGTTTCAACCTTTGTGTTAACGCTCACGGCCCCTGTATCCTGTATTTTGACTTGAGAATATTTTTGATTCCCCGCTTGGATTGGCACTTTTGTCTTATCAGATGTGTGGCATGTTTTGTCTGTTAGAAAGCCTGCCAAGCCAAAAAAATGTATGAATACATATGAAATGACTGTGAAAAAGAATTTCCCCAAGGGGACAGCTAACTAACTAACTAACTAACTAACTAACTAACTAACTAACTAACTAACATCTTCCTTTTTTTTGTGTTTTCTTTTTCCAGCCCTGCCATTTGCCTTCCCTCAGCATTGCCTCGCCCAGCCTTGTCATCTCCAGCAACCTGATCCACTCCCCCGTGATCTTCGGCCTGCTTTTGTTTCTGTTTTTGCGAGCCTTTGTGTCCGAATAAACTCCCTTTTGCTCAAGATCTGCATTGTAGGTTCAGTTTCTGTTCTGTTCAGTTTTCGAACTCCTGACAGAAAGATTTTCTATCCATCATTGTGTCTGGAGGTTCAAACCAAAGGTTGGGAAATGTACAAGGCAGCACTGGCTCTTCCCTTTATTACCACCACTACGTGGACTCCAGTTGAGCTGCTTAGTTGCTAACAGGTCAGACTGTGGTTGTACTTGGTATCTTCCAGGATTTAATGTGTAACTGTATAACTGTGATAAGTTTGTGAAAAAGAGAGCATCTCAGAGAACCTTCCCCTGAATATATAAAGTAAAAAAAAAAAAAAAAGAAAAACTGTAATGGGACTGTGTTTTCCATGACAGATTCAAACATGTCTCTGAATCAAACATTGAAGTTCAGACGATGACTTTTGTCCATTTTCAAAAGCATAGTCCTATAATTTATGTATTTATAAAATATTTAATCCTACAAAAGCAGACTCTTGCATTGTGATTGCTCAATGAATTTGAGCTAATTTTTAAGTCCTGGCAATTATTTCACTGTCTTCACCGTCATCCACATGGCCAGATCTATGCTTCTCCAAGTTAGAAAGGACTCTGTCTGAGAAGACAACAGATGTAGCATACTGCCTGCCTGAAGCAGAGCCATTAATCACAGCAGTGTCATTACTGAATGCAACTTGGTCAGCAGAGCAAGAAAAGAAAAAGGAAAAAAAAGGAATACTTCTTATTTAATTAAGGGGGGTGTAACTACAGTATTAGTTTGCACATGGACTCCAGAAAGAGCTAAGCAACAGATGCCTGGTGACAAAAGTCACTATGCATCTCCCCCAGATGGCCTCTGGGCCCCTTTAAAGGTCTAAACAAAAACACTCCTTTCCCTGCAAGCTTCTAACACTCCAGGCTTTGTCTTCTACTTGAAACCCTATGCCTGGAATTATCAGTGGACTAGCTGAGGGTGCACAAGATAGTGTTTGATGCAGGTAGTTTATAAAGTTAATCTGTTGAACACGCGTCCATGCATTTAATATTTCTTTAATCAGAGTGAATCATTCTGATTAGAGATTCCAACTTAAAGGTCCAGTGTGTAGTATATCAAGTATTTAATGGCATCTAACATTGAGGTTCTAGTGTAGATGGGCAAGACAAATCACAGCTCAAGAAAAGCAACCACTTTGTTCCAATTAGACTAATCAACTGATCAGAAACACAGCATCAATTAGATCCTGCCAATTTTCAGTGAAATCACTCACTGAACCTGTTACGACCCCAGAGGTCATAGGGCTGCATCCTTCGAAGGATGCATTTGAAGGCCAATTATGTCACAACGGTGTGCAAAGGCTGTCCCAATTCAAAGGCTCCTTGAAATGCACCCAACAAATGTAGCCTTCTTTTTCCTCTTTTTGAAGGTAACACTGCTGCTATCCTTCGCGGCCACCCATATCCAAAAATTCTTTGCGTGCCGCTCCTCAGTCCCAAAAAGAAAAAAAATGACAATGGCGACATCAAGTGACGCTGTCATGCCCTCTGCCCCTGCTCCCTAGTTTGTGTGTGTAAGACCAGGCCTGATTACTGATGGGAGACTGCTGTGCTGGAGTTGGGGCCTCTCAGCTGCTACTCATCCAATCATCACCATGTGCTACTTAAGATCCTTGGCCACAGTCAGTCAGCGCTGGATTATAGACACTGCTACAGTTAGTGACGTCTCCGGCTCTCTACAGATTCTGGTTATCTGAGCTTTTCCCGATATTAATCTGTTCTCTTTTCTGCACACCAACTACCCACTCCATCCGGACTCCAGCCTGCATCTCCAGCCTGAGCTCTTCCTTCGCCAGCCTGCCTGCCTGCCTGCCTGCCTGCCTGCCTTCATCTGCCGGCGCCAGTCTCCTGCCATAACTCTGCATAAATAAACACTCTTGCCACCTGACCTCTGCCTCTGCCTCCTTCCCTGCTCCTGAGTCCGCTTCACCGGCCTTGACAGTATAATCCAGCCACAATGGACTCTGCAGAGCAGGAGGCACTCCGGAAGGCAGTTGCCATGCAGGGAGCATATCTGGGGCACCTCGACACAGCCCTACGGGAAGTCACAAACCAGCTGACTCAAGTCTCCACTGCCCTAGCTGCCCTCACCGATCGGCTCAACGCCGCCCCTGCCCCCATCGTTCCGCTGCCAGGTGAACAACCTCCAGCAGCCCCACCAGCTCCAGTTAATGCCCCAGCCGGCCCCGAACCCCATATTCCTCCTCCGGCAAAATACTCAGGTGATCCCAACACCTGTCATCAATTTCTCACACAGTGCCAGTTAACTTTCAATGCTCAACCCCTTCGTTATGCCAGTGAAGCGGCTAAAATTGCTTACCTGGTAAACCTGTTGGAGGGTCCTCCGCTGAACTTTTACAACGCTCTCTTTGAGCAAAACTCCCCTCTCGCAATGTCCGCTGATGCCTTCGCCGGGGAACTCAAACGGGTGTATGATCATCTAATGCGGGGTCAGCAGGCCGGTCTGCAGCTTTCCAGGATCCGCCAAGGACGGCTTTCTGTCCGGGAATTCGTAAGCCGTTTTCAAAGCGCTGCAGTGGAGTCGGGCTGGAAGGGGGCAGCACTTATCACCGCTTTCCTGAACGGGCTCAACCATGACGTCGGGAGGGAGATAGCACTCCGGAAGGAGCACACGACGCTGGACGAGGCTATAAAAACAGCCATTCAAGTGAGTGACCAACTATCCTTGTGGCATGTCGAGTCAGCTGCTCCCTCCACTTTCCGCTCTAGGCCGCGAACCTTCCACGGACCTGGCCGAGATGTGCCGAGTCCTCGCGAGGATCACCGGGAGGTGCCGAGGAGTCCCGAGCCCGAGCCCATGCAAATAGATGGCATCCACCTGTCCCCCGAGGAGAAAGCCCGCAGAATTAGGGCTCAGTCCTGCCTGTACTGTGGCCAAGCTGGTCACTTTATTGCCACTTGTCCCGTCCGTCCAGTAAAAGGTCTGGCTCATCAGTAGCGGGAGAACTACTGTCGAGCCGTGTAGTCAGCCCTTCTCCCCCCAGACCGTCCTCTGCTCGATGCTGCCCTCCTGTGGCGAGGACAGTCCCTTCCACTCACTGCGCTACTAGACTCTGGGGCTGATGAGAGCCTTATTGACCGTGCTGTTTGCCAGCAATTGGGCATTAAAACTGAGCCCCTCAATGTTCCACTGGAAACCAAAGCCCTCAATGGAATACTGCTGGCTACCATCAACCACAAGACAGCTCCTGTGCAAGTGCAGCTATCTGGAAATCACCAGGAGGTAATCAGCTTTCATATAATTGACTCTCCTCATGTTCCCCTGATCTTGGGGTTTCCCTGGTTAAAGCTCCATAACCCTCATTTTGATTGGACCACAGGTAGGGTTCGCTCTTGGAGCCCTTACTGTCACTCTCACTGTCTTCGCTCTGCTCTAACCTCAACTTCTGACCCCCCGCCTGTAGCAGAACCTGTAGATCTGTCCTCTGTTCCAGAAGCATATCAGGACCTGGCTCCAGTCTTCAGCAAAGAACGAGCTCTTTCTCTTCCTCCCCACCGGCCGTACAACTGTGCTATTGAGCTTCTGCCTGGAGCTCCACTCCCTAGTAGTAAACTGTATAACCTCTCCCGTCCAGAGCAGCAAGTCATGGAGAAGTACATACAGGAGTCTCTGGCAGCCGGAATCATCCGCCCATCATCCTCCCCGGTAGGTGCGGGATTTTTCTTTGTGGGAAAGAAGGATGGCACACTGAGACCTTGTATTGACTTCAGAGGGCTTAACCACATCACTGTCAAGAACAAGTATCCCCTGCCTCTCATTGATTCTGCTTTCGTACCTCTCCAAGGCGCCACCGTCTTCACCACCCTGGACCTGCGCAACGCTTACCATCTGGTGCGCATAAGAGAGGGTGATGAATGGAAGACTGCTTTCAACACTCCATTAGGTCATTTCGAATACCTAGTAATGCCCTTTGGGCTGACCAATGCCCCAGCAGTCTTCCAGGCCCTGGTGAATGACGTGCTTCGTGACATGCTTGGTCGGTTTGTGTTTGTCTACTTGGATGATATCCTGATTTACTCTTGCTCTCTCCAAGAACATCAGCTCCATGTCCGCACTGTGCTGCAGCGTCTCCTAGAAAACAAGTTGTTCCTCAAAGCCGAGAAATGTGAGTTTCATGCCACCTCTACCTCCTTTCTCGGCTTCATCGTCTCAGAGGGGGAGCTCAGAATGGATCCAGCTAAGGTCTCAGCTGTCGCTAACTGGCCGACTCCCACCACCCGCAAGCAGCTTCAGCATTTCAATGGATTTGCCAACTTCTACAGGAGGTTTGTGAAGAACTACAGCAGCAAAGCTGTCCCCCTAACTGCACTCACCTCTCCATCTGTTCCGTTCCGTTGGACTCCTGAGGCCGCGGCAGCCTTCTCAGAACTCAAGCGTCAGTTCGTCTCCTCTCCCATCCTCATCCATCCTGACCGGTCACTGCAGTTCGTGGTGGAGGTGGATGCTTCTGACACTGGGGTAGGTGCCGTCCTTTCACAACGCTCACCCAAAGATAACAAGCTGCATCCATGTGCCTTCTTTTCTCATAAACTCGACCCCCCTGAGAGGAACTATGACGTCGGAAACCGGGAGCTGCTGGCTGTGGTGTTGGCGTTGGAGGAATGGCGGCACTGGCTGGAGGGCGCAGAGCATCCTTTCATAGTGTGGACCGACCATAAGAACCTCTCGTACATCCAGACGGCTAAGCGTCTGAACGCTCGCCAAGCCAGGTGGGCTCTGTTCTTGGGTAGGTTCAATTTCACTATCACTTACCGTCCAGGTTCCAGGAATGTGAAGCCGGATGCCCTGTCCCGCCAGTTCTCAGCCGAAGAAGTCCCCACCGAACCTGAAACCATCGTGCCACCTTCCTGTGTCATCGCAGCTCTCACCTGGGAGATCGAGGCCAAGGTCCGTCGGGCTCAATCCACACAGCCCGGCCCAGGTAACGGACCTCCTAACTGTCTCTTTGTACCAGACTCCGTCCGTTCTCAGGTCCTGCAGTGGGCCCACTCCTTCCACCTTACCTGTCACCCAGGGTTCCATCGTACCATCTCCTTCCTCAGAGGGCGCTTCTGGTGGCCAACCATGGACAGTGACACCCGGTTGTTTGTGGCAGCCTGCTCCGTCTGCGCCCGAAGTAAGACCACCACCAAGCCTAGTTCTGGTCTGCTCCGTCCTCTGGCCATTCCTAGCCGTCCATGGTCCCACATCACCCTGGACTTTGTGACCGGCCTTCCCCCTTCTGGAGGTAATACAGTTGTCCTCACAATCATTGATCGTTTCTCTAAGGCTGCACATTTCATTGCCCTGCCCAAACTCCCTTCTGCACGTGAGACTGCTGATTTAATGGTACAGCATGTCTTCCGCATCCATGGTCTGCCCTCAGATATGGTTTCTGACAGAGGTCCGCAGTTTACCTCCCAGGTGTGGAGAGCTTTTTGTACAGCAATAGGAGCTACTGCCAGCCTGTCTTCGGGATACCATCCACAGTCCAATGGCCAGACGGAGCGGGCCAATCAGGAGATGGAGGCTGCTCTCCGCTGCATCACCTCAGCAGAGCCACTCTCCTGGAGCACTCTGCTGCCCTGGGTGGAGTACGCTCATAACACGCTCCCCAACGCGTCCTCTGGTATGTCTCCATTCCACTGTTCACTTGGCTATGAACCCCCTCTGTTCCCAGATCAGGAGAAGGAAATTGCCGTTTCCTCAGTCCAGGCCCATATGCGCCGCTGCCGGGCCACTTGGAGACGTGCCCGTACTGCGCTGCTCCGCGCTTCATCCCGGACTCAGGCCCAGGCAAACCGCCGCCGTACCCCTGCTCCTAGCTACATCCCAGGACAAAAGGTATGGCTTTGCTCCAAGGATCTGCCTCTCCAAGTGGAGTCTCGGAAGCTCGCTCCCCGGTATGTTGGGCCGTTTGAGATAGAGTCAGTGGTCAATCCCTGTGCGGTCCGCCTGAAGCTCCCGGCCTCTTTTCGTAGGATTCATCCTACGTTTCATGTGTCTCTGTTGAAGCCTGTTCGCTCCTGTCCTCTCTCTCCTCCTGTTGCCCCCCCCGGGTGGTGGACGGTGGTCCCGTCTATACCGTGCGGTGCATTCTGGACGTTCGCTGCCAGGGGCGTGGTTTTCGCTACCTGGTGGATTGGGAGGGCTATGGTCCTGAGGAGCGCTGTTGGGTCCCAAGGCGGGACATCCTGGACCCATCTCTCATCAGTGACTTCCGTCGTCTCCATCCTGACCGGTTCCGTGGGGCACCCGGAGGCGCCCGTAAGGGGGGGGGGTACTGTCATGCCCTCTGCCCCTGCTCCCTAGTTTGTGTGTGTAAGACCAGGCCTGATTACTGATGGGAGACTGCTGTGCTGGAGTTGGGGCCTCTCAGCTGCTACTCATCCAATCATCACCATGTGCTACTTAAGATCCTTGGCCACAGTCAATCAGCACTGGATTATAGACACTGCTACAGTTAGTGACGTCTCCGGCTCTCTACAGATTCTGGTTATCTGAGCTTTTCCCGATATTAATCTGTTCTCTTTTCTGCACACCAGCTACCCACTCCATCCGGACTCCAGCCTGCATCTCCAGCCTGAGCTCTTCCTTCGCCAGCCTGCCTGCCTGCCTGCCTGCCTTCATCTGCCGGCGCCAGTCTCCTGCCATAACTCTGCATAAATAAACACTCTTGCCACCTGACCTCTGCCTCTGCCTCCTTCCCTGCTCCTGAGTCCGCTTCACCGGCCTTGACAGACGCAGATTTAATAATGATAATAATGATAACATTACTGTGGATTCAAATAACAGGTTTACATCTCCACGGTCCTCTCTTAACCGGAGATATACCAGCCGCCAGTGGAGCCGATGGAGCTGCTTCTCCTCTTCCTCCAGAATCAGCAGGATTAAAAAGAAAATAAAAAATTGCTCTAGGTCAAACATTTTCTTTTCACTCTTACTTTCTGGGTAGCAGAAATCATGATGTACGGGTAAGGGCGGGAACATTTGGTGACGCAACCAGGAAATACTCCGAAGGCTAGACTGTTAGATAGATAGATAACTTTAATTGTCATTCAGGTATACACATAGACACAGTGCACACTGAACGAAATTTTGTTGCATTGATTAAAAGTAGCATCAAGAATATCCACATTTTGATCAGCGATCAGTAAAAGTGCTTAGTGTGTCATAAAAGTGCTTCATGTGCATAGTTAAAAAAAAAAAAGTTCTGTAAAATAGATATGTAGGAAAGTCTTTAAAAGTGGCAATGTATAAGAAAGTTCTAGCAGCGGTTTGTTTGAGAGTCCAATAGTATTATGGCATGGGGATGAAGCTGTTGCAGAACCTGGCTGTCCTGCTCTTCAAGCTGCAGTACCTCCTCCCAGAGTTCAGCAGTGTAAACAGTCCATATTGTGTGTGTGTGTGGGGGGGGTCTCTGGTAATTCCCATAGCTCTTGTCAGACATCGTTTGTGACCAATGTCCATGATGGAAGGAAGAGAAGTCCCAATGATTTTTACACTGTCCTCACCACTCTCTGAAGGCACTTCCAGTCTGCAGCTGTACAGCTATCGCACCATACAGAGATGCAGTTGGTCATGATCGATTCAATGGTGCTTTTGTAGAAAGTGGTGAGGATGGGAGGGTGGAGGTGTGATCTTCTCATCCTGCGGAGGAAGTACAAACGCTGCTGTGCCCGTTTTACCAGAGATGTGGTGTTTGTAGTCCAAGTTAAGGTATCCGTTATATGCACTCCCAGGAACTTGATGCTTTCTACCTGCTCCACTGCTGAGTTGTTGATGCACAGCGGAGTGTGAATAGGCTGATTTTTCTTTCTGAAGTCAACGACAATCTCCTTGGTTTTGTCCATATTCAGGAGAAGGTTGTTCATGCTGCACCAGCTCACCAGCTGCTCCACCTCCTCTCTGTATGCCTGGTCATCGTTGTTGCGGATGAGGCCCACTACTGTTGTGTCATCTGCATATTTGATGATGTGGTTAGTAGTGGACCTGGCAACACAGTCATGTGTCATCAATGTGAAGAGCAGCGGACTCGGGACACAGCCCTGAGGGGAGCCAGTGCTCAGTGTGATGACCGAGGAGGTGTTTGTTGGGACCCTCACATGGGCCTGATATCAGAGCAGCCTCAACTGCACTAACAAAGTAAAGTGCATCGACCCTAATGTCCAGTAGGTGGCGCCTGCTTGACACAGCCCTCCACAGGTTTGGCAACTCCCATGTCCCATTGTCTGACTGCAACTGAATGCATCGTCACATCCGCAATGACCGGATGAACGGAGAAACGTAAAACCAACTTTTCCCCCATCTCTACGCTTAGTTCCCAGAGTTTCGTCTTGTGTGGAAGCTACGGCTTTCGTCAGCGCAACCGTTACTCAAAGGGAGCAGCCATGTGTTTGGATTTTAACCGCCGAAGGCCGCAGTGTTTCACCTCGCCGGACGAGTCAGACGGCCGTGCGTTACCAAACACGCTCCGGATCCAGGATGGTTAGCTGTACAACCAGCTGCTTTCACTACCTGCAGAAGGAGGATTTTTCCCCAGAAAACGTCCGTTTTTCTCCATGCCCGTGTCAACCACGCTGTTTTTAACAGCCCACGCAGGACGCTGCAACCACCAATAATCCACGCCGAGGAAGCGAGCTGGATTATGGAAACGCAACTATAAGTGAGGCTTATTTTTATTAGTGTCTGGGCAGATGCTAGGAGTTGCATTGTATGTGTATTGTATGCTTATGAGCTACAATGTTTGAGCTTGTGGACCGCCGAGTCCCCTTTTTATACTGTTTGTTTTACGTTGTAAAATATTTGTTTGTTGCTTGCTTGTTTTCATTTCGGCTCATCACGAGCCGAGCTGAGTCTCCACGTTGTGGAGTACGTTACCACGTGTTGTCGTAGCCGCTGCTAAGGGCGTTAGCCCTCTTTGTCTTCTTCTCTCTCTTTCCCTCTCTTGACTAACCCACACGTACACTACAACACATTGAGGGTTACGCAGACACACGTGTAAATCTTATAAGTGACTCTTTGGAGACTTTTGGTTAATAACCTCACTATAACATTTGATACGTGTGCTTTGTGGGAACTCCCTTTTATATTTTATATTTGCCTCGTGGTAGCACTGCTACCTTTTCAAACATGATCTTGTGTGTGTATGTGTGTATCCAAAAGTACACACGAAGGCAGCGGCGTTGTAACCATCGCCGTTGTTCAAATCCCGCGCTGTAATCTTTAGACCGTGGTTTCCCCAAGTCATGGTCAGCCATTTTAGTAGTCCTTTCACAGAACACTCCGTGACGTTACCTTCCAAGAGATCGTAACCGCCATTTTGGCTCTTCGCCACCTTGTGCCTTTGACTACGGCCGCCATTTCGGCTCTCTTTCTTTGTTACACACACACACACACACACACACACACACCCGCCTGCGACGCGACGTCCAGGCCGAAAAGGATAAGTACCGCCTGCGACGCGACGTCCAGGCCGGAAAAGATAAGTACCCGCCTGCGACGCGACGTCCAGGCCGAAAAAGATAAGTACCGCCTGCGACGCGACGTCCAGGCCGGAAAAGATGAGTACCGCCTGCGACGCGACGTCCAGGCCGAAAAAGATAAATACCTCCCACACATGGGAAGATCAGTTTGGAGTTCAACAGACAGTTGGGAGATTCTCCCAACAGGTTCTGGACCCCCATTCACGTGCAATTTGTATGCACATTGCGATTCACACTCGCCTCTTGAACGGACTTCATCCCCACCGCGAAGGGGGGACCACCGTTTTGATCGCTTTAGCGATATGAGGGACTCTAGCAGCTCCATCAGATTGAGTCCCTCGCCAGAGACATAGAACGCTTTGACCCTGACAGCCCCGAGTCAAACATTGTTGACTATCTCCGGGAGCTCAAGCGTATCTCTTTGATCTTCCCCACGCCTCAATGCGTGAGAAGCTTAAGCTGATCTGGAAGAAGACAACCTGGAGCATCCATGTCTTCATGGAGACACTCCCACCAGGAACCCGAGACCATTATTCGGCACTTTGTCATGCTCTGTGGGATGAGTACTTAGTAAACACCGACTCTCCTCTGCCACCCTTTCTGCCTTTGCCATCATGCAAAAGAAGCATGAATCTCCCAAAGAATACTATAGGCGCCTGAGGGCCGCATATTTGCAGGGATATAATGCACCAGGGCTGGAGGAGCAACCCGCATTTAAGTCGTAGTTCCCACATAACCTCCATGAAACCGTACGCTAAAGCGTTATCGTGCACTGCAAACCGAGAAACCTCAACATGCAGGAAATCCGAAAATATGCACAGTTAGTATCGGAGATATACGTTGGCCTAGCCAGAGAGCTTGTGGATGATGCTGGAGTTTGGTGATTGAAGCATTAGATGACTCAAAACAACCCAGAGCTAGGTAAGACAAAGACTGCAAAATTGCTCTCCTCTGAGGAGGAGACGCCTCCCCCTCTTAGTTCCACTGTCTTCTTACCCTTTTGACCGCTTTCTTGCTTGAAATCAGCACCTGCCACACACACCTCAGCAGTGGTAGGGGGGTGCATTAGCACCTTATTCTTGACGTCAGTCTGCTAGTCCCAGACGGACCAGTCACCTTGCCCAGGAGTCCAGAGGACTCCCACCAAGGCCCCTGTTTCTTTCAGAGACTGATTCCAGCTCTGACCTTTCTGTGCTGCCTGTGAGCACACAGCCACCACCGGCTGGCAGGCAGAACTCGTTGACCACACCAGGTCTTTCTCGTGCTCTTTTCTTGAGCTGAACACTCGTTCAGCCTACTTCTTAACTGTGGATGTGATCTACAGTTTTCTGGACCGCAACAGTCAACCCTTTTCTCCTCCCTACAATGATATCCTTGTTTTGCATGCTTTAAAGACCGAGTCATCAGTTGAGAGAAGATGTAGCTCAAGTGTATGTAGCTTAGAGATCTTCTGTAGGACCCCCTTTAGGAATACTAGCTTCTAGGTTAACAACCTGAACAATAGGATTCAACTCGGTCCCCTTTGCTTCATGGAGCAATCCTTAGATCTGCTACTACCACTCTTCTGCAGTCTTCAGACACATCTGACATTAGGTCTTGGCAGCGCAATAATAGATTCTGAAATCCTCAGAATTAACCTTTATCAGACAGGTAGAAGGGACACAGACTAACGAGTCTGTTAGGTGTTAGTTTGGCTTTTGTTTTGTTTTTTTTTGGTGATTGTTTAATCAGCACATGTTGCACACACACACACACACACTACATGCTTGTTGGTTTGTGCTTGAGTTTGTTTGTTTGGTTTCATAGTTAGCTGCTTTAGTCTAGTGATAGATTTTTGTTCATAGAAAGTATTATTGATTTGATCAAGGTGCTTATGACAATAAATTCTATTATATTGTACATAGCAGCTTTCTGTGATTATTTTGTGCATAATATTGTGATCTTTTCTGGTTGTGATGGTCAGTGCTCGGATTCACTTCCTTCACTGTTCCTTTAATTGTAAATATTTCATAAATATCTACATTTAAAGTGAACCCTTCTATTATGAGACTATTTTGGTCTGGTTATTGGTCCCTGATTTCAGGGTGGTGCCCCGTTTTAATGATTTAATTATAATTTACATTAAATCATATTTATTTAATTTTAATAATTATTATCAGTAATTATTGATTACTAATAACCACACCTGCCCTACTATTGAAGCCCAACAGTGTTCTTCCCCACCCGCGCAGACTGGGGTCTTTCAGAAAGGAAATCCAGGATCCAGTTGCATAGTGTGGTACTGAAGCCTAGGGGTGCCAGTTTGCTCACCAGATGTTGGGGGATTATTGTGTTGAATGCTGAGCTGAAATAATCAAACAACATCCGCACATGGTTGTTCTTCTCCTCCAGGTGTTGTAGACTCAGGTGGACTGCAGAGGAGATAGCATCCTCTGTGGAGCGGTTAGAACGATAAGCAAACTGGAATGGGTCAAAGCTGGGGGGGAGTTTAGAGACCATATGCTACTTAATAAGCCTCTCAAAGCACTTCATAATTATTGGTGAGGTAGTGCTACGGTGCGGTAATCATTCAGGCAGGTTACTGTGGATTTTTTGGGAACTGGTATGATGGTAGCTGTCTTGAAACATGATGGAACAATGGCCTGGTTCAGGGAAGTGTTGAAAATGTCTGTCAGAACCAGGGCCAGCAGGTTGGCACATCCCCAAAGCAGATTGTCCGGTCCGACTGCCTTTCGCTTGTCGATGCCTTCCAGGATTCTGCGGACAGCAGTTTCAAAAGACAGTGTCTGTTCTCCTGGTTGAGGCTCTAATTACCTCACTGTAGTGGTGTTCAGTGCGTCAAACCTGCCAAAATGATTATTGAGTTCATCGAGAAAGTCAGTGTCATCCTTAAAAGACATCTGAGGGGCCTTGTAGTTTGTTATGGCCCGGATGCCTTCTCACATGTTCCTGGTGTTGGTGTCATCCTGGAAGAAACCCTGGATTTTCTGACCGTGGGCGCGCTTTGCTTTCCTTATTTCACGGTTGAGGTTGACTCTCACTGTTCTCAGAGCCCCCAAATCACCAGAATCCAAGGTTTGTGGTTGGCCCGGGTTGTGAAGTTCCTGATGACAGTGACGTCCTCCAAGCACTTCTGTATGTATCCTGACACAGACATGGCATACTCATCCACATTGATGTTTTGGTTGTGAGTGGCTGCTGTCTTGAACATGTCCCAGTCCGTGCACTCAAAGCAGTCCTGGAGTGCTTCCATAGCTCCCTCAGACCAGACTCTAACCTGCTTCACAGTGGGTTTCTCTCTGATCAGCAGGGGCTTATAGGCTGGGATGAGCATTACAGAGAGGTGGTCAGAGGAGCCGAGATGAGGCCGGGGTGCTGCTCTGAAAGACTGCTTTATGTTACTGTAGACCCGGTCCAGCGTATTCTCTCCACGTGTAGCAAAGTCCACATATTGATGGAAATGAGGGAGGACAGTCTTCATGTTGGCCTGGTTAAAGTCCCCAGCAACAATGACAACACCCTCTGGATGATTCCTTTGCAGCTCACTGATGGAACGGTAGAGAATACGCAGAGCCTCCTTAGTGTTGGCCGTGGGGGGTATGTACACAGCAGTAATGCTAACCACAGTAAACTCCCGTGGCAGATAGAATGGCTGCATTTCACAGTCAGAAACTCTATGTCCGGTGAGCAATGGCTGGAAACAGCGGTAGCATTATTACACCAGCTGTTGTTTGTGTAAGTGCACACACCCCAACCCCGGGATTTACCAGTCAAAACAGTGTCCCTGTCGAGCCGGAATGTTGTTAGCCCCCCTAAGCCAACAGCCGCATCAGGTACAGATGAGTTTAGCTATGTCTCTGTCAGAACTATAGCACAGCAGTCTTAAACCTTTAAACCCTTAAAAACACTTCACTGCTGTTGTTGCTAAGAGGATGGGAAGAGGGGACACTCATTTTCTTATTTTTGGTGCCAATCCTGAGTGTAATGAAGTTGACTACATTCCTGGTCTTCGGTGATGCACTGAGCTCAGCGTTTAAAGATGCCTCAAGCTCGGCAAGCCACTGAAGATTAACTAGGTGAGTTAACCATCTTGGTAGGCAGGTAAAGTTTTGCTATCTCTGCAGTTTGTTTCCCTTAGTTTTATACTGTACACAGCAACTTGGCGTGATATGGTTGCTTTTGTTTTGGTCACTTGGGTCACATTTTAATTTGTGGTTGTAATTAATACTCTTGTGTTCAGTAACTTATGGTTTGTGACCTTTGGTTGTGGTAACTGTACTCTGCTTTTGTTGGGTTATCTTGGTTGCAGAGTAGGTGTAAGCTGGTAATATTTGTGTAACACTTTCACCCTCGGCTCGTGATATGTGGAGCACTATATGCACCCTAAAGCTCAGAATACTTCTCGAAAGGTGAAAGATACATCTCAAACAAATACTGTCTAGGGTAACTTATGATTCACACTCTATATGGATGAATGAAAGGCTATAGGGATAACTGGTTGTATGAACCCAAGATAATGTGGAAATATGAATATCTCAAATAATCACACCCGTACTGATAGAACCACACAGAATCAAAGGATCAGTTTCACTTTGTATTCTTAATGAAATAAAGAATTTACTCTGTATCAAATGTAAATGAGCTCAACCATGAAAAGAAAATGTAAACCAAACACACACACACACAAAATTACAGTTTTTTACAACCGCTATGACCCGTTGTCCAATACTTTTAACGCTTTTTCAAAACTCTTCACACAGTTACCACAACATCAGCCTGTGTGGGCTATACAATTAACACAATTCTTCTTCTTTTGACACAAAATACACACATTTTACACGTTTAAAATTAGTTTGAACTCCTTTTACACACAAGCTCAATCAAGACCAAAACAGTTGGTGTTAACTGGTGAATTTTCAATTGCTTTCACACGGTTTGTCAACAGAAACAGAACACAGAACACAACAGAAAACCTCATGTTCAAAACTAATGGATTGAAGATTACATGCAAAAAGATACTTCCCAAGATGCCTGGCCAGAAAAGACATCAGGTGTCATGTTGATGAAAATATGTGGCCCAATGCTGACGACCGAGCAGATTAGCTTTTTTTTTCTTCCACTTTTACAGTGATTACTTCTGCTCCTTTTTCTTTTTGGGTATTTGACAATACAGTAATGAATGACAGCTGAATGCTGTTTTTTTTCCCTCTTTACTCTACTGTAAGTCATTTTCATTTGTAATACAGTAAAGTGTTTACTGCAAATCCTGTCATTTACTGTCTTCTTCTTTCATAAACATTCTGCAAAGCTGCTCTGACATGGATCGTTCACTTTTTGTACGTTGAGTGTTGTACAAAAAGAACAAAATTCATGCCCAACAAGAACATCATCACAAACATTGATGTACATGTATGATCAATACAATAATCTGTTGATTGTAAAAGAAAAAGGAAAAAAAGTAGATTTGACACATGCAAAGTGATTCAGTTTGTGTTATTCCATCAGTTGTCAGTGTTTTTTATGACACTGTGCTGTGACTGACTAAATGTTTCTGTTGGAAGACAACGTGTGTCAGTGCTTTGGTAGATTTGGTGAACTGTGTTAGTGTATTACAGTTTTTTACAACCGCTATGACCCGTTTGTCAGAACCTTTAACACTTTTTCAAAACTGTTAACGCACATCACACCTGAAACACACAATTCCCCAAACAGTTAATTTCATGCTCAAAATCACGCAGTGTAACTAAACACAGACACACACTTCCAAAATACAATAATACACTAACACAGTTCACCAAATCTACCAAAGCACTGACACACGTTGTCTTCCAACAGAAACATTTAGTCAGTCACAGCACAGTGTCATAAAAAACACTGACAACTGATGGAATAACACAAACTGAATTCAGAAACTGAAATCACTTTGCATGTATCAAATCTACTTTTTTCCTTTTTCTTTTACAATCAACAGATTATTGTGTTGATCATAGATGTAAATCAATGTTTGTGATGATGTTCTTCATTTTTCTTTTGTTGGCCATGAATTTTGTTCCTTTTTTTGTAAAACACTCAGTACAAAAAGTGAACGACCCATGTCAGAGCAGCTTTGCAGAATGTTTATGAAAGAAGAAGACAGTAGGACAGGATTTGCAGTAAACACTTTACTGTATTGTAAATGAAAATGACTTTCAGTAGAGTAAAGAGGGAAAAAAATCAGCATTTAGCTGTCATTCATTACTGTATTGTCAAATACACAAAAAGAAAAAGGAGCAGAAGAAATCACTGTAAAAGTGGAAGAAAAAAAAGCTAATCTGCTCGGTCATCAGCATTGGGCCACATATTTTCATCGACATGACACCTGATGTCTTTTCTGGCCAGGCATCTTGGGAAGTATCTTCTTGCCTTATCCAGCCCTGGCAGTTGTCAGCTGTGATCAATGTAATCTTCAATCCATTAGTTTTGAACATGAGGTTTTCTGTTTTGTCAAACTGTGTGAAAGCAATTGAAAATTCACCAGTTAACATCTACTGTTTTGGTCTTGATTGAGCTTGTGTGTAAAAGGAGTTAAAACAAATTTTAAATGTGTAAAATGTGTGTATTTTGTGTCAAAAGAAGAAGAATTGTGTTAATTGTATAGCCCACACAGGCTGATGTTGTGGTAACTGTGTGAAGAGTTTTGAAAAAGCGTTAAAAGTATTGAACAACGGGTCATAGCGGTTGTAAAAAACTGTAGTTTAGTTACACTGCGTGATTTTGAGCATGAAATTAACTGTTTGGGGAATTGTGTGTTTCAGGTGTGATGTGTGTTAACAGTTTTGAAAAAGTGTTTAAGGTTCTGACAAACGGGTCATAGCGGTTGTAAAAAACTGTAAAAAAAAACCCAGGTACCTTATAGTTTTGTCTCTATTAACCTGAGTGCACTTTTTCAGTAAAGTTTTGTTTATGCAAGCTTGCAATTTATATTAGTTGGTGCGCTTAACGTTGGAGCTCATGACGAACCAGATAAGCTGTGCAAGTACCTCCGCCAGTACACACTCCATGTGTAGAAAATCCTAATACGTCCGCCTGGTCTCAGCCAGCAGCAGGAGCCACAGGAAGTACACCACCACTGACAGCAGATCATCCCCAGCCGCAGGAAACCGCGCACGTCCTCAGACGAAGCTCCACCCGGCATCAATCTCCGCTCTCGTCCGTGCAGAGGCAGTGTCCGACGTATCTCCAGGGACTCAGTGTGGCTAAGCTAGCTCCGGCTAGCTGGATTCACCTCACGGGGATAACACACCAAACGCAGCAGCAAACTGTTCCAAAACTCCCTCGAGTCAAAGTCCCATAAACAATTTCCGTTCATCAAAAGTTACAGCTCAGTTAATAAAACACTTTCTGGTCCGAGACACACGGAAAACCTCCGCTCGTAGTTTCCCCCTCGCCATTGCTGGTAGCCTCTCGTCTTTTTCTCCCCCTATCTCGCGAGATCGCTCACAGAAAATATACAGGAAATAAAAAACAACCCGAGGTCATAGATCATTAAAGTAAATACCTATTTATGTTTGGTTTTTTTACACACTGGAAAAGTCTTAGCTCATTTAATTTAAAAATGAATAAACATTAACTGTAAATTACCAAATCCATGGCTTGAACAGTATACCAATAAAAATGTTAAATCTCATTTTAGGAACTTTTAGTAACTCATAACTGATATGAATCAGGTTATTACACTCTCCCCCCACCAATATAAGACATGTCCTCATGACTTGGTATTTTCAAAACTACAACAAACATCACACAACACATTATGTGAGTGCTCAGGCATAGAAAACAGGCCACTTATTAACTTATAAATATATAGACATATTTCACTATAGGAACTGCAATGACACTTAAATGACCTGGGGTGTCATAAGTTAGCCTTAAAGGAGCCCTCCTTTGTCTCTGGGGTCTGGTCTTAGTATCAGGGTCAAGGTCAGTTTCAGAGTCCGGGTCAGTGCCTTCTTGTTGAAAGAGAGTCTTCAGTCAGTGTTTTGTCTCTTTCAGTCTCTTCATGGTTCTTACATGTCTCTTGTAGCTCAGGGTCTGTTGTCTCAGTAGACTCTGGTTCATTCCTGCTGTCCATTTCAGACTCTTCCACACACTCACGTGTTACTGCCAGCTCAACTGCTTTTGGTTGTCCAGTCAGGTCTCTTAAGGAAATATCCAAATCCAGACTGAATGGTTCCAATATATCATCATCCATGTTATTTCTGAGAGGTTCAACAGTTGAGTCATACCACAGCCCATATTCCTCATCTGTCTCATCAGTCTGTGTACTCTTTTTCAACATAATCTCTGGGTCCAACCTCTCCTCCTTCAAAGTCCTCATCTGGCGTTTCCTGTGATGTCTTTTCCCTTTCAGGCTTGTCTGTGCATTCTTTTCGTCTTCTCCGTCGAAGGACTCTTCTCGTAGGTGCAAGATCTGTATTAGATACAGGATCGGGACATATCCTCTTCCCAAGAGGCAGGAGGTTTCGATGGAGGATTTTGATCGGTCCATTACCATCTTCAGGTTTCAACCGGAACACTGGCAAGTTTGGCATCTGGCTTTCTACAACATAGGGGTTTGATACCCAGTGATCTGCCAGTTTATGCTTCCCTGGTAATCCAAGGTTCTGTAGCAAGACTCTGTCTCCAGGCAACAACGGTGAAAACCTGATTATTTTGTCATACCTCTGCTTATTGTTATCATTTTGCTTGGTAGCAACGGCTTCTGCTAGTTCATAAGCAGCCTTCAACTTCTTCCTCATGCCAGAAACGTACTTGAGGTAAGTTTTCTGTTGTGCACAATCACTGAAAGTCTCAAAGCATAGATCCACAGGCAACCTGGCTTCACGCCCAAACATAAGAAAAGCTTCATTTGGAGTTCAATTGTAGGCATGGACCAAATGTACAATGTGCTGACTCCATTTTTTCTTTCTGTCTGGCTCCAAAGTCCCTAACATGTCCAACAATATCCTATTAAACCTCTCGGGTTGGGGGTCCCCTTGGGGATGATAGGGCGTCGTTCTTGATTTTTCAACTCCCAGTGAACTCAATACTTCGTGGACAAGACGACTTTCAAAATCTCGCCCCTGATCACTGTGCATCCTCTTGGGCAATCCATAGTGGACAAAATATTTCTCCAGCAAAACTTTTGCCACTGTAGTCGCCTTTTGGTCTTTGGTTGGAAAAGCAATGACTAGGACATTTTCTGTGTTGCTCAAATCTGGTTCAATGGACAGAAAGTCCATACAGACAAGGTCCAATGGGCCATCACTTTGCAAATGAGACAATGGTGCAACTCTCTTGGGTAAAGTTTTCCTTTTGAGGCACCTCACACAAGACTTGCAATACTCTTCAATCTCCGACTTCATCTGAGGGCAGTGGAATCGATCCTTTATCAGGCCATATGTCTTGTTGAGGCCCAAATGACCTGAGTCATCATGCAGTGATTTTATTACTGTGTTTCTGTACTTTGCAGGCAGTACCAACTGAGGGCAGCGTGATTTTCCTGGTGGACTTTTAATGTGATACATTACTCCTTTCTGCATCTTCAACCTATCCCACTCTCTCAACAGCAAAGAGCAAGCTCAATGTTTTGTCTTGTCAACTTGGGTGACATCACCATTGCTCAGAGCCGACCACGCTTGTCCTATGCCCGGGTCTTCCTGCTGGGAGGTTGACAACTCTGCGAGACTCACAACAGGCATGTTTTTGACACTCAAAGAAGTCAGATTGCAATAGGCTTGTGGGATAGCTTGTGGAGAAATCCCCAAGAGGTCAATGGCTCTTGCAGACTGTGGGTTTCTCTGCTTTGTCACCTCAGACATCTGGCACATGGCTCGCACACCTGCTGCAGGGATGTCTTTCCACTCTGATTCTTGTGTCGGACTGGGATGTGGGCGACGAGAGAGAGCATCGGCATCAATGTTTTGGACCCCTGATCGGTATTTGAGACTGAAGTCATAGGTAGACAGCGCAGCAAGCCAACGGTGACCCGTCACATCCAGTTTAGCAGACGTCAACACGTAGGTCAACGGGTTGTTGTCCATCCTCACCTCGAACTTGGTCCCATACAGATAGTCATGCATCTTATGTACAACTGCCTACTTCAGCGCTAAAAACTCTAATTTATGGTCAGGGTAGATTTTCTCTGAAGGAGTCAAACTTCGACTGACAAAGGCCATGGGTCTCAATCCCTCACCCTGGTCCTGGAACAACACTCCTCCTAGCCCCTCTCAGCTCGCGTCTACATGCAGCACATAAGGTAGCTGAGGGTTTGCAAAAGCTAACACGGGTGCTTGAGTGAGCCTTCACTTCAGCTCTTCAAAGGCTGCTTCACACTGGTCATCCCACTGACTACCAAAAGGCTCTGAGGGGTTAAGGTAAGCATTTACCTGCTTACCTTTGGATTTCTTTGCAGCTGGTGGGTAACCGGACAAGAGTTGGTTCAATGGGTGGGCCACCTTGGAATAATCCTTTACGAATCGCCTGTAGTACCCACAGAATCCAAGAAACGACCGCAAAGCAGTCACAGTGCTTGGCCTGGGCCATGTGGTTACGGCTTCAGTCTTTTTTGGATCAGTAGACACACCATCTTGAGATATTATGTGCCCCACATAGGTTACTGATGGATGACAAAACTGGCATTTGTCCAGTGATAACTTCAGCCCTTCATCTTTCAAGTGGTCAAACACTTTTAACAACCTGGTCTCATGCTCTTCGAGTGTCGCTCCAAACACAATGAGATCATCGAGATAGACCAAAACTTCAAGCCGGTTCATATCTCCGACAGTCTGTTCCATGATCCGCTGAAACGTGGCAGGAGCCCCTGTCACTCCTTGTGGCATCTTTTCAAATTGAAAGAATCCAGCCGGTCAGATGAAAGCTGTCTTCTCTTTATCAGAGTCATTCATAGGCACTTGGTAGTATCCACTACGAAGGTCAAGCACACTAAACCATTTGCTTCCACTGAGACAGGCCAAAGCATCTTTGATTCTTGGCACCATGTATTGGTCAGGGACAGTGCGGCGGTTTAGAGTCCTGAAGTCTACACACATCCTTATTTTCCTTTTTTCTTTCTCACAACCACAATGGGTGAGGCATAAGGACTTTGTGACTCTGTAACAACACCAGCTTTTTTTTTTAGCTGCGACAGATGCTGTCTCAATGCCTCCACATCTGCAGGCGGCAGATCACACCAGTGGATGCATGTAACTCTGGTCTCACCAGGAGCTCATCTGGAAACCGTCATCAGGTGTGTTCACAAGGACGGCCTGAGTGCTTGGCACTCTCTGAAACTTTGGTGTACCAGTCACCCTGGCGACTCCCCCAGGCCGTAAGGTGACCGGTTTGGTTTGAGTGAACCACACAGTTCCTCTCTTGTTGTTGTCTGTGTCAGGTGGTAGATGTGAGATCTCATCAAATGCTTTTAGGAAGACTGGGTGAATGTGAAGGGTTCTCACAAAGTTTTCTCCTCCCTTTTCTTTACAGTGACTAAGTAGTCATCTCACCGTGGTTGTGTCTGTGCCAACAAGTATGGAAGCCTCACTTCTCACAACAGGGTCAGAACATGCCAGCACAAGTGCATCAATGGTCTCACTCACTCCTATGTCAGCTTCCAAAAACTCCAGCTTAAGTGACAAATAGCCATCATAAGGGTACTCATCAGGACTAAGACCCCATATCTGCAAAGTGCTGATGGGTGTCAATGACAGGTGTGTCAAATATCTGTCGTAGAAGGATCTGTACAGCAAAGTTACTTGAGAACCAGAATCAAGAATGGCTTTAGAGTAGATGCCTTCTATCTGCCTTCATCTGTACAGACACAACAGAGCTAGGGCCCACTAAGCCTTCGGGTATAGTGTCGTCCACTTTTTCATCTGAGTTGCTGCACTTGGTGGAACGTGTTTCAACCACTGGGATGCCAGTCCATTCCTCTACTGGACCCCGCGGTAGTTTCCCGATTTCTTTGTCAGTTTGATGAGGCGCTTATTGATTTTGAGTAGGTTTCTTCACCTTCACATTCTCTCTTAAAGTGTTCATCCTCCCCACATCTATAGCAAAATATCCCAGGTTTATCCTCTTGATATCCAGACCTTTGTGGGGTAGCATTTTTTTTGTATTTGGTCTTGGCAGGGATTTCAAGTTGAGGATTCTGGATGTCTGGATGTGATGCATGACACTGATTTCTTTTTTTAGCTGCTCGACTTCAGGATCAACTTCTGTTTCGGGTGCAGACTTAGAAACAGGAGTTACAGACTGTGACATTACTGGGTTCTTGACATCATTTCTGCTTTGGAGCATATCTTCCTCCTCCCTCACCTCTTTCAACAACTCATTGAAAGATGGGGGTTCTCGTAGCTTGTGTGTCATACGGAGGCGGAGGGCAATCATGTCTTGTTGCAGTGCCCCTCTCACAACCTGTTCCATCCATAATCGATTCATGTCAGACAGTGTCACACCTCCTTTCAATACAGTGCAACAGTTTGTCAAACCTCAACAGGTATGTAGACAGTCTTTCCCCAGCCGCAGGAAACCACGCACGTCCTCAGATGAAGCTCCACACGGCACATCCGGCATCAATCTCCGCTCTCGTCCCAGTGTCCGACGTATCTCCAGGGACTCAGTGTGGCTAAGCTAGCTCCGGCTAGCTGGATTCACCTCACGGGGATAACACACCAAACGCAGCAGCAAACTGTCCCAAAACTCCCTCGAGTCAAAGCGCAGTGTCCCATAAACAATTCCTGTTCATCAGAAGTTACAGCTCAGTTAATAAAACACTTTCTGGTCCGAGACACACGTGGGGAGAAAAACCTCCCCTCGTAGATTCCCCCTCGCCATCGCTGGTGGCCTCTCGTCTTTTTCTCCCCCTATCTCACGAGTTCTCTCACAGAAAATATACAGGAAATAATAAAAAAAAAACAGAGGTCATAGATCATTAAAGCAAATACCATTTTTTTTTTTTTTAGCTCATTTTAATTAAAAAATGAATAAACATTAACTGTAAATTACCAAATCCATGGCTTGAACAGTATACCAATAAAAATGTTAAATCTTATTTTAGGAACTTTTAGTAACTCATAACTGATATGAATCAGGTTATTATGTTACGGGTCCCGTGGACGGGGACCGCGGAGACAAATAAGGTTACCTGTAAAAGCAGGTGAAGAGCGGAGTAGTGAAGACACGAGGCTTCTCTGTTTTCCTCCAGAATGTGTCTGAGTCTGATTTATTTTCCACAAAATAAATGCTCTGTAAACACTAGACATTAGTCTTCCTATCATTCACTGGTTCCTTGTTCACATTAATTACATTTAACCACAACTCAAGTGAAACATTTTCCCTTTAACCCTTTTTCAGTTTCTCTAATCATCACATTTCTTTTCACACACAGAAGTTATATTAAATAAACCATATCAGTAAATATGTTACATGCTGTCTTATTCAGTCATTCACTGATAGAAATCACTATTCAAAGTGTATTATGAAAATCCAATATGCTGGACCACCATTTATGTGCATCTGTTAGCTTCACAGAATCGCTAAATGCTTGTGCTACATCCGCTTATCAGCTCAGTCACTTTTAATATAAACAGTAAATATTAACAAAACAACATAACAAAAATACATGTTACCCACAAAGATACAAATAATAACCCGTGAGTTTCAGAGTGTATACAGCGTACCGGCTCTCTTTAACGAGCGCTAAACCACAACGAGCTCGGCTGTAATGGCGGCCGTGCGGGAAACTTCTCTCGTTACCAACTCGTATTTATCTGTAACTAACTTGGCCGAAACATCTTAACCTCTCTTGTTTACATTAGCACGGGTGACAGGCAACAACACAAAACAATATTTACCGGTGCTCACACCATTACCGACCTGTAAAAGCAGGTGAAGAGCGGAGTAGTGAAGACACGAGGCTTCTTTGTTTTCCTCCAGAATGTGTCTGAGGGAGCAGTGGAAGGTGCCGCCCTATTACCGCACCCCCCGAACACCTGGAGCAACCACAAACGTTCCGCCCCACTGCTTTCAAAATAAAATAACCTTTTTCTATTTTTTTTTTCTGTTTTTGTTTTAAATGAAAATAAATACGTTAAAGAAAAGTGTCCCATTAACACATAATTTACATAAAATAATATTAATGTGGCCATACCCTCTCAGGGGTGCCACAATTACATTTGTGTGTGTGTAAAGTGGTGACTCCAGAGTGACTCCTTTTGTGTGGTGGTAGTTGCAGTCCACGTTTGGTGTGGTCACATGGGTGTTACTGCATTTGTGTATTTAATTACAGATAGTGTGTTTGGGATGAAGTCACTCAACAGATAAGTGGATCTTGAGTGTGGCTTCCCAGTTTATCCAGTCACTTTGTGTTTCTAGGTTACTATCTCCATTACAGTAACATGTGTGGTTGGAGACTACAAGGTGTCCATTTTGTGTCATGAAGGTAGCAGTTCACTTGTGGCGGGTCTGTGTGCTGCTGTTAGTGGATGGCAGAAATTCTGTAGTTTAACTACTTGTTGTGACCCTTTCTTTTTGCGGCTGTTGCACTCCACGTTTTCTGGTAGATTTTACCTGAATGAGCATGGCTGTACTATCTAGGTTAATGTATTGTACAAAAATATAGCTCTCTTTTATAAACAACACACCTCTTCCTCGTGTTGGCCTTGTTTACCAGTCGGACATTGAAATAGACATTGTTCTTATGGCTGCAATACTCGTACTTTCCGAGTCGACATTAATGTTTAAACATTTAAACTGGCAGTGAAAGCAGGGGTGCTTGGGCTGTTGGCAGTCTCAAACCACTCATTTGAAACTTAGTACCTCAGTCCAAAATGTAGCTAGCAAGAGACATGGCGATACCAGACATGGAGTTACCAGACATGGAGCGCGCAGTCATGTCGTCCACGTGCCGGTTAAAAGTTCACTGTTGAGTTTGAAGCCCCTGCTGTTGTCCCTGCCTGATTCCTTGTGTGAAAGACTTTGTATTTATTGGTTGCAAAGTAAAAGGATATGCCTAATCTGAGAGGTGTTTAGGAAAAAAAGGACATTTTATTCTCTGATTGAACACGTTGCTATTATTAGTACAGTAGCTTTTATTTGTCCCCATAGGGAAATTGAGTTGCAGCGGTCATACAATGGCATTTCATCTAAAAAACAAAATATTGTATCATTATGTTTCATTGACTGGGGCGGGGGGGCACTTCAATAGAGTGAACAGGGAAAACCACTGACGGTCTCCCTCTCCCTGATGTCCCACTCAGTTGAAGTGGTGATAGCAGGGTGACCCCCTACCTTGACCACATGGCCGATGGGTGTAACTTCTTTCCCTGCTCAGGACATCACGAATCTACACTATCTTTACATGAAAAATAGTTTTTTGCTTCTACATTAATGTTCTAAATGGGATACATATTTTCTGTTAATATACTTGTCAGAACCTGGGTTGTCAAAAGTATTGAAATATTGATAAATATTGATACGCCACATGTCAAAATGATACAATATTTTGCATTCTCAAGATTCAAAGTGTTTATTGTCATATGCACAGTAAAGAATCATGTTCTCAATTATGCAATGAAATTCTTCCTTTGCTGTCCACAGAATGCCAACAGTATAATAAAGAAATATATACATCCGAAATATACAATATACAAAGTAAAGCACTTTTGAAGCACTTTACACGTGGCACATGTGATAAATAACAAAGAGCAGCAACAATATAATAATAATGATAATAATAAAACAGTGCAAATCTCAAAACTGTGCAGTTATGCATGTGCAAAAAATGTAAAGTGTAAAGAGTAGGGACAGTTGTGAGGTAGAATAAATCTGCTGTTTAGGAATCTGATGGCAGTGGGGAAGAAAGAGTTCTTTAGTCTAGTGGTCTTGGACTTAGAGGTGCCCACACACCGCCCAGACTCAAACCAACGGCCAACTGCCTTTATCCGACCATTCCGTTGCCTCTCGTCTGACCCATTCGGCAGAAAAGGTGCAATGAAATGTAACACCTCGACGACTACCAACTACACAGTAGCGTGTACGTTCTGCACTTGCATGAGATGCAATAAGTCTCCTTAACATCGGGTGGCACTAGTCTCGTGCCAGTTATCCAAAACATGAAAACAGGAAATGACGGAAAGGAGTTCAGACCATCTTTACTTCCGCCCCTCCCACACACCGCGCTGATTCGCTAGCACACCGCCAATTAGAATGGTCATTGGACAGCTAGCATACAACCAATCAGAGTATCCAATGGCGTCCAATCCTCAGACCGCCAACACTCTCAGACTTTGCAAGTTGAATCTGACCAGACACCGTCCGCGCGGTTCCAAAAGCTTCCAACACAGCTGAACACACTGAACAGATTTGTTCCCCAACTCGTCCGAGTCTCCCCAAACGTTTCAGGTGTCCAACGTTTGGGCCGGTGTGTTCCTTCCTTAAAGGGATAGTTCAGGTTTTTTGAAGTGGGGTCATATAAAGTACATATCTTATAGTCATGTCTGTTCCCTGCCGTAATTGCCGATCAGTGCAGTCTTAGTTTGGAGAAGCAGAGAGCCGTCTAGCCCAGATGCTCAGCTTTGTACTGCAGTGAACGGAGACCAGATGCAAAGCAAATTTTAACCACCTTAAACAAGGCCCACCTAAAAAAATCTATATCAGTTCAAGTGAACATTGTATAGAGAAAATTCACACCACTTAACATCGCCTTCAGACTGCACTTTCCTTTGGCACTACATTTTCTCAACCGTAGAACCTCTGTATCCCTACATACTGTATTTCTAAGGCATTGGGATACGGAGACCCAAAACAGGTGATCTGTGAGTGGCGAAATACAGTCCGAGGGCCAGTTGTGCTAATGCATACAACGTACACTTGAACTGATATAGATTTTTTTTTAAAAACTAATGACTAGGGGCTCATGAAGTGCAGTAGTGCAAATGCTCCAGATCAGCAGTTCATCAATCTAACAGCTTGTGAAATATGAATTACTGTTAGTACCACCAATATTTGCTCATAATTATGTTTTATCACAAACCAATATTGAGCAATTAAAATCAAACAGTACTAGGCCTCACACTAACAATAAACACCTGTGTATGCCATTTAACTATAATAAAAACATACATCCATAAGGCATATGTCTAAAAATGAACACTTGTGCCACTCATGCTAGTCTTAGGTGAATGGGGTATATGATCAAATATGGTGCCTTTAGTGTTCAGCCACACATTAAGCAAATTTTTACAAATGTTTATGATTTCCACAAGATGGCTGTGTTTGAGGTGCTCCAGGCCACTGCTGATTGGGCAGATGCCATGGTGTCACTATCTGTCAGATAGTTTGATCTCCCCTGATTGGCTTACAGAAAACCACATGACTCTACAATTCCAAATGGAGGCAGGGAGAGGGCCTTTTGAATGTGTGTGGAAGGGACTTAATATGGTTACTTGCTACATAAAGGTTTGAGAAGGGCTGTCCCGATATCAGATATTTACTACACTGTTTTTGTGGCTACAAAATTCACAATAATGCTATTATCACTATATCTATAATTTTCTTTGATTTTTAAAACATGCTAAAAATCAAATCAAATTTATCTTTAACATCTACCTCTTCTTTTGTAAAATTGATTACACTCCAAAAAGTGATAGAAGGTGAAGAAACAAACTGTTTAAAAGCATACAAAAAGAATGGATTTTATGTGCCAACCATTATGGAGGTGCTGGAATATTAACACAATATTATCATATGTGTTTGAATAATACAATATCAATATCTACTTTTTTTAATATCACAATTATCGGTATCTAATTATCATGACAGCCTTATTAATGAGGCAATGCTCGTCCTACTTAGGTAAAAGGAAAAATTTAATGAGGAAAATAAGTGGAAGAATAATTACTTTTTTGACATTTGAATTTATTTTGTTTACATAGACTAACCACTAACTCTGTTGGATAGGTAAACTTGGCTGGACAGCTACCTGTTTTGTGCTGCTGCTGGTGGAAAATGATGTATTTAACATGTAATTTGTATAATTGTAGCTGGGTGGTTCATCGATTTAATGATTAATGAATCTTTAGCAGGGACAACTATTAGTAAAAAAAAAATTGCATCCATAACAGGTTCCTATCCCTTTACTATTTTTTTTCAATGACAGATGGGATGGCCCAGTAAATTATGCAGCACTGTTGTACCAGCAAAAACTGATATTCTAAAACATCGCCTTGCCTTGTATAGAGTGTCCATGCTCTTAAAAACTAGAGTTCTCTCCGCTCTCACTTGTCAAGATATCATCCAGAAGTTAACTCACTTAGTTCACCAGAAGTAACCCTTTCATCTCCTGCCTATTACGTCAGAGACCTGGATTCCCTAGTGCAAAGGAGTTTTTTGAACACATTCGTCATCATCTGAATGATGACTGTAAGTGTGTCTTTGCAGGGTGCGATAATCAAACAAATGTTAGCTCAGATGTTCAGTATGTAGAGCAAGATAGAAGCAGTGTGGTTGTGGAGTACATAGCATTCCTCTTGTTGAAATTGGAGAGTATTAATAATGTTTCAGTTCGGTGCATTGATGAATTGGTAGATGATTTTCAGTTTATAGCCAGTCTGCACCCATAACTGCAATAAGAGACATTGTTGTTTCACATTTAAATAAATAAAACCAAACCATTGCAGACACATGTGTTACTTCTCTAGTGGAAGAATTGTGCAAATCCAATCCCCTAAGCACAACACTCAATGCTGGTGGTCCTCTTTCATCATCATTCAAGAGACATCAATATTATAAAGAAGAATTTGAAGTTGTTGAGCCTGTTAAATACATCCTTGAACCAAATGACAAGATAAGTTTCCAGTATGTCCCAATTCTTTATCATTGGTTCAAATTTTGAGTAAAGACAATCTTAGAGAAAAAGCTCAGATCATATTGTGATGGTACAGTCTATAAAGAGAATTCCTTTTATTCTAAGGAATTACACTTGTGCTGTACATGCATGACTTTAAGATCTGTAACCCACTGGGAACATCAAGAAAAAGGCATAAAGTTACAGCTTTCTACTGGGACTTTGGCAACATCCCTCACTCCTCTTGATCTACTCTTAACTCTTGCCCCTTTGTTAAAGGTGCGGTTGGTAACTCTGAGGAGAGAGAGGACTTAGCATCAAATTTGAACAAGTACAACTTTCAGATCCCTCCCCCTCCCTCTCCGCTGCACTCCTGCCCTGCCTCCAAACTCCCTCCCCCAGAGGAGGCTGGCGTGCACGCGATGGCCCGCAACCTGCACGCGACTGAAGAGGCCAGGTAAACAACATGGCGCTTGAATTGGTAAAAACGTAACATGAACTACATTCCACACATCTGGATTAGGCACACAGATATGGTTAGAGTTTTGAGACACTGGGCTCAGATGAAGAGTACACCCCAACAACTGCTTCAACGAGCATGGGTAGACGAGAGAGTGTGGACGAGGTGGATCAGGCTGGGGCTGTGAACGCCAGGGCAGGGGGTGTCATGTTGGCCAAACACCCGATGACCTCGGTGCAGATGACGTTCCTCGAGTCGAACATTTGAGATTGCAGAGGATTGCATTTGAACATGTAAGTAGTCTCAGTAGTAATAGTCTGGTTCTGAACACAAACAATTATCATTGTATCTAAAGTAACAGTTGTTAGCTGTTTAGCTATGGATGTTATGAGCCTCAGTTAACATCATTTTTAGTAGTATATACACTTTATCTTGTAATTACTAGGAGCAAATTCAACGCTTGGATGTAGATCAGGCACGCCACATATTGGAGCAAACTTTTGCACGGGACCCCAGCCTCATCTTTGATGTCCTCAGCCGGTCAGACCCTGCCACTCCTCCAACTGTACCTCCTGTCCAGCTCCAGTCCTCATGGTGCATCTGCAAGAGATGCAGGGAAATGCCCACAGTTGGGCTTCATTCCCAGGAGGGTGTAGCTGCTGTTACCCTTGTAAACTGTAAATAGTTTCAGTGTTGTGCAATACTGTATATATATTTTTCTTTTTTTATATTGTTCAAAATTTACATTTCAAAATATTTGTGATTTTATTATTTATCTAATAAAGCATCTTTCTAAAGTGATTTGTTTCTAATTGCATGAATGTCAAAACAAACATAGCACTTTACCCTATTTTATTGAACTACCCTTCGGACTAATTTAAAAAACTAACCTTCAGTATAAGAAATTGGAATCACTGGGTCTAGGCATGCATGTCTCAAAAGCAATATGCTAATCAAAAACAAGTAATAACTCCACAAATATTGTCAAGCTTTATTTTTCAGACAAACACACATGGTAAGTGATGGATGCAGGATGGCCGATGATGTCTTCACTTTGGACATGAATTTTTTTCTGGCACTAGTGGTGGTTTGATTGACTCTGGGTCTACAATGTCATGCACAGTGTCCTCCATGCTGATGGACTGAAGAGCATCCAGGCATATTCTGCTTTTAATGGCACAACCAGTCCTGTATGAATAGAAAAAGCAATGACAAAAGGAAATAATAAGTTTACAAAGAGCAGGCTTAGAGACTGTGTTTGAACAAGCTGCACCCAGCATAAGGTCGAGAGAGCCGCAGTGATTTTCAGTGGAAGATTTTGCAATTTTACATTATGAAAACGGCCAAGTTGCCGAGGCTAGACATTACGTTACTGTTGTAAATAGTCAACATTGCTGGCCAACAAACGAGCAGAAATAAGTCATGTCGACATGAAAAGTAATCTATCAGCAATATGTATTCAGTAAAAACCCAGCACACACTGATTTCACTAAGTTACTTCAATGTTTTTTTTGTAACAAACTGTCGTGAATATTGCTAAATGGCCAGTAAAACACGTTTGCCAACATTTAGCTGTGAGAGCACAGACACGTTCCACATAATTATGAGGACAAAAACAAAACGATGAGACTGCCAGGTCACTTTGTAAAGATATTTTCTGCTACTTTCTAATGAAACAACGCCAACCAGTAACGTTAGCCCTAGCATCGGAAACAAGCTAACGTTAGCCCGACCGCAACATCACAGTAACATCACCTGCACTACGGAGTACTAGTGTAGCACTTACAATTAGCTTTTTAGCCCCGCCGAATATCAAATCAAACATTATGTAAATCTAGCAGGGGTAATTACCTGTCAAGCAGAAAAGTCGCCAACTCTGCGTTGGTTCTGAATCCTTCCTGATCACGGAGGTCCCTCCACCGCTGAAAAGCCACTCCGATGCAGACCCTGGTTTCATCCTGGGCTTCGTCTAATTCTTTCTTTTGTGCTTTTTTTCTTCTGGCTTCCTCTTTTTTCTCGTCTTTACCGTGTATGCTGGTGTTGGTAACGGAGGTATCGGTAGTTTTCTCCTCGCCGATGGTTGTTGCTGCGCCATTACTTTCTCTAAGCTCCTGAAGCCGCTCTCGCAGATATGAGCTTGACCGAGCGCTAGCATGAGCTGAGGAGGAAGGGGGAGGGAGCTGTCCGCAGCGCGTGCGTGAGCAGTGATTGACAGCTGTCAGACACTCCATCAGACACTAGCCTGGCTCTGATTGGTTCTTTTTGGTCGGTCGCGGTGGATTCGGGCAAATTGAAGTAGCAGCAGAAGGCGGGACTAAATGAGCCTGTTTTTTTACAGATTACTAGTTTCATGTAATACTGTCCTTACATCGTGAAAGTTTTAGCAAATGTGACAAAAAGTTACTTTTATAAGAGTTACCAACTGCACCTTTAAAGGACATTGCTATCTTGGAGCGTGATGGCGTCTACATCTCTGCTGTAGGACAAAATGTGAAAGGCACTGTGATTTGCGTAGCTACGGATAATCTTGGAGCACACTCGATTTGTGCATTGTGGAAATATTTTGTAGACCATTCATTTGCAGATTTGTCTTGGTGAGCTTTCAGATTTTCAAAGAAAAGAGGTGAGGACAGGTGCATTTCTTGCTCGTACTAAAGAGGAACATGCCACTCATGTATTGACGGTTAAAGAAAACCCACACTGTTACGGTGTAAAAAAGGCTTGCCCATTAATTGAACATCTGAGGTACTTCCACTGTGTGACTGGTTACCCACCAGATATATTGCACAATATTTTTGAAGGCATTATTTCTTTGGAATTGAAAGATCTGTGCTTCAGTGTTTTCATTTTAAAGAAATATTTCACTCTCAGTGAACTCAAACTGACTGTCCACAGCCATTGCCTGCAACCTCCTCCTCACAAACGAAGATTGGAGGAAATACACATGAAAATTGGGCCCTCATACGACTGTTGCCATTCATTGTTGGACACAGAATACCTTTGAATCATCCAGCCTGACTTCTGCTCATGTCTTTAAAAGACATTGTTGAATTTGTCATTTCCCCACTCCATAATGAAGAAAGTGTTGCGTATCTAGAGTTTCTGAACACCGACACAGTTTCCAAGAAGTATTTCCCCAAATAAGTGTTAATCCCAAAGCACCACTTCTTAGAACATTATCCTGCATTAATTAACGCTTTTGGACCTGTGATTGCTTTCTGGACAATAAGCCCTGAATTCCACCAGATGCGTGGCCGCTGCATTACGACTCTACCATGGCAGCAGAGCAGATAGATTTCACTGTAGTCTATGTGTTAACTTCCACCGGGTCCACTGCGCTGTGTATCTATTTCGTCCCAGCTCCGGCAGTCGAGAGCCCTCCGGAGCAGATATGCAAGACTTCTATTTCTGGTGAATGCACACAAAAATCTCAAAAAAGAGACAAATACAAGCTCTTCTACTAATCCTTCGGTTGGGAATATTTTCCGTTTATAACATGTACCTATAACTGCGGTCGCGAGTAATTATGTGATTATCGCGGGAACTCCTCGGTGTCGCGACTCCAGCTGTCTGGCAGTGCTGCGCCATGAGACTAAAAACACAACTTTTTTGCGCGGATGGTGGGGCAAAACCGGACCGGAGCCGAAAAGCAGCGGACATACATCGGAGTGAGGTATGAGGCAAAACAAAGCCAATTCAAACGGATTGTGAGGCCTACTGGCAACTTTAAGAACATAATCCTATCTCTGGCTACAAAGCATCAGTTTATCATTAGCCACCATCTGAATTTGCTTTGAGTGTTGTAAGATAACATCAGTGCCATTAGATGTCCTGCATGTAGATGTTCAGAAGTCAGTCATGCGACTATCTCCTGGTCATTCTTAAGTACAGCTGGCTGACACGGTCACCTTTCAGGGAACAAGGTACTCAAAGGACATGATTTTGGCCTATGGCTGTACTACAGATCTTCCTGATTTTGCAGAGATTGTTCAAATTGCATTTTTTGATCAAAGAGTATATTTTATCGTAAAAACACTGATGTCCTGGTATGACTAACACTATCATGGATTTCATCTGGAGAAGACGGGTCACATAACTCTTGTTGAACAAGAAAGCCTTCATGATGTTTGTCCTCTGTCTGCCTATATTGTTGCAGGAAAGCTCATGGTCACATTAAAGCACCATATCTGCCTCCAGTGTTGAGTCTGTGTTGAGTTGAGTCTTCCTAGATGTTACGTCCCCACTTTTGGTGTCCAGGGGAAAGGGGGAGCAACAATAAATAGTAAACTGGGCGTTGGTAGAAAGGAAAGGAAACAGAAAGATTTTAAACTTAAACTATTTATTAAAACGTAAATGGGTCACAACGCAAAACAACTTCCTCAAAAGAAAGGAAGTGAAAACCTAGGTAAACTGAGTGAATAACTGGTTCAACCAACAACTCTATAACACACTAGCCCTCCACTGAGGGAGTAACGATCACAGCACACAGCTCTGATCCATGGCCTCCAGCACAACACTCTCTGGCGGCTTGGCACACTGGCCCCATCTGCTCTCATCACTGCCCCTTTATGGCAATCCACCTGATTGCTGAGAGGTGGCAGGTGTGCCTGACCAGTCAGATGAGGAGGGCGGCACCTGCTACGGGACACAGGAGAGCAGAGGCAAAACACGCACACGTAACACTAGACATGGAACTAACTGTGAGATTCTTGTCCTCGTTGATCACAAAGTCAAGAAACTTACTCTCACCAATGGCATAACATCATCTGTCGATGAGTTGGTTGCAACAATCAAATATAATTTTTCCATCACCACAGATGAATATGAAGATGAAGAATTTCATGACTTCTTCACCCTTACCTCTACAAATGAACTGAAAGATAAAGACACACTTAAAGTAGTGTAACCTAACTCGGACCATTGTTCTCCAGCAAAGCACACCTGATGCCTTGATGTGAGCTCTGTAAGCGAGTTTATGGCTCTCTCTGTAGACTCACAAGACACAGTGATTCTGAGTCCTTCCCCATTTGAAAGGCAGGACCCATGAACTGCTGAATTGCCATTCAAACTTTCTCATACAACACAGAGCTGGCTTTGAGTCAAGGTAATGAGATTTACTTAAGAGATGGCACCACACTAACCTCACCAAGTGTCAAATCAGACATCCTGGAGCGCCTGACAGGGGCCACATTTTACTACACAGCTTACCCCAGTGATGCCCAGAGGTCTGCAGTGGCACGAGCACTGGTCGAGAAGCATCCCTGCTTGAAGGAACCTGGCTCTTTTAATGGATGTTGTGGGTGGCAGCAAAGCCTGAAATACAAATGTGGAAACTTCGGGACAAAACATAAAACACTGGGAAGCCAGTTAGTTAATAGTGAACAAGTGAACAAGGAAATGTTTTTGACACCACACATGGTGCCACTAGATAAATGTTTTGCTCATACTCATATGCCATAGCAATGGATTGCATGCAGTTGATTCTTTACACTAGGGCTGCATCTAACAATTATTTTCATTATTGATTATCCTGTTGATTATTTTCTTTATTTATCGTTAGTTGTTTGGTCTTCCCAAACCAAAATATCACAATTTAAGAAGCTGTATCAGTGAATTTTGACTTTATTTTCTAAATAAAAAACACTTGGGCCGATTAATCACTTATCAAAATAGTTGGCGATTAGTTGTTGTAGCCCTACTTTAATGTCCCAAGTAACAGCCAACAATTGCTGTATTACAGATAAATGAGGAGTTCAAAACGTTTTCAGTAATTTTCAGCTCTTAACTGATTTTAAGGTTGATCATATTCCTAGTCCTAGTGAATAGGTAATGCAAACCCACAGTCATAATGGTATTGTAAGTTTGGAGTGATATTAACTGCAACATTAATTTTTGTATTATTTATGTTAGGACCAAAGCCTCTGTGGTAAAGAAAAGAGACGTGACTCTAAGGGCCCCCACACACCGGGTCCGACGTTGGACGTCTGAAGTGTTAGGAGAGAGTCGGACGAGTTAGGGAGCTTTTCTGTTCGGTGTGTTCAGCTGTGTCGGAGCCGCGCGGAAGCACGAGGACGGCGTCTGATCCGACTGAACATGCGAAGTCGGACGTCTGAGTTAGGAAGCCGTCGGATACTCTGATTGGTTGTTAGCTAGCTGTTCAGTGACCATTCTGATTGGCGGTGTGCCAGCAAATCAGCGCGGCGTGTGGGAGGGGCGGCGGAAGTGACGATGATAAACAAACCACATAAACAGAGATGGCACAGAGTTACAAACAACAATTCGCCGTTCGTTATTTTGGGGATAAACCAACGTATTTTTGAAAGCCATGGCTGTGTGGACCGAGGACTTTGAGGAGCAGCTGGTTGCCCTGGTGGAAGAGAGACCACCGTAATACGACATGACGCAAGTAATGCCGAGCTAACACTGTGTGTGCTTTGTTTTGATAAGCTACGGTCTGCACTCCGTTCCGTCATTTCCCGTTTTTATGTTTTGGGTTACTGGCACGAGATTTGCGCCACCTGATGTTTAGGAGACTTATTGCATTTCGCGCATGCGCAGAACGTATACGCTACTGTGAAGCCGGGGCGGTGTGTTTCAATGCAACTTTTCTACCGAACGGATCTGACGGAGTAGTCGGAGAAGGAAGTCGGATAAGGAAGACTTCGGACCCGGTGTGTGGGGACCTTAAGGTGCTAAACTGTTTATTATTGCCACATGGATGTTTTGGGTAGGGCCTCCTTCTTCAGGGTGTATTCTGGAAAATTTTTATATTCTTGCAGTTTGATGGGAGTGCTGTCCTTTATTTGTCTTTTGCTTTCATATCAATCTACACAGTTTCCGATCCTAGGTTCACCCATTCATACAAATGGGTTAGGTTGTGCAGCCCAATGGTAAAATCTAATATTTGGGACACCAAGTCCACCTTGCTCTTTCATGCATTGCAATTTATTAATTTTCACTCTGACCTTTTTGGCTTTCCACAAGAATTCTGTAAAATATTTTTGTCCAACCTGCTTTAATAACCTAGGTAGGATATTCATCTTCAGACACTTATTCTTACCAGTCAAGACAGAGGGAAACTGCCACATTAATAAGAGAAACAGGTCTATATGAGGCCAGACCATATCCCCCAACCCCTGAATACCTTTCATGATTGGACTTTCCTAACACCCTCTGAAAGTGAGGGTAAATTAATCTAGGAGAAAAACTCCTCCAGTTTCTCGCTTGTGCTATTTTAGTCAGATGTGTATATCTGACTAAAATATATCAGTTTATAATAGGATGCAAAAACCGAACTTATCCCCTTTTTGTCAAAAAGCCTTTGCCATCTACCATCCCTAAGACCTGCTATAAAATTACTATTCTGCCTTTGCGTGATTAAACGTGCCATATATTTACTTGATTTATTACCATATTCATATCAACGCTGTGTTTGATAAAACAGGGATTTCAGTGCTTTGTCATTATGAACAGAACACAACTCTGTCCTGATTGTTTGCACGCTTGTGGGATCTAATTTTGTTGGGCTAGTTTGATGTGCTGCTTCTGCTCTTTTTAAATGATCTCTAATTCTTGCTGTCTCATTAATAGCTGTCATGTAGTACACATGCGTGGTGTCTTTCGGTGCTCTGTCAGTATACGTGTCGTAGAAAACATTATTTTTAACTAAAATCTCATCATTTTAAATGCTTAAATGCGCTCAGACTCCAGCTCTTAAATCCTGCCTCTTCGAGTGGAATCATATATTTTTGCCATCGCACTAATGGATAGCTCTTTTTTAACGAGAAAGAGATAGCAGAGCCGCGCCAGTACAGCACCCCGGCTGCAGCACTGCTGTCAAACTACCAGTGAACATATCTTCATGTCAAAGAAGACTGGAATCAACTTACCAGTGCTGATCCATCCGCAGCGGGCCCTACTAGGGCCTTTGGTGGTAAGTTTCCAACCAGGCTATTTCACAGATTGTGGAATCAGACTTCTGACATCTCACCGCTGCAGGCTCTGGTGAGTAAGTTCACAACCCTATACAGTCCTGCTTTCCCGGATAGTCAGTAGGCTACAGTGTGGCCCCCTTTCTGCCTGCCTGTTGCTGGCCCCTCTTTTGTTTTTCCTCCTTTTTCAGCTCTCCAGATGGCAACAGAGATTGCGGAGGTAAACTTCGATCCCTGGAGCAGATGATCGATGGCCTCCTCCAGCGGCAGTCCATGCTGTGCTCCCGGTTAGCCCGCCTGGAGCCAAAGGTCAATCTGCAGCCCTCGCTCCTCTCCCATCAGCGACACTCACAGCGCAGCATCACTCTCACTTCTCACTTCTCACTTCTCTCTTCGTCTGCTTCTCAAACCCCCCCAGTTAAAAAGCGACCTCGCCTGTCTCCCCCTCAGCCCCAAAAGAAGCAGCCTCACTCGGCAACTGCCTCGACTGACATACCCTACAGCAAGGCCATGCTGAGCATCCTCGCTCTGCTTGTCACAGTTTTTTGCCCCAAAAATGCAGGTCCTGCTGTTACTGACTCTGTCTCTGCTGTCCCTATGCATATTCCTGTCAGAATCACCCATATGCACCCATGTACTCCTTGTCCATGCTGGCATGGGGCAAATATAAATGTAAATCCTGCAAATCTTCATCTACTAAAAACTTGTGGAAAGACAAATTCTAAAGTCAGCTCTCCGGTTAGCTGTGCTAAATATAAGATCCCTCTCTATTAACCTTTGTCTTAAATGATTTTATTTCAACCAGCAACGTGGACTTTCTCTTTTTAACTGAGACATGGCTTAGAAATGGTGATTCAAGTGCTTTCTCCGAGTTATGTCCTCCAAATTACACCTTCCTCAACTCCCCTAGGCTGAGTGGCAGGGGAGGTGGACTTGCAGCAGTTTCATTTAAAATCATTTAAACTGTACCTTTATCTCAATAGAGAAACCTTCCAGTTTTGAGGTACTAATGTTAAAAATCAAACTGGATATCCCTCTGTGCTGTATCATCATCTATCGCCCCCCTAAACCAAATAGTCAGTTTCTTGCGGAATTTTCTGATTTTATCTCATCTGCTGTTCTTAGTTATGATCATATTTGATTGGCTAGGGATTTCAACATTCATGTTGACGATCCTGACAACCGTTTTACAACAGAATTTTTAACCATTTGTGAATCTTTTTATTTAAGACAGCATGTTTCATCTCTTACACATGAACGGGGCCACACTCTTGATTTAGTTTTTACCTGAGGTTTGGACATTAATTCTCTGTGTCTTAGGGACTTTGTTTCAGACCATAAAATGGTTCTATATGATGTAAACTGCACTTCTACGACTCTTTGTCCAAAGCAAACAGTATATGCTCGTGTTCTGAATAACAACTCAGCTGCAGACTTTGCTGTTCTCTTCAGTGCTCAGGATTGTTCTACTCAATGCAATAACGTAAATGACATGGTTAATCAGTTCAATACCATGTGCCTGAGAACTCTGGACCAAATAGCCCCTATGAAACTAAGGCCATGTTGCCCCTCCAACCGCAGGCCCTGGATAAATGATAATATTAGAGAACTATAAAGAGAATGTAGGAGAGTGGAACATAAATGGAGGGAAAAAAAAACTTCAAGTTCATAGACTCCATATGAAGGAGGTATTAATTTTAATTAATCCGCTGGTAAAGAGGGAGAGACTCTCATATTTTTCCAACTTAGCTGCTACTAAAAAACATAACCCGAGAATTCTTTTCAGCATCATTAATAGTTTAATAAGCCCCACCCCAGCTACTGTCTGTGCCACCTCTGCAGAGCACTGTGAAAAATTTCTGAAATATTTTATTGAGAAGATAGAAAATATCAAGACATCAATTACTACTGCAAGCTCACCTCCATCTACAACAGAGCCCTCAATCGTCACTCCGCTGCTAGACAAATTTTCTCCTATTACTTACAGTGACCTGGTTGACATTGACGTTGACACTTACCTCACCTCTTGTAAAATAGACATTTTTCCCACTAAGTTTTTTAAAGAGGTTTTTGGAATCATCGCCCCCTGTCTTCTCAGGATTGTAAATGAATATCTTCTATATCTGGTGTGGTTCCAGTGTACCTCAAACAGGCTTGTACTCAGCCCTTTCTTAAGAAACCTGGTCTTGATCCAGCACTTCCCCACAACTATTGTCCCATTTCCAAATTACCTGTAATCGCAAAAATTGTTGAAAAAGTGGTCGCTAAGCAGCTCCTACAAAAAATGGAAGGAAACAATAAATTTGACAAATTCCAGTCTGGTTTTAGAAAACCACACAGCACAGAAACAGCCTTACTAAGAGTAACAAGTGACATCCTCATGAGTGCAGATTCTGGAAATATCACCATTCTCATTTTACTGGACCTGAGTGCAGCATTTGATACAGTAGATCACACAATTCTTCTCAATACACTCAAAAACATGGTTGGCATAGACGGGACTGCACTTAACTGGTTTTCATCCTACTTAACAGACAGGGTTTATAAACCCTTAAACAGGCAGGAGTGGAAAATAAGTTGCAAAAAATAATTTAATGTTATCACTCACCTCTTTAGGCCCTAAGAAAAATATTTCCAAGTTCAAAATACATATATATTCAATATTTTGGATTTTATGAGTTGTATCTCCCAGGATACGTTGCCCTATTAAGGTATTAACAGAGCCCAAATGATAAACATATTAATGTTCAATTTTATGAAGATAAATTATACATTGTTGTATTCCTTGGTCATTTACATTACACATAGCACTTTAGATTTCATAAATTACATACATTAGATTACATAAAAACAAAACAACACAGCAGTTTCATTTTCTCAAATGATGCATACACAACTGAACACTGGAAAAAGTTTTATGGGTACAGGTTTTCCATGATGATGGGAACTCTATAAACAATTCCCCTCATTTCCTGTCTACGGTATATTTCATTTTTTATGGAACACTTTGAAGCAGTTGCGTGGGTTTTTCCCGGTGACGATGCAGACATTAGATGAAACCCAAGATCGGCTCTGCAAAGTGACACCAGTGCTGGAGCACATAAGAAAGAAGTGTCTGGAAATTGAGAGTGAGAACCAGTTCTCAGTAGATGAAATGATGGTCCCTTACAAGGGAAAAAAAGCTTGGTCTCTCCAACAGTATCTCCAAAGCAAACCCCACCATTGGGACTTCAAGATCTTCATTCGAGCAGGCATTTTTGGGATAGTTTATGACTTCCTGACTTGCCACGGAAAGAGCACATTTGGCACAGGCCAGGGTCTAGCCGAAGAACTTGGAGAGTTGGAGCCAATGTTGTCATTCAACTCTGCAAGACCATCAAGAACTCATTACAGTGTTTTGTCTACTTTGACAATTTTTTCACCTCCCTCCCACTCATTGTGCATCTGAAGGAGTCCCTTGGTTTGCAAAGTCTGGGAACCATCCGCAAGAACATTCTTAAAGGATGCACACTTGAGAATGACCATGCTCTGCTGAGGCAAGGAAGGGGCAGCTATGACTACACAGTGGATAATGAGGCAGAAGTGGCTGTTGTAAAATGGTCTGACAACAAAGCTGTCACCTTTGCTAGCTCCTGTGCTGCAATCAGCCCTCTCAAGGAAGTCAGGTATTTCTCTAGACAGGAGAGAAGAAGAGTTGCTGTTCCCTGTCCAAACATTGTGTCACAGTACAATGACCAGTTTACCTTGCTGACATGATGGTGGCCTTGTACCGCACCCCTGCAAAGTCCCTACGGTGGTACCTGTGCCTCTTTTTGTAAATGGCTGATTAAGCCATCAACAATGGATGGCTGCTGTATCGCCGAGATGCCAAAAGCATTAGTGTGCATAAGCAAAAGCTCAAGGAATTCAGGCTGGAGGTTGCAGATGCCCTTATCCACAGTGGAAAGAAGAACGAGAGGCCTTCCAAAGGAGGGGAGGAGAATGTGCACAGTCCCACCAGATAGCTGGGACTGTGCACAAGCCAACAACCCAAAGACCCATGGTTAATGTCCGCCATGAACAAGTGGATCACTTCCCAGCTTTCTCAGACAAGGGAAGGTGCAGGATTTGCCCTGAAGGACAAACAACAATCTACTGCAGAAAATGTGGTGTTCGTCTGTGCGTCAGAAGAATTTGCAGGGATCTCCTCTATCACTCATTCCTGTGCTTCCCTGTCTTTTCCCATAAAAGGACCTCGCCGAGATGCCCTGCTTGAAAATAAATATATATATATTTTTAAAGTAAAATACAGTTATACTGTTGTAATGGGCACAGCCGTGCATGGTAATATCTGGTACTGCAGTAATTATTAACATGCCTTCCAGTTTGAAACTAAATTTTGAAAAATGCACATTGACCAAATTTCTACCCTTAATCTGGCAATGTATCTCAGGGGATACATACATTTTAAAAGCTGCTAAGTAACACTACAAACACAGGTGGAACATTTTTTATTCATCAGACTGTTTAGACAAGTGTCCTAATTAATTTTAGGAATTTATATTGATGTTTTATTGAAAATAAGTAAGACTAATATATGATTACTTACCCCCAAGAAAGCAGGCTCTCCACCACTGGTGGCCATGATATTTTCTGATCAGGCTGACGAAACGATAAAAGATAGCCTGAACCAAATCATGTAATCTAGATGCTAATACCAGACAAGACTTTTGATAAATGCTAACTTGATTAGTGAAAACCTCCCAGCACACCCCCTACAGGATGTTAAAGAGTGTGTATCTCCTGGTGCACGTTGCCTGTTTAAGGGTTAAAGCAAAGTCTTACAATCTGGCTGTCCTTTTTGCGGCTAGGTCCACGAATTTAGACAGACCGCGGTATATTGGGGGTCTGTCCTGGTCCACCAATATGACACCTAGGAGGGTACACTTTTTGCCACCCCCATTGCTATGTAAATCCAAGTCGTCAATGTGTCGGCAATTGTGTGAGATGGGCGAGGGTGTCCATGCACTGTTGTGTGACCCACAGCCAGGAGTTTTAAAAACAAGAAACAGCTGATCACAGCAGTCAGTTCATCACTTCATCCATGGATGTCAAGATGAGCAACTGGAAAGCCGCTGAGATCCAGGAGATGCCAGCCATCACAGCCGAGAGAATCGTCAATAACCAGATCACAGGGACTGTGAAAGATGAAAAAACTGCCAAGGAGCTTAGCCAACATGGAAGAAGCAGGTCAACAGCAAGTTGAAACAACAGGAGTGGCAGAGAGAGGTTGGACTGGGAATACTTTGAGGTTTGCCAGGCCATTTCAAACACCTCTGAGAATGTCGAGACCATTGCAGATGTGGAAAGAGACAATGCTGGCAGCCAGAGCGGCAAAAGCCTTCCAGTGTGGATTGAATAATAAAAAAAAAAACTATTTTTAACATTTGGTGTATTCAATTCATTCACATTACAATAGGTCACCTATACCGTCAACACATGGACAGAAATGACAAATGTGCAAGCACATTTTTCAGGTGCATGCATGCAGCTCATTGAAATATGGCTGCATCATTGTTTGACAAAAAGACATCTTTCTTTGATGACAAGTAGAACATAATAGCTTGGCATTCAAGGCTGCATAGTCTATAAAGGTGACAAATGTCTTGAACAGAGGGTTAAAATCGGCAAATCTGAGTCAAGCAGCAGGTACCTATTTTAATATGGTAAGTGACAGCAAAGTAGCCTATGCTAAAGAGTACGGTGCATGGACAGGTGAAAATGCCCTTGAATGGGATGACAAATTCCTGAGATGGAATGCAGACTTCTACTTTTATGACAAGTAGAACATAATAGCTTGGCATTCAAGGCTGCATAGCCTATAAAGGTGACAACTGTCTTGAACAAAGGGCTAAAATGGGCTACTATTTTTATATGATAAAATTTTGTATTCTCCAATTAAGTGTGGTGTTGAATGGTGGGATGAACTCCTCTGGACAAATGTTTTCTGGCTCACAACTAGGGACAATGTGGCGATACCATAATTTCACTGAAACTGGTATTAAAAATATTCCTGAAATGGTCTCCACCTGCAGCCTCCCTACCAAATCCTCTCCCCCTCAGGTACTAACACTTGATTAACTCTGAGAGTAGGGTCGTTTGAGTGTATTTTTATTCTCAGAAAAAATACAGCAGCCACAAAATGTCAAACAGAATTGGCATAATTCAGAGAATTGACATAATAGCTTCCCGGATAGCTTAGTAACCGGCGCGTGCCTGTGGATCTTGATAAGCAACCTAGCCAGGAACTGGGAATCTCTGGCCTTCAGCTATGGTTCACTCTGGCAAGAAGTCTTCTTTATGGATCTCACATATGTTGTGGAGAACACAACAGGCAAGTACAACATCAGATACTGAAGCAGTGACAATATCTAGTCATTTACCCAGGCACCTCCAACGACCTTTGAGACGTTCAAAGGAATTTTCCACCACCATCCTTGCTGAACTCAAATGGAAGTTAAAATTTTGCGATGTGAGTGCACGGTGGTTGGTGAAATCCTTCATCAGCCAGTTTCTGATAGGATATGCACGGTCTCCAATGATATGCACAGGGGTCTCCACATCATTAACAATTCTGGATGCCTGGAAGGTACATTTATAGTAATATGGTAAATAATACAATAACCACATTAACAAGAGCCCAAGTAACACAATTACAGACCTTATCCAGGAACTGCTATATTATATAATATAAGCTGTTCAGAGTTAGCTGACTGACTTAAGTGACAGAAGAGCTTATTACAATGTGCACAGGCAGAGTTGGACTTCCATAAATGTTGAATATGCTGTCTCTGCTCCTAGACAACTTGCACCTGAGCTATAGAAATGTACAAAAGCCTATAACAGGCAAACTTACCTCACGTGGAATCATGTGTTCTTCGACCCTTTTGAAGATGTAGGAGTTGGCAAAAATTTGAGCGTTGTGTGTGCAGCCAGGCCATCCCACATACAAGTCTGTAAAGCTTTAATGGTAGTACAGATAATATATTAATAAACGCTATTTTGGTGGATTGACATAGGAATGCTTTGTAAAGTGGTTTGGCCCAGTAACCTAAAACAACAACTTATTTATAAGCTAAAAATGAGTCATCCTTACCAGAAGTTATGATCAACAACAGCTTGGAGGACAACGGAATGCCAGCCTTTTTTAGTTGTAGTCCGGGTCGTGTCTTGGTGTGATGATAGGGATATGTGTGCCATCTATGGCACCTGCACACACGTCGGAAACCCCCGTGCAGCAAAACCGTCAACTGTTTCTCGAAGACGAGTCCCACTTGGCATGCAAACAAAGCGGCGAAGAATCGTCTTTAACACCGCGCTTACTTCACACACTATAAAGTACACGGTGGCAATTCCGATGCCAAAAACACAGCTGATCAATCTGTATTCTGACGGGGTAGCATACCACCACAATGCAATGGCAAGTCTGACTCGAGGCTCCAGTGGCTGTCTCCAGTTTGTTGTTTTGCACTTCAGATGTGGCTCAACAAGCCCCATCACAAATTCAAATGTACGCTGCGACATATAGAAATGCTTCCGCCACTCAACATCATCGAAATGGTTGAGGGCATTTGACCAAAACACTGGCCCTTGCAGTCTATCCACCTTCCAAACCATTCTTTCAGACATCAATGGCAATTGATTGAGAATCACTGAATATCTCAGTCTATGGCATCGTCGAAACTCCAATAGCCATTCAGCCTTGAAATACCCCCTGACATGGCGTCTCCTTGGTCTCTGTAGCTGTCTTGGTTGTCCGCCTGTGTCTTCCATTACAAGCATTGCTATTTGATGACCTAAAAATCATAGTAGCTGCATTCCTGATTGAAGAGATCCAAAAATGCGCAGCACAGACCACAGTGTTTCTTGTTCTTCCGCCATTGTTGTTTTGAAACTGACACTGATATCACGGGGCTAAATATTCTTCCAGCGCATATGTTGTACATCACTGTTCACGCCCAACTTTGTGCTTCACATCATGTTACATGTTTATGCCGACCCCAGTGGTGGCTTTTTTGAAAATAAGGAATATTACACATCCCTTTCACATAGACAAGACAGCAGATTTCAGCCTTTACCTGGCTGCAAATGTGGCGCATTTTCTAATTAAAAGGGGCTACTGACACATGAGCATACTCCTTCTGTATTGTCCCTAACAGTGCAGCTCCAAAACATGTTAAGACTAACAACAGGTGGAAAAACAGATAGATTAACTTTGAGGTTATACGTGTGTGTAGTTGTGGGTTAGTAAAAGAAGAGAAAGAGAAAAGAGCTAATGCTCGGAGCGCAGCAAGGACGGGGAAACAGCCGCGGCGAGACAATACTTGCCTTTCTACCACTAAGCAGCCGGCTAACGAACTCAAGCTTGAATCACCTTCCACTGGTCCAAAAAGCTTATTGTACACTCACAAGGTGGCAAAGCTAACACTTAGCTTCACAAAGTTGGAGAGGCTCAAATCAGCTTGTGATGAGCACAAAGAAAAGCAAGCAGCAAACACAATGTTACAGTGTAAAACAACAGCAGACAGGATTCTGGATCTGGGATGTTTGGTAAACACAAGGCAGTCTGTGGCTCACCCAGCAGGATAAAAAGAGTATAGCCTAGGTGAAGTTAAAATACAAACATTTCATTGCTCCCATGTAGTACCACTGCGCAGGTAAAAGCTGAAGCTTCCAGCAATATGTTATGTTGGGGCTGCGATATACTGCAGCAGCAGCTGTTCTGGGTGGACACAGTATCGCTGTTAACATTTAACCGCTGTTAACCTTCAAAGTGCAGTGGGGCAAGCAAATGACTTCCATAAGCATGTTTTAAGGGAAATAATTATTCCTAGATTTATTTAAGTTGCTGTTGCACCACTGTTTTAAAAAGTGGTTTTAAGCAGTTTTTAAAGGAATTGTTATTTATTCCTGGATTTCTATATTTGTTCTTTTTCAGTTGTGACTGACTGTCAAAGTAAACTATAAAAGGAATGTTGCATGGAAGTCATTCTCTGCAAGGTTTTACATGAGCAGGTCCATACAACAATGATAGCAATCATATCACACTCATACAGGTTTAGTAGTATATACAGCTGTATTTTTTTTTCTTTTCTAACACACACTGGTATTGGATCAGTACTCAGTATCAGCCGATTTGGGATAAATTAGTCTGACTTCTATTGCGGACCCGGTGCGACCCTGTGATGATACCACCCGAGTCCTCTGTGAAGAGGTTCCGTCCATCGCATTGCTGTGGATCCTAACTGAGCTCTCAATTTCTGATCAAGCCTTTGCAGCTCAAAGTAGGCCTTACAATCTTCTCAAACTGCTTCTGACTGGGTTATACTAATGCAATGATTTAAATGAAATGATTATCAGATATGAATATTTAGTGTTTACAAGCAATCAAAATGATTATAGTGAATTAGGAAATGGGGAATGGTGGAAGAAGTAATCTGTTCAATAAAGATTCTCGTAACTACTACTGAAGGAAGAAATTGGGAGGTTGAATTACTATCAATAAGATTACTATTATATTAATTAGTAATCTTATTAATAGTAATTCAACCCCCCAATTTCGTATCTTCCTTCAGTAGTAGTTCCTAGAATCTTTATTGAATATTGATTACTTATGCCACCATTCCCCATTTCCTCATTCACTATCATCATTTTGATTGCTTGTAAATGGTAAATATTCATTACTGATAATCAGTGGCGAACCGTGGCCCTGGACCCTGGGCCTTCACTCGGACCATCGGGCCACAATTGGCAATAAAAAATCAAACAAAGCAATAAAAAGATAGCCAGAGCCCTACATGTGACATGCAAGGTCAGCATATCCTCCTGAGACCGGGAAGAAAAAAAGGTTTTAATAATTAGATTTTTTTTTGTACATAATTTAAATAATTGGGATGTAATAAACGTATTACCAAGATAATTTTCTCAAAAACATTATTGATTTATTGTTTATAACCTGTCCTTTGTAGTGGACATCAGGCTCATTCTTTTCCACAAAAAGTATATTACAAGGCACGATTTGGTAATGATAGATGGTAATTTTTTTTTATCGTTTGAAGAATATTGGAAACAAATAAAAAACACATTTGCAATTCCCACCATCTTGAAAAAACAGAGGATGAGCTCAAGCAAATCATATTGACTTATTTCACATATACAGTACCAGTCAAAAGTTTGGACACACCTTCTCATTCAGTGGGTTTTCTTTATTTTTATTATTTTCTACATTGTAGATTAATACTGAACACATGTAAACTATGAAGGAACACTTATGGAATTTTGTAGTAAACAAAAAAGTGTTAAACAAAAAAGAATGTTTTTTTATTTTAGATTCTTCAAAGTAGCCACCTTTTGCTTTGATGACAGCTTTGCACACTCTTGGTATTCTCTCAGTCACCGGGAATGGTTTTTAATTAACAGGTGTGTCTTGCCAAGAGTTTATTTGTGTTATTTCTTGCCTTCTTAATGTGTTTGAGACCATCAGTTGTGTTGTGCATAGGTAGCACAGTTGTACACAGTGAATAGCCCTATTTGACTACTATTCTAATCCATATTATGGCAAGAAGCACTCAACTAAGTTAAGAGAAACGACAAAATACCCCTCAAAGAAAGTGTATGTTTGCTTCTTCCACCTTGTCGATAAAAATCCCACGGAACTATGATGTTATTATTTATTATTAAGCATTAGCCACGCTGTATGTTTAGCCTGATTGGCGCTCTGGCTGGGCTCCACTGCTGCCTTCAGAAATATAAACTTGCTGTGTTTCTTCAACAGTACTTTCCCTGTTTTGTTACTGTGCAGGTAGTTGTATGCTTCTGTGCTTTTGTAATTGCGTAATTCTTCGCCGTCAACACCTTCAGAAAATACAAGCTAATTAACCATGTCGATCTAACGTTAGCTAACTCCGGGCAATTGCTTCATGTCATCTGCCAACTCCGTGAGAACTGACGGGTGAGGCACTGTTACTGAACGGTCCTCACGACTTTTTAAAACATCCGTACTGTGTATCCCCTCCGATTTTTGTCCAGTTTGTCGCTTTATTTTTATTAAAAGCCGTTTTTTAGAGCGAGCATGACAGCTACGCTAGCGTAAACACAGAGTTCAACTGGAAGAGCATTACCGACTACCGCTATGAACCATGGGTAAACTCGCGAAGTCAGGTGAATATCTATGGTGAATATGCTGGGTATTCGCGAATACCCGGAAGATGCTGTGAAATGATCCCGCCCCCAACTCAATGAAATATGATTGGCTAAGACACCTGTCAATGTCAAATTCATGCTACATTCACTTGAATTACACGGGCCTTCACTGCTGCACCCAGATACCAACAGAAGAAAAATTGTGATTGGTCCATTTCTCGTTCCGTTATTTTAACCCACTGTGTGCCAAGACAAGTGAGTCCAAGTTTATAATAGCCTAATCTACAAATTATTAATATTATTTAAGTGAATAAAAACAAATAAATAAGTAAAAAATGTATAATACAATACATTTATTTGGAGTACACAAAAATTATACTTAGGCCTTCACTGAATACCTAGAAGGCCCAGAGGGTTCCCCTCTGCTGATAATCATTTCATTTAAATCATTGCATTAGTATTTACTTAGTTAAAAAAATATTTTAATTTAGGCTCAGTCTTGGTTCTGTGTATTCCTTTGGAATCGAGAACTGAGATCAATTTAATCAAGAAGCCGCACTTTTAGATATTTGACTGATAACACAAGGAATTATAGATGTCATTGTTACTCTTCAGAGGTAGTGTCCCTAAAACGAGTGCCAAATCATTGAGATTCTACTACACTAAGAAACTGTTTTTCCTATAAAATAAGATCAATAATTATATCTTCAACTTGTATTGTATAGTTCTAGATAGTTCCATACTGGTTTACTTTTACTTGAGATAACTAAAGATGCAGTACAAAGAAGAAGGTGTGTAACCACATGCATATATACATTTTCACATCAATATTGACTCAGTTCAGTCTTTCATGAAAGTAACTGAACTGTTGTTGCACAAACAGGACATGACCTCTGACAACCAACCTCTGAAAGGGGGAGGTTGGTTCTCCAGCACAGGATGTTGCAAAAAGCTCTTGCAGAGGGATGGTAGAGGCTGTCAAGGGCTGCTGCTGGCTAGAGCCCATACCTTAGCAGAGACCAGGCTTGAAGTTCACACTCACACATTTTGACATTGATGGTGCAGAACAACCCTTCTAAATAAAAAAGGGGACTAAATTAAAAACATAACAGAGTGACTACTACTATAACAATCACAATATCAACACAGGCAAATTACTTGAGTGTGTCACCTATAACCTAATGTTTGTTATAATTGGAATCCGCAACCAGGCTCGGAAAATAATTTGACAAAAGTGATGAATCCTTGAGATTACTGCTGCAAATGTATTAGTACTGGACTCCTTAACCTGTCAAAAATAAATTTAATTCAGACATTTTCAGTGCAAAACAGATAAATCTGTGTTGACAACAACCTTACTGTGCTTCAATGGCCTTCAGGAAAATATAGGAATAACCCCTGTTATGTTGGCTCACAGTGGGTGATCTGGCCATAAAATATCACCATCTATTTAACTGCACTCATGCCCTGTAGACTATAGCCAGACTTGAAATAGCTTATGAATTTCTCCATTTGCAGCATACATCACAATATCACTTTAAAGATCTGCTATGCTACTAGTTTGCTATAACTCATGTTGCATTGTTTACAATACATCAACCAGAGAATCAATAATAACATTTCTTGGTTGAAGAAACACTTCAGAAAATAATATGTCCTGACAGACATGTAACTTGGCATACACTTAAAATATATATATTTTTAATAACACTAATATGGTAGAATTCAACTACAAAGATAAACAAATGTACACGGTATGATGTTAAATTTTCATACCATGGTTTAGGAGTAAGCTAAATTCCTCCTGGACTGAAGTTGTTTTGAGTCCTCCAGTGACACCATTCATATTCATATAAATAGACAATGACGGTCTCTGAACCTACTATTTGCTGTAGCAACCCATGTGGCTGATAATCACTGATAACACATATTTAATCTAGATATAAGAAAAACAAGTGACTGCAGGCTGCAATTTTTCAAAAGCACCCAGATTTCCATTAAATGCCTTTACAGGTGTTTGCACAGGCACTAATCGCTCTGAGTGTCTAAAACTGCTGTGGTTTCCATTGGGGTCAGTTGTAGGCCCACTGGGTCTGGAACCAAAGGGGGACCTTGTGCCTGACCAAGCGTTGCTATTTGTCAAGCTGAGAGAAAGACTGTGTTGGACATATATTTGAATAATTTTATCGCAGACAGAGAAGATGATTTACAAATTTTTCAGGACTGTCAACATACAGTATCTGCAAACAGAGCAGAGGAAGAAGAATGAGTAAACGTGATACAAGATTCAGAGGAAAGCAAAATGGATGCATTGCAGATGAAAATAATAAAGCCCAAGAGGATGTTTTGTTGTGAAGTTCAAAGCAGAGACCCCAGTCATGGATTGTAGGTGGCTGATGCTTAAGGCGCACAGAGCAACTTCCTCATTAGCATTGTGGCTAGGAAAAAACATGCTTTTAATTAATCTGTTTGTTTCTATCACTTCTGTAAATGCCAGAAGAGTATGCAGTACAGGAATCTTTGATGTGTGGAGACTGGCTGCTCTACTTTGTACCCTACTCAGCTGGCTTGAGCTGACATTGGCAGACCAACATCAAATCTCATTTGTGGTGACTAATATTCCTTTTATCTTCCACAAAAGGCTTCCATTGTGCCTGTACTAAAGTGAATTTCTTAGCTCCCACTTGCCTCCTCTGTGTTTCAGAGGGAGGTGAAGACGTGTAAGAAGAAGAGATTACTGCCAGAGTTGACTAAGTTCAACTTCACCTTCGAATGCATAAAAAGATTGCTGTTACACGGAGTGGAAATTTGTAGAACCCAAAAGCGGGCACAATGCAAGGCAATTTATTGGTTTTAAACAAGGTTTCAGCAGGTGAGGGTAGAAGCTGTGCAGGCTTGAGTCTGGGTCCGACAGGTGGAGGGAGGAGGAGGGGTAGCTCGCGGTGGTGCTAGGGTGCTGTAGACGCTCAGCGTCACGTTATGCGTGTGCATAATCATTCCAGAGACAGCAAACTCCACCCAGCCTCACAGTGCACCTCTACAAGCAAAACAAAAAAGCAAAACCAAACACCAAAACACAAGGAAATCCACCACAGAATGAGATTGTGACAATTACTGCAGTTTCATTGTACTTGTAATTGCTTTTTGTGGATGAGTATGGATCCCCTACAAGAAATTGTTGCAACTCTGGAAAAAAAAAATAGGAATAAAATGGCATAGACTGGTGAGACAACATGTGGATGGCACAATACAAAAGAATGTCAAACATAAAAAAATTGAGTAGTAGTAGATATTCAAAGCAATTAACTGTATTTCACTATTATGCATTGAAGGTACAATGTGTAGGATTTTGCTGCATCTACCGGTGAGTTTGCAACCAACTGAATACCCCTCATCTCGCAATCCCCTTCCAAGCATGTAGGAGAACCTACGATGGCTGCAGAAAAGCATGAGGCCCTCTGTATAGTCAGTGTTTGGTTTGTCTGTTCTGGGCCACTGTAGAAAAATTGTTGTGCAACATGTTGGACTCTGGAAGACTACCTCCTCCATCTGTAGGTAGATGTAGAATGTGGACTACACTGTCTTTTCAAGCCAACATTTCCAGCCAGCTGCTAACTACAGCTGGGTTGGATTTTAATGACACAGTAGAATAGGGCTCTGTTGTTAATTTAAAAAAAAAAGGTAATATTTGTAAGCTCTGCTGCCTCCATTTATACTGAACATAAGTGTCTGTGCCCATTCAGAATGCACAAAAAGTAAAATTTTTCATTATTATTATTATTGTTGGGACCCTCACATGGGCCTGATATCAGAGCAGCCTCAATTGCACTAACAAGTAAAGTGCATCGACCCTAATGTCCAGTAGGTGGCGCCTGCTTGACACAGCCCTCCACAGGTTTGGCAACTCCCATCTCCCATTGTCTGACTGCACCTGAATGCATCGTCACATCCGCAATGACCGGATGAACGGAGGAAGATAAAAGCCAACTTCGTGTCCATCTCTACGGCTGCTTAGTTCCAGAGTTACGTGGGTGCTTACAGCAACCAGAGTTGTGTGGAAGCTACGGCTTTCGTCAGCGCAACCGTTACTCAAAGGGAACAACCATGTGTTTGGATTTTAACCGCGAAGGCCGCAGTGTTTCACCTCGCTGGACGAGTCAGACGGCCGTGCATTACCAAACACGCTCCGGATCCAGGATAGTAGCTGTACAACCAGCTGCTTTCACCACCTGCAGAAGGAGGAATTTTCCACACAAAACGTCCGTTTTTCTCCATGCCGTGTCAACCACGCTGTTTTCAACAGCCCACGCAGGACGCTGCATCCGCCAATAATCCACGCCGAGGAAGCGAGCTGGATTATGGAGAACGCAACTATAAGTGAGGCTTATTTTTATTAGTGTCTGGGCAGATGCTAGGAGTTGCATTGTATGTGTGTTGTATGCTTTTAGGCTACAATGTTTGAGTTTGTGGACCGCCGAGTCCCCTTTTATTTGCTGTTAGTTTTACACTGTAAAACACTTGTTGCTTGCGTGTTTTCATTTCGGCTCATCACGAGCCGATCTGAGTCTCCACGTTGTGGAGTACCACGTGTTATCATAGCCGCCGCTAAGGGCGTTAGCCCTCTTTGTCTCTCTCTTTGTCTCTCTCTTGACTAACCCACACGTACACTATACACACATTAGGGGTCACACAGACACACGTGTAAATCTTATAAGTGACTCCTTTGAGACTTATGGTTAATAACCTAACTATAACATTTGATACGTGTGCTTGTGGGAACTCCCTTTCATATTTTATATAACCTCGTGGTAGCGCTGCTACCTTTTTAAACATGATCTTGTGTGTGTATGTGTGTATCCAAAAGTACACACGAATGCAGCGATGTTGTAACCATCGCCGTTGTTCAAATCCCGCGCGTGACTTCTCCAAGTCACGCCTGGCTAGTACAATCTTTAGACCTTGGCTTTCCCAGGTCATAGTCGGCCATTTTAGTAGTCCTTTCACAGAACACGCCGTGGCGTTACGGTCCGGGAGATCGTAACCGCCATTTTGGCTCTTCGCCATCTTGTGTCTTTGACTACGGCCGCCATTTCGGCTCTCGTTCTTTGTTACACACACACACACACACACACACACACACACACACACACACACACACACACACACACTACATGCTTGTTGGTTTGCGTTTGAGTTTGTTTGTTTAGTTTCATAGCTGCTTTAGTCTAGTGATAGATTTTTGTTCATTGGAAGTATTATTGATATATCAAGGTGCTTGTGAATAAATTCTATTATATTGTACATAGCAGTTTTCTGTGATTATTTTGTGCATAATATTGTGATCTTTTCTGGTTGTGATGGTCAGTGCTCGGATTCACTTCCTTCACTGTTCCTTTAATTGTAAATATTTCATAAATATCTACATTTAAAGTGAACCCTTCTATTATGAGACTATTTTGGTCTGGTTATTGGTCCCTGATTTCAGGGTGGTGCCCCGTTTTAATGATTTAATTATAATTTACATTAAATCATATTTATTTAACTTTAATAATTATTATCAGTAATTATTAATTACTAATAACCACACCTGCCTTACTATTGAAGCCCAACAAAATGGTGCCCCGTGTGAGGCCATCTTAAACCAGATTTATTGCAATATTTATGCACAATAATCCAGAAATATGAATTATGAAAAAAAAAAATATTTTTTTTTTTTTGGAAATTTTTAAATTTTTGTCTGGAGATTAAGCACTGACAACTTGCCAAATCTTCAACTGTGTTTTGTAGATTGTTGTAGTGTACTATTGGTTAGTTTTGTTTGTTTTTCCTAAATAGCTTGAATGCTATTTAGATTTTGCGGTCACTAACACAAATAGCTATTACTTCTCCAGAGGTGGCTGAATCGCCCCATTAACATCCTAACAGGATAGGTTGCATGAGAGTAATTAGCATAGCACCTACTAACAAGTAGGATTGTAAGTCACAGGTAAAGCCTCTCACCTGTGCATTAGCAACATAACAGCACTCACATAAGTTATTGAACCCGCTGGCGGTAGACAAGACCCCAGCGTGACAGGAGCCAGAGCTCCTTATGAGTCAGACGACGCAGACCTGCAGGATGCGATCGCTGGTCTCCTTTGCCTCTCCATCAAGGAGAGAGGCCGCTATTAAGCTATGTCAATGACCCAGCTGGAAAGCTGCAAAGCACCCTACCCGAGGTGCTTGGTCAATTAGCGCTGCTAACCCAGCGCAAAGCTAAGCTGTAAGCCGCAGCTAACCAAAACGGCTTGCCCAGCTGGAGAACAGCTACCACGCTGTGCAGCGGGATAAGTACCGCCTGCGACGCGACGTCCAGGCCGGAAAAGATAAGTACCGCCTGCGACGCGACGTCCAGGCTGAGAAAGATAAGTACAGCCTGCGACGCGACGTCCAGGCTGAAGAAGATGAGACCTCCCACACATGGGAAGATCAGTTTGGAGTTCAACAGACAGTTGAACTCTTGAACGGACTTCGTCCCCACCGCGAAAGGGGGACCACAGTTTTGATCGCTGTAGCGATATGAGGGACTCTAGCAGTTCAGATGATACAGGTCTGGAAACATGGCCTGCGCCTTCATCAGATTGAGTCCCTCGCCAGAGACATAGAACGCTTTGACCCAGACAGCCCCGAGTCAAACATTGTTGACTATCTCCGGGAGCTCAAGCGTGTCTCTGTGATCATCCTCACGCCTGTGTGAGAAGCTTAAGCTGGTCTGGAAGAAGACAACCAGGAGCATCCATGTCTTCGTGGAGACACTCCCACCAGGAACCCGAGACCATTATTCGGCACTTTGTCATGCTCTGTGGGATGAGTTCTTAGTAAACACCGACTCTCCTCTGCCACCCTTTCTGCCTTTGCCATCATGCAAAAGAAGCATGAATCTCCCAAAGAATACTATAGGCGCCTGAGGGCCGCATAAGTGCAGGGATATAATGCACCAGGGCTGGAGGAGGAACCCGCATTCAAGTCGTAGTTCCCACATAACCTCCATGAAACCGTACGCTAAAGCGTTATCGTGCACTGCAAACCGAGAGACCTCAACATGCAGGAAATCCGAAAATATGCATAGTTAGTATCGGAGATACAAATTGGCCTAGCCAGAGAGCTTGTGGATGACGCTGGAGTTTGGTGATTTAAGCATTAGATGACTCCAAACAACCCAGAGCTAGGTAAGACAAAGACTGCAGAAACGCTCTCCTCTGAGAAGGAGACGCCCCCTCTCTTAGTTCCACTGTCTTCTTACCCTTTTGACCGCTTTCTCCCTTGAAATCAGCACCTGCCACACACACCTCAGCAGTGGTAGGGGGGTGTATTAGCACCTTATTCTTGATGTCAGTCTGCTAGTCCCAGACGGACCAGTCACCTTGCCCAGGAGTCCAGAGAACTCCCACCAAGGCCCCTGTTTCTTTCAGAGTCTGATTCCAGCTCTGACCTTTCTGTGCTGCCTGTGAGCACACAGCCACCGCCGGCTGGCAAGCAGAACTCGTTGACCACACCAGGTCTTTCTCGTGCTCTTTTCTCAAGCTGAACACTCGTTCAGCCTACTTCTTAACTGTGGATGTGATCTACAGTTTTCTGGACCACAACGGTCAAGCCAGCTTGTCAGCACAAGCTGACCTCCTCATTGGCAACAGCCTGTACAAAATGAGGATAGCCGCATGCCAGCTCACACAGCAGCATGCACTAACACCCTTTTTTCCTCCCTATAATGATATTCTTTTTGCATGCTTTAAAGACCGAGTCATCAGGTGGGAGAAGATGTAGCTCAAGAGTATGTAGCTTAGAGATCTTCTGTAGGACCTCCTTTAGGAATACTAGCTTCTAGGTTAACAACCTGAACAATAGGATTCAACTCGGTCCCCTTTGCTTCATGGAGCAATCCTTAGATCTGCTACTACCACTCTTCTGCAATCTTCAGAAACATCTGACATCAGGTCTTGGCAGCGCAATAACAGATTCTGAAATCCTCAGAATTAACCTTTATCAGACAGGTAGAAGGGACACAGACTAACGAGTCTGTTAGGTGTTAGTTTGGCTTTTGTTTTTTTTGTGATTGTGTTTAATCAGCACATGTTGCACTTCGCAGTCACACTTTGCACACATTTTGCACACAGTCTACAACCATATCACTGGCTAGCTCTAATCCTCTCGGATGAGAAGCCTCCTAACATCTTCTAACCACCCTCTTTCCCTCTCTCTTTGGTTCTTTCCATTTTTATTTTGATGTTTTTGTTCTGGTGGTATTTTTTAAAAAAAACAGCAAAGGAATGAACAAAGGTGAATGGTTGATAATGACTGTACGATGTTTGTAACTAGACATAGTTAGAAATCATCTGCCCAGATGTGCCTCAGTGTGATTAGTGCCCAGACACAAAAGCCTCTGACCTTGAACTGTATGAACTTCAACCCTTCCTTTTCCTCAAGGACATGCGGATTATTCAACCTGCCCCGTGTTTTTAGGAACACACATGGACTGTTTGAACACCTTCCCTGTTCAGAGGATACATGGACTGTGTAATCCCCAGGTTACCACCTACATGGAGTGTTCGGCCCTCAGTTGCTCCAAATACTGCGGACAGGACCTCAGTCTTCGGACCAAAGGGGGGATGTTGGGACCCTCACATGGGCCTGATATCAGAACTGCCTCAATTGCACTAACAAAGTAAAGTGCATCGACCCTAATGTCCAGTAGGTGGCGCCTGCTTGACACAGCCCTCCACAGGTTTGGCAACTCCCATGTCCCATTGTCTGACTGCACCTGAATGCATCGTCACATCCGCGATGACCGGATGAACGGAGAATGATAAAAGCCAACTGTATGTCCATCTCTACGCTTATTTCCCGAGTTACGTGGGTGCTTACAGCACCCAGAGTTGTGTGGAAGCTACGGCTTTCGTCAGCGCAACCGTTACTCAAAGGGAACAACCATGTGTTTGGATTTTAACCACCGAAGGCCGCAGTGTTTCACCTCGCCGGACGAGTCAGACGGCCGTGCATTACCAAACACGCTCCGGACCCAGGATAGTAGCTGTATAACCAGCTGCTTTCACCACCTGCAGAAGGAGGATTTTTTTTTTCCCACACAAAACGTCCGTTTTTCCCCATGCCCATGGCGACCACGCTGTTTTCAACAGCCCACGCAGGACGCTGCAACCACCAACAATCCACGCCGAGGAAGCGAGCTGGATTATGGAAACGCGACCCATAAGTGAGGCTTATTTTTATTAGTGTCTGGGCAGATGCTAGGAGTTGCATTGTATGTGTATTGTATGCTTTTAAGCTACAATGTTTGAGTTTGTGGACCGCCGAGTCCCCTTTTATTTGCTGTTAGTTTTACACTGTAAAACACTTGTTGCTTGCGTGTTTTCATTTCGGCTCATCACGAGCCGATCTGAGTCTCCACGTTGTGGAGTACCACGTGTTATCATAGCCGCCGCTAAGGGCGTTAGCCCTCTCTGTCTCTCTCTTTCTCTCTCTTGACTAACCCACACGTACACTATACACACATTAGGAGTCACACAGACACACGTGTAAATCTTATAAGTGACTCTTTGGAGACTTATGGTTAATAACCCAACTATAACATTTGATACGTGTGCTTGTGGGAACTCCCTTTTATATCTTATATACGCCTCGTGGTAGCACTGCTACCTGTTCGAACATTATCTTGTGTGTGTATGTGTGTATCCAAAATTACCCACAAAGTCAGCGGCGTTGTAACCATCGCCGTTGTTCAAATCCCGCACGTGCCATTTACTAGTCCTTTCACGGAACACTCCGTGACGTTACGTTCCAGGAGATCGTAACCGCCATTTTGGCTCTTCGCCATCTTGTCTTTGACTACGGCCGCCATGTCGGCTCTTTCTTTGTTACACACACACACACACGCACACACGCACACACACACACACACTACATGCTTGTTGGTTTGCGTTTGAGTTTGTTTGTTTAGTTTCATACCTGCTTTAGTCTAGTGATAGATTTTTGTTCATAGAAAGTATTATTGATTTGATCAAGGTGCTTATGTGAATAAATTCTATTATATTGTACATAGCAGTTTTCTGTGATTCTTTTGTGCATAATATTGTGATCTTTTCTGGTTGTGATGGTCAGTGCTCGGATTCACTTCCTTCACAGTTCCTTTAATTGTAAATATTTTACAAATATCTACATTTAAAGTGAACCCTTTTATTATGAGACTATTTTGGTATGGTTATTGGTCCCTGATTTCAGGGTGGTGCCCCGTTTTAATGATTTAATTATAATTTACGTTAAATCAAATTTATTTAATTTGAATAATTATTATCAGTAATTATTAATTACTAATAACCACACCTGCCCTACTATTGAAGCCCAACAATTATTATTATTATTATTATTAGTAGTAGTAGTAGTAGTAGTAGTAGTAGTAGTAGTAGTAGTAGTATTGTTATTTGTATATCTCGCATGAAACCTATTGTTCTCAATGTTCTTCCATTTGCTTGGTAAATTTTTGTACCAGATGTGTAAAGGCCATGGAAGGAGGCCCTCCATGGAATGCATAAGACAATAGTCATCAACCATTGAAGGGCATTTTGGACCTCATCAGACCAGACTGACCTCGCTCAGCAATTCCAGGTCATTGCTGACCTCAAAAGCAAATTTACAATCAACAGTTGTAGCTGTTGGCATAACTCTTATGTTTAGCTGATTTATTCTGCCACAAAGCTCTCTGCCACTGGTTAAAGGGGAGCCTCAGCATTTCTCCATCAAGTGTAAGTCTGTCTCACATCAATATGGAAAGTGCTTGCTTTGTTTATGAGGTTGCATAATTTCTATGATGATTATTACTATATGTCTCGCGTGGCATTTCCTTATCACAGTAAAGTAGGAAACCTCTGGTGTCAAGCAATTAAACTAGTTAATGAAAAAAAATTGCTTACTCATATTGTAGAATTTGATAAAGAACTGCACAGGTTTAAGGATTGTAATGCTGTGGTTTCTTTTTACTGTAAACTATGCCACACATCATTTCATTTTGCATCTCCTGCCTGTGTACAAGTCCCTTGTTAACAGACAACCAGCAGAAACCCACACAGTTGAGGCATGGACTGAGGAGTCTGAAGAGGCTCTGAGGGACTGTTTTGGCTCAACTGTGTGTTTTTCATGGGGAGGACATCAACAGTTTAACAGGCTGTATAACGGACTACGTAAACTTCTGGGTGGATAACATTGTATAGTCAAACAACAAATCCTGGATTAATCCTGACATAAAGGCTCTCCTTAAGGAGAAATAGCCTTTAGCTCAGACAACCAGGAGGAGCGGAAGGCTGTGCAGAAGGAGCTGAGGAAGAAGATCCGAAAGGGGAAGAACAGCTACAGGAGGAAGATGGAGGACCAGCTGCAGCAGAGCAACATCAGTGGAGTCTGGAAAGGCCTTAAACCATCTCAGGGCAGAGGAAACCAGTCTCGCAGGCTGCCAGGGATCGGACATGGGTAAACGACTTGAACCCATTCTTCAATAGGTTTGACCAGACTCCTACCCCTCCCCAAGTCATCTCTGCTGCCCCCCACCTCTTCTACCCCACCTGTTTACTGCTCCATTCTCACCTCTACCTCGCTTTCCACTGCATTCAGCTTGCAGACACCCCCCCACTGCTCCCCCTGACATTCACCCAACTCCCCTACCCGACACTCAGCCCGTCTGCTCCAATCTGTCCCTCTCCACAATCCAGGTGAGAAACAAGCTGAGTTAGATGAAGGCAAAGAAGGCTACAGGTCCAGACGGGATTAGCTCCAGGCTCCTCAAGTCCTGGGCAGACCAGCTGTGCAGGATTGTGGAGTACCTCTTCAACATGAGCCTAAAGCTGGGTAAAGTGCCAATGTTTTGGAAAACCTCCTGCATGGTACCACTACCAAAGATCCCTCAGCCAAAGGACTTCAACAGCTACAGACCAGTTGCTCTCACTTCATACCTGATGAAGACCCTGGTGTGGCTGGTGCTTGTCCATCTCCGCCCTCTGGTTGGTCCTTTTATGGACCCACTCCAGTTTGCATACCAACCTGACATTGCAGCTGACGATGCCATCATCTTCCTCCTGGACAAATCACTGTCTCACCTAGAAAAGCCTGGAAGCACTGTGAGGGTCATGTTCTTTGATTTCTCCAGTGCTTTCAACACCATACAGCCTGCACTTCTGGGGGACAAGCTAGAGCTCACAGGGGTGGACCAACACCTCACGTCCTGGATCCTCGACTACCTCACCAATCCGCCACAGTTAGTGAAGACTCGACTGTTACAACCCTGTTGCCCGACTGTGAGTTGGACCCAAAAACTCTAAATGCTTGTAGAAAATATAAGAGGTGTGTAAAGGAGTCTTTTTTGCCTAAACTTAAGCTTGTCAATGCAAGTACTCACTGCCCCCTAGCCATAGAGTGTTGTAATGATTATCACCTCAAATAAGATCTGTGGCAAACACAAGTTTATATTTCTTTCAGCAAGATAATCTTTTCAGATGTACACCACTTTTGATTGAGTCCCACCCCTGTATGATCTGTGTGGATGAGGGAAGAAGTTGCAGTCAGTAAAGAAGTGAAGCCTGTGAGCTGGATAAGGCAGTAAAATCTCTCACTACACTCAGGTGCAATCCTGCATATCCTTATTATCATAGCTGTGCTCTTGAGGGCAAGTGTAGACTACAAGACTTTGAAAATCTCAGAGCTTGTCACATTGTAGAGAGTTGGACCCAAAAGCTGACAATGTGGCTGGGAGTAGTGTGCAAGGTAATTTATGGCATGGTGGCACTGGTGGTTAGCATGGCAAGACTCTGGTGAGCGCAGGGCAAGGCTGTTGGCTGCAGAAGTGCAGAGAGCTGGGTTGCCAGATATGGAACCACTGGTAGCTGGGATGATGTTGAACACTGGAGATAGAACAGAGACATATTAGATCTCCTATAGAAAACATGAAAACACAAATAGTATCACTAGAAGGCGATATAGCTGGAGCCTTGTACCGCGTGTGACTGAGGAAATCATCTGCAGGTCATGTATGTCAGCAGTTCTGTTCTCTTTTTAGAGTGTGTGTGTGTGTGTGTGTGTGTTTTCATTGCAAAATATGGTCTTGGAGACATCTGTTGTGGTGAGAATTACCATAAATAGTTTTGAATATTTTTCCAGGTGTTTATATGTATGTCTGTCTGTAGACATATTTTTGTCGGCTTGAAAGTGTCAAAACTGTGAAACGTGGTCATGACACTTAAGATTTATGTTGTTGAGATCAAACTGAAGGCTGAGTTTGAAGATGGGTGCTGTCTGAACAAGAGGCAACAAGGGGCGTGGCCCCCTCTCCTTTAACTACTACAAAGGCAGTTTTGAGTATTCCCTCAAATGTTTACAAACATTTAACAGACAGACTGACATACAAGTATGTCAGACTGACATACAAGTATGTCAGTCTGTCTGTGGATAGATTTCTGCCAGCTTAAAATTGTCACAGATGTGCAAGATACATATCCTAAACTTAAAAGTTTTAACAACTGTCACGTTTCTGTTTCTTGTTTTGGTTTTGTTAGGTCACTTCCTGTTTTATTTTGTAGTCCTTATGTGCCATGTCTTGTCCACTTCCTGTCACTGTACTGTTTCCCTCTTGTTTGATTGCCTGCACCTGTCCTCTTGTGTCTCACCTGTGTCTTGTCCCCTTGTTTGTGTCTTGTGATTTAAGTCCTGTGTTTTGTTCAGTCCTTGTCGGCTCATTGTTTGTAGATGTATTAGGGGTGGAACGGTTCATCCAAAAAATCCGTCCCGTCCGGTATGCTTGTCACGGTTCGGGACACGTGTGTACCGTTCGGTTTATGACGCGCAGGTGCGGGGACGTAACGGCCACCTAATGGCGGCGCCGCGGTCACCGGAGCTGATCGCTGCCACTCTAATCAATGAGACCATCCCCACTGGGCGCGCCACGTAACGTCTCAGCAGTGGCTCTCCGCTCTGCAGTGCTATCAATCCGTAACACTTCTATTTTTTGACTCTTCCACCAGGGCAATCAGCTGCTCCTCAACGTCCTCGGTCCACACAGGCATGGCTTTCAAAATTACATAGGTTTATCCCAAAAATAACAAACAGCAAAGTGTTTGTAACTCATCGTCACTTCCGCCACCCCTCCCACACGCCGTGCTGATTCGCTGGCACACTGCCAATCAGAATGGTCACTGAACAGCTAGCTAACAACCAATCAGAGTATCCGACGGCGTCCAACCTCAGACGGCCGACTTCGCATGTTCAGTCGGATCAGACGCTGTCCACGTGCTTCTGCGCGGCTCTGACACAGCTGAACACACTGAATAGAGCAGCTCGCGAACTCGTCCGACTCCCTCCTAATGCTTCAGACGTCCGACGCTTTAGCAGGTGTGTGCCGGCCTTATCGCAACTTCATGAGGTACGTGTTGATGTTGATGCCCTGTGTAGTGGAAATTCTCCTTTGTGAGGTTGAGAGTTGCTAAGTCTCCGAAGAATTTCTTAGACTTCAGCGTTTGAATCAGATCTCTTTAATAACACGCAGTGTGGAGGGAAGGCCGAAGCGTTCTCTCCGGATCTCAAAATGTTACTGCCTTAAATACAGAACAGAGAGGAGGTTACCTACTTTTACAACAGACATCAATTGTTTTCTTGACAAAACACGATGACCATTTGATGTTTTAGATGGGGCAGTAAATGTCATCTGATCTACATCCCTGTATCCTCCATGTAGATCATGTGCCCCACTTGTGGCCTTTTAACACCTCAAGCAAAACTGCATTCTCCCCTCCTCCGGTCACATCCTGATCCTGTCTTTACAGCACATTGATCAAAGACAGGAACACTATGTAATTTCTTACATTCCTCCCTTTTGACACAAAGTGTCAACACAAAACATGTTTAGGAATTACATTGAAAATCATCAAAAGAAACAAAAAGGAAATTATTTACTATTACTATAACTATTAAAATCATTACAACTGACTGTTTGTTACAGTGACTAAGAAAAACACATAATGAAAGAAATTCAACATCACTTGAATGAAAAACAGGATTATACCAATTCATCATCAAAATCATCATATGGGTTTCCTGGGGCCCACTCCATCATAGAATTTACATCTTGCTCATTTTCGTTGATTGGCTCAATTGGTATTATTACATATGTCTTTTCTCCTCCAACTACGCCGCTTATCCATCTGTATATAAGGGCTCGCATACATGTCAGTGCACAAGTACAGAAACACAAACCAATACCAAAAACAATTACAACAGGGATTAACACATGAATGATTAGAACACCCCAGCGGCCAAAGTGGCTGTTTAACCATTTGTTGAAGCTAAAACCTGCTGATTCAGAAGGACCAAATGCATTAATTAGTTCACCAGCATCGAAACCCCAGGGTTTCCAATCATTCTTTCCAAACAGTTCTCGTTTTTTCCTGATCACCTGTTCTGTGGCAAGTTTTAGTTCATGTCCTTTTAGGATCTTCTGATCCTGTGTTAGTTCTTCTGTGTCTTCCTCTGCTCTTGTAGACAGTCCATTTTTACCCTTCTGTAAGAGAAGGGGTGTCTGAGTATCAGTGTAAATGACATCAGTGTGATCGATGACTGCAAGTGAATAAGTTGGTGGTGTGAAAGGTATGAATATATGAGGACATTTGGAGTCCAAATTTTTCTCAGTTGAGAAACAGGATTGGGCAACGGCCACTGTGGTGATCAACCCAACGATGAGAAGAGCAGTCATCATTTTCCAATGGCATCCCCTCTCAGCACTTCGAAGGTTAGGTCGTTGTTCTTCCATCGGCGGCATGGTTTGGAAAAGACTTGCACTGGGATGCATGGATCCAGGTGTCCCTTTCAGCTATTCGGACGGCAGTGGGTGTCATCAGCAGCACCTGATGTGGTCCTGTCCACCGGGGTTGACGCCAGTGCTTCCTTCTCAGGTCCTTTACGACTACCCAATATCCAGGCTGGATGCTGTGGAACAGCATCAACGTAGGCTCAAGAGGGCCATCTTATACTGTAGGGAATATAATCTCCAGGGCATGGTTAAATACACAACAAATGTTATTCCTGTCAGAGTTAACCTGTTCCTCCCTTTTGATACATGGTCAAGACCATGTATCAATTTAGCTTAAAAGGAATATGGCATTTGGTATTACCGGGAGGCCTTTCATGAGGCCAGATGAGATTTGATACACATTTTCAGTGTATTTTGTCCAGCATTATCTCCTGGTTAAAAGCAAAAACAAATTTATAAAGGAAAAACATAATGTTAGACAGACAAAGGTATTAGGGGGAGGCAGGTGAAAGAGCAGCTGCCTTTGGAGCTGCACTGGATCAAAAGAACCTGTATGGCCTTCATATTTGTGCACTGCTACACAGACAGGTAAAGGTAATGATGATTGGGATTTAGTGTTACTCGTGATGTCCTTTCCTGTTCCTAGAAAGAAAAATTCACAAGTTGTTGCAACATTTTCAGCTGCCTGAGCAGACATGTTGTTAGGATTTACATATTGCTCATGAGACAAAAAAGGATTCATTAGTTGAATGTCTCACAGCAGAATCATCTAGAAAGAAGATAGATTTTAGGGTTAATGAGGGGTGTGTCAAATAATGCTTTGTTGTCTTGACACAGTATCTGCCACTTCCAGATATGGATGTGGTTCTCCATCTTAAACTGTAGGAAGCAAAATTAATGGATCAAGGACAGTACAGCAGTTTAGGGTGACATGAGACATTGTTAGTAACACATTTGTTAGTTCAATACTCATGCTTTGATTAGGTGACTATTTTTTAGGGAGCAGCATGCAAAACATGAACAGTTAGTACACATAATTATATCAGCTGTGGCCATAATTTATTTATTCATTTATTTTTAAGAAGCAGCTTCTACAACCCTTCGAAATTTGTATTATAGCTGTCTTTGTGGTGGAGAATTATTTTAAAAGTTATTTTCTATTCGCCACCATGGGGCTAAAGGTTTTCAAATGAATTATCTCATTCAGAACGAGGTTATTATTTATTTTCTAATTTTTTAATCTTCCAGGGATATCTATGGTTTGAAAAGCCTAAAATAAAAAAAAATAAAAAATAAGAAATGCATCAATCTTGATTTAAGTCAGTAGAGGTTGTTTCTGCCTCTCAAGTCAGTCAATGTCAGTCTTAGTCAAATATTTCACCCATGTGTAAAGTCAGACATGGGTTGGGAGATCTCCACACAATTATAAAATCCATGGACAACAAATGCCTGCTAAAATCCAATAAGGCAATCGTTTGTTTTCATTTAGTTTTTTTCTTTCAGGTTTTTTTTTTTTTTTTTTTTAACATCCAAGATTGTTTGGATGTCATAGGGACTCAAAAATCCCGACCTTCTGGAGTATAATAGCACATTACAAAGAATTTGCAAATTTGTCCTTCAAAACTTAAGGACCGTTTTCTGTCAGAAAACAAAATATAGACACTGTCTCAGTTTGACAATGCCCCTGCATATAAAACATATACACAAACATTGGCAACATAATGAAACAAGTGCATTATCACACAATGGCCTCCAGTGCTAGGTTCTCAGCTCCACAGCAATCCAAAACTAAGTTTGCAGAAGAAAACTGTATGGCATCTGCATCCAAGAATAGAGTTTACCATTGATAGTGAAAGCAACCCAGAACTGTGAGTCAGGATGAATAGGAATGCTAGAGTATGCATTTGTTAAAACAATAACTGAAAAAAAACCCAGTCTGATAGAATGTTTAACATTAGTGTTACAACATCTGCTGGATGCTGACCAGCTTCATTTATGACCCTAAAGTATTTTAATGATCTCCACCCCCCTGTTGGTTTCCTTTCAGGCAAGATGGGGGAGGTACATGGTGAGATTAGGGATTCAACAATGGCACCTTGATTTATGCTAGACTGAATGACAAAAGCAATGATTTCAACAGCTTTAGGGCTAATTCGATATTTTCTTTAAGCAGTCTAAAAAGTTGATTTTGACTAGACAATAAACAGAATTCGGATCTTTTATATCTTTAAAATTAAATTTTCTTAGAGCCCTCAAGCTATTAAATAGTGTTGGAATCAATATTTAGTCTTTAGCAGTCAATCAGTGTGTGTGTGTGTGTGTGTGTGTGTCATCATTATTTGTTTCTAATTGTACTCTTGTCTATGTGCTGCTCAGTGTTCTGACCTTCCTCCTCTGTCTCCTCTGGCTGTGTCAAGGGAATCCTGAAGAATGAACAGACACCTTTAGGTGGTACATGTAGCCAGGATTTCTCTGGATCTCTTCCTTCTTGCCGATTAAGCTCAGGGTTCCCATCGCCTTCCATCTGCAGCATCAGTCTTTTCTCAGCGCTGTTGCACTCTCATGGATAGTTCGATGTGGACCCAGTCTCCTTCTCCTCTTGCTTTTGTTTTTTAGACTGCGAGCTCTGTCCAGGACTCTGTGGCCCACCAAACTTCAGTCTTTGTGTCAGGTGGTTCCTCTGCAACCTCCTTCATTTCGTTTCAGCTGACATGGCCTGTGTACAAACACTTCTGGATCTCAATGACAGTCTGCTTCCTTGTTTGCCTCGGCGAGGGGTTTGGACCATCATCCCCTCTGTGATCTTTACTCTGCCCCCAGTAGTCAACAGAAGCTGCTAGTGGAGAAAAAGCTGTCTTGGAGAAGCAAGGTTAATTTTGTGACTCCTTTTAGAAAAATGGAAAAGGGCTGACAAGTCAGGGTGTAGTAGTTTCTCCCCCTTCTTTCGTAGAGTCATCTTGGGGTGCTTGGCCTCATGTGGAGAAGGTGTCGCTGAGGTGGTAGGTGAGGAGACAGCAGGGAGGAGGTCCATTCTTAATTCTAGCCCTACATTCTTTTCTCTCCTTCTGTTTCTTACTCAAACCACCTTTTCCCATTTCTTTAAATCCCGCTACTGATTTTGAAAAAAAACTTGTCAGTTTATCTTTTCCTTCCCTACTTTTCTTTTTCCTTTTCTTTTCACATACTCTACACCATCTTAAACATCTTATGCTTAATTTGCCTTTAAATGGAAAACACCCTATAGGTGACATAGTGCCAAAGTTGAACATCTCAAATCACATTATTTCCCCATTTGTCTGCTCTTAATTCAGCAGAGCCATTAAAAAATGTCAGATACAGTTTCTAATTACCCCATTTTGTTACTCATGTTTTCACTGACTCACTGGGACAGATTTGCTTAAACTTTCAATGGGCTTATCATTCACACAAACTTCACAATCACACTGATCTTTCCATACAGCGTATGGTTGGATCTCATCAAGCATACACTAACTCTGAGTAACTTATTCAGCCAGGTGGTTTGTACGACACATTAGTTTCAAGCAACGCACCCTTGTAGCATACAAGCTGTATACTAGTCACTGAATGTCACAAGAAAGTTTATTATTTATACTTATTTCGTATATTGTTTCACTCATACGCCCATTTTATTGTGATGGGACCTCTCATCTAATCCTATACTGTATCATATCATTAATTACAGTATATCACATCGGATTATAGTATTAGTATTTATTATTATTATTATTATTCTTAATTAACCCCCTGTTCAATATACTTCTATTTAAATTTCTACTCATCAATAAGTAGTATCAAGAAACCTTACAGCCTCTTGAATTTTTTTTTTAAGGTACAAACAGCCTCTTGCTGCGTTGTCATGTCTCTTTTTTTTTTTTTTTTTTTACGTTTCTCTCATGTTAAACATGATCCAATACCACACAGGAATTATATGGAAAACAAAAGGCGCTCCTCATTGAGCCCTTACACATTAATTGTCCAATACAACACAGGAATTATATGGAAAACAAAAGGCGCTCCTCATTGAGCCCTTACACATTAATCATCCAATACCACACAGGAATTATATGGAGATATTAGGCGTCCCTCATGGACCCTTTTACATATGCTCTCACTACCACACAGGCATTACGTGAGTAGACCTAGGATTTCTAAATTTGAGCAAATGATTCAAAACGCCGTACTCACTTATTCGATGGAGCGTCCGCTGTCTGCATCCGTGCCTGACTTCAGGTGGGATCCAATCCTCCGTTTGTCGGAGCGGAATTTTCCCTGAGTCTCCTTCAGACTCCTGTCGACAGTTCAACCTTCAGTCCAGGCTCAGGTGTCAATCAGCGGAGCGTCCATCCCATCCTCATCGCCAAATGTAGTGGAAATTCTCCTTTGTGAGGTTGAGAGTTGCTAAGTCTCCGAAGAATTTCTTAGACTTCAGCGTTTGAATCAGATCTCTTCAATAACACGCAGCGTGGAGGGAAGGCAGAAGTGTTCTCTCCGGATCTCAAAATGTTACTGCCTTAAATACAGAACAGAGAGGAGGTTACCTACTTTTACAACAGACATCAATTGTTTTCTTGACAAAACACAATGACCATTTGATGTTTTAGATGGGGCAGTAAATGTCATCTGATCTACATCCCTGTATCCTCCATGTAGATCATGTGCCCCACTTGTGGCCTTTTAACACCTCAAGCAAAACTGCATTCTCCCCTCCTCCGGTCACATCCTGATCCTGTCTTTACAGCACATTGATCAAAGACAGGAACACTATGTAATTTCTTACACCTGTGCCTGTAATGTGGCCATACAAATAGGAAAGTTAAATTATTTTGTTTGCACTAATTCAAGAGTCAGAACTTTAAGAGCCATTTTCCTCGTTTTACTTTATAGGATACAATGTTTGTCAGAGATAAATGTGTCCTATTTCAGTCAGTTTAGTGATTGCTGTTGTATTTTAGTGCATTTTCATTGCAGAAGAAGGCAAACAATTGTTAATCTTTTTGGCAAATAAATATATAAACGTGTAAATGCAGCAATATCTTTCCTCTTGCTGCTTTAAAATCTCACTTCACTTTCATTTAAGATTGTTACAATGATGTGCTTAATCCCTAATCAAGCTGCCTCATTATTTCAGTTTTTGCATGATTGCATAACATGTCCTTAAGAATATCTGATTTAAAAAAAATCTAATTATTAGGCTATAGATCTGATACATTTTTTTAGAGTGTAAAAAAAATAGAAAAAAAACAACCGAACCGAACCGAAATCCATGACCCCAAAACCGTGATATGAACCGAACCGTGGATTTTGTGAACCGTTCCACCCGTAAGATGTATGTAGTGTTTAGTCCTGCCTTGCCTTACCTTGCCTTGTCTAGTTTTGTCTTGTTTTTGAAGAATTTGGTCGCTCCTTTCCTTTGCAGGGATAGCAGCTTGGTGTTAACTGATCTGGAATACTAGCAGGACCTTGTGTCGCTGCAGTGAGGAGAAGTTCTTTGGGCCTGCTGGAAATGTAGCTTGCAGCTCTTAGCAGCTGCTAGGCCCAGAAGAATCCAGGAGAAGACAACTTGAGGGCAGGCAGCCTGTCATCCTGACCACTAGTAGCTCAAAAGTGTATTTGCACCTAGGTGAAAAGACTGGAGAATTCTGGTCCATTTTGAAATCCCCAGTAAACGACCTCCTCTGTGGGTCCCAACAACTCATAGTGATGATACACACCCATATTATACAGGCTGAGTAAATATGTATACATTATTGACTGAGTTTAGTTTCTTTACTTTCTTATAGCCTCCTCCAGTTGCCAATGATTCTCAACTCAAAGCGGGTACTTTATTGTTTTTAAATGTTTTTATTATTTTTACTGTAGTATTTCAAAAGCTCCACATCCACCTGCTTATAGGCTCACTTTTCCCCTAGACTGAAGTTATTGGAGAGTGATGAGGTCAGAGACTGTATGCCAAAAAACAATAAAACCATAATCTATTTCATATTAGTTGGCTGAACTGTACATATATAGTATATGAATGAGTATTACATTACAGTTTTAAGCTTGCAATGATGAGTTGATATCTATTGACTTTACTGGAATATGGAACAAAATTTAATTACTTTGAATATAAAGATGCATTAATACATGTGATTTTTTTTCATCATGCTGCTCAACTGTTACAGGAATATACCAAAACCCATTAGAGAGTTTGAAGTTAACCTATATGTTGTATATGAAATCTATGTGGGAAAACTCACTTTCTGACAAGGATCAGCGGCAGGGACTCAAATGCACGACTCAACTCTCAGGGATAGAATCAAAACTGAAATTTAATGCACAAGGCAAGGCAAAAACAGGACGAAACAAAAACTTGACTTAAAGACTTGAAACGGATTACTTGACAGGGAAACACGGCAGGGACGCTCGACTTGACGGACAAGACGAACTAGCAAAGGCAAACACTAAGCACAGGACTTAAATACACAAGGGAAGGGGGGGACAAAGACACAGGTGAAAACAATCAGGGCGGGGCTGCTGCAAATCAGCACACAGGAGGACAGGGAGTCAAGACACCTGAAACGAGAGAGAGGGGTAAGTATTACAAAATACAACAGGAAGAACAGAAACAAAACACATCTAAATAGGACGAGTCTCTACACTTTCTTGCAATCCTTATTACAGAAACTAGATATTTTTGGTTTCATGACGCATGTAAACACACAGAATTACGTCACAACGCCACATGAAGGCTGTCCCAATTTGTAACTGTCTGTGAGACAGATTTCATTGTTTAAATTTATGTTTCATATGTTATAAAAAGCACAAAATAGTTCATGAAGTGTTTGAAGTGTTTAAAAAGATTAATAAATTGACATATAAATTCATGATAATAAATAAAAGAGTTAAAAAGGGCTTACATTTATAAATAAGTTGATAAAATGATTTCAGTTGTGATATTTAAAAACCTTCATGTGAGGACATTTTATTTTGAAAGAGTGTATGTGTAGTGGTGTGATGTTGTTGCGCTATATTATGAACAAGGCAGGGAAGTGCAAACTTTTCTTTTGAAGGGCACTGTTTTTGCTGTCATGTTTTCTTCATTTCTTTGAGTGTTGTTGTCATAGTAAATTGTCATGCCCTCTGCCCCTGCTCCCTAGTTTGTGTGTGTGTGACCAGGCCTGATTACAGATGGGAGACTGCTGTGTTGGAGTCGGGGCCTCCCAGCTGCTGCTCATCTGATCATCATCCCGTGCTATTTAAGGCCATGTTTATACGTAGCAGGGTATTTAGAGAAACGAATATTTCCCCCCCTTCGTTTTCAAAAAAGTTGTCATTTACATCAACCCGCATAAATACGCCGTCGAGCGTCATTATAACTATGCCAAACCTATGGGCGGCAGTGTAGGGAGAAGGATAAAGCCATGCAAGCCAATCAGAATCCTCAGAATCAACAACAACGAATAACACGAGCGACTTCCTGTTCCTTTCAAAACAACGCTCACATGACGTTAAGCATTTTCTAGCGCATAGCCTAATAAGCGTGAGCACCTAAAACCCCGTTTCTCCCAGTTGACATGACAACACATAACCGGAGTTTTCCAAATTCTCCACTTTGCCTGGAGTTTTTAGAAATAATCGTTTTCTGTGATAAAAACTGGGTTTTCGTGTAAATGAGAGGCCAAACCGCATGGAAATATCTGCGTTTTCCCTTTGTGTAAACGGGGCATAAGATCCTGGGCCACAGTCAGTCAGCGCTGGATTATAGACACTGCTACAGTAAGTAACGTCTCCAGCTCACTTCAGATCTCTGTCAAGATTCTTGTTGTTAATCTGAGCTTTTCCAAGAAACCTAAATGTGTTCTCTCTTCCGCACACCAGCTACACACTCCACCCGGACTCCAGCCTGCATCTCCAGCCTGAGCTCACTCTTCGCCAGCCTGCCCGTCAGCCTTTATCTGCCAGCACCAGTCTCCCTGCCATACAAACTCTGCACAATAAACACTCTTGTCAACTGACTTCTGTTTCTGCCTCCTTCCCTACTCCTGAGTCCGCCTACCCGACCCTGACAGTAAATTGTATAATTGTATATGTTCATGTAAGGTTTAAGCACATGCGTCAGGAAGATGTCGGATTACTACCGGAAGTATAAAAAATATTTTATTTTCAAACCTGCATTTACTATGTTGTGTCGGGTTTTACTTCCTCTTTATTCATGACTCTTCCCAGAAAGGTACGCACATGACCCTGGTCTGTTTTGAGGGTGAACTGTGGGATTGTGGGTCAGAAGCAGAAGCGGGACCACAGACATGGAAGCAGGAAGTCACGGTACACGGTCAGAGCTATTTACACTGTGTTTGAGAGGCGCAAACAGTAATTGTGTCTTTGTTTTATCTGTATTTCATTTTATGGTTGTTTACAATGTGCTTTGAGCATACAGTTGACACTTCATGTGTTTATTTATTTACGTTGTGTTAGCATTAGCCACATTGGACTCATATGGACTCTTTGCTTCTACTTATAGTTTTCACATGTTCTACGATTTTGTCAACGTTGGAGAAATAAGGCTGAAAATCTAGACATCAATACGAATGGTGGCCTTTTGTTGGACCAGTGTAGCTACAGTGAAAACGTACCACTAACGAGGCCAAGAGCTGAGATGAGAGACGAAAGCTAAGAGGAGAGCTACGCATGTCTGAGGTTGCTTTAAGCAAGACTGCTGGAGTGACGTGTGGCCGGAATGTCCGGGAGCCGACTAGAGAAAGAGAGAGAGAGAGTGCCTGCCATGGAGTATCGCGACTTCAGCATGGCTTGCTGAAAAGAGAGAGGGAGAGAGGACGGCAGCGTCAACCACCGGAGCACCGCGACTTCAGCATGGCTTGCTGATAAGAGAGAAGACGGCATTGTCGACCACAAAGTACCGCAACTTCACCAACAGAGGGCAGCGTTTACCAGTGAGTGCTACAGCTCTTCATGTATCCTTACCTGGCTTCAGCTGGCATGATTTACAGCCATCAGGCAGACTAGAGCAGCTCTGCAATAAGCATTTGATTTGAGAGACATTTTTTAAAGGTTGAAAGAGCTCAACTATTTAGCAACAGAGGTTTTGAGTGAAATGCTAAATGTTCCTGCTTTATATTATTGTGAATGTCCTGTGGGTTTTGATTTAAGAGTTCAAATGCATTACCAAATGAGTGCATAAGAAGTTTATAAGAGTAACTATCGCTACTCATTAGTTCTGGTACATATATATGTTAAGCAATAATTTAGTTAAAAATACAGTACCATTTCTATTTCATTGCAATGTCAATTCACAGTGAAAAATCACAACATGATGGTCCCATGTTGAGTCCCTCCAAGCAGATTTAGTAAGATTAAATAAACGGTTAAAACTTCAGATTGATGAGGCCGAAATAGAGAAACTAGAGGCACTTATTGATGATATCCATGCTAAAATACAAATTCAAAAGAATTCAGTAACAGAGCCTACCTCCAAAGTTGAATCCCGTAAATCCTCACGGGAGAGAAAGTTAACTCCCAAAATGCTGGAGCTAAAACAACAAGAGACCTCTCAAAAGGAGAATAAGTTTGTTATGTTGTATGACAAATGGAAGGAACAAATTAAAGCTACACACTCCTCACTCAAAAATGAGTGCTCTGACAAAGACTTGTGTTGCATGATGGACACCGTTGAAGGGCTAGAGGCTCAAGCTTGCACCTTCCACCGATATCAGATGTAAAATGGATTCCTGCACAGCAGTAACTGCAGATGTGATGGTGCTACTGAAAGTGCGCATGAGTGAAGTGGGATAAGATGACTTTGATGCTAAGGCAGAAAATGCAAGATTGCACATAATGCTTGACAGAGAGTATGCACAATCAATATTTAGTGTCTCAGTCCCCAAATCTTCTGTTTGTAGCCACCAGTCAAGATGTCCATCAGAGCAGCAAAGTATCACAGTAAAAAGAGCAGACTGTGTTGCACAATTTGCTGCCAAAAGGGCAGAAATGGAAATGGAGGAGGCAATTGCTGCACAAAGGCAAGAACTTAAAAGACTGGAAAATCAGCGGGATCTTCAAGTGATTGCCGCTAAGATGAAAGCTTATTCTGAAGCAGGCTCAGGTGAGGCCCCTGGAGCAGGTGAGGTGAGCCACTGTCCTCCTGTGTCTAACAGAAACAAAGAGACACAAGAGGAACAATTACATCAAAACAATGACAATGAACAATCAAACAATGTAAGCAAAGAAGTTTCTTTAGTACAAGCATTACATGACACAACGGCACTCACCAGACTTCCAGCACCCGAGCCCTTGGTCTCAGGGGACCCACTCAAGTTCATAGAGTGGAGCACTAGTTTCAAGGCTCTCATAGAATGGAGATGCACAAATCCAGCTGACAGATTGTTTTACCTTCAGAAGTACATCAGTGGTGGAGCCCGGTCTGTGCTGGAAGGAAGCTTCTACAGGAAGGATGAAGAAGCTTACAACCAAGCGTGGGAAGCACTGAATGCTCACTACGGCCATCCCTTTGTAATCCGGCGTGCATACAGAGAAAAACGGAATAACTGGCCAAAGATTAGTTCACGTGATTCTGTTAAACTCATACAATACAGTGATTTTCTGACTGCCTGCAGCAATGCCATGCCACACATTAAAGGTCTTCAAGTATTAAATGATTGTGAAGAAAATCAGAGGATGCTACAAAAACTCCCTGATAGGTTGACATCTCGCTAGAATCGACATGTAACAAAATGATTGCAGGAAACACATGAATATCCCAGTTTCAAAGAGCTCATGAGGCAGATGTAGCATGCAACCCTGTAACATCCCTTTATGCCTTGAAGTCATCAGAAGAAAGGCCATCCAGAGACATAAAGCGGCCAAAAGCCAATGTGTTCATCACAAACACAAAAGAATCAGAAAAATACAACACAGTGATGAGAACACAAGGCGCTGTGGAGAACAGCACAAGAGATGCAAATGAATCAAAGAGAGTGAACATGCCATTCAATTCTTCAAGTCCAGTTAAAACTGTAACAAGCCTGTGAATATTCTCATTCACCCAGGTCATAGTTATCTCAAAGAAATTGAATCGAACGCAACTGGATTTGGTTTTTGTCTTTGAAGACGTTTCACCTCTCATCCAAGAGGCTTCAGCATGTACTGTAGCAAAACTCACTCCATCCGCAAATGCCAGACAGTCGCTAACAAGTCAGCTGAAGAAAAGAAAAGATTCATACTGGACAAAAACCTATGTTTTGGCTGTCTTAAGAAAGGACACAACTCAAAGGACTGCAGAAACAAAGCAACCTGTAGTATATGTAAAAAACACCATCCAACACCGTTGCATGAGTACCTCAGCACTGCTCCAGACACATCTTCTCATGCTGTGCAGGCGGAAGAAAATTCATCTTCACTTTCTTGCTCTGTAGACAAAAGTGATGGTGGGAGCACATCCATGATAGTACCTGTGTGGCTCTCATCAGTCACAACCCCTGAAACAGAGACATTAGTATATGCTTAGTGGTCTTAGAGTTAGAGGGTTCTCCTAACATAGCTTTATTAACTTGCCACCTGCATACACCAGAGATTTCATCCCACTTGAACGCTCACACATACCTACTCCTGCAACAGGTAAGAGATGGAAACACCTGAATGCTATAGCACAGGATATACCAGAGTTGTTAGACTGTGAAGTTTGACTACTAATAGGCTATGACTGTTGTAGAGCATTAGCACCACGGCATGTTATTACAGGTGGTGATGAAGAGCCATATGCCATTAGGACTGACTTAGGATGGAGCATTGTTGGCAGCTCACCAAAGGTTGCTAAGTTAACAGAAGTGACAGGTCTTTGCCATCATGTGTCCGTCAAAGAACTTCCATCATTAACACCAGCTGCTGTTATCAGAGTCCTTGAATCTGATTTTAAAGACCATATCACAAGATGATATCCAGTTCATGGAAATCATGAACCAAACAATACAGCAGAACTCAGATGGTCACCTGGAAATGCCACTTCCCTTTAAAACACGTCCACATCTACCAGAAAATAAGCGACTAGCTCTGGTGCGACTGAAGTACCTGAAAGTAAAACTTGAGGAAAAATCCCAAATTCAAGGAGGACTATGTTAGATTCATGGCAGGTGTCATCGAAGGTGGTGAAGCAGAGAGAGCCGAAGACCTACCCGAGGAGGGAACTGTGTGGTACATTCCACATCAAGGGGTTTATCAGCCAAGAAAACCTGAAAAAATTAGAGTTGTGTTTGATTTTTCTGCCAAGTATGAGGGCACAGCTCTAAACGACCACTTACTGACTAGACCTGATCTCACCAATGGTCTGACAGGGGTGCTCTGTAGATTCCGCAAACATCCAGTTGCAATCATGTGTGATGTACAGAGAATGTTTCATAGGTTTCATGTAAGCAGAGAGGACAGAAATTACTTGCGGTTTCTTTGGTGGGAACAGGAGGATACCAATTCAGAGCCAAAAGAATATTGCATGAAAATCCACCTCTTTGGAACAGGGTGTGCAAATTGTGGTTTGAAGTTCTTACCAAATGAAAATGAAAAAGAGTATCCATCTGCGGCCAACTTCATTAAGAAAAACTTTTATGTTGATGATGGCCTCATCAGTGTAGAATCAGCAGATAAAGCCATCAAATTAGTGAAAGAAACACAACGTGTGTGTGCAAAGGGGAAACTATATCTCCACAAGTTTATCTCCAACAACAGGGAAGTCTTAGAGACAATTCCAGACTGTGAACGAGCTAGTGGAGTTCATGATGTAAATCTCAGTCACGGAGATCTCCCTATTCAGACTGTGTTGGGAGTAAAGTGGAATGTGAACAGTGACGCTTTCTCTTTCAGTGTATCCCTGGATGAGAAACCAGCAACACGGAGAGGAATACTTTCAACTGTAGCCTCTGTGTTTGACCCTGTAGACTTTCTTGTTCCCTTCCTCCTATTGGGAAAGAAATTGCTGCAAGAAATGTGTCAAAAGGGCATAGCATGGGATGAACCACTGCCCAAAGACTTGCAGTCACAGTGGAAAAATTGTCTGAATGATCTAGATAATTTGCAAAAGCTCCAAATCCCAAAATGCTTTGCTCCTGAAGCCTTAGGAAAGGTTCAAAGAGTCGAGTTGCATCACTTCTCAGATGCGAGTAGCCATGGGTACGGTCAGTGTTCATACATCCGTGTGGTGAGTGAAGATAGAGTTCATTGTTCATTGATCATAGGCAAAGCCAGAGTTGCTCCCACAAAAGTTGTAACCATACCAAAACTTGAGTTGACAGCTGCTGCGGTGTCCTCAGCAGTCAGTAGCATGTTAAAAGAGGAGCTGGAACTCAAAATTGACCAGGAATACTTTTGGACAGACTCAAAAGTAATTCTAGGCTACATTGCTAACGAGGCCCGTAGGTTTCATGTTTTTGTCGCAAACAGAATCCAGAGAATCAGAGACACAACCGATCCAGCCCAGTGGTATCACATTGATACTGATCAAAATCCGGCTGATCATGCCTCCAGAGGCCTCAAGGTAGCAGACTTGATCAATTCCAACTGGTTTACTGGACCAAAATTCCTCTGGGAGAGAGAAATTGCCACACCAAAAACAACTCCAGAGCTTATGGTAGGAGATCCAGAGGTAAAAACAACACAAGCACTGCAAATCAATGTAGTCAAGGAAGAGAATTTGCTGGAGAGATTTGAACGATTAACAAAGTGGCATACTGCATTGAACGTAGTGTCTCGGATCCTTCGGCTAGCACAAAAAGACAAATCATTAGAGCTCATAACAGTTGAGGACAGGAGAAAGGCTGGTTTGGTCCTTGTGAGATTAGCACAGAAAGACGTCTTTAAAAAGGAAATGCAGAAGCTTAGGCAGGGAAAATTGTCACATAATAATCAGTTGTTTCACCTTGACCCAGTGTTGCAAGAGGGTGTTCTCAGGGTGGGAGGGAGATTAAAAGCAGCTTCCTTACCTCTTGTTCTGAAACATCCTGCCATCCTGCCAAAAGATGGTGGAGTCACACGCCTGATCCTGGACTACTGTCATGAAAAAACTCAGCATCAAGGCAGGGGTCAAACCCTCAATGAACTGAGAGCAAATGGCTACTGGGTTGTTGGTGGCAGTAAGGTTGTGGCAAATCATATCAAACAATGTGTCCCATGCAGAAGATCTTGAAGGCCAACAGAAACACAAAAAATGGCTGATCTGCCTGTGAATTGTATTGACCCATCACCACCATTCTCAATTCTGTGGGATGGACTGTTTTGGACCCTTTCTGACTAAGCAGAGTCGGAAGGAAAGTAAGAGATATGGCCTGATATTCACTTGTTTATCATCAAGAGCCATCCACATAGGAATGCTTGAAGATCTAACAACAGATGCCTTCATTAATGCTCTGAGATGTTTTATAGTTATCCGAGGAGCTGTAAGAGAGATCAGATCAGATCAAGGGACAAATTTTGTAGAAGCTAAGAATAAACTCTCTAGGACGTGTTTCCCAGAGTCATTCTTAGCTTAAGAAGATCTTTCACTAAGAAGGAAGTGTAAGATCGCCCTGACCCACTCTTAACAGCCTTCTTAGCGACCAAACGCTCAGTGCAGCCACATCAGGGAAAGTTATATCGGACACTCAAAGGAACACTAAAACCATGCGTAATGATGAATGTGCGCTCATAGCTGCAGAACACTGATGCAAGAAAAATAATAGCATAAGAAGATATAAAAATAAAGAATTGCCCATGTGTTCCTGTAGCTACATAAATAAAATAAATCATCATTACTATTACTCGTTACGTTTTCACACACATTCGGCATCTGAGTTTACAGTAGCTATAAAAACATCAACCAACCTGTGGTATTTCACAGATATGAGGGAAACTGACAGGTGTAATTGAACTCAGCTGGAACCTCATCAAGAGAGTCTCCACCTGCTAGTCGATATATAAAGGCGTTGCCGAAGCCCACGCGTGTGAGACACCATGGCTGCAATACAGCATATTCTCGCTGCTAACCAACAGCATCGCTGTGTGAGAAGCCAGACGGTTTATATAAATGCTTATGTGCGTCAGGACTTCTCCCCACTCGACGTGCTGTTGGACCGGGCTGTCCAGTCCAAGTACCGGCTTCCCCGTGAGGAGATCCAACGCCTCGTCACGCTCGTGTCACCACATATCCAGTGGGCAACCCGCTGCAATTTTGCCCTCAGCCCGAAGGTGGTGGGAGACGGCACCGGCCTCAGCAAGGCATCGGTTTCACGGAGTGTGGCAGCCGTGACACCGATCCTCCTGCGCCATGCCCGGAGACACATCAGGATGCCCACCACGCGGGACGAGGTCCGCCAGGTCCACCGTGGATTTCACGCCATGGCTGGGATCCCCCGGGTGATTGGTGTCGTGGATGGCACACTGATCCCAATCCACAATCCCTCCCTGGTGGATCTGTGCTGGATTGGGAGGAAACATTACGCTGCCATCAACACTCAGGTGGTGGTGGACCACGATGGCCTCATCACTGACATCGTTGACACACACACACACACACACACGTAGCCTAATTGCACAGGTGCGTGGGGACCACAGGGTGTTGTGGGTGACTTAAGCGCTGATAAAGTGGTGGGTGATCGATTTGCCTGGCATCGATTGATTTATATTTCAGCTGTACGGCTATGGACAGCTCCCACTAAGAGCTTCTTAAGAAGCTTCTTTGGCGGGATCTTAAGATGGCAGTTAAGAACATGTCTGGGAAACACCCCATCTTAGCGCTCCTTCTTAGCCGCACCCTTCTTAAGAGCCTTCTTAAGTCCTTAAGAACGATCGAATATGGGAAACGCCGCCAAAGACTCTAAAAGAAGTGGACAAAGACAGATTGGTTGCTTATTTAGCAGAGAAACAGTGTGACCTTGTAATGAATGTACCTGATGCTAGTCACATGGGAGGTGTATGGGAACGGCAGAGGACAGTGAGGAGTGTTATGACTTGGGTTCTTTCAAAGAGTGTTGGGAGGTTGGATGATGCTTCTTTGAGAACATTTTTCTATGAAGCCATGTCAATAATAAACAGCCGCCCACTCACTATTGACAGTATCAGTGATCCAAGGTGAAGAGCCACTTACACCAAACCATTTGCTCACCATGACAACCTCTGTTCCTCTGCCTCCCCCAGGAAAATTTGTGGCAGAAAATCTGTACGCCAAGAAAAGGTGGCGCAGAGTACAATATCTGACAGAACAATTCTGGTGTCGGTGGAAGAAAGAATAGCTGCCAAACATCACTCTAAGGCAAAGATGGCATTCTCCACAACGCAATGTAAAGGTTAGAAGAGGGGGTGTCCCCTCTTCTCTGAGAGGGGACTCCCTGCAATGAATGGAGACTGGGAAGAGTACTAAGTGTTTGTACAGATGGTGATGGTCTGGTGCGGAAAGCCACCATACAAATAGGTAACGAAAAATTAGGAAAGGAAGGTCAAAGGCTCACTAATCCATCCATTATTGAGCGTCCTATTCATAAACTTGTTGTGTTAGTGGAAAGTAACTAAATGTATTTCCGTAGTTCCTGTAACACGTACATGTGTTGAGGGTTACATTATTGATCTCTTCTTCTCTTATACAAGCTACTGTGTATTGTGTGAGAAATTAATAGATTTATTCAAGGTCAAAGGTGATCATAAATCATAGTAATTTGGTGGGAGTGTAACTGTCTGTGAGACAGATTTCATTGTTTAAATTTATGTTTCATATGTTATAAAAAACACAAAATAGTTCATGAAGTGTTTGAAGTGTTTAAAAAGATTAATAAATAGACATATAAATTCATGATAATAAATAAGAGAGTTGAAAAGGGCTTACATGTATAAATAAGTTGATAAAATGATTTCAGTTGTGATATTTAAAAACCTTCATGTGAGGACATTTTATTTTGAAAGAGTGTATGGTCACATGACCCTGGTCTGTTTTGAGGGTGAACTGTGGGATTGTGGGTCCGAAGCAGAAGCGGGACCACAGACATGGAAGCAGGAAGTCATGGTACACGGTCAGAGCTATTTACATTGTGTTCAAGAGGCGCACACGGTAATTGTGTCTTTGTTTTATCTGTATTTCATTTTATGGTTGTTTACAATGTGCTTTGAGCATACAGTTGACACTTCATGTGTTTATTTATTTACGTTGTGTTAGCATTAGCCACATTGGACTCATATGGACTCTTTGCTTCTACTTATAGTTTTCACGTGTTCTACGATTTTGTCAACGTTGGAGAAATAAAGCTGAAAATCTAGTGTAGTGTAGTGTAGTGTAAAATCAGTGTAGTTACACAATTCAAAGGCTCCTCCAAATGCAGCCCACAAACACGGCCTTCTTTTCCCTCTTTTTGGAGGATGCACCACTGCTATCCTTCGCGGCCTGACATATCCCAAGATTCTCTGCATGCCCAAAAAAGAAAGAAAGAAAGAAAGAAAGAAGAAAATGGTGACCTCATCTGGCGCAGATCTCATATTTAAATGTAAGTATTGGGTTTGTACTCGGTTTTTACTCATTTGAACATCCAACGCCAGATATGTTAAACTTCAAGGGACCTTAAAACCTCAACATTTCAGTTAAAATATGTGATGCTGGTAATGCTTAGCTTGATGCCTTCGGAGGTAAAGCCTTAAAAGCCTTCACTTTCAAATGTTAGACGTTCATAGGTTGACTTATATCTTATATCTTATTGTGACTGTTGAGATTTTATAGACTATTTTTACTTCATGTACATACAGTTATGTTCATAATAATAGCAGTGTGTTTAAAAAGATGAGTAAACCTCAAAATTCTTCAAATAAATTGTATTTTAATGAACACAAATGCATTGGGGACACTACACATTCTATTTCAAAGCAAGAAAATTGGAAAAAGTAATTGAATTTGATAATATTTTACAGAAAGTCAAGAAATATAATGTTAAAAAAAAATAGCAGTGTTGACATCTTTCTTTACAAATTCAAAGATGTACTGTATAAACTAAGAAATGCTTGAAGATTCAACTTTCCTGAGAATCATAAACTAATACTTAGTTGCATAACCACGGTTTCTGATAACTGCTTCACATCTGTGGTACATGGAGTCGACCAACTTCTGGCACCGGTCAACAGGTATTGCAGCCCAGGACAATTGTACTACGTTCCACAATTCCTCTGCATTTCTTGGTTTTGCCTCATGAACAGATTTTATGTCCGGGGATTGTGCTGGCCAGTCATTACTTGAATTCTGTTTGTCTGGAACCATGATTTTGCTCGCTTGCTGGTGTGTTTGGGGTCATTGTCTTGTTGAAACACCCATTTCAAGGGCATTCCCTCTTCAGCATATGGCAACGTGACTTCTTCCAGTATTCTGATGTACTCAAACTGATCCATGATCCCTGGTATGCGAAAAATAGGACCAACACCATAGTACGAGAAACATCCCCATATCATGACGCTTGCACCACCATGCTTCACTGTCTTCACTGTGTACTGTGGCTTGAATTAAGTGTTTGCAGTATGTCTGACAAACTGTCTGTGGCCCTTAGACCCAAAAAGAACAATCTTACTCTCATCAGTCCACAAAATATTATGCCATTTCTTTTTAGGCCAGTCAATGTTTTCTTTGGCAAATTGTAACCGCTTCAGCACATGTATTTTTTTTAACAATGGGACTTTGCGGGGGCTTCCTTCTGCAGGCGATGAGGAGACGCTGGGTTGTGCAGCGTTCCTGGATCCAAAACAATAATGACGAATATTCTAACAAAAATGAAAGTAAAACAAAAACAGTCTCTGACTCGTCCAGCGAGGAGGGAGCTGAAGCCTAGGTCGAAATGAAAACGTTTCTCAAAATGCACCATTTCGGTAACTATCGGTCTTTGTCAGACACGTGACCTAACTGGCGGACATGCCCCCAGGCGCCATTTTGGGTGTACCGCGGATATAAACAATACAGAGTAGGGTTAGGGTTAGAGGGTTAGGGGTTAGCTGCTGGAGAAGATGGAGAAGATTAAGAAGGATGAGAGGATCCCGTACAGGAACAAACTTATTCGGGAGGCCAGGGAGCGGTATTTTGCTAAACTGTCGACAATCAATAACATAGATCCGTACGACCTCACAACTAAAGACTGGAGCTCCGACGCCACACTACTGCCTCCAACTACATCACTGGATATAACAAACTACCTTGTTTATGGTATCAGCGCTTACACGTATGAGCAGTTCAGAAACTGTAAATCTCTCGAAGATCACGGACATTTCACGAATGGCTGGGTGCAGGATTTGTTCACAGTTGGACCGCAGGACTGCGACAACACAGTCGTCTTTGCAAAGGTAAGCTAACTTGTCTGTAATCAGGTGAAGTTATGATTGTCGGTAACGGTTAGTTTGCTTGTTTTGTCTGATTTGCTTTACTTATTTTAACTGTGGGCATAAAAGATTCATGTGTATTATATTATTGTGAAAAAATGCCCTCATATTCACATCACAGGAGCTAGAAAAAAGTGAAAATCATACAACATACTACTTTTTCATACAACATAATTACTCAAGCATAAAAAAATATAGGAAAGGATTCAACACTGTTGTAAACTGTTGTTGTCTGTCTGCCTACGTCTTGTCTACAGGTCCTGCACTCCCAACGCCTGACTGACACACCACTCAAGGCCTGGGCCATCATCAAGCCATCGGGAGCCATATCATCTGGTCACTGCACATGTATGGCTGGGATAGCGGAGACATGTTGCAGCTATGCTGTTCAAGCTGGAGGCGGTTGTCAGATGCAGAAAGACAACAACAGTAACTGGACAACCTGCATACTGGATGATACCAAGCAGCATCAGTAAAGTAGGAGCCGAAGCAGGACACAAAATTGACTTCACCACAGCAAAAGCTAAAAGAAAAAGCCTTGATAAACTCCTGGATGGTGAGGAAGGAAACATGCCTGCTCTAAGGACTGCAGTGAACAACTGTACATTCGGCATTTCCACACAGGATCAGTGGGCTTCATATCTTACAGAAATGCAAAAAGTATCCCCAAAAGCTGCAGTTCTGTCAAATCTCCCAGCATTTTGTGATACATTTGTAGACCCAGTGCAGCTATTTTCAGCACCAGATTCACTGCGCCATCTGCGTGATGAGAAAATGGATGGCAGTGAATTATCTGCTTTGCACTTGTACTGCAAAACCTTGTCAAGAAAGGCAGACATATCACCTGAGCTGGCACACTACATTGAAAAAAACAGCAGACAACAGCACAAATCTTCAGCTTGGTATAACTTTCGCATTGGAAGGATTACAGCATCAAATATGCATGCAGTCTATGTGTCAAACTTGGACAAGCCCGCACTGTCCACAGTGAAAGCAGATTGTTGTCCCAACAACAGTGCAACAAACCGATGTGCTGCTACTGCATGGGGAAGACAAAATGAAGAGAGAGGGCAAACACATTACAGACTGCAGACTGAGAAACATCACTGTGGCTTTGCGATGAGTCAGTGTGGGTTTATCATAAACCCAAACTTTCCTCAGGTTGGAGCATCGCCGGATGGGATTGTGCAGTGCACTTGCTGTGGAAAAGGCTGCGTCGAAATAAAATGCCCTTACAAGTATCGTGACACTACTGTTGAGGAGGCATGCAACAGTGGAGACAAAAATTTCTGTTTGGAAATAGTGGATGGAGAGCTGCAGCTTAAGAAGGATCATCCGTATTACAAACAAGTACAGGCACAAATTTTTGTCACAGATGCAGAGTATTGTGATTTTGTTGTGTGGACTCTGAAAGACTGCGTGGTGTTGCGTGTGGCGCCTGACCCACAACTCTGGAGTGCTCTCTTGAAAAAGGCACAGCAATTTTTTGAGAGTGTGTGTCTCCCTGAACTGGTGAGCTGCTACTTCACTTCGGGTGCAAGACAGGCACCACTTGCAGAGATTTCTGTTCCAGAAAGGAATAGAACATGCAAAACCTCAAAAACTGTATCAGAGAAGTCCAGGAAGAAGAAAACAGCTGTCAAGTTGTGGTGCTTTTGTCGTGGACCAGAGAGCAAAGATGACATGGTGGCCTGTGACAATCAAAACTGCCCCATTGTGTGGTTCCATTTAAGCTGTGTTGGTCTACAGCATGCAACAGCCAAAGAAGACTTTTGGATCTGCTCTCGTTGTTGCTCTCAGAGACATGATACAACTCTCTGAGACAACCGTCATATCTGTGACTTGTTGACAAATTTGCACATAGTTTGCACTATTTTTTTAGCACAATTCTTATTGCACAATATGTTGTTTCCTTGTTGAAATTGCCATGCAAAGATATGCAGTTCTCTCACTACAGGACTTGTCATGTGAAGTGGGACAAATTTACTTGAACACGCTTGAAACCTATTTTTTTCACATAATCAATGACCTCACTAATTGAACTCGGCACTGCTATTTTTTTGAACAAGCCCCTTTCAGTAAATGATTCAGTTTCACAGAATCAGCAGCATGCACGTCATGCCTGTTGGGTCTGTTGGGTTTCTATACCTTTACTAAACCTTCTAGAAACTTGCAGTGTAGAAGTTGAAATTCTAACAAAAACAGTGATTTATCTTGCTAGTGATGTGGGACTGCTATTATTTTGAACACAACTGTAAATGGACCAAGATGAACAGATTTAGATCAGACTGTAAAACTGTCTAGCTAAATGTTTGAATTGAGAGCTAATTTGGGATTATCCTTACATTCCGCTGCGGCTTGATGGAAGTAAGGCAATAATAAGTAATAAATCGCCCATCTGCCAGTCCTGATGTCACTTTTTGTAAATCTTTGCACCCCTGTGTTAATGTGATCTTGTGTTTACCTTTTCTCTTGCTTCTCTCTGTGTTTAGAACAATTCTGGAAACAATGGGCCTGCAGGGAAAGGGGATGATTTAAAGACCAAGTACAAAGTAGCTGCAGGTTTGAATGATGATGTGGAAACTAAATTATATTTGTTTAACCCATGCAAGTTTATACATAATTTGCTGAAAATTGCTGATGTGATTGATTTCCACTGCCTTAGGATTGCAATGGGAGAGGGGGTCAGCGGGAAGCCCACCACTGCTACTTGGCCCTGGTTTGTCCTCATGGATGAGGTATCAGGACAGAGGCCTTCCACTGCCCCCCCTGTCCTAACTGCCTCCATCCCTGAGGACACACCAGGGCCAAGTGCCACAGTGGGTGACCAGGAGGAGGAGGATGACGGCAATGAGGAGGAGGAGAGCCAGCCAGGGCAGAGTAAAAGGAGGAGGAGGGAGGATGAAGGAGGACATGAGGCTGCAGAGGGAGGCAGAAGAAATGAGACAGCGAGAGAGCAGAGAGAGGATGGAGAGGCTCTTATCTCTGCTCCAGAGGATGGCCAATCGTTACGTTATTTCTGTTGTTATTTAGTTAATTTTATAACAACATTTCTTTTAAAATTATTTCTAGTGTTACATGTTGTCTATTCCATTGAGTATTTACAACTTAAGTACAATTTATAACAGGGTTAGCAAAGATGGCAAAGGCCGGGTCCTTCGAAAGATGCAGACCCTGAATAGAGGACACAGCCTATGTGTCAAGTGTGAGAATAACCAGCAGCCTGTAAACACAGGTTCCCAGTTTGGGGTAAATCTATTTTGTTTCATTTTCCCTCCCATAATCAGACGCAAAGCCTCCAGCTGAAATGTGCTGACCTGTAAATTCCCAGCCACAGGCCCTGTGGTGCCTAACACAAACAGGGTCTTTTTACCATTGAAACTCCATGCCCAGCGTAACATGCCATGTTTTGCTCTAGGAAACCAAGGAATGTTTGATTGCTGGGCCTGGCGTCTGACAGCAGACAAGTTTCAAGTATTCCCCTTCCAAGGCTATAGCCAAAGTAAATAAAAGTAGGCCACACTCTCGATCTCCTTGAAACACGTCTCTCAGAAACAGCTGTTACCATTTAGCTGAAAAAACCACCAGCATTCCTCCGCTTAAAATGTATATGGAACAGCAATAAACACACACATTCTTTGACTAGGGTTATACTTGCAATTTCTTCTCCCTCCAAGTATAAACAAATGAACAGACTGGGGGCCACTTTGAACAGACTCTTGTTTCCTCCCACAGTCTAAATTGTCACTTTCTAACTCTGATTAAAAATAAACTTAATGACTACACCTAGAATTTACGATATTCACTCTTGTGCAACATTAAATGGGGAGCTTTTGGGTTCAAAAGCCATTATTTAACACAAACAACAAACACAATTTATCTAGCTACATGTGTTTGTGTGAAGGTGTGTTTGTGTTAGTCTGGAAAAACGGAGCAGATGGTGGCTAGGGTTCAAGAGGTTCAAAGAAAAACTACAAACAAAATGGCTGACCAAAGGGAACTACAACATGGCCGACAAGGTATGGAGTACCAAGATGGCAACTCACCACTGGTTTCTTGGATAGAAGAGAACAAAGAAACAATGGTGGTGCTCACAACATGTGCTCACTGATATCACATATATGTGAACCATAACTTAACTAGCATCCACTTAGCTGTTTGGCGGAGACAACAAAATGGCTCTGCAACTTTGTGGCTCTACAGACTACACAGAGATCACATCAACACTCAAACAGTGAAAAGACCAAATGTATCCAACACACATCAACCAATGTTTAACAGTCATGTGCTTAGCTGTGATATCTGCTGTTTGCCATCCAGGTCCAGTTCAACAATACCAGTTTCTGTACAAAACTGTGCCAGTCTTTCCTTAGCTGATGCCAATGTGGGAAAAGTTGTGGTCCCAATGTTGAACAGTGCCATCCTGCTGTGCAGTGTCCAATGATAGAAGGTGGAAGAAATTAGCTGAGTCTGTTGTTCCTTGCTAAGTTAGTAGCTCTGTACTAATTTGCTTTGTGTTCCTCAGCTTGTGGAGTTAGCTGGCAAGCTTTGTGTCACAGCTGCTGGCGCTGACTGAGATGGGGTACTAGCAGAACCTTGCTTCACTGCTGTGGAGACAAGGTTCTTTCCTCCTGAATTTGCAGCTGGCAGCTCTCTGTAGCTGTGTAGCCCAGGAGGGTCCAGGAGAGGAGCTGGGGAGCAATGCAGCCCAGCAGGAGAAGAGAGCGAACAAAAGTAGGTGCTGGAGTTTTGATAAACTGGTCAGTGGATGGTCTGTCACCCTGACCAATAGTAGCACGCAACTGAACAACCTTTGGATGTAGGTGTGAAGACTGGAGAATTCTGGGGAACTGAGTTCAGTTCAGAGTCCCTTTTGAAACCCACAATGAACAACTTTATATGTGGATCCCAATATGATTAGCATCATTGGTACCCATATAGTGAGCATCAGTGATATTGGTGAAGTGAGATGTCTGAACAGAATACTGAAAAGAAAGAATACTGAAAAACAACACTCTCCCCAGCAACAGCCTGTTCACCCTGCTGCCACAAAAGATATAGAAGTGTCTTCTGATGAACAATCAGACTAAAGAGAAGCTTCTTTCCTCAGACTCCTGAACTCATTCTCAACACTTTTTATGACTTGATTATTATTTATCAATTAGTCTGTATAGTTTTGTGTGTGTTGGGTGTACAATTTCACTGTACAATCTTGTATTGCATATTGAATAAAACTTGAATCCCGAATAAAACTGTGTATCTGTATCAGTATACAGCGTGTATACAGCGTGAATTACAGCACATTCGTGTTCCATAGGCTTCGTATTAAGTTTTTTAAGAAACATTATTGTTTGTTTCACAGGTGTTGGGCTATTTCACATTTTAGTCTGAGAGACTAGGCAGCACAATGAGAAGGAAGAAGTGCCATACTGCACAGGAGGTTTGTGAGCAAATGTTTAGCCATGTTGTGGAAAAGAATGACCAGGAGGACAATGCTGAACATAATGAGGAGGAAGAATCAACTGATGAGGAGGATTCAGGGTCAGAAGAGGAGTAAAATAATGATGAGGTGATATAGTAGATCCAAAATACAGATCACATGCTACTTCTTCCTCTGGAGAAGCCCCTACATCGCCTGCTGCAGAAATAGAAGAAGGGTATGAAGTGAAGGACAATGATGAACATGATGATGATGAGGTAGAATCTGAAGCTGAAATGGAAGAAGTGTCAGAAGTGGAGGATTGCACTATTGGTGATGAAGAGGAAAATCAATTGATAAGGAAGAAGCTGAGGAAGAGGACCCAGCTGAGATAGAATAAAATATTTCCAGTCAAAGGATGAAACATTGATCTGGTCTTCCATCCCTCAAAGTGACAGATGACGCATGTTGACAGCAGAGAGAGAGACAAACCACCATGGTCCAACCACATATGCAAGGTCTCGTATTGATGACATAAATTCCAATTTTGACCTGTTTCTGCCCAGGCCTAATGAAGAGGTGGTGCTGAACATGACAAACAAGTAGGGGCGAAGTGTGTATGACAACAAGTAGAAAGAAAGAAGGATGTTGATTCTCTCTGGCGTGTACCGATCCAGTAAAGAAGCTACAGCTAGTTTATGACATGCTGAGACTGGCAGGGCAATTTTCCGGCTACCATGACACTCAAGATGTTTCATCAAAGCTCAAGAGTAATTCCATTTGATGATGAAGGCAAAAGAGAAGATTGCCGTGCACAAGACAAACTTGCTCCCATTTGAGACGTATGGGACAAGTTGCCATTTATGTACTATCCAGGCACTGATGAGACTATGAATGAATGCTGGTCCCCTTCAGAGGCCACTGTTCAAGATTCAAGATTCAAGATTAACTTTATTGTCTCTTAAAGTGAGAAATTTGTTCTGGGCCATTCGCCCATGCTGCAGCCACAACACAGAACAGACAATACAACACTATAACCCACAGAAAATATCATATGCTACAAGGTGCCAAGAAGCGCAAGGGACACGATAAATTATACAATTATACAAAAAATACAGCAAAAGAAAATAAAATAAATAAAGATTCTAACCTGTACCCTACAACCAAATGCAAGTCATCTGAGCTCTGGTCCTATCTGACCTTGTTAACCAGCTTAATAGACACAGGCACAAACAAGTTTTTAAATCTGTTCAGTCTGCAGTGCGGAACTCTAAACCTTCTGCCCGATGGTAACAGCTCATACTCACCGTGCATGATATGTGATGGATCACAGATTATCTTATTTGCTTGTTGCAAAGTGGCCTGTTCATAAATACTCTGAATGTAGAAGTGCTCTTTAATACCAATGATTTTTCTAGCCGCATGAATTAGACGAAACAGTTTGTTTTTTAGCTGCACAGAGAGGTTGCCAAACCATTGTCCATTCAAACAGTAAATCCCGAGTAAACCAGAGAAATATGGGATAAAAATATGGGCAACATGTGATGCCAGGTCCATGGAAGATGCAGGTATACACTGGCAAACCTTCTGGTGCACAGTCAGAAAAAAATCAGGGCAGAAGGTCGTCAGTGGAAAATGATCACCAGTGACAACTTCTTTACTTCACATGCCCTTGGCCTGCAGCTGCTGAAAAGAAAGCTGTACATCAGCCATGTCCAAACTAGTCCACAAAGGGCCGTGTGGCTGCAGGTTTTCATTTCATCCAAGCAGCAGCACACCATACCTTATTTATTTAATCAACTGATCTCAGTCTTCAGAAAGTTGATTGGCCAAACTGTGTGCTCTTGACTGGTTGGAATAAAAACCTGCAGCCAAACAGCCCTTTGTGAAATAGTTTGGACATGCCAGCTGTACATGGTGGGGACAGTATGGAGGGATAGGCCTGAGCTTCCCCCTGCACTGGTGTCAAAAATGGACAGGGCTAGGTTCTCATTGAGGTTTGCCTTCACCGAGACCCATGCTCTGGTGTCTTATCACCCCCAAAAAATGTTCTTCTGATGAGCACTCTGCATCGGAATGCTGCTGTGAGCAACAGGGATGACAAAAGACCAAAAATCATTGAAGATTACAATCACAACACAGGGGGCGTCGATAACCTTGACAAGGTAATGCACATTTGTTATTCATAAATATAAATAATATTATATATTGAAATGAATAATACATTCAAATTGTGTGTAGGAAACTAAAGTTGTATTTCTGAATAATATATCTAATATTTTTTGGTTTGTTTCTTTTGTTTCAGGTTACCAGTGTGTACACGTGCAAAAGAATGACAGCCCATTGGCCCCTCGTTGCCTGCTACAACATTCTCGACGTGTCTACATACAGCTCTTTTGTCCTGTGGTCTGAGATCAAGCCAGTCTGGAATCAGGAGAAGTGCAACTGGAGGAGGCTGTCAGAAGGTCGCAAGGTCAGAATTAAGCTGCATTTCTGTTGCTCTTCCTTCTGTAGTGACCTCACAATTCGAACTATTTGTATTTGCTCTGTGATTTGGTATAATAAATTTTGACTTGACTTGACAGGTTATTTCCCGCATGCCAGCCGCAGCCACATTGGTAATGGAGATCCAGCAGTTCTGCTCTAGTTCTACCTCTGCAGCAGCTCCCCCTCGCCCAGCTGCCCCTCCTGGCCCATCACCCAAAAGGAGTGGGTGTAAATTCTGCCCTCGCCAGAGTGATCTCAAAAATGTGCCGAAAATACAATGCAAACATCTGCAAAGATCAAGTCATTACTACCTGCCTCACATGCAACTGAGGCCACATTCAGGGTGTTTTTATTCTGAAAAGTTAGTCTTGAAAAGTTAAATGTTTTGGAAATGAATGTTGACATGTTTTATATGTCAGTTAATGAGTTGGAATAAAGTTGACTAAATAACGATAATTTATACTTGTGCTTTGTAAACAGTCAAACCAGACGGGGTCATTTTTGACCCGGGAAGACAGAAGATGTGATTATTTGCTGCCATAAAAGAAACTGAAGTGGTTTAAAAACAGTGTCCTAACTCAGCCTTGACATATACCAGTCTGTGATGATCTATCAACACATGTGACTCTGATCATAAAATAAAGTCAGAATAATTCATGATTTTATTTATTTTTACTCAAAAACGAGGTCAAAGTTCATGTTGTAACAATCACCTTCAATTATTAACTCCAAAGAAGGAGAAGTACAAACGCAAATTTTAAGGGAACGGGCGGACTTGATAAGTGCCGCGAGTGGACGCAGCCGGCTGACCGAAAAATAATTTAACTCCCAAAAGTAAACAGCAAACCTCTCTCTTACCCCTATGAAAATGTTGTAATAAATTATAAAGGAATGAAAACACACAGAAGGTTTGAATTACCATCTTGTATTAACACTGTACTTGTATTAACAGAATATAAATTAAATTACGTCCGACCCGGACGCGCACACCGAACAAAAGAAGGGAGGCACACTTTTGGCCAAAAAACCTCACAATAACCCTGAAAAACCCCATAGTTCAATTGTCCAAATCCTAGTGTTAAGTGACCGAAATGAATAAGTCCTTAAAGAAAAATCAAAATCAAACTACCTTTCACAGGTGGAACATGGCGAGCTGAAAAAACAGAAGCGAAACCCTGCAAAGCCCTTTTGGCAACCAGATCGTGGACACGCAGTAATCCCTGGTCTTTTAATCCTTTATAGGTTTCTTGTAGGTTCCTCCTGTAGAGATTCCCCCAACAATCCTGCTGGCCCTGTCCTCCAAACTCTGATAGTCCACCTGCCGCATGCGTCATCTCTCTGCGACCTTTCCCCTCTCCCCCATTTATGACATTTAGTAAAAATAAACAGAGGGAAAAATAATAATACCGGTCCATCTTTATAATCCGTGGCTTATCTTATCCAAGGCTCCTGATAAGTTGAACCCCTCATGCCATTACAATTATGGCAAAAGATTAACCAAGAAACATGTTAAACACCACAATGTAAATGAGGTCTTATTGGCCTTGTGGAACCCTGTCATTAACTTTAATATGCAATGAGGATTCATTGTTCACCTGTACAAACTAAGACTGATCTGATGAATATGGCTTAAACCAGTTCAATTCAGTTCCTTTAATGCCAATTAAATGTTCCAGTCTTTGCAACAGGATGTGATAGTCAATGGTGTTAAATGCAGCACTAAGATCTAATAAGACTAGCACAGAGACAAGTCTATTTCATCAGATGCAATTAGGAGGTCATTTGCAACTTAAACCAATATTGTTTCAGTGCTATGATACACTCTAAAACCCAACTGAAAATCATATATAAGCTATTTTTATATAAAAAGCCACATAACTGATTGGCAACAGTTTTCTCAATGATTTTAGAGAAAAAGGGAAGGTAAGACATGGGTAGAATTTAATTATAAAAGAGGACCATAAAGTCATTACTGGGCCCAAACACTGAAATGGGAAAGTTGAAGAAGCTCAGCATTGACCTATAAGAATCAAAACATAAAGTATGAAGTGCATGGCATGGTTGTGTCACTGCCACGATCGGGAAGAAAATGCCAACTATCACCTGCTACTGAGAGAAAACTGGTCAGAATGGTCAAGAGTCAACCAAAAGCCACTAAGAGGCAGGTCTGCAATGACTTAGAAGCTGCTGGAAGACAGGTGTCAGCGTCAACAGTCAAGCGTGTTTTGCAATGCCATGGGCTGAGACGCTGCCATGCAAGACAGAAGCCCTTGGTCCAGATGTGGTACCTTAAAGCTGGAGGGGAATTTGCTGCTGAAAACATGAACAAAGAAAAAACTTCTGGAGGAAAACTCCACAATGACCAGCAATATGTTTGGAGAAGTGAAAGGTTGTTTTGCTGGCAGTGGATCTGGTGCTCTAAAGAAATAAAATTGATAAAGAGTTGGAGGATTATCTCCAAATTCTTCAGTAAAGGAAAGTCTTGAGCCAGAAGATTGAGTCTTGGGCGCAGTTGGGTGTTTCAACAGGACAGTCACCCCAAAGGAATGGCTAAATCCGGCTAGAATTTTGATTTTGGAATGGACTTCCCAAAGTGCTGACTTGAACCCCATTGAGAACATGTGGACTGTGCTGAAAAAACAAGTCTGCGTCAGGAAGCTGATAATTTTGTTGAACTTCATGATCCTGTCAAAAGGAGTGGTTAAAAATTCAGCTATCATATTGTCATAATGTGTACATACTTTATTGACTATCAATTAGCTAATAAGGACCACACACATAAATTCTAACCTCTTAAAGTTGCTGCACCTACAACAAAGACATTTCAAAGTAAAAATACACAATTTAAAACCATGAGGGCAATCACTGAATAGTCACAAAGAGAAAACTCTCCTATTAAACAGCTATGAAACACTGATGATAAACTCATCGGAAGGTTCTGAGTTATACATTGAACATGATATCTGGACCATGAACACCTTACACCAAATATGGAGTCAAATAAAGGAAGGCTGAATCACTGACTGCTTGACATTAATTATGCTTTCAGATTCAGAATGAGATCCTTGTGTGCTGCCAGTGATAACCAGTAAAACTGCATGAAGAGTGATAATTCATCTGTAGTTAGTGAGGCTAACTGCCACAGCTGCTCTGTACTTACGCCAGGTATTTCACTTCCTCTGTGATTGATGGTTGCAGTTCCTGTCATAAAGTGGAGAAAGAAACGTGAGATCATGAGAGCCTCTGGTTATGGAATGGCATGCTGTCAGGTTGTCATGGTGATGATGAGGCCCAGAAGTAATTGCCCTCATGAGTCCAGCCCTCACACCATTTGATGAGATCAGCTAAGGTGGCGCTTTCCTCTATTTCAGAGAGATGGACTGGGGACACACACAAGTGCAAACACATACACACACACACACACACACACACACACACACACACACACACACACACACAACACAGGGATAAACTGTCTCCTCACTCTCAGGTGTTATGGTACAAGGCAAAAATGTTGCGTAGTCACAGCAGGCATCTATCCCAGGGACATAACACCAATGCTGACGTGACCTGGAAAAAAATACAGCCAATTCTGTTTGTTATAGTGTATCGTGCTCCTGGTCCTTATTCTTAAATTAATTTTTCATCTGAATTCTCAGAGTCTTTAAGTTGAGTCCTTAGAAGAGATAAAGTAATTATTGTGGGTTATTTAAATATTTACATGGACACTGGTAATGATCGTCTCATTTACCTCATTATTAGATTCAATTGGCTTCAGTCAGTGTGTACATGAACCCATTCACTGTTTTAATAACACCCTGAACTTTGGTCTTGCATATAACATTGAAATGGAACATTTCATGGTTTTCCCACAGAATCATCTTTTATCAGACCGTTATTTTATAACTTTTGAATTCCCATCCCAACTCAACAGCCATCAACTGCACTAGTCCTAATCCCTTCCAGGTTGATCATCTTGTTCAAAGTGTTGTAGGCTCTCTGCGAACTTGCGCATTAAAGCAGACACTGTGAAAATTTGAGAGGAAATTACATTCTACCAAACTGGAAGAAGCTTGACTAGTCTGGCTAAACAGCTTGTAAGTTAAAATCAGGGCTGTCAGTCAATTAAATTTTTTTAATCATGATTAATCACATGATTGTCCACTTGCGATAAATCACAAAATGATTGCACATTCTTTATTGGTTCTTAATGTTCTATAAATGGGGATAAGGTTTTAGCTGAAGTTCAGGTGCAGGACCACACCTCAATGACTCCCCTACCTGCCATGTGCCTATATAGATCTCACCGTGCTTCATGCCTGCCTTTTTTGTTTATGGTGCATGGAACATTGAACACTATCACTCGTAAGAAAAGGGACTGTGGTTGAGGATAGCCAGCTGAAAAACGCTCTGGCTTGCATACTACAAAATGTGACCAGGTGTTGTAGGACATCATAGTATTTTTGCATACTGCATTTCACATACTTAGCATTGGGACGTACTAATATTTAAATATTATAGTAGTATGGGTATCGGAACGTAGGGATTCTCTCATTCCTGATAACGGGTTGCCAGTTTCTCCCCCCACTACCTTGTCGCAACAACCTCTAATAACAACTACTGGCATCAGGTCCTCTCACCACTACCTCCGAAGTAACAACCTCTGTCCCTTTCTACTGGCACTAATTAGCCAGTTCCCCTCCCCTTCATCTGTCCTCTACAGCACACTCGCCTGCATCTTACTGCCACTGGGCTGACACTCGCACCTCCCAAGTTTCTCTCTGCAGCCCACCAGCCATCCACGCTGCACCATCTGCAATTCCTCCATACACACCATTCTGCTGACAAGAAACATTTGGTTTTCCTTGGCTTCAGAGATCCCTCCAATCCCTCCTCCTCAACCCTCTCCTCTCTTAGCATACCTCGACAACAAATCCTCACCAGTAAATATGTCGACCTAGCTGAACTACTCCTTCCCTCCATCAACCAAACTTCTCAACCAAGACTGATTTATAGCCACGAAGTCATACTCATCATGTATGCTAAAGTTAGAACTCATTCTAAAGAGCTCACAGTCATAGAGGTTTCTCTCTACATAGAGATATCTTCTGTCCAGCTTACCCAGCTTGTGGACAGGAGATTGATGATTACCTGACTCTGGTCCATGAACTGGCCCTCCGTTTTGGAGGCACAGGTTTCTATCACAGTCAGGTCATCTCCAATGCAGCAGCCAAGGTTAATATTTTTTTTTTTTACAAAACCTACTTGTTCCAGCACTGGGAAATTCAATCCCATAAATCCTCCCATTAGCAACTTCTCCTTACCTATCTACTGCAGAAACGGCAACTGCTCTTCCTTCTAGGTCACCTGAACTTTGCCACGCACATAATTACTCGAGGTTGGTTAGACTTTCCTCACCTGCTGTCACTTGATCAGCCTATCATCACTTCCTACACAGTCGCCTTTAGCTGCTCATCCAAAGCTGAAACGAGCCCCTTGAAACACCTTCTCGCAAACTGGAATGGCATCACCTTCTTCTCTATGTGATTTTTGCATCAGTTAAGGCTTGATCTTGGAACCTCTGACATCAAAGACCTTCCTCTATCACTGAACTTATGTGCAGCTTCACAACTTGACTAAGCCAGTCAGCAAGGTACATCAGCCATGGGATGAGGCCGATCATCAGTGAGATGATGAGTGATGAATATTTTTCAAATTGTCTGTCACTAATCCACACATCACTTCAGCATTAACATGGTCACTCTGCATCAACCAGGCCTTAAACTCACAACTTCAAACTGTATCCCTAGATCACCTGACTTGTAGCAAACTTTCAAAAGCCTGTGTCCAGTGAGTCTTATAGCTCACTTAGATTCCCCAGAAAGAGGGTTTATGTACTTGCTGCTGGCACCCAGGGTTCAATTCCCCCTGGTAGTTCTTTGATGTGTGTCATTTCCTCCTGAAGAAGGGAGTAGTGTAACTAAACTTTTAAAAAATAAACACAATCATAGTTACTGCACAGCGATGGGTCTGGTCTGGGCTATTTTTGGAAAATTTAGGCAATTCTGAGGAAAAAACAGGAGAATAGGAAGGCAAGACAGTTGACATTATAATGTTCATTTTGCACCAGCTGAGGCTCAAATCCACAACTTCTGGAACCAAAGACCGTCATCTATCGTGCTGAGCTAATTGACAAGTGGTAATTCAAATGTGGCTTCACAAATTCACTGTCGTGTCGGCAGAATTGAAACCACTGTAAAAAAAAAAAAACAGTTATCAAGACAAAAATCTCAAAATACACATATTGCATCTAGACAGCATGGAGATGTTGGTAACTTGTTTTTTTTTTAAATTATTTGATTTGCTCCATAAGTGAATAACTGATGTTTAATCTACCATGACTCTAAAAGTTTGTACATTTGCTTCACAAAGACCATCTGGTATTTTGATGTGTTGTCATCATCACCTTTGTCGGGGCTTGAACCCAGGTTCATTGGCACCAAGAACCAGATTCAGGGAATCACCAGCCAGGCAGCACTTGTCAAGGCAGATTTCAAAAATGGTCCTCCATGTCCCTGGAGCTGAGTAAATCTGGCATGGGGTCGGACATTTCTGTAAAGTTTGGTGAGTTTTTTAACCATGGGAAGTATGATCTCGGAAGAAGAAGAAGAAGAAGAAGAAGAAGAAGAAGAAGAAGAAGAAGAATTCCTAGGAATACAATAGTGTCCTGGCAGCTTAGCTGCCCGGACCCTAAAGATTGCAGGTTTCATTTATAACACTGGTGCTTTCATCCTCCAAATGCACAACTGTATTTCCACACACAAATTTTGAGACTGCCATTGAGGCATTGCCAAGGTATGATATCTGTCAACATGGGAATTGAACCTTTGACCTAAAAGCAGAAGTCACACATTGTACAGACAGAGCTAAACAGACACATGGTCAGCTCACTCTCTGTCTGACCACTGACATGAAGGAGCTGTCAACCTGGCTGTGTGAGTGAGTGTGGCGAGTCAGAAGAGTCCTAGTTAGCTGGTTAGCTCAGTCAGTACTGCCACTGACCTTAGACTGGGTGGCAGGTGTTCAAATCCCAAGATGGGCAATTATGTTACAGTTTGATCAACAGGATCTGGGGCCCGTTGCACAAAACTAGGATAAGGGATTAAGCCAGGATATCTTGGTTATCCTGGCTCAATTTATCCATGATCCGGTTGCACAAAAGCAGGATAGGGGGCAGTAGGATATGTTTTGGTATAAATTACCATGGAGATTTATTCTGTGGAGCTAGCCTGCTCCAGACCAAGCTAAATTCCAGGATCTATTTAATCTCACTCCTTATCTCAGTCAGCAGTCACCACAAACTGAAACCAATAGTTATTCCACTGCCCACTACGCATTGTTATCACATATAACTAGACCCACTGTCATTATTTAAACATTTGTGATCATTAATTTCAATCATTTTGGATAAATGATGATTTTAGATGTTGTTGTAATCATTAGATGATTTACAATTTCACATAAAATCACGGAATATTAGGACCACAGAGAAAAAAAATCACAGACTTAGAGAATAAAGTCATAAATTTACGAGAATAAAGTCATAATATTGTAACCCGTTGTTTTAGAGGAGGAGAGTTGTTAAAATGAGGGCCGTGGAGCATTTCATGAAATTGTACTTCAGTATAGGTTTCACAAACAAGGATATACTTAATATTTTGGTACATCAGCATCATATTGTCATAAGTATCAGGACTTTAAAAAGAATATGCAAGAAAATGCATCTTTTCCACAGAAAGAACTGGTCTCATAAATTTATGACTTTTTTTTCTTCCTCAGTGTGGCCCTAATACTCCGTCATACACATACACATCCCATATAAATATATATGCACATCAAAGTGTAACATTAGATAGATAGAAAGCACAGAATCAAAGCATAACACAAGGATAAATACACATTCAAAGGTCTGAATATAATACACCCCGCATGTCTGCACACTGAAATAAATGCAGGGCAAATCCATACACATCAAATGAATAGACAAATGAATGGATGCAGTAGCCTCCCTGCAAGCTTGTATACACACAGTATACAGCACAAACATCATAAGAGGCCAGATCAATTTCAATTAAATAAAAAAAAAAAAAAACACACACAAATTCCTCTGCCACTGCGGGACATATTTAACTTAAATTTAAAGCATGCATAGTAACTAAAATAATTTAACACAGCCTTTAGCCTTTCATATAGATATCTATGGCTCTACTTGCCATGGTGAATCAGTGAATCTGTGATCGGTGGCGAGGTCTATTTTAGGGAGGCGCGAGCGCGCACTTATCCAGGATTGGTTTCACCTGGCTTGATGAATCCGTGTCTGCTCATCCTGGCTTGGTCTTTGTGCAACCAATTACGCCTGAACACTCTTGTTTTGGATTCATTGAGCTCAGCTCAGTCACTTATCCTGGATGTCTTAATCCTACTTTTGTGCAACGAGCCCCTGGAGAAGAAGAGCTTGCTTGAAAAAAAAAATAAACAAAAAAAATGGATATGAAAAGTATTTGTATCAGTAATCACAAGGAATTGTATTTTGCACCATTATTGGTAAATGTTATCAGGAAGTATGTCCCTGGTGACACAGGATCTTATACCCATGCTTTCAACAATCCCTGAAGAACTCTTTCTCCAAAAAAGGGTTCTCTGGATCAAAATAGTTCTTACTGGAACTGTTAGTGTTACCAAGAACCCTTTTAAAACCCTTTATTCAGGAAATGTTTTTTAAAGGGTTCTCTGGATCATAATGGTTCTTACTGGAACCATTAGTGTTACCAAGAACCCTTGAAAAAACGTTTATTCGGGAAAGGGTTTTTCAGAAGCAAATGGTTCCAGGTAGAACCTCAGCCCTTGTAGAAGAACCCTTTTGAAACCCTTATTTCTAAGAGTGTAGATGCCAGCCATTTGGGGGCTGGAGCAGTACTCCTGCAGACTGGTATGGATGACATTGATCACCCTGTGAGTTTCTTTTCAAGGAAGTCTTACCAGTTGATCTATCGTGTGCTTTTAAATTGCTTCTTCCAGGTACCAGAAGCTGCTGAGTGGCTGTGAATGGAGCAAGTGGTTAGATGAGGAAATGGATGGTGGTGGTAACAAATTGAGCGTGTTGACATGATTGTTTTGAATGGATTGATTTTCCTGCTGTATGTCCTTGATTGTTGTGGTGGTGGGATGTGACAGCCTTGCTCTAACCCTTCCTTATGTTTTTACCTCTCTGTAGCCTCCAAGCATCTTCCAAGCTGTCAGCTGGTTGGCTGCACCTTGAGAGGGTGGAGCTGGAGGATATAAATAGGGCCAGCCATCTTCGAGGCTCTGTCTCTTTTGTTCTGGCAGCCATGGTCATTTCAGTTGGTTTTGAGTTTGTTCCTTTATTTACAACTCACACACACACACCACATTCACACAGTTTAGGTTGTGTTATGTTTAGTTGAATAAATGTTTTGCTGCACTACACTGGCATGTGGACTCTTCTTCTTTTGTTGCAAGCCTTCAAAATTTAGCCCGATCATAATCACCGTTCTCCTGCGGGGACACAAATGGTCAAGAAAATCTGTTCCCGTTCACTTTGACAACGTCAACTCCTGGACTCCCATCCCGCCACTTCTAGCCTCCTAACTTGTCATCTAGCCCATACTCTGGGATCCCCATTACCATCAGCCTTCTTTGGTTTCGCTCAGAGCTCACCACACCATCTCCTAAATTCAACCCCCATCTCCATCCCTCCATGTCTGACCTTCACTGCATCTCAGAAGACTTGCCCGGACCACACAGTCGATCAACACAAAAAAAAAAACAACCAAACTGGCAATCCAATTCCCGTAATGTACTTCAAACTAGACACGCACCTAAGCCATACGAATCGCTCACACAAAATATGCACTTCAGAAAAACTCAAAATGCTTCTCCTTCCAACCCTTGGCCATCACATAGTCTCGTGAAGTGGCTACCCAATCCTGGTGTCTTTCCCAGTTTAGGCAGGTTCTAACCTCAATAAACTATCATGTACATGTCTCATTGATGGTGTGGCCCTTGCTCTTGAAATGGAGAATTAGCTGAAGTTCAGGAGCTCAATCACTCCCCTTCCTGTCATGTGTCTATATAAACCTTCATGCCTGCCTTTCTCATTTCTTGCTCGCTCTCCCTCCCTCTCCTTTCTCTCTCTCTCTCTGTCTGTCTCTCTCTGTCTCTCTCTCTCTCTCTCTCTCTCTCTCTCTCTCTAACCCCTTTCACACTGGCGTTTGGGTGCGGCTTCTGTGCGCCAATTCTCCGCATCCGTCCCAGTGTGAATCTCTCCGATGCGGCGAGGGGTGCAATTTCGCTCTGGCGCTGATACGCCTCTGGAGGTAGTGTCAGGGCCGCATTATTGGCGAGCCGAACCAGTGTGAACGGATAAGCCGGCGGCGCGTATCGAGGGTGTGTCGATTGGAGGGTCGGTGAACTACACGGGTCCTTTACTCAACTTAATACAGAGAAATATCCCACAAAGCAACGTTACAGGACCAAACAACAGTAACGTAGTAACTGTAACTGTCTCTGGCAACTTATATGAGGAAAAGAATACCGCAGATATGAGCGGAGAAGCCTCTGTCCTCCCTCTGCCCTCCCGTCTGTCCCCCTGTCTGTCCTCCTGTCTGTCTGACCGACACATTTCTGCCCAAAAAACAGCGTCTGTCGGCGGCAAAAAACTTAAACTCACTGAGTGTTTGTGATGAAAATAAATCAACGCGACGGTCAGCCCTCCAGACCGAGACTTCGGTGAACTTTCCCCCGGAAGACAGCCTCCGTCCCCGCGAGTCAGACAGCGTCCAGTTTATTGATGGTGATTATGTAATTAGGCTATGTAATTTAGCGCGAAAAACGTAACTTTGTCTCTTTCCAGGATGTTTGGTGGGTCAGGATCTCAATCACAACACATTATAACAGCATCCATATGATTATAAACTATCCGCGGGTTTAGATTAACAGGGGGGTCACCGGGGAAACACCTTGAAAACACACCGACGTCATCATCATGACGTATACCGTCACGCCTCTTTAGGAGCCGCAGCGCCGGATTTCTGTGTGAATTCACTTCGGTTCGTCTTTAATGCGGAGCTGCTTCGCTCTGTGTGAATCGCTATCGGCGGAGAATTGCCGAACCGCCGCTGCGGAGATAATGCGCCTTCTCCTGTGTGAAAGGGGTTTCTCTCTCTCTCTCTCTCATTCTTATATGCAGTCTGCCAGCCCTGGAGCTCCTGCTGATCCCTAACAAAGCCTGCCCCACACCGCAGACGCTCAACAATTCATTAACATTGGACTCGTACTCAAGTGCCTTCTTCAACATCGTACTGATATTCCACTTTCCACTGATATAAACTTGTACATCTCATTGATGGTGTGGCCCATTATGCAAAAATATGTTTAATATTATTGCAACAATCCAAAACAACAAAAATACTTAACAGAATATTCTCCAGAATAACCTCAAAGGTATTGCATGTTTGGAAAATATACTTAAAGCAGAAAACAGATGGGCATATTGACCTGAATGTAACATTCGATTTTGCCTGGCAACCAGGCAAGATGGCGACGCCCTGCTGAGTGCTGCCTAAACTTTGCCAAACAAAGTGGTCAAAAGAAGAAAGACGAATCAATGATATGGAACAGTACACACGGATGGAAGATGTTATGATCAGCGGACTGGATGTCAAACCCCGAACCTACGCAATCGCCGCTAGTGTGGGTCGGAGTGACGGAGAAGATGCTCAAACGGAGGATCAACAATGACTAGAAAGGCAAGTGATAAACTTCTTGGGAAGCAGAAACATTCATCTCGATGCTAATGTGGCGGCACGAGCTATAGGATGATGCCTCTTAAGGCAGTATTGGTAAATTTAACAGTTGCCAGACAACGCCACCCTGGGAATTTCACCCAGGGATTTCTTTTTTTAAGTGGACTAACCCCAATTAAAGGAAGGCACTAAGGTTCGTTATGTAACGAGGCAGAGACGGCAGTTCAATGCAAAAATATTTTTTATTTATACAATTTTCTCTTTTAAAATGAATGTAAAATGACTCACTGAGGGGAATAAGGGGGACCAATCAGGGCTGAGCCCTACTGTGAAAAACTGCATCCAAAGGAAAGGGGAATCCCAGGAACACCACACGTGAAGCAAATAAAAGTAAAAAAAACACAAATCAGTTCAAACAAGTGCAAACGCAATACAAAAGGGGGGGGCACCGTGACCAGGACACCAATCCACCACCGTAGGCTCAGCACCTGGATGGGGGAGACCAGAGAGTAAGCAATTAGGAAACAATGAAACAAAAAGAGAAATTAGATATACAGAATCTATTAAACACAATGACAAAATAAGCAGAAATCTATATAACCACAAATGAAATACAACTCATAATAACACAAAAACAAACACAAAACTAACAAGATAATCGTTTATGGGTTAAAACAAAACCAATTACGAAAGAAATTAACACAAAAGACAAAATTATATGTTTCCGCACTGTCCTCTCACGCAAGCGCGCACACACACACACACACACACACACACACTTTAAGATATGGCTGCGCGGACAACAACAGACAGCGTTGCCGAGCCACCACTTCGCCCAGGCAGCAACAGGAAACACTTAATATGATCGCCACCGAATGACCAGGCAAGGCGATCAGAGGCCGAGTCTGGCCTAGCGAAGCGCCGAGTGTCCCACACGAGGCTAATCAAAGCCAGGCGAAACAATTAGTCCTGTAAAGCTCTGTTCCAGGCGCAGCAAACAGTTCCAGTGAGGCACAGCGATCAGTGCAAATAGTCCGATTTCTTTAAATGAAGCTAAGATGAACAGATGCAAACGAAAGCAAAGCAAAGCAAAGCAGCAGTTGTTTTATGGGCGGATTAGCCGGCGCTGCGCCGCTACAGTCAGTCACCCTACGATAAAACAGATAAACAAACAATGAGCAACTTACAAATGGCCGGAGGAGGAAGCTAAAGCCACCGCACTACATACCGATCAGGCAGTCTCGACCAACACAGCGGGGAGAAGGACCGATGCTACATGAGTGACCAACGGCGAACACAGAGTGGCATACGGAGCGGTGAGCAGCGCGCAGCCAGCAGCAATCACCCAAGCGAGCCCTTATAAAACAATAATGAAATTAGCACTGGATGAGCGACATACGAGAGAGAGAAATGCAGCCGCTGCCGGCAGCCTCATAGATATATATATATAAACACTAGATGGCTCATGCACGCTGTTAGCCAATGGAGACCGACGTCCTCGCATGGCGGCCATCTTACCACAGGCAGCTCGCCCACTCATAACATCAGAGTCTATGGTGCATGTAGCATTTAAATAACCATAGATTGCTTAATTTTAAACCGATTTTCAAACGGTTTGGTTTGTTATCAACCTCAGAGTTGTAGTTATGTTCTTGCATACTCAAAAATAATTTTGAGTTAAAATGTTAAAATTATTTTTGCGTATGCCAGGAACGTAACTACAACTCTGAGGTTTATAACAAACCAAACCGTTTGAAAATCGGTTTAAAATTAAGCAATCTATGGTTATTTAAATGCTACATGCACCATAGACTCTGATGTTATGAGTGGGCGAGCTGCCTGTGGTAAGATGGCCGCCGTATAGGGACGCTGGTGACTCCGCCTCGAGCCATCTAGCCTTTCTTATAGATATCTATGGGCAGCCTACCTGTCACCACACAGAAACAGAGATGGACGCACGGAGATGACGTCACCCAACCTCCGGCAAGCAAGAGGCCGACAGGTGCTTTACCCCCGCCTTTATGTGGCAGTCTGCCACCGTGATTGGTTGGGACTGGAGCACAGCTGACAGTCACCATGACAATTAACTATGTGTTGCTACACTAATAAAATCACGGCCTGCCACACTTTCCCTCGGAAGGACCGACAGGTGAAACCTACAGTAATACTGCGTTTTGTGAACCGTAAACACAAGACGGAGCTACTGATGCAAGGAAAAAAGTTAAAAGGATCCAATGTTTACATGAACGATCACTTAACGAGAAGAAATGCCGAGATTGCACGAGAGGCCCGACAGCTGTGAAAACAGAATAAAATAAAGGCAACGTGGACTAGGAACCGCAAAGTTCTGATTCGGTTGAATGGGTCGACTGCAGAAGAAGCCAGGGTCGTTACGGTAAGGGAACTCCATGACCTGGATCAGTACAGATAATGTCTATATCTGTAAACCACCTACTCTCAGAGGGGTCAGAGTGTGCTGTCAGGTTCCCCCAGTGTCTGCTGGCAGTGGGCTTTGTGATGATAGGTGAGGAACAATTGATATGGATGAGAGCTGATCTGGCTGACTTTCTCTCCTTTCTCCCCCGGATATTGGAGTTGCATGCTATAGTCTCCTCTTTACGTGTGACTGTACAGTTTTTTACAACCGCTATGACCCGTTGTTCAATACTTTTAACACTTTTTCAAAACTCTTCACACAGTTACCACAACATCAGCCTGTGTGGGCTATACAATTAACACAATTCTTGTTCTTTTGACACAAAATACACACATTTTACACATTTAAAATTAGTTTTAACTCCTTTTACACACAAGCTCAATCAAGACCAAAACAGTAGATGTTTACTGGTGAATTTTCAATTGCTTTCACACGGTTTGTCAAAACAGAAAACCTCATGTTTAAAACTAATGGATTGAAGATTACATTGATCACAACTGACAACTGCCAGGGCTGAATAAGGCATGCAAAAAGATACTTCCCAAGATGCCTGGCCAGAGAAGACATCAGGTGTCATGTCAATGAAAATATGTGGCCCAATGCTGACGACCGAGCAGATTAGCTTTTTTTTCTTCCACTTTTACAGTGATTTCTTCTGCTCCTTTTTCTTTTTGTGTATTTGACAATACAGTATTGAATGACAGCTAAATGCTGATTTTTTTCCTCTTTACTCTACTGTAAGTAATTTTCATTTGCAATACAGAAAAGTGTTTACTGCAAATCCTGTCATTTACTGTCTTCTTTCATAAACATTCTGCAAAGCTACTCTGATATGGGTCGTTCACTTTTTGTACTGAGTGTTGTCCAAAAAAAAAGGAACAAAATTCATGCCTAACAAAAGAAAAATGAAGAACATCATCACAAACATTGATTTACATGTATGATCAATACAATAATCTGTTGATTGTAAAAGAAAAAGGAAAAAAGTAGATTTGATACATGCAAAGTGATTCAGTTTGTGTTATTTCATCAGTTGTCAGTGTTTTTTATGACACTGTGCTGTGACTGACTAAATGTTTCTGTTGGAAGACAACGTGTGTCAGTGCTTTGGTAGATTTGGTGAACTGTGTCAGTGTATTATTGTATTTTGGAAGTGTGTGTCTGTGTTTAGTTACACTGCGTGATTTTGAGCATGAAATTAACTGTTTGGGGAATTGTGTGTTTCAGGTGTGATGTGTGTTAACAGTTTTGAAAAAGTGTTTAAGGTTCTGACAAACGGGTCATAGCGGTTGTAAAAAACTGTAATTGGATTGTGGGGAGAAATCTTTTGGATGTTAGACTTTTGGCATAATTCTTTGGATAATATGGTGCAGGGGTCCCTGTTTTTTGGTTTACATTTTTTGTTTTGGAGCGGACTTGGACTGCATGGATTTCTGCACGGGACTTTCCCCCCTTGTATTACTTGGATGGTCATTACATGGTTCCCTATTCTGTTTTGTGGGAACAGTCTTGGATTGCATGGATCTTTACATGGGTCTTTTTTCTTTTTTCTTAAAGCATGAGAATCTTCTTTTTTTTTTCTGCATGCCTCGGATTGGTAGCCTGCCTGTGGACAGTTATGTTATTTCTTTTCTTTTTTTATTTTGTTTCTTCGTAAGTGGCCATATACCAACTTATTTAATATATTAATCTTTTGTTTTGCACTTTTTGCTGTATTGGAGTGTGTGTCTCTCTGTGTGTGTGTGTGTGTGTGTGTGTGTGTGTGTGTGTGAGAGTGTGTGTGAATAATGGTATAAGGGTGCAAGGAAGAAAACAGGACTTTCAGCATACTATATGGGAGTGCAGGATTTAGACATTGATCCTGAGAGTAACTCTTTTGAGAATGTTAATGAAGGCATTGAAAATATGAACTTACAAATCACAGACTTCATGGAACATAAATCGTATGAAATAGAGAATGATATAGACCCTGAAAATAATTTTTATAATGATACCATTAATAACTGTAAGTATTATACAGATGATCAATTTAAAAGTAATGTAATAATGGAAGGCTCACTGTCAATTATACATTTCAATAGCAGAAGCCTCTGTTCCAACTTTTCAAAAATGAAGGACTATCTGAAACAGTTCAACAAGTTTAGTGTAATTGCTGTCTCTGAAACATGGCTCAGTGAGGATAAAGAAGTAGATGTTGTGCTGGATGGCAATGTGCTTTTTACAACCAACAGAGAAAATAAAAAAGGAGGTGGGGTTGCCCTGTTTGTGAATAATGAAATTAACTGTAAAATTATTGAAACAATGTCCACTACGATTGAAAACATTATGGAATGTGTTACTATTGAAATTAATATGGTGAAAACAAAGAATGTAATCATAAGTTGTGTATATAGAACTCCTGGGTCTTGCCTTGAAACTTTCAATGACAAAATGCCTGAACTATATGATAGAAAGATTGACAACAAGATGATGTTTATTTGTGGGGATTTCAATGTTGACTTGTTAAAGGATGAGAAATGGAATGAGAGCTTTAGTGACACAATGTGAAGCCTAAGTCTTTTTCCTACTATTCTGAAGCCAACAAGAATTACAAGTGATTCAGCCACATTACTTGATAATATTTTTACCAATGAGATTGGGGATAGAGTTGTAAGTGGACTACTTATAAATGATATCAGCGACCACCTTCCTGTGTTTATGATATTGCAAAGTTTTTTTAATGCAAAACAGGGAACCTTAAATACTATCAAGATGACGCAACACAATAGACCTGAGTCGATTGAGGCTCTCAAAGAAGAGCTAAAATATCAAAGATGGACTGAGGTTTATTCATTAACGGATCCTAACAAAGCCTACAATGAGTTCCTGTCCATTTTCTCTGCTTTGTATGACAAATACTGTCCTTTAAGAACTGTTGTGAAAAGTAAATATGTAGACAAGCATTGGATTACCAAAGGATTAGAAAATGCCTGTAAAAAGAAAAACATTTTGTACAAGGAATTTATAAATTCCAGAACTAAAGGAGCTGAGGCTAAATATAAGAAATATAAAAACAAATTAATTAACATAATGAGACAACAAAAAAAAGGCCTATTACAACAAGCAGTTACTTAAAAATAGAAATGATATTAGGGGTACTTGGAAGGTGTTGAACAACATAATTAATGGGGAATCAGCAAAATCTGACTATCCCGATTATTTTAACCTAAGTACTCAATCTGTTAATACAAACACAAAAGAAACTGCTAATAAATTTAATGAATATTTTGTCAATGTTAGGTACAACTTAGCTAAAGAAATTGTTGATCCTAAATTAAAGGAGGATGTAAATGTGAATAACCTTAATGTCAATTTAAATTCAATTTTCCTCAAGAGAATTGACGAACTTGAAATAATAAATGTTGTTAATAAGTTTAAAAACAAAAAATCCACTGATTACAGTGATATTGACATGAACTTAGTAAAACATATTATCCACAGCATAGTAAACCCATTAACTTATATCTTCAATCAATCTTTTCAAACAGGTATATTTCCTGATCAAATGAAAATAGCAAAGGTTATTCCCATCTACAAAAATGGAGACAAGCACATCTTTTCGAACTACCGACCAATATCTTTATTACCACAGTTCTCTAAAATTCTTGAAAAACTTTTTGTAGACAGACTTGATCATTTTCTTGCAAAGCACAACATACTGAGTGAGCATCAATATGGATTTAGATCAAACCGATCCACATCAATGGCAGTTATTGATCTCATTGAACAAATATCCACAGCAATAGACAATAAAGAATTTACAGTTGGTATTTTCATTGATTTAAAAAAAGCATTCGACACAATCAACCATAGACTTTTAATGAATAAGCTAGAGAAATATGGAATAAGAGGGATCTCGTATAAATGGATCAGTAATTACCTTGCAAATAGATATCAGTTCGTTCAAATACGTGACAACAAGTCTGATGTGAAGCAGGTTGTTTGCGGAGTACCACAAGGATCGGTGATTGGTTCAAAATTATTCATATTGTACATTAATGATATTTGTAATGTGTCCAAAACGTTAAAATTTGTCTTGTTTGCAGACGATACCAACTTATTCTGTTCCGGTAAAAACCTTGAACAGCTGACATTGTATCATTCCTTCATCCTTCCATACATTGCTTACTGTGTGGAGGCTTGGGGAAAAGCATACAAAACAATCACTAATCCTATTCTTTTGTTACAGAAGAGAGCGATCAGAGTTATCAATAGAGCCGACTATCGAGAACCAACAAACAAATTTTTTATACATTGTCACCTGCTTAAATTTAATGAACTTGTTGAAGTCCTTGTTGAAGTCCTGGTTTTTGTTCTGTCTGGGTCACTTCATTGTTTGTCTTAGTGTTCGCCACGCCATGTTCATGTTGACTTTATGCCATGTTCATGTTGCCTTTTTCTTAAATATAATTAAATACTTTTTTGGAATCCCTGCAACCCCTTGATCTGTCTTTGGTCTGTGCATCTGGGTCCTTCACCATGTTAACTACTAGCCTTTTGACAGACCTCTAACTCCCTTATATGATCCCTGATCAATCCCTTTAAAGCTGGGGTTGGTTATTCTGTACAGATACATTTTTAAGTGTATTTGTATTAAATATCTTAACATCAGACAGCAATCAATATAAAATGATTTGGAAAAGAAAGGAAAAAAATCCATGGTCTGCAGCAGCGACAAGGCTGTAAAAACTTTAACCAATCAATTTTAGCAGCCCAAAGATATTGTATGGACAGCCTACCTGTCCATCAGTCTGTCCCTACATGCCCACCCTGCGCTGACTCTGCCCATCACTCACTGGGCATGACTGGGTCTATTCTCTGCACTGCTCCAGCTGTTTATGGACAAGAATGGCAGAGAAAGTACAGCCACTTACCTACAGGACCTTGCACTGCCAAACTGAGCAAGAAAAGAAAAAACAAACCCGAGAAGGCTACAAGCAGAAAGAAGTTGCATAGCTATAGAAGTAAAAAGAGAGTCATCATTGGAGTGGCTGTTCAACAATGGTGACAACTGATGGAGTCGAAGGCCTAAATCCAGACGCAATGGTAGCTGTGTCTGTGTTGGACGGGCAATAAGCTGGTTTGTTTTGGTTGGGGGAAATGTATTATAACTCTGCATTATGTAGTCAACTTAGCTAATGTTAGCGCCTTATGTTGCTGTCGTATTAGCCCAATGCTAACGTCAGCTTGTAGCTAACATTAGCTAGCTAGCTATGATAGGCTACTGCTGTAATGTTACCGTTTACACTCAGGCCTACATTAACAACTACTGTGGATCTAATCAATATAGCAGTGTTCACGCATGCACTGCTACCCTAGGCTGTTTGGACATTAGCTAGACGAGCTGTATGTGAGAGGTGGACTAATTGTCGTGTGCTACTTGTGTGAAAGGCCAAGACCACTGTTCGTAGGTCATGGGAAGATTGCGTATATCTTTGAATGTAGTTTGCATTGTATTTGTAAGCAGATGTCATTAGATGGTATTTACAGTTAATTCATATAGACTTTAAGCTGAATGTTTTACAAATGTGCTGATGTTGCCTATTTCTATGTCCTACAGTTATGAGAGGGATGCATCAACTTCCAGCCTTCGAAGAGTGGGTTCACAACAGAACCATGCCCTGCTGTTTCCACTATTTCTGCAGAGTCTCTCTCTGACAGGTGATACTGGTAGCAACACGGATCAGACCACTGTACATTTCAAAGATACATGTGTACTTCTTTCATATCAACTTTGTTTGCTTTTTTTGTGCATGAATGTGCTCCTTAGCAGGGATACAGTACTAAAAGGAATGGCATCATTTAATTAGCTGCACCAGGAAATTGCTTCAAGTACTGGTCCTAACAGTCACATGTTAGCCTAACGCTTGAGACTATTGCATATAGTGTTTCCCACAGTAGAATGTGGGAAACACAAAATGCACCTAACAATCCCTATAAAAAAATCAGTTGCCACCCATCACATAAACTTCCCATCACTCACTTAACCCCAGACTTAGCCTGTTTTTTACATAGCAACAGTCTAGTGTTGTCTTTGAAAGAATCAATACAATTTCTAAGCCCCATGAACACACTCAGATGTAATTTTATGTCCTGTAAACACATAGTTCGCCATACTTACTCCAGTTTTCTGTAATTATTAAAATTTTTGCAGAGATTATGTAATTCCTTTCTCTCAGGCCAGGTGTACAACAAAAAGTCCAGCAAGTAGAACTTGTACACACTACTGTGAAAATACATAGTGAAATTAATGAGAATGTGAAACTATGTAAATTACTCTGAAAGTGAAATTTTTCTAACCCGAAATGCTGTATTTACTGTCAGATAAGTAATTGTGCTATTCTTTCTACAGGACAATCACTGCCAAAACAGTAGAGGATTGCAACATCAGTGTATATAATCAGTCAAGAAACCTCTGGATGTCCTTCCTGTACATAGTTGTTTATGCTAATTATAGGCTACTGTATATTGTCTAAACAATAAAAAGGTGTACTATTTTTGTAGTGTTATTTATTTACATGCGTTCCAAAAATGTTATAAGCAAGAGTCTTAACTAATTCTGTTTCTATTATTAGTACATCATGTAAAATGTAAGAACTGTAATGGGTTGATTTGTTTATGCTTGAAGTGTAAAGAAAAGGCATTTATCATTTTTACAGATAATGCAGAACAAGGAGTAAATACAGAACGACAAATTAATAGGTTTCAGGCAGAGTTCCTGCACTTGATGTAATTGCTCCAAAGGTAGTCCTTGAATTCTTGCCTGAAAAGCAATAGATGAGCAACATGATTAGATATTTTTATTGAACAGTGCTTGACTGTCCTCAGCACACTGTGAACAGATACTTTCAATGGTTTAATACTTCACTGCCAGAGAAGATATGCAGCACTTCTATTATTGCTGAATGCTGAAGCATGATGCAGCAATTCAGCCAAATTCAGCACAGAGCAGACAGGAAGTCACACATTGTAACACAACATCTGGTTAATTTTCCAAATAAAACTCCTTGTTGACGCCAGCACAAACATTTTAAAAAAGAGACAAATACAAGCACTTCTTCTAATCCTTTGGTTGGGAACACTTTGTGTTGTTGTGTTTATAACACATAACTATAACTGTGGTTGTGCGTGATTACGTAATTATCGCGGGAATTCCTCTGTCTTGCAACTCCAGCTGTTTGGCGATGCTGCGCCATGCCAGACTCAAAACGCAGCTGTTGGGGTTTGCCGCACCAAGGGTGCAAAACCGTACCGGAGCCAGATCGCAACGGACATGCAACCAGTGGAATCTTAGAGTTAGACATTCCTGGACAAAACTGTACAGATGCCCCAGTTTATATGACATTTTTTTGAAGTACCAACCCTTTACTTTCTTTACATTTTTCTTCTTACTGTGTTTATTGTTTTGCACCAAAACACAAATTCAAATTCAAAACCACTTGGCAAAAATTGTGATTCTTATTAAAGGTGCAGTTGGTAACTCTTATAAAAGTAACTTTTTGTCACATTTCCTAAAACTTTCACTATGTAAGGACAGTATTACATGAAACTAGTAATCTGTAAAAAAAAACAGGCTCATTTAGTCCCGCCTTCTGCTGCTACTTCAATTTGCCCGAATCCACCGCGACCGACCAAAAAGAACCAATCAGAGCCAGGCTAGTGTCTGATGGAGTGTCTGACAGCTGTCAATCACTGCTCATGCACAGGCTGCGGACAGCTCCCTCCCCCTTCCTCCTCAGCTCATGCTAGCGCTCGGTCAAGCTCATATCTGCGAGAGCGGCTTCAGGAGCTTAGAGAAAGTAATGGCGCAGCAACAACCATCGGCGAGGAGAAAACTACCGATACCTCTGTTACCAACACCAGCATACACGGTAAAGACGAGAAAAAAGAGGAAGCCAGAAGAAAAAAAGCACAAAAGAAAGAATTAGACGTAGCCCAGGATGAAACCAGGGAATGCATCGGAGTGGCTTTCAGCGGTGGAGGGACCTCCGTGATCAGGAAGGATTCAGAACCGACGCAGAGTTGGCGACTTTTCTGCTTGACAGGTAATTAGCCCTGCTAGATTTACATAATGTTTGATTTGATATTCGGCGGGGCTAAAAAGCTAATTGTAAGTGCTACACTAGTACTCCGTAGTGCAGGTGATGTTACTGTGATGTTGCGGTCGGGCTAACGTTAGCTTGTTTCCGATGCTAGGGTTAACGTTACTGGTTGGCGTTGTTTTATTAGAAAGTAGCAGAAAATATCTTTACTAAGTGACCTGGCAGTCTCATCGTTTTGTTTTTGTCCTCATAATTATGTGGAACGTGTCTGTGCTCTCACAGCTAAATGTTGGCATACGTGTTTTACTGGCCATTTAGCAATATTCACGACAGTTTGTTACAAAAAAAACATTGAAGTAACTTAGTGAAATCAGTTTGTGCTGGGTTTTTACTGAATACATATTGCTGACAGATTACTTTTCATGTCGACATGACTTATTTCTGCTCGTTTGTTGGCCAGCAATGTTGACTATTTACAACAGTAACGTAATGTCTAGCCTCGGCAACTTGGCCGTTTTCATAATGTAAAATTGCAAAATCTTCCACTGAAAATCACTGCGGCTCTCTCGACCTTATGCTGAGTGCAGCTTGTTCAAACACAGTCTCTAAGCCTGCTCTTTGTAAACTTATATATATTTTATGTATATATATATATATATATATATATATATATATATATATATATATATATATATATATATATATATATATAATGTTTACCCCCAGCTGACGTGTTAGGAGATTACCTGAGTTAGATTCAAAAGTTCTGTTTCATGAACATTATTTCCTTTTCTCATTGCTTTTTCTATTCATACAGGACCGGTGGTGCCATTAAAAGCAGAATATGCCTGGATGCTCTTCAGTCCATCAGCATGGAGGACACTGTGCATGACATTGTAGACCCAGAGTCAATCAAACCACCACTAGTGCCAGAAAAAAATTCATGTCCAAAGTGAAGACATCATCGGCCATCCTGCATCCATCACTTACCATGTGTGTTTGTCTGAAAAATAAAGCTTGACAATATTTGTGGAGTTATTACTTGTTTTTGATTAGCATATTGCTTTTGAGACATGCATGCCTAGACCCAGTGATTCCAATTTCTTATACTGAAGGTTAGTTTTTTAAACTAGTCCGAAGGGTAGTTCAATAAAATAGGGTAAAGTGCTATGTTTGTTTTGACATTCATGCAATTAGAAACAAATCACTTTAGAAAGATGCTTTATTAGATAAATAATGAAATCACAAATATTTTGAAATGTAAATTTTGAACAAGCAGAAAAAAGAAAAAAAAGAAAAATATATGTACAGTATTGCACAACACTGAAACTATTTACAGTTTACAAGGGTAACAGCAGCTACACCCTCCTGGGAATGAACCCCAACTGTGGGCATTTCCCTGCATCTCTTGCAGATGCACCATGAGGACTGGAGCTGGACAGGAGGTGCAGTTGGAGGAGCAGCAGGGTCTGACCGGCTGAGGACATCAAAGATGAGGCTGGGGTCCCTTGCAAAAGTTTGCTCCAATATGGGGCGTGCCTGATCTACATCCAAGCGTTGAATTTGCTCCTAGTAATTACAAGATAAAGTATATACTAGTAAAAATGATGTTTACTGAGGCTCATAACATCCATAGCTAAACAGCTAATAACTGTTACTTTAGATACAATGATAATTGTGTTCAGAACCAGACTATTACTACTGAGACTACTTACACGTTCAAATGCAATCCTCTGCAATCTCAAATGTTCGACTCGAGGAACGCCATCTGCACCGAGGTCATCGGGTGTTTGGCCAACATGACACCCTCTGCCCTGGCGTCCACAGCCCCGGCCCCGGCCTGATCCACCTCGTCCACACTCTCTCGTCTACCCATGCTCGTAGAAGCAGTTGTTGGGGTGTACTCGTCATCTGAACCCAGTGTCTCAAAACTCTAACCATATCTGTGTGCCTAATCCAGCTGTGTGGAATGTAGTTCATGTTACGTTTTTACCAATTCAAGCGCCATGTTGTTTACCTGGCCTCTTCAGTCGCGTGCAGGTTGCGGGCCATCGCGTGCACGCCAGCCTCCTCTGGGGGAGGGACTTTGGAGGCAGGGCAGGAGTGCAGCGGAGAGGGAGGGGGAGGGATCTGAAAGTTGTACTTGTTCAAATTTGATGCTAAGTCCTCTCTCTCCTCAGAGTTACCAACCGCACCTTTAACACTGTTACTCAGGATGAAGAATGTCTCTCATATAGCTAGGCCCCAAACTAGCATTGATTTTGAAAATGTCCACTGGTGCAACGCACTGTCCTAAAGTACAACATGAAGTCAGTTTCACTTTCACTTATTTTTTTCCTTTACTCCTATCATAATGAACCTGAACATAGTGAAAGCAAACATATGAACAAAAATTTTTTGTATTACAAGCTTTATTGAAAAAATAGTTTAAATATGCAAAAGAGATATAATCCGAGTCTAAAAAATGAATGGAGGTTGATGGACGGCCGCATTTGGATGGCCCGTCAACTCTTCTCCTTCTTCCTCACCCCCAACCTCCCTCCCTCCCCCCTTGTTCCATCTTCCCTTCTTTCTAACCTGCCTCTCTGGCTCCTTACTCCTCTCCTTAATTAATTTAATAATTAATTCAATAGTTTTTTTGCATTTTCTCTTAACCACAGAATTTGAGGACAACACAACTCAAACCTTCCTTCCCTGTTTTGTTAAAGCTAGTTTGATTTCCATGTTGAAAGTGAGAGGCTGAGATGACCACCAAGGAAAGGTCCAGGAAGTTTAGGGATAGGCTGAATGAAGATCCTGAGAGGAAAGAGGAGATGTAGGGCAAGGGAAAAAGCCACTAATGTTGTCCTTGATCTTACGCCACAATCACCTCAGGATCATGACCAGTCATTCAAAGAGATCAATGACCCCCCAGTGGCAAGGCCAGTTATCAATGGAGCCCCAGTGGCAAGGCTGGTTCTGCATGAAGTGATCAATGAAGCCCCAGTAGCAGTACCCGTTTCGTGTAGCACACCAGAGAAGTCCCCCCGAGACCAAAATCCACCCCAAAAAAGAAGAAAATCTTCAGTGACCAAAGTACTACGGAAACTAGAGGCTGAAAAAAGAAGAGCAAATAGGTTTAGACGAAAGTATTACACCTCGTGCAAAGACGGAATATGGATAAACATGCTGACAAAAAAACACAAGCAAAACAAACAAAGCGAGGGAACACTGCCCAAGACAAGACGAAACAAGTGGAGTCCTTCTTATTAAGGGATGAGAACAGCAGGCTTCTTCCAGGGAAGAAAGACACCATTGGAAAGAAAGAAAAAATGCAGAGGAGAGTATTTGCAAAATCATTGGTTGACTTGCACAAGGAATACCTCCAGACTATTGGACCACACTTTCGACTGTCTTACAGACAGTTTGTACGCTACAGGCCATTTTATGTAACAGAAGCCAAATCAAATGACCGCAATACATGCGCCTGCTACCAACACGAGAACCTGCGTCTACTTATTGATGCGTTGTCACAGCGTGGTATCCTACCATCAAAACCATCAGATCTTCTTTCCAGCATAACCTGTAATACTGAGAACTTGAAATGCATGGAGCGCACATGCACTGAGTGCTGCTTTGATGAAGTCCAGGTTGCCACACACAACCCAGATGATCGGGCCAGATGGGAACACTGGGCAAAGGAAGATGTGGTGGTCGGAGACAAAACATATAAAAACTGGGAAGAAGACTGAGAATGGTACAGTGGGAGAACTGGTTGAAGAGTTCCAGAAAGAGTTGGAAGGTATTGCCATCCACCAGTTCAACTGGCTTCATCAGGCCAAGAAGTTCAGGCATCTGAAGGAACAACTGAAAGAGAATGAAATGGTCCTGCACATGGACTTTTCTGAAAATTACATCTGTAAATTGAATACAGAAATTCAGTCTTTTCATTTTGGAGGGAACAGGCTGCAGGCTTCTATCCACACTGTTGTGGCGTACACACCCACAGGGTCACAGTCCTACGCCACTATCTCGGATTCAGTCAGCCACAGTGAGCGTGCTGTGTGGGCCCATCTGAAACCAGTGGCCCAGGACATTATGAAAAAGTCTGGCCACAAGATTGACACCATGCACGTAGTGAGTGATGGTCCAGTAACTCAGTACAGGAACAAGGCCAATTGTTACTTGTTAAGCAGTGTGCCATACACATGGGGGCTGAAGAGGGTTATGTGGAACTACTTGGAGAGAGCCCACGGAAAAGGCGCACCGGATGGGGTTGGGGGTGCAGTCAAGCGAATGGCCGACAACCATGTCCATGGAGGGCAGGACATACAAAGCCCAAAGGACCTTTATGAATTCCTGATCCAAAAAGAGGTCCCCAACATCCAATTCAAATGGATCAATGAGGCAGACATACAAGTGTTTGATGAGATGTTGCCACTGTCTGTTCCAAAAGTCCCAGGCATACTTACCATGCACCAGATCCTGTCATTCTCGCCAGGAGAGATTTTCTACAGGACTCTCAGCTGTTTCTGCTGCTTCCCAGAAATGTGCAGCTGCTTCTCCCCTAAAAAGATGAGGCCAGACAATCGAGCAGAGGAAATCGGCTCCTCTGAGTCTTTTGAAGCCCAGCCCAAGAGTCCTGAAAGTCACAATAGTGGAGAGGAAGTGGAGCAAGGGGAAGAGTACACTGTGGGGAAATTTGTCATAGTGAGGTACAAGAATAAGCCATTTGTGGGCCAAATCACCCAAATAAATGAGGAGTACTTTGCAGTGAATTGCATGGAGCAGGTAAGCAACAAAAACATATTCAAGTGGCCTGCTAAACAAGACTGTATTTTGTACAGCAAGGACCAACTTGTTTCTGTCATCTCTGAGCCAGAGCCCTACCAGCGGGCAGCACAACTCGCCAAGTATGACTGGCTGCTTTTCAATGAGGTGTGAAAAGGGAATGAGTTTCTGCTAAACACTACAGCTTTTTATTTTGCTTGGATTTCATGGTGTAGTATGTTGTACAGCACAGTTCATATTGAATCAATTCACAGGATGTTTTGCTGTGATGTCTTGATGGGTTGTTCAATTAATTTTACCCAGTTATTTTCTTGACTAATTCCATTTATGGCTATGTGAAAGTAAGGCTATCAGAATGTTTTTAACTTGTGTTGCACTTTTGTTATATTCCTTTTGTGTTGTTATTTTGCTTGTATTGCATGGTGTACTACGTTGTACAGCACAGTTCAGGAAATAACGAATCAATTCACAATGAATTATTTTAAAGGAGCACAGGATGTTTCACTGTGTTGTGTTGATGGGTTGTTCAATTAATTTGACCCAGTTATTTTATAGATGAATTCCATTCATGGTTATGTGAAAGTATGGCTAACAGAAATTTTTTTTTTACCTGTGTTGTACTAACAATTTGACTGAATTTAAAATAATAAATTTGACTTTGTACATGACATGGGAATACTAGTACTCCGTTGTCCAATGGTGCAACGGAATGTCCTGTGGTGCAACAAATTGAATTGTGAGTGGAAAAGGTATTTTAATGAAAAATGTATGTAAAAAGTGTTGGATAGTATAATAATGATATCATCACTATGCAGCTATAAGGATGAAATGAAGATTCCTTGGGTTTTATACTAATTATAATGAATGCAACCCAGACATTTGGGTGAAGTCTCTATGTGTACATCTTATAGTATATAAATAACATAATTCTGAATTTTTTGGGGGAGATGTTTGATGTGGAAATATAATTGGGACAAACTAATATGCCTTGGGCTTATCTATCTTATCTGTCCAACATTCTCTGAATTAAATAATGACATTCTTTATTTTGTTGCACCGGTGGACACATTTTAGGACTACCACACCAAAAAGTGAATAATATGCAAAACATATGAAGAATTAGAAATGGACACATTCAGTTTTGAATTATTCACAGAGAAGGGAATATAATTATATGTCATTTGACATATATTTTTGAATTATTATTTTTTTCACTTTGAATTTGAGTTCACGTCAACCACCCGCCTGCTGAAACATGCAATGTGAACAATTTAAGAATGTCAGTAAAAGCGTATGTAACAGTGTAATGGATATTATGTTGAATGTTATATGGCTCTCATGTTTGATAAGATTTGGTAATTGTTTTGCGTCTAGCATAAGCAATTAGGGGCTGGAAATGTAAGAGCCATAATGAGAGTGTTTTAATAGTTCAGCTGCAAAATGTTGAAATGCTCCTTTAAGTTGATAGTTAGTGATTCACAGCCACTTAAACATCAGATATGGTTAAGCAGCCTAAGGAGCAATGCAGTTTTTTGACGGTTCAGTTAAGATTGAATCTTGTAAATTTGTTTTTTGCTTTTCAAGTAAAGTTTTTGATCAGAGTTATTTTGTCTGAAGATTAATTACCAGTCAAGCTCATTGCCGAAGGTTTGCTTAATAGTGGCGGTAAAGAGGATTATTGGAACAATAAAAGATTGCCGCTACACTTTTCCTCCTTGTCAGTCAGTGAGTATCATTCTGTCATTTGAGACATTTGTCGGCCTAACAGATGGACTGTTTTTTTAACTGGTGTTACCTAGTGTTGGGGAAGTTACTCAAAATAAGTAATTAGTTACTTATTACTAGTTACTTCTGTAAATTGTAATGAGATCATTTTACTAGTTACTGCATTTGAAAAGTAACTTCACTACTTATTACTTTACTTTCCCATTTCTTAATTTACAGTAGATACATAGACAAACATCATAGCCCTATCATCACTTAGTGTTTATAGTATAAATGTATACAACATGGCTTATATATCCATATGAAAGAACAATATCCCTGTCTGCACAAAGAAATATGCCTCACTGTAAAATCCACAAACAACAGGACAAAGGAGGCTATGTGAGGTCAATCAGTAGCAACACCCAAGTTTCCAAACAAAGGCTTTGGGAAACATGAGAACAAAAATCTTTCCCTGAGAACAAAACCAGCTTGTTAATACATTCATGGCAAACAAAAAATTAAGTGGTCAATGAAAAATATAAAAATAAAGGTCACTTTATCCCATGCAATTAAAACACAAATGCACTTAAGCCAATAAAAAGGAAACGGAAAATGCAATAAATTAACAGAAAATTCATATCATCCCAAAAGCATTATTTTCCCCTTAGCTTGCTCTCCTCTACCTCCAGGAGATGTGGCTGCCAGAGCTGGTAATGTACCAAGTCACAAACACTTGAACCTATTAATGAAATATTGTGTTGCAATTATCACAATGCAGGAAACACAAAGTGCAACAAAAGTGCAACAGTGAAAACAGAAAGTGCAATAAAAACTTTATCCCATTCAATTAATTTTTCTCTCTATTCTTCAAAATAACGATTGTATCGCATAAGTAAAAGTCTTTCAAATCTTTTATCTGACAGCCTGTTCCTCCTTGGGTTCAGAACAATACTGCCCAGGCTGAAAAGCCTTTCGACCGGTGCACTTGACGGTATTGGAGTGTTGTACTGCTTTGCGATTTCCTTAATCCTGGGGAACCTGGAGAGAATCTCCCAGTCGGATCCAGGCATTTTTAAGTACTCCATAACTTCAGTCTCTGCTGTGTAGGAAAAGTCCTTTTCAAAATCAAAAAATCCATTGTGACTGGAGGTGGCAGGGCTTTGATCTGCTGGTCTTATCAGTGGCTCTTCAGGAGGAGTCCGGGCACGACATTCAGAGATCAGCATGGTTTGGACAGCATCTCTTCTCTTCTCATCTTTGAGCCAGCGGACCTTGAATTTGGGTGATGTGGCAGCAGCCATCAGAGCATCCTTGCTGTCCAAGACAGATGCAAATCTGTCTTTGATCGCCTGTGATATGAAATAGTAGGCTACATTAGACAAACATATACAGTTCAATTAACAGCTTTTACAGCCTCTTAAATTTGGGCTAAATCAGCTATATTAAATTGTAGGCCTATAGCCTACACTGCAAGCTATTATGTAAGGGGTTGGGCCTATTCATTTTATTATTCAATATGTGTTTACCTGTACAATAGCACCAGGCATGCCAGCTGTCATCTGGGAAAGGCCATCCTTCAACGCAAGCAACTTTGACATGAGAATCTCCAAGGTTGGCAGGAGGGTTCCATAGTAGCAATCATCTTCTCCTTGTAGTATATCTAATGCGGCAGCAAGAGGTCTTGTCACTGCACAATATTCCTTCAGGAACTGATACTCTCGCTCAGTGATGCCCTTAAGACCCAGTCTAGAAAAAATGGTGTTTAAATCTCTGATTGGGATTTCTGTTATGAGAGACAAGGCGTCATGAGTTGAGTTCCAGCATGTAGCAGTGGGTATGATGAGCTTTCTTTTTAGCACATCCTCAACCTGGTCTGAGGCCACAGTAGAGCGACTAGTTTTTGTCCAGAGAGCTGTACACTTGGCAAGAGCACTTCTGTAAACTGCTTTACAGTCATTGTTACTGGTCAGCCAGGTCATTTTTTGAGACCAGGTTTAGTGTATGTGATGCACAGCGCAGATGAGGTGGCAGTGAAAATGTCTCGTCTGATCCTGTGGAGAGTGTTTCGGCAACATCAGTAAAAGTGACCTCCTCTTCATCATCAGGTGGCTTGTCAGAGTCAGAACCATCATCGGGATGGGATTCATTCATTCTAAAGGCTTTTGAAAAATTGCTGCCATTATCGGTGACACATGCTGTTACTTTATGTGATAGCCCAAACGCTGAATGAACCCCATCTATCTCGCAAGCTATGACATCATAAGTGTGTCTTCCTCTCACTCTCTTGCAGCAAAGAGCAGCCTTTTCACGTTTAAAGCTAATGCCGTCTATCCAGTGCACGGTCATTCCTAAGTAACTTTTGTTATTGGCGGACCAAATGTCTGCAGTGGTGGACACATGATCCAGGGACTCGAAAGTTCTTTTGAGCTGCGATTCCATGTCGGAATAACACTTGTCCAGGTAACGGGAAAATGTTTTCCTGTCGGACATTGGCTTGCAAGTCGCGGGTATTTTTTGAAACCTGGGCGATTCAATAGTCGACAGGGGAAGCATGTCTTCTACAATGAACCCAGCAACCAGCCTGTTAATGTCTTTCTGTGTTACCTGCTTCTGCGCTCCAACACTTGAAAAAAGCTTTGCCTGTTTAGGCCGGGGCGGCTGCTCATCGGCTCCTTCAGATGACCGGCGAGCAGGATCTTTCGCTACAAGTTTTGTATTGCCATGCTGGGCTGACAAATGCTTGGACAGGTTGCTCATTGACTTCGCAGCAGTTGAAAGAAACTTTTCACCTGGGCATAGAGTGCATTTCACTCGAATATTTTTGTCCATTCGTGCTATAAACTGAAAGTAATGCGAATATCGCCACTGGCCGAAACCCCCAGTCTCCGTCTCCGTCTCCATTTCCCTCTCTCCTGTTCGCACCAGCAGCAACGTCACTCAACTCAAATCGATCTCTATGGCAACGTGCTCAGGCAGCACGCACACATGCCTGCAACACTTACACAGACCAGAACTCTACACACAGGCAAAACACGGCTTGGGTAACGCAGGAAAACGCGTTCCTATAGTCTAGTAAAGTAGTGTAGTTACCGATATTTTTAGCGTAATGCGTTACTTTACTTCGTTACCCAAAAAAGAAATATCGTTACAGTAATCCGTTACTTTGTAACTCGTTACCCCCAACACTGGTGTTACCCAGTTAAGTTTCATGCAGTACATTCGGAGGGAAGGTGAGTATTTTACTCCCCTTTCCACGTCAAGCCATAGTTCGCATGACTCCTCTGCGTGTGTTACCATACGACCTAAATTTGCCCACCGCGTGCCTGCGCTCACGGCACATGACACATGTGGTGAACTGGCATACATGCGGAACATTTGTTGGTCAGGTTCAAGTAATTTTACTGCTGCTGCACAGTTTCCCTTTTTGTCCCAATATAAGTTTGTAAGTTACAGACGTGTGTTTGAATTTGCCTTCGTAGAGCATATCTCTGCCCTTATAATGATTATAAAACATTGCGCAATGTAGTTCGTCTGACTCTTGCAACAACACACCTGGTGGTATTTTAGCTTTTGCTTCCGCAATCAGCTTTTCTGTCACTGAGCTAGGTCCGCTTGTAATCATGTCCAGACCATACCAGTAATGCAACTCTTCTCCCTCAAGTACATATTGGTTTACTTCTTCTGTTTCATCTTCATCATCTGCCACTGTTTTTGTCACTCTGCAGGCTTCCATACCCATTGGGGTAGGAACTGCTCCTGTTCCCAGTTCTTCCATTAAATCTCTTCCTAACAGGCTCACTGGACACATATTTGAGACTGCAACCATTGCTAAAACTGTTTCATTTGTTTTTGGATCAGTAATTGACACACTTTGACTAAGTGGCTCGGTGACTGCATGTCCCGTTGCAGATTTTACCTTCATGCCTCTACTATATTGGAGTGGCAGTCTACTTGTACAAAATCCTCACTCACTTCCAAAGTAACCGGCTTGTGTTATCGCGCTGCTCCAACTTTCCCTGCTCAGAACGCACTCACGTAACCACGCCACAACTCACGTAAAGCAACTCACACCTGATGGCAATCAACTGAGATTACGAATGCAATATAGCTTACCTGTCGCCATCGGCCACCGTTTGCATCCGGATCGCTTGACTGAGAGCACAACACATCTCCTCTCTCCTGTCCGGCAAGCTTAACCTGTGTGCATCGTCAAAACGTGAGTGTGGTTTCCCACTTCTCCTGCCTTTGATCCTGGTTGTATATCCAATTTTCTCCAACATCGACATGTAGTGTGAAATCACCGCAAGTGCGGAGCATGTTGAGCGTGTTCGTTTATTTGAGTGAAGACAGAACCACGACGTACTGTTTACCATTTATTTAGAATTGTATCATTAAGTCAAAAGGCTTGATCAAGGACTTTCTCTGTTTGACAAATCACAGTCAGCGGAGTGCTGTTACTATGTAACCAATCGCCCAGAAAAAGATGCCAAATCTCTCTTTACATTGTACCATATAATTTTGGTATCAGAAAATGTAGAATTTCTCATTGGTTAAGAACAGATACGGTTAACAATATTCATTGGTTGTACAAGTGGGGTGGTGCTGTGGTTTAGACTTAGCCCCCCTTCGTTGGTGCATGAGCTGGTCCCAGCCCCTTGTCAACACGATGGTCTTCAGGTGGTCAGCGGCCTGTTGAAAGAAAAAACTCCCTTCCTGCCATCTATCCTAGCCTCTGTCTCCTCTCTGCCACCCTCCTCCACACCTCAAGGACACATTTATGCAAACACTTTTGGTTTCATGCTTTGGCCTGTTCCCAGTGGAGATGTCGGTGTTCTCTCTCATACCCTGGCTTTTCTCTCCTATGTATTAACCCCTCATAAAAAGGGTTAACGCTTCCAACCCTCTCATTTATCAACAGGGCATGGCTGCCAAACATTATCTAACTATTTAGTATTGATCATGGAATTCTTTTAGTAAAAACAGGTAATCACAGTAATTATTTTTCAATGTAATCAAATGTATTAATGTATTAGAATCAAGTGTATTCATGTATTAGACTTAAATCAAACAATGTAAATCAATTAGATTAATTTTAAAGCGTGAGGTGCATGAGGTGCAGAGAGGTAAAAAAATAAATCCTAACAAGCGCCAGCAAGGATTGTTGTGAAGGAAGCAGCGACAACTAGAACGATATGCCAGTAACCGGAAGTAGTATAATGTAAATATGTAAAAATTTAAAGCTGCAGTATATTGATTTAACCTTTAGTAATAATTTATGTTAATGAGGCCAGGCTTATTATGTAACTTTATGATTATGCATTGTGCTGTTGGAACAGTTTCTTAATAATTATTAATAATGTGAGATGTTAGTATGGAGGCCCATTTGGGCCAAAACTCAATTCAAGACAATGAATGTGTGGTGTGCTGATTATGAAATGCCATGTGATGGATTTTTATTTCTGATATTATATCAGCTAATTTTTGCCTCTTTTGTTGTTACAGCACACACACGTACTATCACCGATTCCAGAAAAATTGAAGAAAAGAATTATCAATAAAATGCCCGTTTGTGGCTAAACTGGATCCTCTCTGCCTGTGTCCTCCTTCCAACTCCCCAACCATCTGACCGTGGTTAGCCTGTTCCCAGCCTCTCTCCAAAGTGTCCCAGTGCTGCACCTCACCCAGAGTGTTAACATTCGTTTTCACTACTACCATCTTCATCTTTTCTGATTATTGCTCTACATGCTCCTGTATCGCACAGAAAATGGTTTTATGATTATCAACGAACAAGGTGACTATCGTTTTTTGATTCATACTCAAAAATACCTCAACGCTTTCGAGCGAGCATATTTCTTCTTTCTCCTCATCTTCTATGTGTATGTGATTTATTGGCCAGTCATCCTCTCGTCTGGGTCTCCCTCCTCGTCCTCTTCCCCGCCAGCCTCCTTGACCTCTGCCCTTTGGAGCTCTACACTCTCGAGCCCAGTGTCCAAATCTGCCACAATTGTAGCAGCTCTCATCTCCTTCAGGTCTCTGTCCTCCCCATCCTCCTCCTCTCCCTCTTCCCCTCCAAACTCCACAGTTGACATTGCCTCGGAAATACGCATCAGTAAATATATTAGCATGATTTTCATCATCATCATCCATGAGAAATACTTCACTTGCCTTTTCTGATCCACCTTTCTTGGCTTTCTTTTCTCTCAGTACGTTCTCTGCATGTACTGAATGATCGGTTGCAGCTTGTATCCCAGCAGTTCCAATAGCTATTAGATGCTTCTTTACAAACTGAGATCTCTGGCTTCATTCCATTCAGGAATGCATTTTTTAGCTGCACATTGGAGGGACCATTGCCAACATTATCCTGTTGCATACCGCTGTTTGCTGCAAACACTACTTTCAGTCTCTCTAGATAGATCAACACACCTTCGTCTGCATCCTGTACACACCGTGCTATTTTGCTATAGTCTGCTCTTCCCTGATAATGAGTTATTATTCTTTGAACCAAAGCATTAACTCATGAACATTCCATTCAGCATTCCCATGTGGTATGGTGACAATATTGCGGAATGGGTTCCACGTTCCCTTAATAAAACACCAATCTTGCTTTACAATACACCTCAATATTCTTTCTGCCTCTAAAGTGTTCAACTGGAAACTTTCACACAATCTTTCAAATTGCTCTCTAAACTCTCCTGTGTTTTCTCTAGGCTGCGGAACGCCACATGCTGCGTCTTTCACGTCCATGTCCATGCTCTATACACTCTTATTGTTGCATCCTGTCCCTGTCCCGCTCTCGGGTTAGGCATTTCTATCATCGGATACGTTTCTCCTGTATCAGTGTTTAAACTCACTGGGCCTCATTCATGAAACGTTAGTAAATTTGTGCGTAGATTTGCACATAAAAGCCTGCGCTACTAAAAACCTACTCCGGATTCATGAACGCCGCGGGAAACTCAGATCTGATCGTAAACACGTGTGTATGATCATAAATGCCAATCCATCGTAAGGTGACAGCGCGCTCCCGGTAATCAGCTATTAGCATAAAACCCCGCCCATGAATTGCCAATGACCACCATATCAGGAGGTGTAGAGGCATCCTGTCGACCTGTCAGTCATGGCGCAAAGAAAGAAAGAAAGATTGAAATCATTTTGGGAGAAGTGGAGTAACCTCTATCCCCTATGGATATAGAAGGGTAAGTCCATATATAACACACACATGTAATTATGCAGGCTATATTCTTACCAATGAGCCAGCCGTCTCTCACAGCTCCATCCTCCAAACGCATGCCAACTGCGCAATTATACAGGATAAATGCGTCATGCGTCCCACCAGGCCACCGTGCCACAACATTTAACAACACACACTTTGCGTCACAGATCAGTTGCATATTCACGGAATGAAAGTTTTTCCAGTTTATGTAAGCAAATGCATCACCGGATAGAGCCTTGATGGGTACGTGTGTGCAGTCTATGGCACCGATGACACCTGGCACTGAATCCCTGCATTACTTCCACCTGCCGTTGTGCGCCAAAGGGAAATTTAATATACTCTGGCATTAGTTTAATAATACCGTTAAGAACTGCAGGCAGGATGCGGCTCATAGACGGTTGGGAAATGCCAGACCTGTAACCTCGCTCCCATAGCATAATCTATTGAGTCGATTTACATAGATAATTGACAATTATGAGCTTAATCTGAATCTTAATCCTGCCAATTGCCAACTAATTTAACTAAATGTGTTATATTTTTAATCGTGTGTCATGTTTATATCACGTGTTTCAAAGGCATCTGCGTATTGTGTACATAACAGAGCGCAATATGAATTAAAATTGTAATTTCCAATAGTGACAAGCATTATTTATATGCGTTCTTACATTTACACAAGCACTACGTGTGGTCAGCAGCATGTGTAGATTTTGTTAGTAGCTACGAAAAGACCGGAGCTACTAAAATATTGATGAATGCAGAGATGTACGTAAATTTCCGTCTGCGAACGGTTTACACACAAATTCGTTCTGCTCACGTTTCATGAATGAGGCCCACTGACTCCTTCTATCTGCAACTTTCCTCTAAACCCGTACTTCTTTTCCCACTTTTTTAATATATTTTACGTTATCCTGTGCCTTTTGGCCCATTCGTTTTACATCTCCTTCATATTGAACCTCGACAGGTTCACAACAGCAACATTTACAACAACTATTAAAATTTCCAATTTTAATCATTTTATGTAGTTTTCTTTATTGTACCGGTCCTTCCATTTCTTTTCCTTATGAGTCCCTGACTCTTTCCTGAGGGTCCCTGACCCTGCCGTCTTTTGTTTTCTCAGCCCTGAGGGATTAGTTTAAACCTTGTCCTTCCAAAGACAGTTAATTAGGTTCCTGCCCTAATGCTAAGAGATCCCTTATCTCCTAAGTCCCTGACTTGCTTTTATATATTTCCTTTAGGTCCCTGACCTATTCTAAGAGATCCCTGATCTCCCAAATCCCTGGCTTGCTTTCCTTTTTTTTTTTGAAATGGTTGTTTCTTACCCTTTTGGTGATTTGAGTCCCTGACTCAATGTTTGCCTGGCTGGTCCGTCTCCCCTCTTTTGGTCAGCCCCGTCACTATCCCACTCCCCAGGGGACCTGGCCTCCCTGGCCCAAACGAGGCTTTAGGATCCCCGCGGTGGAGGTCTTCTTGGGAGTCTTTAACTCCGCCTTGCAAGGTCTTCGGGTCCGCTGATATGGAGAGAGAGACAGATATTGGGGCCCCACGTTGGGCACCAAAGTTTTGTCAAAATAATTCCTTAAATTTAGAGTAAAGGAAGGAGATCGGAGTCAGCTCAAGATTCAAACAGTTTTATCTTGTACAAGAGGAGCATTCACAAAGCAACACACAGATCTGTTACAAAGGAAAGACTCAAATGAAGAGGAAAGCTTGGTTTTTATCTCTCTCTCTCTGTGGGTGTGACTAAAACTCTAACAGCTACTAATTTATGCGCCAATTTCCTGCACTTAACGAGATACATTCACAGAGTTGAGGAAAACATTAAGTGGTTAATCAATACCTTATGTAAATAGAAAAAGAAGTCATAAAACAGGTCATAAATTAAGGTCACAGTTTCACAGGGCACAGGTCATACTTCAGACCGTTACTTTGACCATAGCTATGTAAAGGCCCCAACACACCGGCTCCGACGACTTCCTTATCCGACTTCCTTATCCGACCACTCTGTCGGATCCGTTCGGTAGAACGACAGAGTGGTCGGACCACTCTGTCGGATCCGTTCGGTAGAAAAGTTGCATTGAAACACACCGCCCCGGCTACACAGTAGCGTATACGTTCTGCGCATGCGTGAAATGCAATAAGTCTCCTAAACATCGGGTGGCGCTAGTCTCGTGCCAGTAACCCAAAACATAAAAACAGGAAATGACGGAAAGGAGTGCGGACCGTAGCTTATCAAAACAAAGCACACACAGCGTTAGCTCTGCATTACTTGCGTGATGTCGTATTACGGTGGTCTCTCTTCCACGAGGCCAATCAGCTGCTCCTCAAAGTCCTTGGTCCACACAGCCATGGCTTTCAAAAATACGTTGGTTTATCCCCAAAATAACGAACGGCGAAGTGTTGTTTGTTACTCTGTGCCGTCTCTGTTTATGTGGTTTGTATATCATCGTCACTTCCGCCACCCCTCCCACACGCCACGCTGATTCGCTGGCACACCGCCAATCAGAATGGTCACTGAACAGCTAGCTAACAACCAATCAGAGTATCCGACGGCTTCCTAACTCAGACGTCCAACTTTGCATGTTCAGTCGGATCAGACGCCGTCCTCGCGCTTCCGCGCGGCTCCGACACAGCTGAACACACCGAACAGAATAGCTCCCTAACTCGTCCGACTCTCTCCTAATGCTTCAGACGTCCGACATCGGAGCCGGTGTGTGGGGGCCCTAAGACTTCAATTCACATGTCCCCCGATGGGGTACAAAATTTCCATCACAGACACTTTCATTGTATGCCATTCTCGGGATATAGACGTGCTGTTGGCTACTGTATTTTCAATTGTCATGAAAATACAGTCTAGGCTATGTTTGGTCTGCTTGGCTATAATGACCGTGACACACATGCAATTTTGGCCGTCGTATGTGGTCGGCGGTAGCTTTTGCAGCTATTACACATGTTGAATCGGCTGCTCGTCTGTTTTTTTCCTTTTCCCATATCCATTTTTGCAGAGCTAGCCGGCTAGATAGCAGGAGCACTTGGGGTGTCACATTATACCGTGGCTACTCTAACAGTTTTATATTTTTATAAAGATACCCATTTTATAATAGGCCTGCCCATATTCATTTTATAACAATACCAATAATAATTTGGAATATTTTTTATTTTGTCTTTCCTTTTATTTTTCCCTCCAAACTTGCTGCAGGCATTTGGAAGGCAAGGGACATCGAGCCAAAGAACAGGCTCTAAACTCAGCCAGCAGTGTTGCACAGTTCTACACGCAAGCAACTTCTGTTGGAGGCATGAGTGTACAAGAGGCCAAGGTACATAGCACAGGAAAACCAAAAGACTGGTGGCAATGTTTGATGAATTGCATTTTCCTTCAAATTGTTGGTGGTATTACCATGAAAACGTATCTAATGTTTATGAGTTGTTTAATCAATTGTTTCTGTTGCAGACCAGGAGAGCTGAGGTGAAGGTTGCAGTTGCAGTGGTGCAGCACAATGTTCCATCTGCCGTTGCTGACCATTTCAGCCCCTTGTACAAGGAATGACTCCCCCACAAGCACCAAAACAATGTGCATCATAAATGAAGCAGTGGCATCACATTTCAAAAAGGAACTGGTGATGAAGATGAGAGAGAATCCCTTCACACTTGTCACAGATGGCTAAAATGATACTGGTATGAGTTTAACAACTACCAGTAATTTGTATGGCAGCATTTACATACATGGATGCCCCTGTCATATTATTCACAACACTGCCAAACATGCAGGGCAGAAGTTTTTGGAAGTAAGTTCACACATTTACACTTTATATTACCAATCTGTTAAGCACAATGCCAAGTAAAACAGTTTGCTGTATAGTGTTGTAATAAATCTTTGAATTCATGTATTGCAGATATCTGGATTTGATCCAGAGGATCTGACTGTGGATGTTGGGTACTGGTTTAAAGGAAGCACCAACCATAAAGGTTACCTGGCAGGTTTGTGATTCAACCACTTGTTATACAACAAAATGCAGACATTTTTAATTTGTTTGCTATTGATGATATATATTTTCCAGAATTTTGTGACTTCCATGAGAGGGAGTACATGGAAATGCTGCTGCGCATTTCAATGTGATGGTTAAGCCTGGAGAGGTGTATTACACGAATTCTGTGGCAGTATGGGCCACTTGCCAGCTATTTTAAGTCTAAGTATGTTGCTTATTTCATTGACAGTAGTACAGGTGCATTACACCAGACCAAAAATGTACTTTTAAGCACAACCTGTTTTTATTTACAGATGAGAAACAACCAAGGTTTAGAAGGCTGGTGGATGCATTTTCCAACCCCCTGACGGAAGTCTACCTCCTCTTCTTTTAAGCATCGCTTCCAATGTTCTCCTCACTGAACCTCCTCCTCCAGAGAGAAAGGTCGTCCACCTTCCAGCTCCATGAAGAGGTAAAATGCAAGGGTTGGGCTATCCTGCTGCCAAGTATGTCTGCTTATTGTTTATTGGCTGATCTGTCCTTTTTTCAAGTAATACATGGAAATCCTTTATGATCTACAAATTTGCAGATGACGAAGTTCATCATGAAACTGTGTGCGAGGTTCATGAAGCCGTTAGCACTACAGGGCCAACAAGTCCATGACATCCTCTACAAGGCCCCCCAAAACCAACCTCCAGGTAATATTTTCAAGTCTCACATAATGAGATAAACCTGTATGCTCATTGACCTCAAATATACTTTTTGGGAAGATTGTTGTTATGAGTTGGGTGATATCTCTGATGTGATGGAAAAGGCATAAAATATATGTATTCATACAATGTGTATGTAGTCTATGGGTAAATTTCCAAGGTGAATTGTCAGGTCAAACTCCTGTCTGTCTACCTGAGATATTGTTTAAACTACCTGTATTTGCTTTATCTCTTTCTGCTCTCTGTCTGGTAGGTGAAAAGCTAAATGTTGGCTTCACCAACAGAGCTACTCTCAACAGTCTCCTTGAGCCTGGAGACATCACACCTCAGGAGGTGTAGCTATTCCAGCAGGCAGCACTGGCCAGGGCTGTGGAGTACGGAATCAACAAACTGCCCCTGAAGGAGGCCCCTCTGAAGCATGCTAAATTCGTTGATGTGCAGCAGAGGGCTGAGTGGGGGGTGGAAGATGCCGAGAAGTTTTTCTCCATGGTCGGACTAAACAAGACCAAAACCAGGAACAGCTTGACACTAGATGGAACTCTGTCATCCATCATGACAGTTAATATGGCTGGCCTGCAACTACAGTGTTTCAAATGGGAGCTACCAACCCCTGTGCTGAAGGCCTGAAAACCTACCACCAACACCTACAATAAACAACACTAACCATTGTCTCTCTCTCACTCACACACACACACACACACACACACACACACACACACACACACACACACACCTGCACTAAGAAATGCTGAATTAAATAAATGTTTTTATTTGTACGAATGTATGTGTCATTTATCAGATCAGACCCCCGTCCCCACCCCAACCAAACCCCCACCGCCAAAATCTCAATCTGAACTCAGTTTCAAACTTGAGAGCCCTGAGACACGTATCTGGTTGAATCTAGCTGTCAGACTCCATTGGCGGTATTCGGCAGTTGTCGGACAGTGCGCGTTCATGGTTTGGGGGGAGCAGCTTTGGAGACAGGCCTGAGTGCAGGGGGCGGGGTTTAATGGCTGGATACTTTCAAAATCTACCCTTGGCTTGATGGTTTTTCCAACTTACCAACCCCAGCTTTACAGTTTATAATGGCACAACAGCTTATATCATCACCTTATATTCTTTACAACTGAAAATAAAGTACCATTGAAATTACTCTACCTGCATGTTTGTACAAGACAGATAAACACATTTCTTTCTTATCTCATGAAAATATAGGCTATTAAAAACTATGACAGGTAAATATAATTTTAAGCATCCTATTAATATAATTTTAATGAAAATGTTTATCTTTTTTCCTTTGCCTTATGCCAGTTAGCTTAACTTTGTTTCAGGAATGTCAAGCAACTTAATGCTGTCAAATTCAACATATATTAAAGAATATTGTTAAGCCATTTCTTTCATATTAAATGTTATTTGCTGATGCTTAGTTTTGGCATTACTTTAATAAGTACACCTAATAACAGCAGAAAAAGCCTGGCATTTTAACTGTTTGAACAAGTCTAGAACAGGGTGACATGTTCAAATTTGCCTAATGTTTTTGACCGCAGATGTGTGTGTGGAACCCAGTCCCCCCCTTAATTCACAGAGTTGGATGTGAAAATATTCCCAATTTTGCATGAAAGTGATGACATCGAGGTACTGTCCACATGAAGGGAGGGAGTGGGAGGGAGCTTGTTCTGACTGCCAATTGCCCGACAACAGTCGAAAAAACATGATGAGGCAAGCATTTGAATCCATGCACCCTCCTAGCTGTCTAATTTTTAACATAATGTTTATTTTATAGTTGAGACGTTTTTAACTAGAAATTTCATGATATCAAAACAATTTCAGTAATCATTTGTTATCCTGACAGAGAATAATATGCTAAAATAACAAACAAAATGCAAAATCCTATTTCACAGTGCAGGCTGTCAGGTGATTACCATCAACGGAAACGGGAAGTAATGTTAGTTCAGTATTGTGATACTTGGATTAAGTTTTTAGTTACCATGTCAGAAAACACCTTTTTTAAATAGCCCAAAACTCAATACAGGTGACTTCAAGAAATGTAACATCCATTTTACTAATGGTCAAAACACAAAAAAGACAATTATAAACCCTGAGGTTCTAAACAGATACAAGTATTACAAAGACTAACGAACAATAACTGTCATGGTTTATTGTCTTGTGTTGTGTCTTATGTTTTGATTTCCATGCCCTCTTGTATCTCTTACGTCTTCTCAGTGTCTCCTCTGTGTTCTTCCCTCTATGGTTTCCCCTTCCTCCTTGTTGCATGTTTGTCTCCCTCTGTCTGTCAGTAGTGTCCCTTTGTCATCTCACCTGCCCTCTTACCCCCTCTGTCCTCAGCTGCTCCTCATCTAGTCATCAGTGTGTTTGTGTATTTAAGTCTTTGTTCCCCCTGCACACTTTGTCAGTTCGTTGTGTGTGTGTGCTTGGTGTGATGTCCCCCTAGCGCTTCCCTGTGTTTCCTCCTGACGGTATGTTTTTTGGATTTAGACCTTAGGTTTTTCTATGTTTCATTTGAACTTTGCATTTTGGTTGTACTTTGCTTAGCCTTAGTTGCTACTTTGTTTGGTCCTCAGTTTTTTTTTTTATCATTATTATTAAAAAGTCTTAAAGTCTTAAATTTGATGATCTCAATGTAAGGCCTTAAAAAGTCTTAAAAACGCAGTGTACGCTCTGCAAGAGGACCCTCAAACTGGGCACACTTAGTGTGAAAATGCTGGTGTCACACACAAAATCGGAAAAACACCAGTTAGCTTCTAAAAGTCTCCAGCGAAGTCACGCTATCACACACTTTTGTACGCCTTTTATCACCAGTTTCCGGCCCAAATTCATCCAGTTCTGCTTGACCCGAATTCAGTGACATCTCACAGTCAAGCGACATTCAAACCATCTTCGGCTCAACTCTGACGTTGAAAGCGGAGGTGCTTTGGATTTTAACACCGTCGCTAAACATCAGTTGAACCAAAGCTATGTTCACAGATTCAAACATAGCCAAAACATTCAGCTGTGAGACGGCCTACATCACACGATTTGGTCTTGTCGAGTTCATCTAGTTTTATGTGAGGGGAGTTATGTGTACACACACACACACACACACACACACACACACACACACACACACACACACACACACACACGGGTTATTATAGTTAACTAAATTAAATTCTTAGATTCCTAGAAAACTAAACTAAAACTACTTAATAAATTGTTAAACTAATTACAACTAAACTGAAATAAAAAACAAACTGAAAAACTAAATTAAAATAAAAACTAATGAAAATTTTCAAACTACAATAACCCTGACACACACTCACTCCATTCTTCATTGTTTGAGTTGCTCTGTAAATGGCAACAAATTTGTTTATTTTTGAAAGTAATTCTGGGACTGCATTTTTCCTTACTTATTCGTACTTCGTGTAGGTCTTAAATTTAGTTCAAAATGGTCTTAAAAGGGTCTTAAAGTCTTAAATTTGACTTGTTGAAACCTGCAGAAACCCTGTTGATGTTTTTTGTATTTCTCAGCTTTGTTTTAAATAAAGCTTGCCTTTTGTTTCCCACATTTCCTGCCTCCTGAGTTTGATCTGCATTTGGGCCCTCCATTACAACCTCAGCCCCTGACAGTAACATTTGTAACATTTTCATTTTGGAACTTAAAACAACATAGTACAAGGTTTGATTGGGAAATGTGTGCAGTTTCCTCACCTATTGGCTAAACTGTAAGGTTATTAGTGGCAGCAAAATGGATAGAAAATACAAACCAGGTGCACTAAAGTGCAGGGAGTGCGGAAATGGGAAAAGTTGAACTGCATCTTGTATTTTTACATCTTCCTTCTCATCTGGCATGTCATCTCAACGCAACAGTGTCGACAATGATGATGGAATGACAGATAATAAATCTCACGCTAGCACTTCTGGTCTGACAGTGGTTATGCCAGAGGAGGTTTTAATAAGGGACCTAAAGTTAACTAAAATATTCAGAAGATTTTGTTCTCTGGAGAAGAGTGGATTACATTAAAGGACTAAACTACAGCATGCAATAAGTGAGTGAAACAATTAATGTGTAATTGATGTTTAACTCATGTTTAGACACCCCAGCACCAGTCTGTCTTTGCCTGCGACAGCGACAGACTGACAACTGTCTGTCGCTGTCCATCATTGGTAGTGCTGAACTGTTCATCAGTCAATGCACATCCTCTCCTCTGAGTTGAAACATTTGAAGGCACTGCGAACCAGGCTGAATTAAATTACAATGGTGTAAAACCAGGGAATTAATAACTACAGTTTAGAGCTGCGGCTCTAGAAGGGTAATGTGCAATCACGTTACTCAGTGGATCAGATGATCCCAGAATGTTTTGTTTATCGCAGTGCAAAATGTTACCAGCTGAAACACTGGAACCATCCCTACACCTGAAAGTTGTTCTAACAATGATAACTACCAAAACTCAGCTGGAGCCTGCAGTTTCCTTTTGAGAGGATTACATTTAACATTATGTACATTTCTACATATCCTCTTGTTGTTTTTTTATTTTAAATTTTTTTTATTTGCCTTTTTATTGACACTCTGCAACAAATATGGCATGCACATCCATTTCAATAATTAGTTATAGATTGTCAGCATGAATGTCCTTTTTCTCATAATAAAAGAACAGAAAAATTAAAAAATAAAAACACAACCAAAACATGAACATGTAGGGAGTGAGGTATGGTTATTGTTACCCACACAGCATATTATCTAGAGTTAAACAAGTCAAAGTCTGGCCTACGTGGTGTTATACAGTCCATCCATTTCTTCCAACGTGAATCAAACAAGTCCTTCTTGTAGTTCACATCCGCAGTTAATTTCTCCATTCTGTATATGTCCATTGTAATGTCCATCCACATGGTCAATGTTGGGCTCTCCTGTGAGAGCCATTTTCTCGTGAGGGCCTTCTTACCTGCCACTAACAGAGTACTAAACAAATATTTGTCTCTCTTTGGCCATCCTTCAGGCATGAGTCCAAAAAATAAAACTTTACTTTCCAGAGGTAAGTGACTCCCAAAAATTTCCTGTATTGCATTATGTATTCCCTTCCAATAGGTTTTAATAACCCGACATTCCCAAAAAACATGATAATGATTTGCATTTGTATTTCCACAATTTCTCCAGCAAGCTGGGGAGTTACCTTTATAGTGGGATTTTTGGTAAGGTGTAATAAAATATCTAATCAGGCTTTTCCAGCCAAACTCCTTCCAACTCTGTGAGCTGCTACATTTCCATTGATATTCCCAAATTGTTATCCACTCTTTCTCTGTCAGATCTACTCCTCCTTCCATTTCCCATTTTGTTTTATTATACAGGGATGAGTGTACTTTCTTGTTTATAAGCCCTTTATATAGACCTGAGATAATACCTCTATCTTTGTTTGAACCATAAGCCCTTTTAAACAGATCTAACAGCTGTTTGCTTGATTCTTATATTTTAGCTTGTCACTGACGAGGTGTCTCAGCTGTAAGTAACGATAGAAATCCTGTGCCTCTAGAGCATATTTCTCTTTAATTCTTTCAAAACTAAGTAGTGTATTTTCCTTAATTATCTTACATACATCTGTTAATCCTTTATTTGTCCATTCCTTGAATCTCGTATCTAATTTATTTGGAGCAAACTGTGTGTCATATGCACACCATTTGAGGGTCACAATATCCTCCTCTAATTTGTATTCTGTTATTACTGTTTTCCATATTTTGAGAGTCACCCTGATCCATGGGTTTTCTGTATTTTTTAAAAAGTCTTGCAGATTACTATCTGATATAAGTGCTTGTATAGGAATGGAAGTCAGACCCTCTTCAATGTTTTTCCACTGAGCATCATATGAAGGGTTACACCAGCATATAACAGGTCTTAGTTGTGCTGCCCAGTAGTAATCTCTAAAGGGCCCCACACACCGGGTCCGACGTCGGACGTCTGAAGCGTTAGGAGAGAGTCGGACGAGTTAGGGACCTTTTCTGTTCAGTGTGTTCAGCTGTGTCAGAGCCGCGCGGAAGCGCGAGGACGGCATCTGATCCGACTGAACATGCGAAGTCGGACATCTGAGTTAGGAAGCCGTCGGATACTCTGATTGGTTGTTAGCTAGCTGTTCAGTGACCATTCTGATTGGCGGTGTGCCAGCGAATCAGTGCGGCGTGTGGGAGGGGCGGCGGAAGTGTCGATGATAAACAAACCACATAAACAGAGACGGCACAGAGTAACAAACAACACTTCGCCGTTCGTTATTTTGGGGATAAACCAACGTATTTTTGAAAGCCATGGCTGTGTGGACCGAGGACTTTGAGGAGCAGCTGATTGGCCTGGTGGAAGAGAGACCACCGTAATACGACATCACGCAAGTAATGCCGAGCCAACACTGTGTGTGCTTTGTTTTGATAAGCTACGGTCCGCACTCCGTTACGTCATTTCCTGTTTTTATGTTTTGGGTTATTGGCACGAGACTCGCGCCACCCGATGTTTAGGAGACTTATTGCATTTTGCGCATGCGCAGAACGTATACACTACTGTGTAGCCGGGGCGGTGTGTTTCAATGCAACTTTTCTACCGAACGGATCCGACGGAGTGGTCGGAGAATGAAGTCGGATAAGGAAGACGTCGGACCCGGAGTGTGGGGGCCCTAAGGGAAGGAAGGCCCCATCCCCCCTTTGCTTTTGTTAGTTGTAATGTTTTAAATCGGATTCGAGGCCTTTTACCTTGCCATATGTATCTGGACAACATTTTGTCCCATTCATTAAATTGTTTTTGGCCTATTTCTATTGGTAGGGTTTGAAATAAATATAATAATCCTCTTGTTGTTTTAATGATATTCAGTGATTTGTGTTGTCATCTGAAACAAATTATTTGATTTATTGTAAGATTGTAGATATTGGTTTTTGGAAGAAGGGGGATAATAACAAGTGAATGTGGCACGCCCAGTTTGTTGATCTATCCTGTGGCAACAATTTAACACATAACTTGTGTACTGTGTTTATGTTGGTCAGCTCGCCGGGTAGGACTTACGAGGTCTGACGCGCACACAGACCTGTGGTGCGTTGTGCTGGTTGAATATGATGGCATATTACTAAGGGGCTATTATTCCAGTCCTTTTTGGCAGTGATCCAGGAGAGCTGTGTATACCTGCTGGCTGTGCTGTCACATATGGGTCTGATAACAACCACAACAATACTACAGCTCAGCCTGGATCTACTGTAGAGCTAAAGTCTATTAAAGCTGATGTCTTCCTGTCATGTCACTGTTGTGACACTTAAATATTGGTCTAATTTGCACATGTGTGCTTTTACACTTGTGCTTTTTCGTACATTCCAAACAGTCAGCTTCCATAAATCTTCTCTACTGCTTCGTTGGGGAGTTCAAGGCTGACCTGATTTTATTTTGGTTGCACAATACGACACCTGCAGACTGAAAGAAATGATTCATCTCTATATCTGGCACTGCCTAGATAGCTGTGTCTGTGTGTTTGCAGTCATTGTATTTTCATTTGTGTCATCATCCCTGATGGCTACAGACCACATAAATGTAGTCTCATCCTTAATGAATAGTCACAGAATATCAAACAAAGCCAAGAGTCTCAGCCTCCAAACCATCTTTCTGTCACTTGCCAGGAATCCAGATGGTACAAGTCTATACATCACACCATAATGCTCTTTCATTGTACAAAGCCTAGCTGGACATGGTGTGTGGCTCTTTTGTGAGGAGCCATCACAACAGTACATTCACTGAGGGCAAAATCTCTGACTCTCCTGCAGACACCACTGCCTGTGTCCCCTTAAAACCAAAGACATAACAGTGTCATTGTCCTTGGCTGTGGCTGCGGAGGGACTGGCTGTTAAAAAGGCATTTCATTGAATTTACACCGCCCTCTCCATTTTGTGATTGAAATAGTTCTGTAATGACATGTCCAACCCAGAGGCAGTGTGTATGCACAAAGAACAGAAGGCACATAACTGATAAGAAGGAAGGAATTGTGGAAAGGCGTCTTCTTAGAATTCCAATGGTGCATATGATGATACACACTGCTTTTTAAGATATTTCTGACAAGAATTTAATTGTTCAACCATTGAAAGCAAAATAAATCCCAGCCTATTAACAGTCAAATATGGACATTACAAACTCTATCCAGGTTTGGGTAGCAGCAGCAGAAGGCTAAGCGAGGTAGCTCAAACATCCAGGCAAACGGCAAAACTTGAGGCGTCCAGATGTAGCCTTTAAGGGGAAATCCACAATTTTTTAAATCAAAACGTGTTTCCAGGTGCTGGGGAGCACTTCTTCATATTTGAAGACAGTTTTAAAAAGCAATTTGTTCCTCCAGAATTAGCTGTGTGAAATCAGCCTTTATTCATGTGGTCCAATAGGCTCAATCAAATTGGCATCTGACCTATGTCCACAGTGACAACATCCCCATCTGTTTTGAGGGAGTGTGTCCCAACAGAGTCTCTGCCCATATGTGAACCACTTTAGTCACTGCCGTTTCCCACATCGCTCTGATTGCAAGCTCCAACCATCTTACCCAGCCGAGATAACTGTCTCTTGCCATCAGTGAAGGGAGTCAGATGACTTCTCACATCACTGTTGGGCGAGTGTCCGACTTCCTCTCCATGCAGGATTTAAAGGTGTCTTTGTTGTAGCAACAAATATCTTCAACCTAGCTGTGTTTAGCCTCAGAAGATTGAATAATGCTAGCCAGCTAGCTATGTTTCAATCAATCAATCAATCAGTCTTTATTTATATAACACCAATTCACAACAAAAGTGATTTCATGACACTTTCCAAATTGAGCAAGTCTAACCCATACTCCTTGATTTATTTATCTAGAGAGACCCAACATTTCCCCCATGAGCAAGCACTTGGCAACACTGGTGAGGAAAATCTGCCTTTTAACAGGCACAAACCTCGGCACAGAACTGGAATCAATGGTGGGCAGCCATCTGCCTAGACCGTTTGGGTCTATACTGAGGAAACTAAGCTAAGCAAACAAAAATAACAAGAACGCTTAACAGCTGCCCATGGAAAGAAAACGCAACTGCCAACAATGTAACGAGCATCTTGTGGTCACCTTACTCTGCAGGTTTAATAAGGCAGTAATAATTGGAAAATTGAACATTGGTTACGTTAGTGCATTGACCAGAAACAAATATATATTTATATTCTCTTCCTCATGTCACAAATGCTATCAGCTCCTGATATATAGCAATTCTGAGGGGATAGGTTACTGGTGTGGGGCCTTTTTTAATCATCTGGTAGATCTGGTAGCGCTCAGTAGTCAATGACTGTCATCCATCACTAATGGATAATGGCATCATCCATTGGTTCAACCCTAGTCTAGTCAGGCTCATCTGTAATAGGTGTGGGCTCGCCACTTGTAATTGCATGGAAAAAAGGTTAGATGCCCTGCAAACTAGTTAGCAGGTAAATAGGCCGGCTATGGCATGGCGAACCCCAACTCTGTAAAGTTCCGTAGTCATGAAGTCAAATTGTTATAGATTTGTGACTACATTTTGAAGGATTTATGTTCAGGAGAATTATTCTATTCTCAAATTCGCAAAACACCACTGCTCCACACTGGAGCAAAAAGGATGGAGATCGCACCGGGTGAGTCCGGGAGAGGCTCAGAAATTTTCACCGACAACAAGTGTGAATACTGTATTATCAGGCACCACAAGGTATTGTTTACATAATTTCACACGCCATAAACATTTGGGCAATATGCAGGTGATGAAATTTGTAACATAGGCTTCGTCTCAATTCAGGGTCTACACCCTTCGAAGGACCCGGCCTTTGTGGTCTTCGAAGGCGAGTCCTTCGGAGAGACCTGCGAAGGCTGGGTCAACCATTGTTAAATGGGATGGTCCAGCCTTTGGAGCATTTCCTGGTTGCGTCACCAGATGTTCCTGCCCTTACCCTTACGTCACTATTCATGCTGCCTAGATCCGCAAAGTGACAAGAAGAGTAAAGTTTGACTGTCAAATATGTTTGAGCTACAGGAATTTCTGATTTCCTTTCCTTTCCTTTCCTTTCCTTTCCTTTCCTTTCCTTTCCTTGCGGAGGAAGAGGAGAAGCGGCTCTGGTTTATCTCTGGTTGAGAGGACCATGGAGAGGTGAACCTGTTATTGAAGCCACAGTATCATTATGTTATCATTATTAGCTAGCTAACAGTTAGGGGTAATTAACATACCGATACATTATCTTAATGCTGACATATAAACTGTTGATCGCTACATATGGTTTTATTTTAATTTAAAAGGCATCATTCCTTTGGTAGATAGTTTTATTTGTTGTAATAATTTAGTATTATTATAATTATGTTATGAAATTATAATTCCTGCCTCTTTCCTAAAAAAATATTTAGTGACATGGCAGCCGTCGATCGAGTCAGCCCTGCAAACACAGTTGATGGACGATGTGGTGGACGGTGGAGACTACACCCCCAAACACCCTGAGTACCGACCCAGATGATGTCCCACTGACGCCAGGGTCTTTATTGTGGCATCCCATCCAGCCCTGCAGGGACTCCTGCTCAGCCTGTTACTGTACATCATTTGTAACAGTTTTAATATTGTTGTAATTGTTTTTGTTAATAGTTAATAATAATCTGTAAATAATTATTTATGCTGTATTTTTGTAAATAGTTGTAAATGTTAAGACCTTGATAATTAAAGAAAAACATTAATCCCTTGTTGTCCCTGAAAAGTAGCACTTGATGTTGTTTGCAAACTCTGTTATAAATTGTACGTCAGTTGTAAATACTAAATGGAATAGACAACGTGTACCAATAGAACAATATTTTATTTCATGAATTATATAAAAGAAACAATTATGAACAAATAATTTAAAAAGAACTCATAAATTAACTAACAACAGAAATAATGTAACGACTGGCCGTCCTCTGGAGCAGAGAGAAGAGCCTCTCCATCCTCTCTGAAGCCTCATGTCCTCCTTCATCCTTCATCCTCCCTCCTCTTTCTCCTCGGCCCTGGCTGGCTCTCCTCCTCCTCATCGTCGTCATCCTCCTCCTCCTGGTCACCTGCCGCACTTGGCCCTGGTGTGTCCTCAGGGATGGAGGCAGTTAGGACGGGGGGGCAGTGGAAGGCCTCTGTCCTAAAACCTCATCCACAAGGACAATCCTAAGGCAGTGGAAATCAATCACGTCAGCAATTTTCAGCAAATTATGTAATAACTTGCATGGGTAAACACATATAATTTAGTTTCCACCTCATCATTCAAACCTGCACCTACTTTCACCCCTGTGAACAAATGGTTGTTCTGACCTCGGACAGTGATGAAGCTGTCCGTTTGCTCCTGTAGGAGAAACACTACTTTAATAAACGTAATTAACCACTGGGATCAATCATACATTCGTAAAAGGGGCACCACCTCCGTTGTTTGATCTATTTGAATAATCCGGAGGAAATTAATCAAATCTGGACTAAACAAGTTTAGTTTATAATAGTCCTAATCAATTTAAATTGACATATTCAATTTCATATTTCATAATTCAATCTCATATTCTAAAGCAGTAAGTTCTTTTTCACAGTTCCATGGTTCGCCACATTAGAATTAAACTTGCACAGACAACGACATGCAATTATATATGTTTATTAACTAATAGTTCAGGGTAAATAAATGAAATGGTAATTTGGACAAACAACAACAGAAAATGTGACTAATGTGCAGATGGTGAAATTGCGGGTCGGGTGAAAGCCTTTTAATATTACGAGAGTAATTTTAATACTAACGAGATTAAACTTACTTACTAACGGAATTTCTCTTAAGATCAAAAGATAGAAATCATTACCTAAGACACCAACTCATGTCTCATGTGTGTGAATCCAGCTGTATGGAGATATTCTGCCTGGGAATCTGGGATTCAGGACGTCCGGGCCTTGGTCTCCTCGGGTGCTCTTAGCGCGACTGCGGTCTGCAGTGTCGGTCCAGTAGCCTGAGAGAAGTCGCGGTTCGTCCGGTACTCAGCTGATGACACTCTTGGTCCACGGCCCAGCGGGATGTCCGCTTGAGAGCGTTGAGGGCAGAGCCGGTCTCTGCTTGGCACCAATGTCTCTTTCGTCGGAAACCGTTTGCACGGTTTCTGAAGCAGCCAATTACTGCAACGTCTTCATCAATGATGATGCTCTTAATAAAGCTTTTCTTCTTTGTTGCTTCGAGTGGTGGTTCTTAAGATCTGATTAGTAACTAAGTCAACTTGCTTGACTAAGAAAAACTGGAGGATGAAACACTGGCCTGGCGGATCGTCTCTGTATCGTTACTCAGTAGAGGATGAATTAAATTAAATTCACTTCCTCTGAATCAGGCGGTGATACTTAACGATATATATTAAACAAAATCAAAAACAAACAGAACTTTGTTCTGCTAGAGTTTTAAAAAGTAAAAGTACTTAAAAGAACTGAGAAAAATCAACACGTGGTAGGTTTCTGTGGAGATCGCTGTGTCGCAAAGTCAAAGTAAAATAAAAGGTAAAAACTTAAAAAGAGGAGAAAAGAGAAGAGGACAGAAGAGACAGAAGAATTTGCAAGACAGTGTTGGCAAGAGCGTGAGCAAGAGCAAGCCAGTAAGCAAGAGAGAAAGTTTGTCTCTCTATTTTATTAGGCTCCCTGGAGGGGCGGAGTGATGGGTTCACGCCTTAGACCATATTATAAGTCTAAACTCATGAAACTTAATTTAACGAAACTATGGTTTTAATGTTTCAAGATCGACTTAATATGTGGATTATGCCTATGTGAAATAACATGGCAGAGTTGAAATCTTTAGTTGAGAAAGAGATAAAAATTTGATTACAAATAAAACATGTGAGTATGCAGTAGAACTGAGGACGAATACATATCTTTCCTGTTCAACATCAATACTTATTAACACAAACATGTTAGAAACATTTAGTGGTAAAAAAGAAGTCAAGTCTGATCCATTCACCAAGTCTCACTCTCCAGCAGACACAGAACACAGAATAGCATGTCGTAAACAATGACTTGACAAGGGGGGAGGAAGAAACCAGATAGCCACACCATCTACCTGTTGATGCAAAACAGAGGGAAACACTCATCCTTTCTTGATTTACAATTATAAAAACAGCTATCGTGACATCTTTTTGAAGAAAAGTTCTTTTGAAGCTCAGAAAGTGGATTCCTGAGTGTTGAGAGTTGCATGACCTGAGAGGAAGGAGAGTGTCTGTCTTATAGGAAAAGGGTGGGAAAATGGCATTACTGTATATAGTCGTAAATAACTTGTGGCAGAAAGGACTCACTGCAGGCCCTCCTCAGAGGTAAGTGGAGGGGCTTGAAACTCACTAGAGAGTCACTTGAGTAATCAAATGCACCTGAGTGCTGGGGGATGGGATCTAGAGTCTGACAGTGACAAAGGCTGCATGGAGGAGAGAAGGAAGAGAGCAGGAGAGAACCAAAGTAATCTGACCTAAAGAAAGTGTAAAAGTTTATGGAAAATGGCAACCCCGGAGTGTGAGGAACAAACAGTGGCAAAGTCCTTGGTTCTCGGCACTTGGGGGCATGAAGTGACTCTGTTAAACGACCATCCGGCAGATAAGTGGTCTTGGCCTTTTGGCTCTCCAGGCTTTTCCAACCCCTCTCAAACCCACTGTCAAATTGTCATTGAAATCCTGCCAAATTCTCTCCATATTCCCTACCACCCCTCATCCACCTGCAAATATCTCATACATTCAAACCATTCAAACCACCCTCCCTCCTTGGTTGTTTTACGAACTACTGATAAAAGACTAATTTCTATTTTCAAATCTTTAGTTGACTAATATTTTGTGTGGTGTTGTATTCTTTATTCTTTTGTAGTAAGGGTTTGTTTGAGCTAGATGGATTGTTGAATTTTGCGGTATAGATAGTTCTCAGGTTTACTTATTTCATTTTTTTATATTTATAGAACCTAACGACAGGTTTTCTGGCACACCTGTCTGGCGCCCAACATTAACCTCTGAACCTGAGCTTCTTTTTCAACCCTACGCTACAAACTAAGACAGCGTTTATCTTGAAGGTTTTATTGCAAGGACAACATCGTCCTCCTTTAACCAGATGTAGGGATGAGATTGCGAGGCGCCTCTCCTGAAGCTTGAGAATGAAAGGAGTAATTAGTAATTAGACATTAGCTTTTTGTGAAATCCAGAGATGCATGGTTCCTACACTCCTTAAAACAAAATAAAATGTAAAAGACGTTTTGTGTCATGTCAACAGACAAAAGGGTTCTAATATAGCATAAATATAGTCATCATAAGGATAATCCTAAACAAAGCTCTTTATTCAATTCAAACGTTTAACTAGACTTTACAGTTTTACAGTCTGGAAATCAGTGGCGAACCGTGGCCCTGGACCCTGGGCCTTCACTCGGACCACCGGGCCACAGTTGGCAATAAACAATCAAACAAAGCAATAAAAATAATAGCCAGAGCCCTACATGTGACATGCAAGGTCAGCATATCCTCCTGAGACCGGGAAGAAAAAAAGGTTTTAATAATTAGATTTTTTTTTTGTACATGATTTAATTAATTGGGATGTAATAAATGTATTACCAAGATTATTTTCTCAAAAACGTTATTGATTTATTGTTTATAACCTGTCCCTTGTAGTGGACATCAGGGTCATTCTTTTCCACAAAAAGTAGCCTATATTACAAGGCACGATTTGGTAATGATAGATGGTAATTTTTTTATCATTTGAAGAATATTGGAAACAAATAAAAAACACATTTGCAATTCCCATCATTTTGAAAAAACAGAGGATGAGCTCAAGCAAATCATATTGACTTATTTCACATATACAGTACCAGTCAAAAGTTTGGACACACTTTCTCATTCAGTGTTTTTTCTTTATTTTTATTATTTTCTACATTGTAGATTAATACTGAAGACATGTAAACTATGAAGGAACACTTGTGGAATTTTGTAGTAAACAAAAAATGTTAAACAAACCAGAATATGTTTTATATTTTAGATTCTTCAAAGTAGCCACCTTTTGCTTTGATGACAGCTTTGCACACTCTTGGTATTCTCTCAGTCAGATTCATACGGTAGTCACCGGGAATGGTTTTTAATTAACAGGTGTGTCTTGCCAAGAGTTTTTATTTCTTGCCTTCTTATTGTGTTTGAGACCATCAGTTGTGTTGTGCATAGGTAGCACAGTTCTATACAGTGAATAGCCCTATTTGACTACTATTCTAATCCATATTATGGCAAGAAGCACTCAACTAAGTTAAGAGAAACGACAAAATACCCCCCAAAGAGAGTGTATGTTTGCTTCTTCCACCTTGTCGATAAAAATCCCACGGAACAATTATGTTATTATTTATTATTATAAGCATTAGCCACGCTGTATGTTTAGCCTGATTGGCGCTCTGGCTGGGCTCTACTGCTGCCTTCAGAAAGATAAACTTGCTGTGTTTCTTCAACAGTACTTTCCCTATTTTGTTACTGTGCAGGTAGTTGTATGCTTCAGTACTTTTGTAATTGCGTAATTCTTCGCCGTCAACACCTTCAGAAAATACAAGATAATTAACTATGTCGATCTAACGTTAGCTAACGCCGGGCCATTGCTTCATGTCATCTGCCAACTCCGTGAGAACTGACGGGTGAGGCACTGTTAGAGAACGGTCCTCACGACTTTTTAAAACATCCGTACTGTGTATCCCCCTCCGATTTTTGTCCAGTTTGTCGCTTTATTTTTATTAAAAGACGGTTTTTAGAGCGAGCATGACAGCTACGCTAGCGTAAACACAGAGTTCAACTGGAAGAGCATAACCGACTACCGCTATGAACCATGGGTAAACTCGCAAAGTCAGGTGAATATCTATGGTGAATATGCTGGGTATTCGCGAATGCCCGGAAGATGCTGTGAAATGATCCCGCCCCCAACTCAATGAAATATGATTGGCTAAGACACCTGTCAATGTCAAATTCATGCCACAATCACTTGAATTACACGGGCCTTCGCTGCTGTGACCGAAGGCCTTGCGGGGGGAGTCATATACCCAGATACCAACAGAAGAAAAATTGTGATTGGTCCATTTCTCGTTCCGTTATTTTAACCCAATGTGTGCCAAGACAAGTGAGTCCAAGTTTATAATAGCCTAATCTACAAATTATTAATATTATTTCAGTGAATAAAAACAAATAATTAAGTAAAAAATATATAATACAATACATTCATTTGGAGTACACAAAAATTATACTTAGGCCTTCACTGAATACCTAGAAGGCCCAGAGGGTTCCCCTCTACTGGAAATAAAGCAGGGATCACAGCCTAATCTAAATGTGTTCATCTTGCTCCGTTTATGTACATGAGGTAAAAATAGTCTATCACAGCTCAACAGTCACAATAAGATATAAGATATAAGTCAACCTCTGAACGTCTAATGTTTGAAAGTGAAGGTTTTTAAGGCTTTACTTCCAGAGGTATCAAGCTGAGCATTACCAGCGTCACGTATTTTACCCTTTAAGTTTAACATATCTGGCGTTGGATGTTCAAATGAGTAAAAACTGAGTATAAACCCAATACTTACATTTAAATGTGAGAATCTGCGCCACTTGATGTCACCAATTTCTTCTCTCTTTCTTTCTTTTTCGGGCGCGCAAAGAATCTTGGGATATTTGAGGTCACGAAGGATAGTAGCGGTGCATCCTCCAAAAAGGGGCAAAAGAAGGCCGCATTTGTGGGCTGCATTTGGAGGAGCCTTTGAATTGGGACAGCCTTTGTGCGACGTTGAGACATAATTGGCCTTCAAATGCAGCCTTCGAAGGATGCAGACCCTGAATTGAGACACAGCAATAGACTTGAAATAACGTACCTCATCACCCGAAACAAAACTTGATGAAGTGGTGTTTGAAGACATGTTGTTGTCATAGCTTCTTGAATCTTGACACATCCTGCCTGCCGACATTTGAAAACGCGAGGTGCTATAGAGCAGTATTCGTTTTAATGCAAAAAAAAAATTAACCACTAGATGGGAGAAATAATTCCACAGTGTCCCTTTAACCAGTCTGGATGCTGAAAAAGCTTTTGACTGTGTTCAGGGGTGGATATGGATTTTGGGCCCCATAAAAATAATTTTTCACTGGGCCCCTTACTTAGTGTTGTTATATTTTTTGTCAGTATTATAATTTTATTAGGGGCCTCTCTGGGCCCCTCTTAATCATGGGCCCCTAGAATCCTTCTCCTTTTTCCCCCCTTTTCGGCGCCCCAGACTGTGTTAGCTGGGAATATCTGTTTTAACTCTTAGAGCGGTTTGGATTTACTGAAAAATTCAATTAATGGTATTAGGAAATTATACTCTGCCCATACAGCAAGAATCAGGATAAATGGTCATCTTACTGACTGTATAAAACTGGAAAGATCTACCCGCCAAGGATGGCCCCTTTCACCAACCCTTTTTGCACTCTACACAGAACCTTTAGCCCAAGCAATAAGAGATAATTGTACAATTGGACATATTGAGGTCAATAATAGGGAACACAAAATAGCATTATATGCTGATGATGTCTTGCTATACATCCGTAACCCAGATGTCTGTCTCTCTGCCCTGCTGGATCCTCTTGACATATCTGGCACATATTCAGGCTATAAACTCAATATACAAAAAACACAAATAATAACATTTAATTATAATCCCTCGCCTGGGCTTAAGCCAGTGGTTCTCAATTATTTTCTCTCATGCCCCCCCAGAGGACAGGAATTTCTCACGCCCCCCTGAATTGAAAACTATTGAGAACGTGATAATATTTATTTATTTATCTGTATAAACCACTGTATGAGTTGCTGGCACCAGCATTCTGCATACAATCACCTGATGATCAAAATAAATTAATAAAATGAGCTGAGATAACATCTGCAACAACTTAAAACAATTTCCAAGTTTAGTTTATTAACTCAATTTGTAACATTTAAACAAGACTGTGATTCTCAAAACATCGAAAAAAGACTTAACACAGTAACATTCAAAACTTAAACTGTAAACATTGGTCACTTGTCAGCTTCGTCAGCTTGGTTAACACATTGTCCTAGGGACTTGTAGAGAAAAAACTATGAAACTGTTAACAAGAAAATTAAAGAGGATCTTAGTAGTTGGTCAACATCCCTACTGAATTTTTGTGCAAGAACTGACACTAAAAAAATTCTATTCTACCTTGATTGCTGTATCTGTTTATGTCATTACCAGTTAAAATCCCAACCAGTCAATTTCATGAATGGGACAAACACATTTTGTGATTTATTTGGAATGGTAAGAAACCAAGGATTAAATATAGTACATCAACCACCAGTAAGGTGGAAGTTGTTATGTCTCTACCTAGTCTTAGAGATTATTATTATGTTGCCCAACTAAAGACTATAATTCTCTTGTGCAACAGTGAATATTAGGCAAGGTGGAAGGAGATGGAGAGAGAATGTATTAGTGTCCAAGTATAGGCAATGATTGGAGATCATAAATTAACAATAACTTTTCAGGACCACTTGAGTCCACTTGCCTCATTCACTTTGCACACCTGGTTTGTGTGGTAAATGTGGTAAAGCAATCAATTTGTAGAGCCAGGTGAAAAAACTTCAGTCGGTTGCACATGACACAGAATTTAAACCAAACTGTATGGATTCTAGATTTAACTACTGGGCGAAAAATGGTATTACTGCTTACTGTACCATAATGGAGAAAAATACATTACAAAATTTTCAGATACTGACAGATGAATATCATTTAGAAAAATATAACTTTTTTACATATCTACAGCTACGGCAATACTTTTTGAAACAAACTGGGAAAAATGAAGCACTTACATATCCCAATGAAATAATACAATTAACAGTTAAAGCATACATGGGTGGCTCTAAATCAGTGGTTTCTAGACTTTACCAGGGAATAATGAAGGGAAGGGGGGCTACTAAGTCCTATATTAAGAAGAGATGGGAGAAAGAATTAAATAAGATATCCAATCAGCAATGGGCAAATATATGCAAAACTTCTTTCTCTACCCCTTGCTCTATGTATTGGTGTGAATTCTGTTGGATCTCCAGATGATTCCCTTTTGTGCGACTGAATGGTGGCGGGTCTCCAGAGAGCGTTTAAAGAAGGATCATCCATAGCTCAGTGTAGCAGCCTGTTTTGTTTGCAGCCTTTAGCTTGCCTCCGTTGGAGTGATTTTTGTTGATAATTTTCTTAACCCTGTTATTTTAGAGTTTTCAGTTTGTAGCTTTGCCTGCCTCCCTTTGGAGTGATTTTTTGTTGACTGCTGTGACTGACCCTGTCAGCAGTCACTGGATGTTCAAAGAAGGTTTTTAACGGCTCACGGGGGTTTCCCTTTAGCTGACACCCGAGCTGGTTGCACATGTTGACATTGGAGGCATGCCCATCCATTGTCATGCAGACCACTCTTATGCCACGTGCATGCAATTCCTCCAGAGCATGGACAACCAGGACCTTCTGTGTGTCCGGTGACAGAGACTTTGTGAGGTAGTAGGCAACTGGAGCTTTCCAATGACCCTGTATGCTTACCAACATAAAAACAAGCACCTCCGTGGCTACATCAGTCTCATCCATGCCATTCCCCATATCCTCATATCCAGACATTTTCTGGGTGTAGGGATTGTACTGGAAATGTTTTTTGATGGCCATGACATCCAACATGAGGGCCACAGAGCCATATTTAGCAGGGTCTTCTTCACGTCTTCTCTGCAACATGTCTAACATCGTTGTGTTGAGCCCAGGCTTGGCATCCACTGATTGCATCCACCTCTACAAAAAGAAAATAAATAGCTATTTAAGTGCTTTAACCCTTGGATCCCTATTTTGGGCACTTTTTCATTTTTGAAATGAACAAGATTGTTCTTTTTTCCAAGACTTTCAAAAAATAGTGAAAATAGCACATACACGCTCAAAACTTCTACATCAGTTCCCTGTTTGTTGTACATTATATAGGGCTGAAGTGTTTTAAGTATTTTAACCAGTATGTTAAAAAAGTGTAAACAAAAAAAACATGTACTATACCGTTGCAATGAATGTGGATGTGGCAGGAGAAGATGCAGAGAATCCCTCAGGTAACTGTATACTTTCGGACCATGGAGGTGCAGTGCGAGGGCAAACTCTCTCGTCCTTGGTGTATTCATGGCCCAGCTTTGAGTTGACGTCTATCTGAAGATGTGAAATTCAGTTAAAACAAACTAGTTAGTATGTTCCCTTGAGATAATACCTTTAGTAGTAAACAACATAAAATTCAAGATTGTATTATCAATTTATTTTACCTGAGTGGAAGTCAAGCCTTTCTTTCAACTCCTCATTTATAAGGTTGTTTTCCTTCAGATCTTCCAGAAGACTTTACGGTTTTCTTTGCTCTCCGTTCTTGGGCCTTTGCATTTTGCGTCTCCCGCTCTAGACTCTCCACTCTAGCCAAAGCTTCACTGAGTCTGGCCTTTAGATGAGTAGGAGAATTGGGCATTGCATAGAAGTGGTCCTAGTAGAAAGAAGGATGAAAATATTTTCAGTGATGTTTATATCATACCACTCACAGTTGTTTGGTGCATAGCACTGCATATGTGCAGGCACACATTCTTAATTTCTTACCCATAATATCACTGCCAGCACCATGAGTATGGGAAAGAGAGAAAGGGTGCATGTGTGTATGACAGAGAGTGTCAGTGAAAGAGGGTGTGTATGTGTTCACGTGTGTATTTACCTATTTATAACGTATACAAAGTGTATATGTGAGTATGTCTGAAAAGAGTTGCAGAAAGCAAGGGAGACATTTTGATATGACCAGAGCCATGATGCTCACAGCTGTATGGGACATATCAAATAGCCTACAAATGCTCACATCATTGGGCTGAGGTTCACTTTCAGGGAAATGCTGAGAAAGGTCCACTGGTAGGCTCTCTTCAGCTTTCCTTGAAGTTTTTGTGTTCCTTGTTACTATAGGCTAAAATATAGGAAACATAATACTTAAAAACAAATTCATTAAAAACACTTGAAAAGGTTTTAGTATCCCACAGTGTATTACCACTCCCGAGGTAACATAAAAGTATTATCAAAGGGCTATTCCACCAAATGATAACTTCCCATTTCACATTTAGCACACCATATTTACAACTCTTCTATTCCTACTATCTCCCCGCCAATAAACATAAAATATATTTACAATAAATAGAAATACCCACCGAACCTTTGAACCCCCCCCCTTCTTCCTATCCTGCCTCTTGGTCTCTCCCTGAACGTTTATCACGGTGCCCGTGCCCCCGGGAGAACCTTTTGGCCACGCACCCTGGAGCAGACACAGGACCGGACAGGTAAGGGTTAACACAAACAACTTCACTTTCCTAAATGTACAGTACTCGCTCTCACTTCTACCACACGATATTATTGCACCACCCATATTAACCAGTAAACTCTGCACACTCTTCACGCTATGTTATCATTTCAATTACACAGTCTGACGTCGGAGCTCAATCTCGCTCTCCTCTCCTGTAGGCGAAGCCGAGTGCTGCACCTGCCCGAAGACATGCAATCACCTGCAGTCACAAGGTCTAATAAACAACTCATTAAACATTCAATAAATAGAGTACTTTAAATCTCCGGATAAACTGTGCAAATACGCAATGTGCAAACTGTACTGTGCAAACCTTGGTCAATAAAGTGCTATCATGACTAAAGTGCAACGTGCCGTTATTACTGTATTCATTCATTCATTGTCAACCGCTGATGGTTGCGGTAGCCGCTTTATCCCTTTTTTAAGGGGTCACAGGGAGGTTTCTGGAACCTATCCCAGTTATCTAAGGGCAAAGGCAGGGTACACCCCAGACGAGTCGCCAGCTCATCATAGGGCCCTTACTGATGGCAGAGGCCGCCCTGCAAGGTGCCAATTGCACATCAGGAGCAATTTTGGGGTTCAGTATCTTGCTCAAGGACACTTCAACATGTAGCTCAGCTCCGCCCAGCGATCTCCCGAACACTGGTCGATCTGCTCTACCCGCTGAGCTACAGCCGCCCCACCCCCGTATTTACTGTATGTTTTAAGTTGTTGTGCAAAGGAACATAATTAACTACATGTGCAATATGTATGTTGGAAATTGATGGTATGGCAGGTGTGGTTATTAGAAATGAATAATTACTGATAATAATTATTAAAATTAAATCAATAAAATTTAATGTAAATTATGATGAAATCATTAAAACGGAGCACCACCCTGAAATCAGGGACCAATAAATGGTGCAAAATAGTCTCAAAGAAGGGTTCACTTTAAATGTAGATATTTGTAAAATATTTACAATTAAAGGAACAGTGAAGGAAATGAATACAAGCACTGACCATCACAACCAGAAAAGATCACAAGCATATGCACAAAATAATCACAGAAAACTGCTATGTACAATGTAATAGAATTTATGAACCCTCTTAGCGCCACGGTCGAGTTTACTCGACAAGATGCGGCACTGAATAAAACGGCCGATTTTGTCAAATAGGGTGTCAAATTTCGTTCGACCTCCCCTCCACTAGATGGCAGACATGTTATACTTCATCCCTGACTCAGAAAAACGTCATGCTTCTATACAAAACCTTCGAGCAAGAGCGCATTGAATCAGCGCGAACAACAGCGAAGCTAGTGTGCGCGTGAGCCATTTTATCAGAGCGCTGTTGTCAACGTGAGCGAGTATTTGCCTTAGGATTATCGTCTAATGGCATCAAAAAAGTTTGCCCGCAATGAAGTGTTAGGTCTACTTTTCGCTGACCCTTATTCTGAAGGGGAATATCTGCCTTCAGAAGATGACGGTGATCCGTTTAGTGACGACGCTTCAGATGCGTCCCTGCCGAGCAATGGCGCAGCTGGACAAAGTGAGAGTTTAGCCCTACACCAAGCACAAACGTTGAATCATTTGCCCAATGTTTCACCGGGTCAGAGTGGTCATCGGGAAGCTAGCAGGCATGTTAGTGGTGTGGGGAACGAGGCTGGAGGTTATGTCGGGACCCAGTCTTTTACCGCGCTAGCAATGTGGCGCTAGCTTCTTTGTCTTCTGACCCCGTGCCTCTCCGCAATCGCGGCGACAGTAACGTGGTGGAGCCTTTGTCTAATGCCACTGGGTATGTTAGACGAGGCCGAAGTGTTCATAGGAGAGTTAGGGGGCAACGTAGAGGCAGGGTGGGGAATGAGAATGAGAGTGAGCCTGGTCCGAGCTGCGTAAATTCGCTCCACTCGGCGCGCGCGCGCGCCAGATCTGGCCATGCTGCCCGTGACCGGAGCAGTGGCGATGGGGCAGGGGAGAGCGAGGCAGATCTGGCCGGAGCAGTGGTGGTGTGACACGGGGCAGGGGAGAGCGAGGCAGATCTGGCCGGAGCAGTGGCGATGGGGCAGGGGAGAGCGAGGCAGATCTGGCCGGAGCAGTGGCAGTGTGACACGGGGCAGGGGAGAGCGAGGCAGATCTGGCCGGAGCAGTGGCGGTGTGACACGGGGCAGGGGAGAGCGAGGCAGATCTGGCCGTGCTGCTCACAGCAGGAGCAGTGGTGGTGTGACTCAGGGCAGGGGAGCTATGATGCATAGTCTATCGCTAAATGATGGGAATGCCGGCTTTGAATACTACTTGGCCAATGAGGAGGAGTACCAAAGTTGGATCACGCCCTTTGATCAGCCAATTGGATATCGGATATTGGATATATATTTTGAACTAAACAGGTCTTGTCTACTTGTGTTTTGTGTCATATGAATCATATGAATAATATGTATGTGCCCCATACATGGAATCAGAGTGCCTACTGTATGTAGTAAATGGAAAATCTCTACAGCAAAAGGCCAGCCTACCGCTACATGCATTCGGTTTGTTTCTGCCATTTATTAGTAATGATTTACACAGTTTGTTTACTACTTACCATTTACCTGAGCATTCAGTATTGTGCAATATAGCATACAGAAGGTGAGGGACATTTTGGGGGGAAAGAAGTGCTGCATTTTATCATTCAAACTTGTGACTTTTCATGAAAATTCTATAATCCAAGATGGCCGCCACCATATGACGTCATAATATGCTAATTAGATGGGGAAATTTAATCCCTACATAAACTTTGGGTCATCCTTAATATTTCTCTAATTTACAGAAAGTCTCTATCTCTTATCACTTTTAAGATATAGCCTTTTGAAATTAAGATGTCAAAATCGAACGTTTTTGGAAAAAACCTCTGGCGCCTAAAGGGTTAACATAAGCACCTTGATCAAATCAATAATACTTTCAAATGAACAAAATCCATCACTAGACTAAAGCAGCTAACTATGAAACCAAACAAACGAACTCATGCACAATGTAGTGTGTGTGTGTGTGTGCGTGTGTGTGTGTGTGTGTGCGTGTGTGTGTGTGTGTGTGTAAAACAAAGAAAGAGAGCCGAAATGGCGGCTATAGTCAAAGACACAAGATAGCGAAGAGCCAAGATGGCGGTTACAATCTCCTGGAGGGTAACGTCACGGAGTGTTCCATAAAAGGACTACAGACATGGCCGAACATGACTTGGGGAAGCCATGGTCTGAGGACTACAACACTGGCCAGACGTGACTTGGAGAAGTCACGCGCGAACACAAATTCAGAAATTATGATTCTGGTTCTGCTGAATCATGCATCTGGAATTCAAAAATGGTGGACATGAATACGTCACCTAAAAGGTAGACTACAGAACGAAAGCGCGGGATTTGAACAACGGCGACGGTTGCAACACCGCTGGCTTTGCGTGCACTTTTGGATACACACACAAGATATTGTTCGAAGAAGGTAGCAGTGATACCACGAGACATGAAATATGAAAGGGGTTCCCACAAAGCACACATATCAAATGTTAAAGCTAGGTTATTAACCATAAGTCTCCAAGGAGTCACTAGTAAGATTTACAAATGTGTCTGCATAACCCCTAATGCATGTGTAGTGTACATGTGGGTTAGTTAAGAGAGGGAAAAAGAGAGACAAAGACAAAGGGGCCAATGCCCTTAGCGGCGGCTAAGATAACACATTGTACTCCATAAAGTGGAGACTCAGATCGGCTCATGATGAGCTGAAATGAAAGCAAGCAACAAACAAATGTTTCACAATGTAAAACTAACAGCATTGAAAAGGGGACTCAGCGGTCCACAAACTCACAAACATTGTAGCTCACAAGCATACAATACACGCTAACTTCTAGTATCTGCCCAGACACTAGTTAAATAAGCCTCACTTATAGGTGCGCCTTCAATAATCCAGCTCGCTTCCTCAGCGTGGATTAAAGGCGGTTGCAGCATCCTGTGTTGGCTGTTAAAAACAGCGTGGTCGACATGGGCATTGAGAAAACGGATGTTTTCTGAGGGAAAAATCCTCCTTCTGCAGGCGGTGAAAGCGGCTGGTTGTACAGCTACTATTCTGGATCCGGAGCGTGTTTGGTAACACTGAGCAGTTTGACTCGTCCAGTGAGGTGAAACACTGCGGCCTTTGGCGGTTAAAATCCAAATGCTTGGTTGCTCCCTTTGAGTAATGGTTGCGCTGATGAAAGCTGAAGCTTCCAGCAACACGTAACTCTGGGACTGGCGATGAAATTGGAACGCTGTTGCTCTTATTTTTCTCCGTTCATCCTGTCATTGCGGAACTGACGATGCATTCAGGTGCGATCAGACAATGGGAGATGGTAGTTGCCAAACCTGTGGGGGGCTGTGTCAAGCAGGCATTACCTACTGGACATTAGGGCCGATGCACTTTTCTTTGTTAGTGCAATTAAGGCCGCTCTGATATCAGATCCATGTGAGGGTCCGAACAATGTATAAGTAACGAAATGCGCTTTGTTCCATTTCCTCCCCCCTCTCCCGGAGGAGAACAGTACTTCAGTCCTCAGACATCCTCGACAGACCGTCTGCCACCACATTGGACTTCCCTGACCTATACTGAACAGTGAAATTGTATGGTTGCAGGGCCAGGTACCACCCAGCAATGCGCATGTTGACATCCCTCTTGCGACAAAGCCACTGCAGAGCTCAGTGATCCGTCTCCAGGAAAAAATGTCGTCCCAGCAGATAATATCTGAGGGTGTCAATCGCCCACTTCATCGCCAAGCACTCCTTTTCCACCGTTGAGTATCTTGTCTCCCTGTCCAGCAGTTTCCGATTTAGGAAGACCACAGGTCTCCTCTCTCCCTCAACTTCCTGCAGCAGCACCGCTCCCATGCCCACTCCAGAAGCATCTGTTTGCAGGGTGAAAGGCTCGTTGAAATCCGGACTGTGAAGCACTGAGTGAGTGCAGACGGCATCTTTGGGGTCCCGGAAGGCTCTGTCACACTCCTCTGTCCAGCGCACTTTGTTGGGTGCTGAGGCTTTGGTCAGGTCATTCAATGCCACCGACCTGTCTGCAAAATGAGGCACAGACTTCCTGTACCAACCCACCAGGCCCAGGAAACTTTTCACCTTCCTCTTAGTGGTGGGGACCGGGAAAGAATGGATGGCCTCCACCTTCCCCAGTTGTGGCTTGATCTCCCCGAAACTAATGATGTAGCCTAGGTATGCCACTTTTCTTTGGGCCACAGCACATTTGTGAGAGTTGATTGTCAGGCCGGCTGCTCAGATTCGCTGCAGGACTTGTTGTAGGTGGAAGTGTGCTCCTCCCAAGACTGGCTGAAAACAACCATGTCATCCAAATATGCTGCCGAGAAGTCACCAACATCCCTCAGCACATAGTCCACCAGTCTTTGGAATGTGGCTGGCGCCCGCTGGAGCCCAAATGGCATGACCTTGAACTGATACATCCCAAAAGGGGTCCTAGAGCGGTCAGTTCCCTAGCCACTGGTGCCAAGGCAAACTGCCAGTAGCCTTTGCTCAGGTCCGGCGTGGTGATGTACTGAGCTCTGCCCACTCTTTCCACCAGATCATCGATTTGGGGCATGGGGTAGGGGTCAAAACTGGACACTGCATTCAGGTATCTGAAGTCAGTGCAGAATCTGAGAGATCCATCTTTCTTTGGCACCAGCACAATGTCACTGCAGGAGATCTCGATTATCCCCAGCTCCAACATCAGCTTGATCTCCTTCTGCAGAACAGGAATTAATCGCTCCGGGATCATGTAGCTCTTCTGCCTGACTGGAACATTGACTGGAACATTTTCCATCAGTCGAATTTGGTGTTGGACCAAAGAAGTGAAGCCTGGTGTTTCTTTTAAAAGCTCTGGATCAAGTAGAGGCTTGACCTCAGCCTACAGAGTGGGAGACAATGTAATTGTACATTGTACAGTAGTCCTTTAGCAGGTCCAAAGGCCCCTCACTTGGCGGCCATACAACAGTTCAAATGGTGAAAATCCTGTTGACGCTTGTGGAACTTCCCGGTAGGCAAACAACAGGTAAGGTAGTCCATGAACCAAGACCCCAAAATTGGCCTCCCGCAATCGAACGGGTGGGCAATTTCTAGTTTGTTTTTTTGACTTGGTAGACATCTCTAGTGAACATTTGACATGATAAACATTGCAAACAGGTAGCTTAGTGGTCGTTTTCATGCGTTGAATAGGTGGACCGGTAGAGTGGAAACTTGAAAACTGTATATAGTGCTTGTTCGGTATTATGCTGTTTGTTGACCACTTAGGGTGCCTAAATCACTTCAAGGATGTTTTTTCCCTTTTATCAAGACCCTCCTGTAATAATAATAGACTCACCTCAGGAATATGTGAATGAAAATGTGATAAAAATGAGAACATACACATGAAATATGTTTTTACTTTTCATGCAATAACAAGAACAAACAACAAGAACAAAATATGTTTTACACAATTAAAGTGAACTAAAGAGCTAGCTCCTTCTGTCACAAATAATGTGGAGCATACTGCCAAGTACGGTATTTCAAGTGTTACATGTTGCTACAAACATCAGACCTCCATTTCAGTCCTCAGTATCAGAATCAGTCAGGTCTGCATCTATGATCATGTCATGAACATCCTCTTCAGGTTGATTGTCACATGTCTGCAATTTGCAGAGGTTTGTACATTTCAATCCACTGCTCATGCATTGACATTCCGGAAGTTTGCATCTACGGCTGCAGTTGCAGGACAGCAGTTGCAGCACTGCCTCAGGAGCTGGAGATCCCCGCATTCATTCTACAGTGAGCTGACCATCATCATTTCAGGCCCAGCCATGCTCAAGTGGGTTTGGGACTTGTGGATGTTGCTGAAGACTGGCTCTCTAGATGCCAGCCTGGTAGTTGGCACGCATAGAGGCAGTCCTCACATGGTGTAAGTTGGCGAGATTCAAGCTCCCCATGCTGCGTGCAGAAAATCTGGTGGTGGGCTGTGTTGTTGCTGTGTACAGTTTGCATGTGAATGCTTGCAGCTTCATGAATAGGTCCATGGATAGTTCCCAGGACTATCCTAGCTCATGAAACACTTTTTGAAAAAGCTCTGATCTCACGATAAGCTTCAAGGCTCTGAGCTTTCCATGGCCTGCGAAGGCACTCACAGTGTCGCATCCAGTGTATGTGTGCATGCCAATCAGAGCATTACAGACACCGTCTCCCAGCCCCTGGCGTAGCTTTGTGATGTCAACGTACCTAACCCGGTTCTTTTGTTCCACATTTCTGGAATATGGCACAGGAGATATCAGCAGAGAATGCCAGGCAGAGCACCAGCACATCGGTGTCATCAGCTGCTACTACAACAGCACTATAGCCTTCCTCTGCGGCATGAGCTGCATGCAAAATGATTGTTGTGTCTGCCTCTTCTTGATTTGACTGCAGACACACAACCTCTGCCAACTGATCCCTGGTGATGTGCAAGCAGTTTTTCTCACTAGCGACATAGAGCTGCTTGTCTTTCAGCTTTTCCCTCAGCTTGGGTGTTTTCCACTCAGCCACCAGGAATCTTATAAGGTTGGCCTTGTTAGCCAAGTGGGTGAGAAACTTTCTCCATTGCTGGATCCGGTGACCTGGTGCAGTGTTTTGGAACTGCATTCCTGTGGTGCACCCCCTGTTTGCCCTCTCTGCATTCTTGATCGAGTTCTCGTGATATACATCTAAGACAACATCAATTCACTGGCCTCTGGCTCTTTCATGTAGGATTTGAGTCAGGGCTGAGTCTGCAAGTTGAGAGAAGGTCTGGTCATTACCCTTCATCTTCTGAACCAGGGTCATCCCATCAATGATGGTAGCAGACTCAGGGAGCTGCTTCTCCAGCTCCCAGGCCAGAGCAGCTTTGCAAGTGTCCCATCTCCATTGGCAAGTGCCCATGGCAATGGTCCTAATCACTCCAGACTCCACACAAACGTCACGCAGGCCAGCATCCTGAAACCTCTTCCCCATGATTGATAGGAAGTTGCATATGGTATGGAATGTCCCCATTCTCAGTATTATGTTCTGGAACTTCTCATGCTTCCAAATTATTTCTGCAGCTTTGGCGTAGAGTGCTAGGTCGAAGACACAGACAATCTCCTTCAGTCCCAGGGTCTCCATGATGTTCAGAGTTTGGGTCAGGACTTCATTGACAGTTGACATTTCAGTAGCTGGGGCATTAATTGTTGGCAAGTAACTTACGGTGTCCTGCACCACATTGCTGTGGATGAGGATGTTGAATCCAGTCCAACTGCTAATAGTTTCGTCTTCTGGTTTTGACATCTGAGTGAACAGCCAGATCAGGTTCTTGTACTCCTGTGAAGGGCTGCAAAAACAGGTGAATTTCCTGATTGGCATGTCGTCAAGTAAGGGGAGCAATGAAGTCATCAGCTACATGCATCATTTCTGCAGTAACTTCAGAGTTGGAGAAACAGACGTGGATCTTCATTGTGACAACTGTAGTGGGCAAAACAAAAACAACTTCATGCTCTGGTACGGTGCCTGGCGGGTTGAACACAAACTTCACTCCACACTTAGCATCCACTACCTTATTGCTGGCTGCACCAAATTTGCCCCTGACAGTGGCTTTGGACTAATCAAGCACGCATTCATGAGGACCAGAGCCAACACTTTGGCAGACATCGTCACGGTTAGTTTATTTTATTTGACTACTTTAAATGTGTAAAACATGCATTTTTTAAAAAAAAAATCAGGAAAAGTAATAGAATATTTCCATTGCGGTCCTTGCTGTCAACAGGTAGTGAAAAACAGCTCTCCTGAGAGTCACCTCAATATCCCACAGCTTGTTGGAATGGCAGATGGCAGAGTGATAGTCAAGACCTTCGACTGGCAGACGCATCTGAGTCCCTACTTCTGAAGGCTCCCACAAATCAAGAGTTATCAGCACTTCAGGTATTTATATTGAAACCGCCACATTGTGTACATATAAAAAATAATTTCATGGACATGATAGTGTTTCATGAGAAAACAGTGAGCAATGTTTTAAATATCCTGTTATGTGCTTATATTCTGTCACAGCTTTGATGCCAAGAGACCAGGTGTGGTGCTTGCTAGAACTCACAGTGATACAGAACCTGTCAAATTTCAGCTACTGCGCAATCCAGGAGTTCTGCCCCCCTGATGACAGTCTTCCTGTCCTGGCCCCACCTGGACTGAACATTGACAGGCAGACCCCCCTAACCTTTTGATAAAATCAGGCCTTTCTGTGCTGACGAGGCAAGAGACATCACATGCCCAGCGCCAAGGGTCACATCACAGAAGAGCACGCAGAAGAGGATGCTATTGGACTCTCCTTCACATCCTCTCCACAATGTGCTGATCAGCCACAGGAGCTCATTCAGCAACAGACTGATCCATCCACACTGCACACTTAAATGTATTTTATTTTATTTAATATTAGAAATAAGTATTTGCTCCTTCTAACTCTTAAGTATATTACCTTTTTTGTTTTTCATTTTCATTCAGGGGCTTTTTGTTTTGTTTGTTGTGATCAACTTTATTCAGGTGCTTTTTGTAACAAAAGCATTTCCATTTCAATAAAGTACATTCTGATTCTGATCAGTCCACTAAAGTGCTTAAGGAAAATAACACTTCAAACTACTACAATAGTTTCTGCACTACAGGCTAACAGATACCAGATGTCACTGAGAGCTAGACCAGTAGGGGGTGGGGCTTATCTAAATGAGATGCAAATGAGCAGCATTGTGTTACCTGGCTCCCCAGGTTGGTGAGAATTCAGAATCGTTCAGGCTGGATTTCTCACTAAACTAGTTAGAGGAGTGCCTACATTGAAATGGCCACAACTTCTTCAAATATTTTCTGATTTCCATGTGTTAGACATCGTTGGAAAGCTTAGAAACTACACTTTCAGAATCTGTAAATAACTCAAAATGCCTCTCGGGAGACTTGTTCCTGGTTTTTCCATGGCTGGTCACATATGTTCTCTTCACAAGTTCACTCTTGGAGAGATTGTCAGCGTACAGTAGAAGTTTTCCATTGTCATCAGGACAGATATGGATAGATTCTGCCAGTTCTTTCTCTAGATTGCAACAGAGATTGTTCATGGAAGATCTGGTGACTTTGCTGGCGCCATGAGATAACATTAATTCTTCAAATCGCTTCCTGAAAGTTGCCATGGGCACTATATGATGGCTAGGGAGAAGTTGTGTCCTGATATACAAGAGAAGTTCCTGAAGAGCCTGTTTTTCTGCAGTTTTGTACAGATCAGCAGCATCTTGTTCAGCATCAGCCAGTCCACTGCTTGTAGCTGACTCCCCACAGGTGTATGCATGATAGCATGATCTATGGTAGTGCCCTGTTGCTGCAACAAGCTCCATGCTGGTGATCGCCAACAGTCTCTCATCAAGCTTCTTGATAGCTGAATCTCGTATCTTACTGTCTGCTCGCAACTCACAGCACTTTATCAGGTTCTCACGGGTCTTCTGACCTTTGATGTACTTGCTGGTTTTGTCACAGAATATACATTTCTCCTCAAGAACCCTTGAGCTGGTTGGTGTAGCTTGTGCTGCCCTGGCTGAACTCCCTTCAGGTTGCACCTTTGGGACCTGACCATCTAACAGTTTCTTCATGGTGAAGACACTCCTGCATTTTCTGTGATACAACACCTGGGACCACTCCCCTTCTGGTGTTCTTCTGGCTAGGTCCATGAGGCTTACATGATTTCTGATCTCCGCCACCTTGACCAATGTCTTCCAGGAGTCCAGATCTCTGGGTGACACCAGCTTGGAGGTGTCATGAGTACAGTGGATGGCACATTCCTCAAGATGTTTGGTTAGATTCTCGCTGGTTTGAGCAGCCATTTCTCATGCAGTGATTTCAGTAGGAATGCACGGTACAGATAATTATCTGCAAAATTATCAGGCAAAACATACAAATAAGTCAGACAATAACATTTTGTGCAGATTACTAGTTTATTATAGTTAACATAACATAACTTGATTCTGCTCATAATCAGTCTGTTTACTCCCTGAGATGATTTAAAACAATAACAAATGTTGATTTTTGAGTTTTGTTGTGATCACAACAGTAGTGATGTCGGTTATATTATTTTGTTAAGTCAGCAGCAGGGCTATAATGTTAATGTCATCTTTACTCACTACATCTTAGCCTTCTTAACCTTGGATGCGTATATAAACCATTAAAAATGTTACCTGCATAATGTGATTCACAAAAGTCCTCTGCTGCTTCCTGCTAACAGCAGTATTAAAGCCGACCTTCCCCCTCGCTCCCTCATGCACCCAGAGGAATTGGCGCCAATTAGTGGTGCAAACAAATATTATCTGCAGGGCCTTTCTGCAACTGCAAAGGTCATCTAAATCATCAGTAGTGGCACACAAATTATGAAATGTGCAACATCGGAGAATGGCCACTATTGGTGTATGGCATTTTTATGGTCAAAATAGTGAATGCATGATAAATATTGTTAAGCTACTCTTCTGCAAAGGTTATCATACCAATTAATAATCTGGACATATATAGGAATAATAAAATAGCAACAAGAATTTGCCCACCCTTTCGATTGTGATTGGTGATCTGGCTCATGGACTAAGGCAGCCACTGGTCCCAATCAGCACCTGTGTGTGAGACAAACTTGTGCAGCATGCTTTTCAGTGTTTGGTTATAGCGTTCAACCAGACTGTCCGTCTGAAGGTGGTAAGGGGTGGTCTTAAGGCCCTTCACTCCTAACACTTGATACACCTGCCGATATAGTTTCGACAAAAAAATTGTCCCACAGTCTGTGAGGACCTCCTTAGGGATGCCTACCCTGGAATACAACTGTAAGAGGCAGTTTGCTACCTGTCTGGCCTTGATGGATTTGAGAGGAAAAGCTTCAGGGTAACGGGTTGCATAGTCACAAATGACTAATATGTAGCAATGACCTGAGGAGCTTCTCTCTAAGGGTCCTACAATGTCCATGCCTATTCTCTCAAAAGGAGTGTCTATGATTGGTAAAGACTGCATGACTTTATGCCTGAACTGCTGTGGAAGTGCTAAAACCTCAGTCTTCCCTTTCCGCTGATAGTCCTAACAGTCCCTCTTTGATCACATAGGTAGCCTCATCCAGCCAGCCTGAGTTACCCTGCTTAACCCTCTGTCAGTCACCTTTCCGAACCACTGTTTCAGTGTTGAGTCTTGTTTCTGCAACATCCCTAAATTTGGGGGAAAGTCAAATTCTGGCATACTAGGGGGTTTGGTTGGGCCTTCTGTCTCTTTTCCAGGGGCATGGAGCAACTTTTATCTCCTTCTTTGTGCTTTTGACTTTGGTGGTTTTACCGGGCCTGCCTCCCAGTCTTCCCCAAAAAAAGGCAACAGGGTTTGACCGGTTCTGAACTCTCAGCCTCATCTCCACACCTGTCAGACTCACACTCTGCCTGTGACCTCTGAACCTCCTCAGCCCTCTTGTCCATCTCATGATCTGCCTGCTGTGCCAGGTCATAGAGAGTGGTAATGTCGTTACCTAGAACAACTGGATATGGCAGTGTTAACGCTAAAGCTACAGACAGAAAAAACGTCTGGCCTCCTGCTGTCAGATGGACCTCAGCTGTGGGGTAAACATGCTCGTCTCCATGAATGCATCCTATCCTTGACCTGTCCGCACTCCACTTTTCTCTTGGAACCAAACTGGACAAAACCAATGTCTGGTAGCACGCTGTATCTAGCAAGACTATCTCCTGCTGCCCATTTATCAGGACTGGTGCTGTTCTGCCTGCCTTACTCACAGTGTCTACTCTGGCTGGTCTTGGAACTGAACACAGGAGAGCTGACTTAGTGTGGTTAATGGTTGGGCAAAATTGCTTGGTGTGGCCTAAACCATTACAGTGGTAGTACCTGACTTCCTGTTTGACAGATCTGGATGGAGGCTTTTTAATATGGCTTAGTGCTTGGGGATTTAACTGCCTATTACTTGGGAAACCCCTACTTTGTGGCTGACCAGACCCCTGTTCACCCCTATAGGACTTACTTGGATAGGCCTGGTGGTTCTCCCAGCCAAACGTGGCATTCCGGCTCCCTCTTCTGGCTGACATGAAGACCTCTGCTAAGTGAGCTGCATCCTCTGCTGACTTGGCGTCATGCTCTTTGTTCCAGATCTCCAGCTCTGGATGGACCATCCTCAAGAACTGTTCCAGGATAGTAGTCTCTGATATTTCCTTTACAGTTGATTTTTCCGGCTTCACCCATTTGGAGAACAAATCCTTCAGCCGAACATACAGTTCTCATGGAGTCTCACCTGGATCAATCTTCAGGGACCGGAATCGTCTTCGGTAGGTATCTGGAGTAATCTCATATTTTTTCAAAATTTCCCCTTTAACTTTATCGTCTTTTCAGAATCTTTAATGTCCATCCGAACAAAGTCACTACGAACTTTGCCAGTGAGTAGGGGAACAAGGCACATGGCCCATCCATCTTTGGGCCAGCGAAAAACATAGGCTATTCTTTCAAATGTAGTCAAAAAATGTTCAATGTCATCCCCTGCGGACAACGGAAGCAGTTTGGGCTCCCTGTGGACTAGGGGTGCTCTCCCTGGCCTGAAAGTTTGACATCAAAATCCAACAACCCCGCACAGTCAGTTTGACTGCCTAAATGATGTTAAATCTTGGATGACCTCAAATTTTCTGAACCTGAACGAAAGCAAGACCGAAATCATAATGTTTGGTTGTGGTCCAGCAGACTTTCCTGCTGGCTTTCTGGGCCCCCTTACACCTAACATTCGGTCATCAGTAAAAAATCTTGGTGTAATACTTGATGACCGGTTGAAATTCGATCGCCAGGTTAGCTCGGTCGTAAAAAACAGCTTTTACCAGCTAAGAATTCTATCAAAAGTAAAAGGGTACCTGCCACGCAGAGATCTGGAGACTGTAATCCATGCTTTTATCAATACAAGATTGGATTACTGTAATTCATTATATGTTGGCCTGGACCACTCACTTTTGTACCGCCTGCAGCTGGTACAAAATGCAGCTGCCCGTCTCCTTACTGGCACACGTAAACGTGACCACATATCACCTGTCCTAGCTTCGCTGCACTGGCTCCCGGTTGCTTTTAGAATAGATTTTAAAATTTTATTGTTTGTTTTTAAAGCTCTTAATGGCCTAGCCCCCCAGTATCTGACTGAGCTCCTCCAAATCCATGCCCCTGCCAGAACACTGAGATCCTCCAATCAGCTGCTACTGGCTACGCCTAAAACCAGGCTCAAAACCAAAGGTGACCGTGCCTTTGTGGCAGTGGCACCGAGGCTCTGGAATAACCTGCCCTGACACATTCGATCTGCAGGATCTTTTGAGGTTTTTAAATCTTCCCTAAAAACACACTTCTTCTCCCTGGCTTTTAATCAAGTCTAAGTGGACATCTGGCAAAAATAATTTTATTTACATTTTTATTTAAATTTTAACTTATTTTATTCTATTTTATTTTCATTCTATTTTATTGCATTGTGTGTTTATGCATTTTAGCTTTTTAGTTTTTACCTTATTTCCTGCAACTGTGATATCTGTACAGCACTTTGGTCAACCCCGGTTGTTTTAAATGTGCTTTATAAATAAAGTTGAGTTGAGTCGAGTTGGTGAAGAACTTCACCATCATCATTGTCATCGTCATCATCATCATCATCATCATCATCATCACTGTCGGCTTGGTTTTCATGCTCATATCTGTTTTCTTCTCTCATTAAGTTTAATGCTGCTGTATTTGTGAAAATTGATGTTGCATGCTTTTCCATCGCTGTTCTTGTTGAGCAGACTCTTTCTCCATCTTTTGCTCTTTGACGGCCTGAGATCGGACAAGATTTTTCAGCAGAGCTGTTACCTCTTCCAGCTTCTCATCTGCTGTAGCCTCTGCCCCAGGACCCGTGTCAGCTGATGCGCAAGCTCCATCATCTTGTTCCTGCTGTCCATCTGTCTTTCCTTTTCTCATCATCATGTTTTTTCTGGTGTGGGCCCCAACTTCTGACACCACTTGTGAAAGGCGAGCCATAAGCGGCTGGATGATGCCTAAGAAAAGTAGTAGGCTCTAGTCAGGTTTCCCAATTTCAAGTGTTTATTTTTCAACGTATAACAGCAGCAATAGACAAAATGATAGTGGAGATCGTAGTTCCAACCAGCAACACAGACAAATGGTAACTGGCGCATTCTATACTGTGCCACCGTTAACTACCACTGGACTCCTCCACTCCCGAGGTGACATAAAAGTATTATCAAAGGGCTAACCCACCAAATGATAACCTCCCATTTCACGTTTAGCACACCATATTTACAACTCTTCTATTCCTGCTATCTCCCCGCCAATAAACATAAAATATATTTAAAATAAATAGAAATATCCACCAAACCTTTAAACCGTCCCCCCTTTCTTCCTACCCTGCCACTTGGTCTCTCCCAGAACTTTTATCATGGTGCCTGTGCCCCTGGGGGAACCTTTTGGCCACACACCCTGGAGCAGACACAGGACCGGACAGGTAAGGGTTAACACAAACAACTTCATTTAGTAAATGTGCAGCACTCGCTCACACTTCTACCACACAATATTGCACCACCCATATTTACCAGTAAACGCTGCACACGCTTCACGCTATGTTATCATTTCAATTACACAGTCTGACGTCGGAGCTCAATCTCGCTCTCCTCTCTTCCAGGTGAAGCCGAGAGCCGCACCTGCTGAAGACATGCAATCACCTGTGGTCACAAGGTCTAATTAACAACTCGTTAAACATTCAATAAATAGAGTAATTTAAATGTAATTTAAATATCTGAATAAACTGTGCAAATACGCAATGTGCAAACTGTACTGTGCAAACCTTGGTCAATAAAGTGCTATCATGACTAAAGGGCAACGTGCCGTTATTACTGTATGTTTTAAGTTGTTGCGCAAAGGAACATAATTAACTACATGTGCAATATGTACAAGTAACGAAATGCGCTTCGTTACATTCTCCAAACTGAGGCTGCGCTGATCGGCAATTACAGCAGGGAACAGACCGACTAAAGATCTGTAATAACAATAATAATAATACATTTAATTTATATAGCACCTTTCAGGGTACCCAAGGACACTTAACAATAACAAGAGACTTAACCCTTTAGGCGGGTTTTATTTTTAAAAATACTAGATTTTGACATCTAAATTTCAGAAGGCTCTGGCTTGAAAGTGCTTTGAGATAGAGACAAAGTGTAAATAAGACAAATATTGAGAATGACCTAAAGTTTATCTAGATAGTAAATTTTCCCAACTAATTTGCATATTATGACGTCATATGGCAGTGGCCATATTGGATTATGTAATTTCCATGAAATACCTGATATTTTGAAAGAGAATTGACCTTATTTCGTCGGATTCACCCCCTCCATCCATTTGTTATGTTGTCCACATATCAAATGATCAGGGAAAAGGTAAATTGTAAGCCAACAGTCATAAATTAGAACTATTACCACCATAAAACTCATGTAAACAGTAGGCGTTTTTAATGATTTTTTTACACCCCTCTGCTCTGACATTGGAGGACACTTTTTCTTTTATTTTTTGTCTTCTTTTTTCTTCTCTTCTTCTTCATCATTATTATTATTATTATTATTATTCCATTTTGCAAAGGGTTGAAAGACTCATCATCACTACTTTCAGCCCTATTCTGACCACCCCTGCTGTCTCTATGACACCCACCAGCCCTTCTACAAACACTTAGCCCACGTCTCCCCCTGCTATCCCCACTAGTGTTGGGAGAAGAGTTGGACTTGTGTGTGTTTTGTGCTTCGTGAACACCGCTGCGTCGCGTGGACGCACCTTTACCGGCCGGCAGAAATAGTGAACACAGACGCTGGTCCAAGCGCTATTCTCACCGCCCCCGCAACTTCTACCACGTCCATTAGCTCTCCTACTGATACTACGAGTTTGTGTGTCATTCCCACTCTCACCTATGTTGGGCAAAGGGTCGTGTTTTCGTGTGTTTTCCTCACTTTGCCCCGCAGCGCCATTCATCTCCTATCTGCTCTGACTGCAGGCTGGGACTGCTGCGCGGGGCTGCTGTGAGACTGACCGCCTGTGAGTGCTTTGGACGGGGAGGGGCTCACGGCAGCACCCACTGCTTGTCGAGCAAAGTAACTGCAAAGTGATACGTGCTTTCACGTCAGAGTCTCCAAACACCACAAAAGTCTCCAATAACACCCGAAAAAGTCACTAGATTTGCCGCTAGTCGCTTTTTGTCACTAGAAAAAAAAGAGAGAGCAGTGCCTTGGATGCCACAACCATGAGCTCTGTTTTATTGGTGTTTAGTTTGAGTAGATTTGATGTCATCCAGAGTTTTATATCATGTAGGCAGTTGACGAGTGACTGTGGGGGTAGCTGGGTGGATGGTTTGGTGCAGAGATATAATTGAGTGTCATCAGCATAGGAGTGAAAGTTGAGACCGTGTTTGCAAATTATCTGACCAAGGGGGAGCATGTAGATGGTGAAGAGGAGGGGTCCAAGCACAGAGCCTTGAGGCAGACCTTGGTTGACTGGAGTAGGGGTGGAACTGGAGTCTCCGATGGTAACAATTTGTTTTCTGTTTGTTAAATAGGACTGGAACCAGGAGAATGCTATACCAGTGAGGCCAAGGTAATCAGATAGGCGGGTGAGGAGGATGGTGTGGGAGATTGTGTCAAAGGCTGCAGAGAGGTCCAGGAGGATCAGAATACTGATGTGACCAGAATCGGGAGTGATGAGGAGGTTGTTGGTGATCTTGATGAGGGCAGTTTCTGTGCTATGGCGTGCCCTGAAACCAGACTGAAGGGGTTCATAAAGCTCATGGTTGGACATGTGCTGATGGAGTTGGGCGGCAACTGCTCTTTCCAGGATTTTGCTTAGGAAAGGAAGGTTGTAGATCAGCCGGTAGTTGTGTAAGTCATCTGGGTCCAGACCTGGCTTCTTAAGGATGGGGGTGACTGAAGCCATTTTGAAGATGGATGGTACCATGCCAGATTCTAGGGATAAATTGTCCACCATGAGGGGGCACAGGGCAAACAGGGAAGACTTTATTAGATTTGTTGGCATGGGGTCCAGAGAGCAGGTGGAGGCTTTGGCCTGGGAGACCAATTAGCAACAGAAATAGAGTCCAGAGGAGAGAAGGAGGAGAGAGAGCACTGGGGCAGGCAAACAGTAGGAGGATCAGCTATCTGTGTCAGAGGTGCATATGGTATGGTGGTGGCAGATGCCAGGAGTTGCTGATGAATGGTAGGCAATTTTTCTTGGAAGAAGTCCAGGAACTTGAAGTAGAGGTCAGGGGCACTAGAAAGCCGGGGGACATCGAGAGGGCTGAGGAGCCGGTTAATGGTGGAGAATAACATTCTGGGGTTATTTTGCTGGTCTCCAATGAGGGTGGTGTAGTAGTCTGATTTGGCCTAAGAGAGAGCTTCCCTGTAAGACCTAACATGGTCTTTGTAGGCTTCATGGTGGACGGTGAGGCCAGATCTTTTATAGAGCCTCTCCAGGCGGCGACCAGTGGTCTTTAGGGTACGGAGTTCAGTGGTGAACCAGGGGGCAGAATGTGTAAAAGAAACAGTCCGGAAGTTATGCGCTGCTTGGGCACAAGGACAGGAACAGTGAATAGGACGGCATAGTGGTCAGAAACAGCGAGGTCCAGGCACTTTAGATGGGAGGGCGCTGTGCCAGTGGAGCACACCATATCCAGTGTGTGGCCTTAGGCATCGGTGGGACCTTTAACATGCTGTGCAATGTTGAAGCAGTCCAGGAGTGACAGGAATTCAGAGGCAAAGGGTCAGCTGGTGGAGTCCACATGGATGTTGAAATCACCAAGTAGGAGTGTAGATGCAGACGTGGAGCAGATGGAGGCGAGTAGCTCAGACAGCTCAGACAGGAAGGTGGTGGAGGCTTTTGGAGGGCGGTAGATGAGGACAACCTGTAGCTGTGTATGCCCAGCTAGAGAGAAGGCTGCACACTCAAATGAGGTGACATTCAGCACTGGAAGTTGTTTCACCAGGATGCTGGCTCAATGAATGACTGCCAGCCCACCACCACGGCCCTTGGAGCAGGGCTTCAGTATGTAAACATAGCCTGGAGGAGTGGCTTGATTTAGAGTTAAGAAGTCCTGCTGATGCTGCCATGTCTCAGTTAGGCAAAGAAAGTCAATTTTCCTTTCTGCGATGATGTCATGGATGAGTAGTGCTTTGTTGTTTAGTGAACGAGGATTCAGCAGCATGAAAGCAATGTACTTTATATAAAACCCCACTTCAAAAAACCCAAACAATCCTGTAGGTGCTATAATGATGTTTATGTTTGTGTTGACATCAGCTGTTTTGTTGAGACTTTGCACGTGTCACGGGGGGTGTGGTTAAGGTGCCGTGATTGAATGAATGACTATATATTCACCTATTCACCGCGGCGGCCGCATGGAGAGGGGGTGAGTAGGGAGGACGTATTTTTTGTTGACCGCGCAAAATGAGCTGCAAACGATATTTTAACATCTTGCTTTGCCTCGCACTGTTTGATCTATTTTGAACGGAAACTGAAATAAATACGGACACAGTCAGAAACGTGGAAATGGCGTTGTCGTTTGTGCAGCGAGTCAACTATGCCATGCTCCCTAATTAGCCTCTCAGTGACTTCTTTCTTTGTTTGGAGTCACTATATCTTTGTCAACAAAAAACTTCACCCATATGGCATATGTGGACACATGGATCACGCCACACAGTGCATAACTGCAACGCCAGTGACCGATCGCATCGCGGACTACAGACCGGTAGGCCTGTATCACTCGCATTCATTCATGCTGTGTATGTTGGATTGAACGCAGTTTGATTGACAGCGCGTCTATTGGGGAGCGCTGCCTGTATGTGAAAGTCCGCTGTGACGTTGGCCTGTGCGTCGAGAGTGATTATCTGTGGCGTTTATGAAGACTTTTTGGTGTGAAATAAAATAATCTGTGGAAAAACGAAGATTATGCTGGGTGTATTGTTGATTCACTGTGCAAATCACTGAGTTGCTGACCATCAAAAGGCAGTATGAGTGAAATAAATAAACAAGTGGAAAACAATGGGTCTGAAGAAGTGGATGCTAGACGAAATATCAAACTTACTGCAAAAGCCTTGGCAAATAAACTTGAAAATCTACAAAAGGAACGTAAAGCACATGTGCATAAAATAAAAGGCTTGATACCTGCAATGAAAGGGCTTATGAAACAAAATGAAAACGCACAAGAGTTGAAATCCCAGTTGCAAACTCTCATCCAGCTCCTTGATGCTGCTGTTAACTTGCACCAAACAATAATCCCACTGTTACCTGAGGATGAAAAGGTGAAACAAAATGAGTGGTTCTCAAGTATTGAAAAATACAGCAGTGTTTTCAAAAATGATGTGATTCAGTGGTTGGATGAACATGTTCCCAATCCTGTTGAAAATGATTTGGTTGCAGTAACAATGGATGTGTGTCACTTTCAAATGGATGATGCCTCACAAGCAGCAGCACAGAATATCGGCGCCTTACTTTCTGAAGGCCCACAGGATGATGTGAAACCAAGTGATAGCATATCAAATGTGCAAAGTAGACGATCTGTACAAAGTGCTGCAAGTGGGAAAAGCTCTGGAAGTGGCAAAAGGTCCTCTGTATCAAGCACCTCCTCTGCTCGCATAAAGGTGGAAGCTGATTTAGCTGCATTGATGGCACGGCAACAACTTTTACAGGATAAACATGCACTGGAGGAGGAAGAACAACAAATAAGGAAACGCAAGGAAAAGCTCAAGTTGGACGAGGAAATTGCTGCGCACTTGGCTAAAGTGAGGGTGCTAAAGGCTGCTAGCACATCTGGTTCTAAAAACACCACAACAGACCGGTCCAATGCAATGAATTCTTACCTTAAAGGTGAACAAGGAAAGACAAAGTTCAATATTGATGCCACTCCTTTCGTCCCTCAGAGGCTGGAAACACTTGAACAACAATCTAAAAACATGGTGACAAGGCCTAAATCAGATTGGCTGACCCAAGCTGCTCACCTTCAGCCTCCTGCTATACATCGCCATCCATTTGAGTCCAATGCTCATGATGATCAAATGCAACATGGAGTCGTTCTCAACACTGAAGGCAAGGGGGAGCAAAACAGTGTTCTTGATATCATGAAAAGGCAAAATGAAATAACAACACTACTGGTACAACAGCAGCAATGTTCATCTTTGCCCAAGAGAGATATTCAGGTTTTTGATAGTGATCCATTGCAGTTTCATACATTTATGAGAGCCTTTGAAAATGGTGTTGAAAGCAAGTCCAACAGTTATGGTGATTGCCTGTACTTCCTCGAGCAATTCACTAGAGGTCGCCCAAGGGATCTGGTAAGAAGCTGTCAACATATGGACCCAGAGAAGGGCTATGCTCAGGCTAAAATCCTACTACAGGAACATTTTGGAGAAGAACAAAGGGTTGCGGCTGCTTATATGGACAAGGCATTGTCGTGGGCCCCGATTAAATCAGAGGACGTTAAGGCGCTTCAGGACTACAACTTGTTTCTCAGAAGCTGTTCGAATGCAATGAACGAAGTGCAATATATGTTTGAAATGGATATGCCTGCTAATATGCTGACGATAATAAAGAAATTGCCCTACAAGCTAAGGGATCGGTGGAGGACAACTGCTTGTGAAATACAAGAGAGACGTAACCAAAGGGCTACATTCAATGACATTGTTCATTTCATCGGAAGACAAGTGAAGATTCTAACAGACCCAGTATTTGGGGACATTCAAGATGCATCACCAGCATTAAACAGAGGCATGAGTCGAACCAGCTTTAAACCTAGAACTAGGCCAAAAGGGAGTTTTGCTACAACTGTGACTGCTGTGGAAAACAATAAAGCTGCAACATGGGGAAGGAGACCAGACATAAATTCATCAGTCAAGACAGTCTGTCTGTTTTGTGAGAGTGGACACACTTTGGAGTTTTGCCCTCGATTGGAGAAAAGGGCTCACGCTGAAAAAATCACATTCTTAAGGGAAAAGGGAGTGTGCTTTGGCTGTTTGTGTATAGGACACGTCAGCAAGGATTGTCGAAAGCGTCTCTCATGCAAAGTGTGCAGTTTGAAACATCCCACAATGCTTCACATCTACTCAAAGGGAAAGGATCCAGTGACAGACGGGGAACCAGGCGCTGCAGTGGGCTGTGCTCTGGTATCCAGTGGGCTTACTGGGGCTGGTGAACATGACTGCAAGCTTCCTATAGTTCCGGTACAGATTAAATCGAAGAAAAGTAATCACACAATAACCACTTATGCATTTCTGGATCAAGGTAGCACGGCTGTTTTCTGCACAGCTAACCTCATGAACAAGCTCAACCTCTCAGGAAAAAGGACACAAATTCTTTTACGGACAATGGGTCAAGAGAAGGTTGTTAGTAGCTATGTGATTACGGGGCTGGAGGTGGCTGGCCTAGATGGGGAGACGTACTGTGATTTGCCCAATACTTATACACAGGAGTGTATGCCAGTGCATAAGGGAAATATTCCTTGTCAAAAGGATCTTGAGAGGTGACCTCACTTGGGAGATGTTCACTTACCTGAGATTGACTCTGAAGTTGAGCTGTTGATCGGAACAAATGTACCAAAGGCACTGGAACCACTACAAGTCATCCGGAATGTGGAGGATGGACCTTATGCTATTAAGACTATTCTGGGTTGGATTGTCAACGGACCGCTGGGAGGAAGTAGTGGTGATGGAATGGATGTTGCAGCCGTTAACAGAATCTCAGTCCTGAATTTGGAGGAGCTCTGGCAGCAGCAGTTCAGAACAGATTTCCCAGAATGTGGTCATGATGAACAACCTGGTCAGTCGAGAGAAGATCAAAGGTTCATGAAGCTGGTCCAGGATTCAGCACAACTTGTAGACGGTCATTACCAGGTTGCATTGCCTCTGAGGAAAAGTTCTGTGAACATGCCGAACAACAGGAAGGTTGCAGAGCAGCGTGCCCTAAACCTAAAGAGGAGGTTCAGCAGAGACTCATTATTTCAGCAACAGTACACAGATTTTATGAATGACATGGTGGCCAAGGGATATGCAGAGCAAGTACCTTCAGTTGAGCTGACACGTGGTGATGGGAGACTTTGGTATATTCCACACCATGGTGTTTACCACCCTCAGAAAGGAAAAATTTTTGTGCTTTTTGACTGTGCAGCTACTTTCCAGTCAACATCTCTCAATGCTCAACTGCTACAAGGACCAGATCTTACTAGCTGCCTGATTGGTGTCCTGGCCAGATTCAGGAAGGAACCGGTGGTGATCATGGCAGACATAGAGTCTATGTTTCACCAAGTGAGGGTACCAAGGGAAGACGCGGACCTGCTGAGGTTTCTCTGGTGGCCCGACGGTGACTGCACTCAAGACTTGGTGGACTTTAGAATGCTGGTACATCTTTTTGGTACGACTTCCTCACCAAGTTGTGCTAACTTTGCATTGAGGCAATGTGCTGAGGACAATAAAGAACAGTTCTGTCGACCATTGAGAAGCTTCTGCACTGCTTCTATGTGGACGATTGTCTGGTGTCAACATCCAGTGAGGACGAAGCAGTGGCGCTTTACCAGGACCTGGTCTGCACAGTGGCGGCTGCTGGTCTTTCAAGGAGGGGAAGCTCATTTTTCCGGCCTACATCATAAATGTGTTTGTTTATTTATTATATATATTATTATTATTCAGGACACCTGAAAAGACCTGTTACTTTTCCCCACCTTTTGCACTAAATCAATCTTAGGAGTTGACCTGCCCTGCTGTTTAACTCTAACAACATTCATATTATCTGCCATGATGTGCACCTTGCTAATGCTAGCAGCTGGAGCTGCTGCACCAGGCTACTGTGAAGTGTGACCGCCTGTGAGTGTGAGTGTGAGTGACAAAGTCGCTGGGGATCGGTAAAGTCTCTGGATCAGTTCAGAACAACGGAATGAAAAACTTGGAAAATGCTCCGGTGGATGTTTATTCTTCAAGATCGCTGATTCGCTCATTTAGCTGTCAATCAAAAAAGGATTCCGCCTCAGACAGCTCATCCAATCATCATGCAGAAGCTGAGCTTCCAGGCCAGCCCACTGCCCCATAGACCCCCAGAGAAGCTGAGCTTCCAATGGGCGGGACAAAGCCCAGTATTTATCCAATGACCGTCTGGTTTCGCTGCAGTGGAACAACCCGCTCTACGCTTCCCCATTGAAGTCAGTAGAAGCTGAGCGTCCGACAGTGAAAAGCGCTGTGGCGCTGCGGGGATGAATGAGAAGGAAGTTGCGCCAGTTACCTGTGATAAGTAGCTGATTCTGAACAAAAGATGAAGGCTTTCCAGCGCGTATTTAGTCAATGAAATGTACACACAGCAGTACATATTTCACCCCTTTTTTTCTTTTTTTTTTTTGGTGACATTTTAGGGGAAGCTGAGCTTCCCTTGCAGTCTTAGAGCAATCGCCACTGGGTCTGCATATGTGCAAAAGGAGGCTTTAAGCTGACAAAATGGATGAGCAACAGACGTGCAGTAATGGCAGCGATTCCAGAAAATCAAAGAGCGAAGGGCATAAAGGATTTGGACTTGGACCACGACCTATTGCCTGTGGAGAGAGTGCTTGGGGTACACTGGTGTATTCAGTCTGATGACTTCAAGTTTAAAATCGTGGTGCAGGACAGGCCTTTGACGAGAAGGGGGATTCTCTCTGTCATCAGTTCAATATATGATCCCCTAGGAATCCTGAGTCCCGTCGTTCTTTCTGCTAAGATCATCCTGCAGGAGTTGTGCAGGCAGCAACTCGGCTGGGATGACCCCATACCACCATCAGCTGCTCAGGAATGGACAAACTGGTTAAAGGAGCTCCATCAGCTAGAGCATTTCCAGATTGCTCGGTGCCTAAAGCCCCCAGATTTTGGAGAAGTCACTGCAGCGCAGTTGCACCACTTTACAGATGCAAGTGAAAATGGTTATGGTGCAGTGACCTACCTACTCCTGAAGAATGTACACTCACAGGTCCACAGCAGCTTTGTCATGGGAAAATCCAGGGTGGCTCCTCTGAAGTCGGTCTCAATACCTCGCATGGAGCTTACAGCTGCTACCATGGCAAGCCGCTTGGACACGTTTTGGAAAAGAGAGTTGCACATGTCGTTAACAGAGTCAGTGTTTTGGACAGACAGTACCTCTGTACTAAAATACATTAAGAATGAGACTTCAAGGTTCCGTACCTTTGTTGCCAACAGGGTCTCAGAAATACTCAAAGTGTCACAGCCATCTCAGTGGAAGTATGTAAACACCCAAAGCAATCCTGCAGATGTGGCCTCCAGAGGGCTGAAAGCTGATGTCTTTTTAAGGAGTGAGACCTGGTTGTCAGGACCTGCATATCTTCTGCATCGTGAAGAGGATTGGCCTGTGAATCCAGATTGTTCGGACGAACTTTTGCCAGATGATCCAGAGGTTAAGGTCACAGTTAATGCAGTGCAGACCTCAGAGGATGTGGATGCAACCACTCAGCTGATCCATCATTTTTCCTCTTGGACCCGTTTGAGAAGGGCTGTGGCTTGGGTTATCAGGCTGAAGAACTTGCTGTGGAATCTCAGCCAGAGGAGGAAATGGTCAGACACAACCTGCAACCAGTCAGGATCCTCCTCAGAGCAGGAAAATGGAGTTGCTAAAGACATAGCATTAAGAGGTTTGCTCACAGTAGATGAGTTGTTGGCTGCTGAAAAGGAAATCGTTCGATTTTGCCAGAGGAAGAGGTTTCCTGATGAACTCTCCGATCTACAGAGTGGCAGAAATGTAAGAAAGAACAGTTGTATCTTCAAACTCTCTCCTGTGCTGAAGGATGGTATCCTGAGAGTTGGTGGACGATTAGGTAGGGCGGCTCTACCTGAAGATGCAAAACACCCTGCTATTCTGACCAAAGAGCTTCACATCTCAGACATTCTTTTGAGGCACATACATCAACAAGTTGGTCATGGAGGACGCAACTACATGTTGTCCGAATTGCGTCAAAGATACTGGATACCAGCAGTTGGCTCTGCCATTAGGAGGATTTTGTCAAAGTGTGTTGTCTGCCGTAGATTGCAAGCTGCTCCAGGGTGCCAGTTGATGGCAGATCTTCCTGTTGACAGGGTTTGTCCAGAGGAAGCTCCATTCACCAGAGTCGGTGTGGACTATTTTGGACCCTTTGAGGTCAAGAGCCGGAGGAGTGTAGTAAAGAGATATGGAGTCATATTCACCTGTTTGGCAATACGAGCGATCCATATCGAAGTGGCTCCTTCTCTGGATACAGATTCATTTATCAACGCGCTGCGACGATTTGTGGCAAGGCGTGGGCAAGTTCGGGAAATAAGGTCTGATAATGGAACAAACTTTATTGGAGGAGAACGTGAGCTGAGGGAGGCCATCAGAGGTTGGAATCAAGCCCAGATAAATGGTGTTCTTCTTCAGAAGGAGATTAAGTGGATCTTCAACCCTCCAGCTGGATCGCACCATGGTGGCGCCTGGGAAAGATTGATCAGATCTGTACGGAAGGTTTTGAATTCCATCCTAAAAGTGCAAAATCTTGATGAGGAGGGACTGCACACTGTCCTTTGTGAGGTGGAAGCCATCATTAATGGTCGTCCAATCACTAAGGCCTCAACTGACCCAAATGATCTCGAAGCTTTGACACCTAACCATCTCTTGCTGTTGAAAACCTCCCCTTCCTTACCACCAGGGGAATTTCAAAGAAATGACATCTACGTTCATCGACGCTGGAAGCAAGTACAGTATATGTCCAATTTATTCTGGAAGCGATGGACCAAGGAATATTTACCACAGTTGCAGGAACGTCAGAAGTGGACTGGTATTAAGCGCAACTTTGTGGTCGGGGACATCGTGTTGATTGTGGATGAGACAGCACCGCGGAACTCATGGGTCATGGGAAAAGTCATCCAAACCTTCCCAGACAGAAGAGGATTTGTGCGATGGTTGGTGATCAAGACCAAGACCAACTCCTTGGAAAGGCCCATAACCAAAGTCTGTCTTTTGCAGGAAGCAGAAGGCTGACCTCTCAGTTTGAGAGGACATTTTTTTGAGACTGACTTTACTGACCGACAGTTTAGATCTTCTCGACTAGACTTGGCTTGCTTTCCAGGGAGAAGAGTACATTGAAGAACTATATTGAAGGATTATAAATAAGGACAATTGTGGATTTTGTCGTTTCATGTTCTTGTTTATTTGTTGCAATGTAATTATTACAATGATAATAATTAGGGGCTGGGTTGTAGGTGCTATAATGATGTTTATGTTTGTGTTGACATCAGCTGTTTTGTTGAGACTTTGCACGTGTCACGGGGGGTGTGGTTAAGGTGCCGTGATTGAATGAATGACTATATATTCACCTATTCACCGCGGCGGCCGCATGGAGAGGGGGTGAGTAGGGAGGACGTATTTTTTGTTGACCGCGCAAAATGAGCTGCAAACGATATTTTAACATCTTGCTTTGCCTCGCACTGTTTGATCTGTTTTGAACGGAAACTGAAATAAATACGGACACAGTCAGAAACGTGGAAATGGCGTTGTCGTTTGTGCAGCGAGTCAACTATGCCATGCTCCCTAATTAGCCTCTCAGTGACTTCTTTCTTTGTTTGGAGTCACTATAAATCCCTTTGACTTAAGTAAACTTGAATTAAGAATAATATATTGGCGTCCCCCCGTTGCAATGACTTTTATATTGGTCACTTTTTTGATCTATATTGAGCCAGAACTATATCTCACAGAACCAGTTTGGCTTATCTGGTGCTAATATGGTGTTAAAATGCAATATACAATATACAATACAGGAAATGGCATCTACGTAATTGAAAAAGTTCGGGGGGAGGACCCCCAGACCCCCCAGGGTTTTATTTCCTTCATACATCCATGTCTCTGTGTGTTCTTCACAGTCCAACGTTGAACCTACACAGTTCTCGTGGATGCTGATCCTAACTACAAACTAACTTGAGTAGTCTGTCTAGTTAGTCTGTTTTAGGTTATATAATGTGCCATTTGTATAACATATAAACATGTCTAAAGTGCCCTAGAGAACACGCAGAGCTAAGTGCCCCCTTCAGTGGCGAGAACGCGCTGTATGTGCCCTTTTTTTCTTTTCACCCCTGCCCTTCAAAAGGTCTGTGCACGCCACTGTACTCCAGCCTCACAGACACTGATTGCCAGATTGTTCTCCACTTGCTATGCAAGACTCTCCAGCACTTGTCCTCGGACTGATTCCTTATTCCCTACCCTGCCTGTCTCTGACCAACCTGTCTCAACTGATCTATGGTAAACTCACATGCCCTCTGTCCCTGGCTTTGAGATTTTCTGCTGATTCTCCAGTGCTGCTCCAGACATGCCTCCCTATGACTGTGTCATCAACCTGCAGCTCAACACCTCCACACATAAAGGTCGCCTGTATTCTTTGTCCGTACCAGAAAGGGAGGCGATGTAGAACTATTTTAATGACTCTCTGGCCACCGGAATCATCTGCCCCTCTTTTTCCCCTGCCGGTGCAGGATTTTTCTTTGTAGAGAAGAAAGACATGTCACTGAGATCACGCATCAATTACAGTTGTCTCAATGAAGTCACAGTCAAGAATCGTTACCTACTCCCACTCATCTCCTCTGCCTGTAAGTTACTACAAGGGGCTACCATCTTCTCCATACTAGACCTGCGCAATGCCTGCCACTTGTCCTGGATTTGAGAGGGTGACGAGTGGAAGATAGCATTCAATAGGTGAAGCACTTTGGTTTCACCAATGTCCCGGTAAATGCCGTGCTGAGTGACATGTTAAACCAGCACGTGTTTGTTTACCTGGATGATATCTTAATCTTTTCCCATGACGAATGCGTCCACCACGTCCAGACTGTCCATCAAAGCCTCCTGGAGAAATCTCTATACATGAAGGCCGAAAAGTGTGAGGTCAACTCATCATCTGTCTCCTTCCTGGGATACATCTTGGGTCAGGGTAGTAGGCAGATGGACCCTGCCAAGGTGTAGCAGAACGAAGTTCTGTTTGTTTTTGATTTTGTTTAATATATATTGTTAAGTATCACCGCCTGATTCAGAGGAAGTGAATTCAATTTAATTCATCCTCTACTGAGTAACGATACAGAGAAGATCCGCCAGGCCAGCGTTTCATCCTCCAGTTTTTCTTAGTCAAGCAAGTTGACTTAGTTTTGAATTAGACCTTAAAGTACCCATCACCTGGTATTTATATCGCTTTCAGATGTTGAAAGGATCGTAGCCTCTTCCCGCACACCCCCTATTTGTATTGATTTAGCCAAAACGACATGCCCAAGTTGTAAGCAGCATAGATCCCACATAGTTTGAGACTCAGACATGTGTCTGGTATCATTGGAAAGGTAACACTCTCAGTAATATTGTCCAAGTGTCTGTCTGATTCTGTGACTTACTGACTTTGTGCTTCAGAGGTTGGAATGATGGGGTTGTTTCCCCACCCATAAGTTTGCCTATGCAGTGACTTGGGTGCACACATCCAGGGACCCCTAGGCCTGACTTGAACACTACTAGGTCACAGACACAGGTCTTGGCTACCTGCAGTCCAAAATTGTAGTCAAAAGACCAAACCATGAAATTTATAGAATTATATTTCAACAGATATGTCCATGCGTTTTTCCTAGGTCGTTTTTGGAGACCCCAAATGGACACTTGGTTACCAAAGCTGTATAACCCGAATCAAACACCTATAACTTCACAACCCCTTTGCCTACAAACAAAATATTGGTATCTAATGAAAGCTGACACCTTGGAGCTCCTTGCTACTATGTTGGTTTGGATGTCAGTCAATCTAGAAAATAATAAAATAAGCATAATCACAGTAATCATCATTAATTTTTTATTCCGCCTGTGATATATTGATAAAAAAGTGCATTGGCAAATATGTAAAGGGGAGAGTAGAGTGTGGACGCAGCCACCAGTGCAGAGAGATGAGAGCGGAGCGTGGACGCAGCCACCAGTGCAGAGAGATGAGAGCGGAGCGTGGACGCAGCCACCAGTGCAGAGAGATGAGAGCGGAGCGTGGACGCAGCCACCAGTGCAGAGAGATGAGAGCGGAGCGTGGACGCAGCCACCAGTGAGGTGGGAGTGGAATTTACAAATTATTTACAGTGTGCCACTCATTGTAGCAGTCCCTGGAGACGGTGAAGCAGAGCGCCACACCGCATGATGTGCACTGCACCGTGGTCTTCATGCTGCAGTGCACACACCGCCGCCTGCCTGCAGAACCATCCACAGTGAAGTGGCGCGGCCTGTGTGATGCACCAGGAGGAGCAGAAGGAGGTGCCTGTGGGGGGGCTGTGGAGGGGGAGCCCACCGCCTTCAGCTCCAGCACCAGGGCCTCCCGGAACTCCTTCTGTGTGAGAGGGGCCTCCTGCCTCTCCCTGGCCAGCTCCTGGTGCAGGATGAAGGCGTTGACGATGCCGATATCCAGGAAGTGGTAAAAAAATGTTCGGTACCACTTCCTGGTTTTGCGGAGGATGTTATAATATCCAATCATGGCGTCAGAGAGGTCCACCCCTCCCATGTGCTTGTTGTAGTCGGTGACGGCTGGTGGGGCGGGGATCGCCTGCTCTGCCCACTGCCCATCTGCCCTCACCCTCCTCTGCACAGAGTGGTCTGCATGTGCCTGGTGGATGGTGGAGCAGAGGCAGACGTCCTTTGTGTCCCTCCACGTCACAAACACGAGTGGACCCTCTCTGATCCAGCGGATCGTGCCCCGGGGAGACCTCCTGTCAAGCCCACCGGGCCGGTCCCTGGGGAACCCAATCCGCTGTGTTCTGATGGTCCCACAGGCCCAGACATGTTTCTGCAGTAGGTCCAGGAATAGGGCAGGGCTGGTGTAGAAGTTATCTACATAAAGTTTATAGCCCTGCCCTAGCACTGCCACGTCCATCAAGTTCATCACTGAGTCGTAGCTCAGCCCTCTGACCACTGGCGCTCCTTTGCCCTCATAAATAAAAAAGTCCCACGTATAGCCTGCAGAGGAGTCTGCCAGCACAAACAGCTTGTAGCCCCATTTCGTGGGCTTGTCTTTCATATACTGGCGCAGGGATATACGGGCTTTCGACTTCACCATCCTCTCATCGATGGAGACGTGCTGCCTGGGATGGAAGTGGGCCCTGCACGTCTCCCTGATCTGACTGTACATGGGCTTCACCTTGCACAGCCGGTCATACTCGTCGGTGCCCCTCCGCCGAGCGTTGGCCTCGTCTGCCTCCGGGGAGCTGAGATGGAGGGTGCGGGAAATGGCTTGGAATTTTCGTCCGGACATCACTGACTGAGGGAAAGGCAGGCTGTACAGGTCTGACCTCCTCCAATAGTCCCGCAGCGTCTTCAGCTCCACCAGGCCCATGTAAATAATCATAGCAATGTACGCGTACATATCCGCCAGGGTAATCTCCTGCCACGCCTCAGGATGATTACCCTGACCATAGCTATTGGAGTTTCTGACAATGTCAGACAACATGGCCTTGGTTGTGTAAAGGTGGAACAGGTCAAGCACCGAATACCGCAGCCCGCCTGCCAGCTGCGGTCCAGGAATGCGCGCTGGGCGAAAGACTGGCTGTGGTGGAATGATGTCTTCCACTTCAACTCCCAGCCATGGCGCTCCTGACAGTTCCCTGTCTTGACTCCCTCCTCGTCCTCGTCCTCTCCCTCTGGCTTGCCCGCGCGCACGTCCCCTGCCTCGTCCTACTCCTCTTTCTACCTCTCTTCCATCTCCTCTCGCTCGTCCTCTGCCTCTTCCTACTCCTCTCGCTCGTCCTCTTCCTCTCCCTCTCGGTCGTCCTCTTCCTCTTCCAACTCCTCTCCCTCCATCACAGCCTTCCTCCTCTCTTGCTCTTAGCCTTCCTCCTCTCTTTCTCTTAGCCTGGGTTGAAGTGGATGGCTGCTCCTCTGCCTCTTCATCGTCCTCTTGCCCATCCTCTTCATCATCCTCTCCTGGCTCCCAATCAGGATCGGGGTCATCGGGGACAAGTGAACTTGGTCTAAAACATGAAATGGCAAGACATCATTAGCTTATCATCCCCACACAACTGAACCTGTACATTTGTGCATGTGAAATGCCCCCCACCTCTCTCTCTCTCTCTCTCTCTCTCTCTCTCTCTCTCTCTCTCTCTCTCTCTCACCACACTCACACTCTCACACACAAATTGAATTGACTGAATTGAGTTTACTTTTACATTTTCATGGTAAATTGGTCCATTTACCAGTTACATTTTCATGAATTATGAACATTTCCACCAGCCACTCTCATATTTTAGCAGCATTTGGATGATGGCTGGTACTAATTTCCATCCCTGATCAAGTCATACATGGATGCACATACATGATAGAGTAATGTGTGTTTTTAGGCATAATACTCAGAATGCAATTACTTTCTGGTGAAAAAAATTTGTGAGGCCATTCAGAATATACTCACATCTCCAGGTCAGGATCCACCCCATCCTGGAAATCCTTCTCCCAGTCTGGATCCTCAGAAATCTGACTTGCCTCTGAGTCAGAATCTCTATCATCCAGCCAGTTCACTCCCGTGAACTTTGGAGCAGCCATAGCTATCTAGCTATCTAGCTATCTATCTATTTATCTATTTATCTTATCTATCTATCTATTTATCTATTTATCTTATCTATCTATCTATCTATCTATCTATCTATCTATCTATCTATCTATCTATCAATCAATCTATCTATCTATCTGTCTATCTCTCTATCTCTCTATCAATATTTCACTGTCTTACTATCTCTGTCTCTCTCTGTCGCTATCTCTTTATCTCCTACTCTACGTCAAATGACCGAGTTCGCCGTCGCTTTATAGTGCGTAATGCGTAATGCGTAATTCAGTGTCTGGGGCGCACACATTACGCATGCAAGTTACGCGTGGATAATGTTTACAAAGTATACACGTGAAAGCGTAATATGACACACCATTGGAAACCTCAGACTATTGGCTAAAAGGATATCTAGTTCATTTCACTGGAAATTGCCATTGGCTCATGTTGCTTTTGATCAAAGCCGTCCCGCACCAGTCAACGTGAGGTTTCCATAATTTGGCATCATTGGCTTACAAGCCTATTTTGTCCCACATTTTAGGCATAAATTGGCTCATGAGTGGTGTCAATCGAATCACAACACCATCACGGTCACGGATCACGCGTGAGATGTCCGGATATACAGAAGTGCGAGATGAGGAGATGATGAAACGCAGAGGAGTTTGTTTACATTTTTTCCAGCAAGGTTCATAGTGGACTTACATATATGGACATATTGACGAAAGTATTTTGGTTAGAAGAAAATGGATTTCGTCCTACACAAGCATGGATACTTGGCAAGCTGTACGAAAAGGTCCTGTGTCAAAAGATGGTCGTTGTCGGTAACGGGACGGGGTGGAAGGTACGTAATGCTATTCGGTAAACCTAGGTTAGCTCAGTAGCTAGCCGAGCTAGTCCCTTATACTATTATCGCTGTGAGCAACCTATTATTCGCGAGCGGTCTTCAATGAATCGTGGCGACCTAAGCTTTCTTCCGGTGTATGACATGAAGCTGTATATTCAAGGGTTTATTTTTGAAGATTTAATGAACGCGATGCTACGGTAGTAGGCTCCCTGCCGTCCCGTGTACGGTACGGTGGGCGTGGACAGGTTAAATCTACATTTTTGATAAAAAATATGCAGTATTCACTTCTATTTAGCCCTTTTTGTGTATTCACCTCGCTCTCGTGAGAGAAAAGCGCGATCTTGAGTCCTCCGGCAGCCTGGGGCAGTGCTGAGCGGGGGTTAGAGAGGGGGCGGCAGGAGAGGTGCGGAAGAGGGGGGCGGGCATGTCACTGTCCGCACAGCAACACAGCGTCCTTAGTAACAATCATGGCTGACGTGAACTATGGCATAAGACTGTTCATGTTTGAACCCGAACCCTTTTTGGAAGTGCTTGTTTCCTGCCGGTTCCATAGCGATAGCGGCGCGCTAGAGAAACGTATATTATACTTTTTTTTCAGTGTGAGAAATAAAATGTATGACGGTAGCGCGTGACAAAAAAACTGAAGAGTGACTGTCAAGCCCACGGTCAAGCTCAAGGCATGAGACTTGAGAGCCGTATAATATATAACAATCGATCGAAAAATATCAAAAGACTATTTCTAACCACTCTCGTTTATAAAAATCTGACAGTCAAAATGACAAACATTAACAAAGTCTAACACAACCTGCTCACATGTGATGACAAAGTTATGCAGCTAACGTTAACTCACCACAAGCTGTGCTGTAGTCGGGTCCCGTATGCTTGGAACAACTCCTTTTTCTAGCCGAAGCTTCTTCGCTAATCCAGCATTATACTGTCCCAAGTTTATAAATGAGTCCGGGGAAAAGTGTTTGCCGCAGACAAACAGATAGCCCCCTGGAGCAACAGGAACATTGCCGTTGAAAATATATGTAATCCACCTGTTCCTCAAATCACTGTCGCCAGATGGGAGGACAAAAAGTTTTTTGTCTTGGTCTTGACAGCCAATAACTTAACAGCTATGTCTGCTGTACGCAGCTCTCGTTTCCTTCGACATGTTTAAGTGAAGCCGGATAGAAAAATAGCGGAGTCGCTTCCTTCTCTCCAGATAATAGTGGGAGCGGTTTCCCCACCTGGCCCCTCCCAGTCTGCTTCTTGACGTCAAGAAGCAGACCAATCTGAATTCACGTTTTTTCATCCTGCTTGTGAACTGAGGGGGGAGGAGGCGAGAGTGACTTTCTTTGCCAGAAAAAAATGTCAGCCATTGTCAGTGACAGAGAGGATTGAGGCATACATGAAATTACCTGAAAAAAATGGATTTTCAGGTGATGGATCCTTTAAGAACCACCACTCGAAGAAGCGAAGATCTTTATTAAGACGTTGCAGAAATTGGCTGCTTCAGAAACCGTGCAAACGATTTCCAACGAAAGAGACATTGGTACCAGACTGGCTCTGCCCCCCAACACTCTCAAGCAGACATCCCGCTGGGCCGTGGACCAAGAGTGTCATCAGCTGAGTACCGGACAAGCTGCGACTTCCCTTGGGTTACTGGACCAACACTGCAGACCGCAGTCGAGCTAAGAGCACCCAAGGAGACCAAGGCCCGGACGTCCTGACTCCCAGACTCCCAGACTCCCAGGCTGAACATCTCCATACAGCTGGATTCACACACGTGAGACATTAGTTGGTGTCTTAGGTTCTGATCTATATCTTTTGATCTTAAGAGAAATTCCGTTAGGGTCTCGTTAGTATTAAAATTACTCTCGTAATATTTATTACTCATGATAAACTGAACTTGTTTAGTCCATATTTGATTCATTTCCTCCGGATTATTCAAATAGATCAAACAACGGAGGTGGTGCCCCTTTTACGAGTGTATAATTGATCCCAGTGATTAATTACGTTTACTAAAGTAGTGTTTCTCCTACAGGAAAATGCCTAGAGAAGGCAATTTTTATTGTGTCTTCCCCCAAAAATGACACTACTGCCATATCTCAGGAAGTAATAAAGATAGAGACACACAACTGGCACCATATGATGCGCAATGTCCATATTTATATTCAACTTTCTTTGACATTATAGGGCTAGATCTATTATTTTTGCCGTTATTTAAGAAACAACGATATTTGTATGTCTGTTGTTAGTTGGAAACTTCAGAGGCTCGGTGGACCCCTTAGATATCAATAGAATTGAATAAAATTTCTCCTGGAAGTTTCATTTAGTTCGTGTAAAGGTACAGATTGATTTTCAAAAAAAAATTAAAAAGTGGGGCAAATGATGCACCCTACTCTATATTTATCTTTTGTAAAGTAGATATTTTTTCAGAAATGTTTCTTTATTTTAAGAGGCAAATTTCTCAAAAGCTCTCTGTAGCCCGGATTTTACTTGAAATGAGTAAAGAACATTTATTTACGATAAACCACTTATTTAAAATGACAATATTGATGAAATATAGATTTGTATTTTATTTAATTTCACAGTCAGTTGTTGGCTACATACAGGTGTTGATATAACTTCTTGGGTCCTTCAATATACTGTATATGGCATTCGTATCGTAATGCGAGTTAGTTGTTACAGTGGTCTGGACCTTTGCTTAAAGAATTTTTTTCTTCTGACAGTTAATTTCAATTTCCATTTAGCTGAAAGTGACATTAAGAATACCTTTCCAAAAATTCTAGCTCACAACCCTCCAAGACTCTGGTAAGTCACCAGTCGTTCATGATGGTGTTTATGTAAACAGACATGTTTGTACATTTTCAATATGTCATCTAAGAACGTTGGGTTACATTGTAACCTTGGTTCTCTGAGTGAAGAGACTATCTCTCTACTCCGTTACATATTCCATATGTACGGGATATGATCCCCGCTGCTTGTCAGGGTACGTGGATAACTCTTTAAGACACACCGGCTTGCCCGGCCACGCCCTATTGCGTAGCTATAAAGCACCCGCGCCGGAAACGTGTCTCTGAGCGGCCTAAGGACTGGAGAGATTCCATATGTACGGGATGACCTTTAAGACACCCCGTGAAGAGACGGTGCAGCCCACAATCCCACACCATAACGTGTAACAAACAAACTATTTACAAATGTACACTATATACAACTCACAGAAGTAGGCCCCGCAAGGCGCAAGGGCCATTCATGGGAGGAAGGGCTGCCTGGGAAGCGGCAGAGCATATGGAAGCGAGGGAGGCCCCCCGCCACAAAGCCCATGAGGCGGCCACGCCCCGAGTGGAATGTGCCCGGACCCCAGATGGGACAGGCACACCCGATAGTATGTAGGCCTGCTGAATGGTGTCTACAACCCAGTGTGACAGCCTGGATTTTGACAGAGGCCTGCCCAACCACCGAGCGTCGTAGCACACGAAGAGCTGGTCCGACCTCCGGACAGCCTGAGTGCGCCGAATGTACTCGGCCAAGGCCCTGACCGGGCACAGTGCAGTGCGGCCCTGCTCAACCTCTTCGCCAGCACTGGGAGAGGAGAGAGACCTGAGCTTGACTGACTGAGACAGGTGGAACTCGGTCAGGATCTTAGGCAGGAAGGCCGGGTTGGGGCGGAGAACCACACTCGAGCCATCCGGGGAGAACCGACAGCAGTCACCATGCACCGACAAGGCATGGATTTCACTCACCCTTCTGGCCGAGGTGATCGCCAGCAGAAAGGCGGTCTTCAAGGAAAGCCACTTCAAGTCAGCACCTCCAAGGGGCTCGAAGGGGGAGCGCTGAAGGGCCCCAAGGACGACATCCAAGTCCCAGGGGGGAACTGCAGGACCAGTGGTACGCACCGTGAGTCGCTGGGCCCCCCGAAGGAACCGGGAAATGAGGAAACTGTCCTCGGTACTCAGTGCAAACTCACCGATACGCACTGCCTTGATTGCTGCCACCAACCCACGCAGTGTTACAGCAGCTTTCTGTGCCTCTAGCTGGGACTGCAAGAACCGCAGGATCTCCTGAGCCGGAGCCAAGTACGGGTCCAGCTGCTGAGACTCACACCAGGTCGTAAACACCTGCCACCGGTATGAATAAGCAGCCCTCGTGGATGGTGCCCGGGCATGCTGCATCGTCGCCACCACAGGCCCTGCTAACCCTAAGGCCAGGAGCCTTTCCCTCTCAGGGGCCAAGCCATCAGCCTGAGCCCCGCTGGGAAAGGGTGAAACAGGGCTCCGTTCGCCTGAGAGAGCAGGTCCCTCCGGTGCGGGAGCTCCCATGGCGGACCGTCCAGCAGAGGTGGGATCGCCGAGAACCACGGCATGTGGGGCCACCGAGGTGCCACCAGAATAAGCCGTGCATGCTCCACCAGAACTCTTCGGAGAAGAGACTGCAGAAGCATGAAGGGAGGAAAGGCGTAGAGCAGAACCCGGGGCCATGGATGAGCCAGCGCATCCCGACCCAAGGGGGGATCGTCGTTCCTCAGGGAGAAGAAGAGTGGGCAGTGTGTCGACTCCCTGGACGCGAACAGGTCGACCTCTGCCCTGCCGAAGCGGCGCCATATCTCGGAGACCACCTGGGGGTGGAGTTTCCACTCCCCCGGCCGGGGCCCTCCTCTCGACATGATGTCTGCCGCGACATTGAGTGTCCCTGGTACATGTACGGCCCTGAGTGAGAGGAAGAGCGGGTGGGCCCACTGCCACAGAGTGGTTGCCAGCTTGCACAGGGCAGGGGAGCCCAGACCCCCCTGCCTGTTGATGTAAGCGGCCGTCACTGTACTGTCTGTGCGGACAATGACATGATAACCCCTCAGCCTCGGCAGGAAATGACGCAGAGCGAGGAGAACTGCCCTCAGCTCTAGGACATTTATGTGCTGGCACAGCCACCGGCCGGTCCAGACACCGCTGACGCCATGGCCTTCGTGTACGGCGCCCCACCCTGAGGGGGATGCGTCCGTGTACACCAGCTGGCGATAGACCACTGGACCCAGAGCCCGGCCTCCCTTGATGTTTCCTGGGACGTTCCACCACCGGAGGGCCGTGTGGAGCCTCCGAGAGACTGCTATCGTGGTTTTGTGGGACCTCTGAGGGCACAAACCCAAGCGCAGCAGGCATCTCTGCACAGGTCGCATGTGTAAGAGGGCGAGGGGAACCACCTGCACCATGGCTGCCATCAGGCCCATGAGGCGAAGGCAGAGTCCCCAACTGACCCGAGCATTGAACCGGAAAAGGGCAAGGCAAGTTCTGAAAGCCTGCTGCCTCTCCAGGGTCAATGTAAGCATCGCCCGCCTCGAGTCCAGGACCATCCCCAGGAAGGTCGTCACCTGGGAAGGCTGGAGCCTGCTCTTCTTGCAGTTCAGGCGCAGACCCAGGCGCTGAACGTGCTCGAGCAGCAGGGCTACGTGGTGGCGGCACTGCTCCTCTGAGACTGCACAGACCAGCCAGTCGTCCAGATAGTTCAGGATTCTGACCCCTCTCTGTCTCATGGGAGAGAGGGCCGCATCCATGCAGCGAGTGAAGGTTCGGGGTGCCAGAGAAATACCGAACGGCAGCACCCGAAACTTGTACACCCTGCCAGCGAAGCCGAATCGCAGGAACCGCCAGTGACCCCTCCAGATGGGTATCTGAAAATACGCATCTTTGAGGTCTATAGTGGCGAACCAGTCTCCTGCAGTGATCGCCTGTCTCACCCTGGGGACTGTCAGGAGCCGGCATCGCAGGGGCCGGAGGTGTCTGTTGAGCCTCCTGAGGTCCAGAATCGGGCGAAGACCCCCGTCCCTCTTTGGGGTCAGGAAGTAGCGGGAGAAAAACCCCGCCTGGTGATCCCCAGCGGCCACCTCCCTTATTGCCCCCTTCTCCAGAAGAGTGGACAGCTCTGCCTCCAAGACTGCTCTCTGTTGAGGATCGCTCACGGTTGTAAAGGTGGGCGTCCGTGTTACAGGTGGTCGGCTCGCGAATTGTATACGGTATCCGTGGGTCATGGTTGAAACCACCCACGGATCCGCTCCCAAGGCCAACCAGGCCATCTCGCGAGAGGCAGACGGAGACTGGAGGGCCCGGTAATTGTCAGAGGGGCTGACGGCGCTTGGAGGACCCTGCGGCCTTAGCAGGTGGTCCTCCCCTTCTGCCCTGTCGGTGGTACCTACGCCGTCGGGTTGCCTCTAGCTGGAGTCTAAGGTCCCCCTGACCCCATGTCGAGGCCTCTGGAGTCGCCTGAGACCGGGATGGCACTGACCCCTTAGAGCCTGTGGCCCGCCTGGCAAAGCCCCCTGAGACCTCCTTTGCACAGCGACGGCTCTCCTGCGCCTGCTGTATTAAGGCGGTAGCATGAGGCCCGAACATAGCTGTGGGTTCTACTGGGACTCTGAGCAGGCAGTCTCTATCCTTCTGTTGAAGCTGGGATTGAGACAGCCACAGGTGTCGCCTGGCCACCCAAAAGGAGGCCAAGGCACTGCCTGCTGCCTCAGCCTGCTCCTTCATCACTGAGGAGAGGCATGAGGAGGTCGTCTGCAGCTCCTCACCCACACTAGTGTCATCCTGAACCTGACGAGACAAGTCACGGAGGTAAAGGGACAGAATGGCCCCGGTATTGGCCAGCCGGGTCTGCACTGCCATCGCCTTGTGTAGTTTAGCGAGCAGACCATCCATGACCCTGCAGTTTTTACTAGAGCAGGTAGCATCGCCGAGGATGGAGCTGGAGGGCAAAACTAGTGGAGTGAGGGTTCGGTCCACTGGGGGAAGTGGCCCACAAGCGATCTGACCCCTGTCATGTATGTTGGAAAACCGGCGACATGCCGCAGACCACTTGTGGGCGGCAGCTGTAGAGTGGAACTGCTGGCGCAGCAGCTCTTTAAAGTCAGGTAGGAGGGGCACCTGGATAGGTGCAGGGCTCGCCTCCGTATCCTCCCCAAACCTAGAGGATGTGGCCCGGGGGTTCTCAGGGAGGGCGACGCCCAGAGCCCTGGAAGCCCTGTTAATCACCTCCTCGAACCGGCGGGCTGACTCCCCCCTTGTTGCCTCGCCTACTGTCTGCTGTGCACAGGAGAGGTCATTATCATCAGAGGAAAAAACTGTTTCCACATCTACGTCCACGTCTTCAGCCACCCCTTCCCCCCTGCCCAACACCTCTGAAGGTGTGGGTGGGAAGGAGCTAAGTGGAGGCCGGACTACCAGGGGTTGAAGAGGAGGCAATGGAGCCTGCCAGGCTCCTGAATGCCCACTCCTCCCCTCTGAGGCTACAGCCATTCTCCCAGCTTTCTGCCTCGGCCCTTCAGAGACATGAGAGCCTGCACGTTTTGCCACAAAAAAACGGCAACGAGCCTCCCTAGTGCGTGCAGGAAAAATAAAACAGTCCATAAAAGACTGAGGATTTTCCCTAGACACCAGAGCATGCTCATGTCCCAAGCATAGCACGCAGCTATCATGCCCATCCTCTAGGGGCATAGCCACCCCAAAACCCACACAGCAATGTCCCTCCTGGGATGCCATACTGCTGGGAACCCGGAAGTACTCCGCCACTTCCTGTTTACAACCAGTAGCCCACAGCTAACTCTTAAGTCTTATAACTTGTGTGCTTCCTGTGTA